>OX451736.1:270999111-271668065 GCA_948472305.1 Vicia faba
TAGTTAATAAAGCTATTAATATACCTTCAAATATTAAAACAATTTTGTTATGTTGACACTATAAACATACAATACACCGTATGTCTTGTTCATTTATACTAAAAAAATTATTATGTTATTTTATATTTTATTATGCTATTTTTTCTCTCTTTCCTTCTTCACTATTATCACTTCGTCTTCTTCTTTGCACCATTCTTTGACCTCTTTTTTCCAATATTCTTGTATTTAAATCTCTAACCATACCCATTGAATTATGAAAATAATTACTATATCAAAAAATTTTTATAAAACAAAGTTGATTAAATAAAGTTGATTAATAATATTTAAGATTTGGTTAATATAGATTCGACCATTAAAAAACATGAAATTTGTAAAGAAAAATTGGTTAATATAGTACGAGAAGTTGGATAAATGCATTTAAAATTTGATTAATATATACCCAAATATCAAAACACATAAAAATTGATAAAGCAAATTTGGTTAAGTGAGTGAATGCAAGAAATTGGTTAATAGAGTTTAATGTTTGGTTAATATAGACACAAATATCAAAACACATAAAAACTGGTAAAATAAAGTTGATTAGTGCAAAAAGTTAATTAACCGTGGTTAAAGTTTGCTTAATATAAATTCAAACATGAAAACAAAGAAAAATTAGTAAAGCAAAGATAGTTAATGTAGTTCAAAATTTTGATTAATATTGCTTAAAATTGATTAATACAGAAACAAATATCATATAAATCAATATTACATACACATACATATAAATATTATGTATTAGTTTCCTTGATAGTGAGCACATAAACAAAATATAACCTTAAATTGTTAATAAATTGTGCCAAATTCTGTAGTACAACATACTTTTTCAAATTCTGCACTACAACCCAAATTTAATTTCTAAACAAAATATTATTGATTTATAAATTGATCTTAGTCTTTTCCCTCGCTTCCTTGGCTTGGCTGCTAACAAATTTTATTGTGACTTTTTGATGATGCCACGTTTAATAAGCAATAAAGAATTCAAGGTCATAACAAAACAAACCAAATTGAAAATCAGAATTGTTAAAAAAGAAAATTATATTCTACGATTCTTGTTATTACGAGAATTAATTGTATTTATGATTCTTCTTATAAATATGGTAACATGGTTACGATCATATCATTAAAATTAGAATTACTTATTTATAAGAATTAGTTACTGAATTATAGGAACATATTCATCTAATTAGAAAGATGTATATATGTATATAACGCTCTAATGTTTCTAGAAGAAAACACAACCAAATTATTTCCATCTTCTCCTTTTATTTTACATGGTATCAAACGAGTAACGATCTGCTCCATCTCTTTCCCATTCTTTTACCTTTCATTTTTTTTTTGTTTCTAAACCATCATGGCCAGTGATGGAAACAAATTTGATTCCAATAACTCTTACTCTCTTCATCATTCCGATCATCCCGAAATGGTTCTTGTTTCTAAACCTTTCAATGATGACAATTATTCGATTTGGCGTCGAGCCACTACCATCTCACTGAATGCAAAATCTAAGTTTGGTTTTGTTGATGGAACCCTTAAAGCACCACGTGCCAAAACCAAACCGGAAGACTACACGGCATGAAAAAAATGCAATGATATGGTTTTATCATGGATTCTTAATTCATTAACCCGTGATATTGCAGATAGTCTTATGTTTTATGACACTGCTCATGAAGTTTGGGAAGATCTTCAAAATCGTTTCTTTCAAAGCAACGCACTACACATTTTCCAGATCGAGAGAGTGATTGCTTGCCTTACTCGAGATCAAATGACAATAGTTGCATACTACACAAAATTAACAAAATTGCGGGATGAGCTAGGATACTACAATGATGTTATTTGCACATGTGGAGTAAACAACAAAAGACGCAAGTTGATGCAATTTCTCATGGGGTTGAATGAATCTTATAGTGTTGTTCGTGGTTAACTCTTTTTGATGAATCCTCTACCAGGTGTTTCACAAGCTTATTCTTCCATCATTCAAGAAGATAAGCAACGAAATTTATACTAGTGCAGAAATGACTTTTTACATTGGGCGAAACTGACTTTTTACATCGGTTCTGGGTCCGATATAAAGTCAGGTGATATAGTAAATCAGGGACTTTTTAAATCTATTCTGGGTCCGATGTGAAAAAGACAGTTAACACATCGGTTATAAGCTAAGCCTGATTTAAAAAACAATTATAACATTATTTATAAAAAAAATTGACGCAACATTTTACATCAGTGGACCGTATGGACCGATGTAAAAGATACCATTTTTATATCGATTGTGCTTTTTTCCCGATGTAATACATACAATTTTCACAGTTTTTACATCGGTTGGAAGTAATGACCGATGTAAAATGTAAGCAATTTTTTTTTAATAAATTATTTATTTTTTGGATGATTCTCTGTAAAAAAAAAAATTGGTACCCATTTTTTCATATTTTGCCAATATCACACCGACTATATTTAGGTTGTTATATATATATATATATATATATATATATATATATATATATATATATATATATATATATATATATATATATATATATATATATATATATATATATATATATATATATATATATATATATATATATATATATATATATATATATATATATATATATATATATATATATATATATATATATATATATATATATATATATATATATATATATATATATATATATATGTCATAGCTTTCCAACATCACATAGACCACATCTAGGTCGATATTTTCATATTTTTCACAACAAACTTACAAAATAAACAATTGTATTGCAAACTTGAATTGTATCACAACAAACAAACTCACAACAAACTTACAAATATATATTCTTCACAAAACATACAAAAATATTCAACTATTTATAAGTCTTTTTCCAAACTTTAATTACCAATATAAAACCACAAGTAGATGCGTTATAGCTTCGGTAGACAACACCAAAATCACATTGCCTGACAATAAATAATAACAATTAACATCAGCAAAAAATATCAAGAAACTCAATACATGTGCAAAAACTCAATAATAATAATTATGTGCAAAAACCACAACTTAGACAATTCTATAAAACTCACCAGATAAAGCTTAATTTTTATATAACTCAAAGAAACATTTTTCCCAATGGAGTCGCAAGTCATAGAAATCATCTTGTGTTAATTCTGTTGGATCATCAAATACCTATAATACATAAATATAACAATATAGAGTTATTCTTTAAAAATTCATATTAAGTTGCAAAATACAAACTAAATAACAAAGTAAAGTTATTTTTATTACCTGCATCCAGTTCTCGGTTATATTGGCAGAGACAATATCTAACATATTTTTCATCACATAGTACCCACAATCATTAGAGTTATGTTGTTGCCTTGTGTACAATTGAATGACAAAATTAGTGAATATTTATCATAAATTTAACTATAGAATTACAATTTACATCACACTTACATTGGGATGAAGCCATGTAGCCTTTTTTCTATTTTCATTTGCCATTTGATGAATCCCAAAAGTACTAATACATAAAGATAAACATCACATAACTAAATTTACTCGCCAATAAAAAATCACATAACTATTAATTGCCAATGAAAGTCACATGAAAGATAAAATTACTTTGTAATAATTTTCTTCGTGTTCTGGTCAATTTTCCGATGAAGTGAACAAAATACGACAACTAAATTGTCTCTTGGACACATGACTATTAATTTCCAATATCTCTTGTACGTGTGTGTGGAAACAGAAAAGTCACATAAAATATATATTTTATCAAAATTAAATAATAAAAAACACAATTTTATAAAAATTCTTACCCATGAATTAATGGTAATAAGTGGCACACTCTGTTTTCATCACGTAACTTTTCTAGTACGTAATTTTTAACATCCTCTTGAGATTTTGCTCCATTATCATTATAAATACACCTAGCAGGATCCATAAATTCATATAATTCTGAAATAGAATCCTCAAGACATACACGCTGAATATACCTGAATAATTTTAAAATAAACATTAGAATCAAAGTGATGAGAGATATAACATATTAATAGAGATTGACTTTAATAAAATAATAAAATGTACTTACGTGCACCAAATTTGCAGAATAGACACGTCAAGCCAATGACCTAAATCCACCAATAACTCTCTGATACACTTAGCTGAAATATAAAAATTAGAGACACTCGCACAATGACTTAATTGTATTTCTAAATGGTTGTCATCCATTTTCAAAACCATGAGTAATAATCTCTGAACATCATCAACTTCCACGTCTTTTGTGCTTCCTTTTGCAGCTGAACAACTTCCTTTTCTGCTTCCATTGACAATTTCCATTTTTTCAATGCATTTAATATTATCTGTGCTTTGTGATAAACCCATAGACTTAAGTGTCTCCATTAATGATTGTTGAAACATCTTACGCTCTTCAACCAACTTTTCTTTAAGTTTAGCTCTAAGTTTTGTTTCCAATGTTGCAAGTTGTTCATTTACGTCAATATGTTGTTGTTGACGTGACTTTCCAAAGTAAGTGCTTTGTTTATGGCATTTTCCAACACCACGAACACGACCTCCATGCTTAGATATTCCAATGGCTAATGTTAAGATATCGTTACGTCTATCCATATAAATTGCACCTTTTTCAGCTTCTTGAACTAGAGAATCCTACAAAATTCAAAAACCACAATTAATCAATCACAAATATAATGATACTTGAAGTATTTTTCATTGTTTACTTACAATTTTTTCAGCAACCTCTTGTGTAGATTTTGATGTGTATTCTCCTCCTTTCTTTTGTCGTGCTCTCTTCTATAACTCATGGCGTGATGGTGAAGATGGACTACTATTATCATCTAATATGGAATTATCTCCCGATGTTGACTTTTCTTTCATAATTTTCTCCTCAAGCAAGCGATACCCTCCACGAGACAATAAGTGTGGGTATACATTCTTAGCCACATTATCCTTACCCTTTTGAATTTTTTCCTATTATAAACTCAAAAAGTTATTAATCACTAAATATAATAAAAATGTTATGCACACAAAAACATATAACTTCTACTAACCTTAAATTCAGGGGTATCTCGAATCTTGAGAAACTCTTTCCATGCGTCTTCTGTAATAAAGTTATACTTGATATATGAAGGAGGATCATTTTCTATGGGATGATTAATATATCTGTCTGTGAGTTGTGTCTTAAAACCTCTCCATCGATCTCCCGCATATTTAATCCATTCTTTCTTCAACCTATCCTTCTTTGGATCTTTACATTCTGGAATAGTGAGATGAGCCTAGAAATATAGTATATGTAATATGTTGTTAATTAGTATATGATTATAAAATATAATAAAGTGTTGTATTTAAAACATCTGAATATCAATCCAAATAGCATCTTTTACGCCTTCATCTACTTCTTTCCAATCATTTTTCACAATACTACAATACTATCGAGCAAGACATGCTATATAACTCTTAAAATGTGTAGCATTTTTACCAACACCAATACATTCATAGGTTCTTGGATTAAACTCGACCTTTATCTTTTCACCTGTTTGGTGAACTTTGTCAATTTGTGTCATGAAAGTGGGACTTCTAACTCTTCTTTTATCGGGGTTACTAGATGAAGAAGAATTATCGTTTGAATCACCCATGTATTTGTTTACACAAAATAAAAATAATTAGAAATAAAATTAAGCACAAAATAAAAAAAATAGAAATAAATTTAAGCACAAAATAAAAACAATTATAAAATAAAGTAATGTGGAATCAACTTATGAAAAAAATCTTACTAGTCCTCCTAAACCCCTCCTTCATGGTCTATACGAATAACATGCACATCATCCCCTTCATTTTCTTCAATGAATGTAGTCACACTTGTTGAGAAAGGATGAGTTTAAAAAATATTAAAATTCTCATCATAAATGTTATGTTTGTTTGCATCTAAGTTTTTTCGTGTATATGAATATGGGTCCCAAGTCCCAACCCATATCTTAAAGGCTCTAAGAAAATTCAAGGATAGTCTACTTGCACGTAAGATTTCATATATAAAATTGGTTAAGAAATCATTTCAACTCAATAATCACTTTTGATTTATATTGAAGCACATAGAACATAAAACTAGTAATGCTTTAGAGAATGTTGAAGATTAAAGTAATGAAGTCAATACATATGTGTTAGTTAGTTACAACACAATAACTAACTTCCATTTAGTTTGGAATTGATTAGAGAAGTTGTTAGAGCAGTTACTTACTATTCAAGTAATTATATGGTGTAGGCTATACAAAGTAACTTATGGTAGAAACAATCGATTCCGTATATAAATGAACCTTGTAATAGTTTCAAATTAGTGAGAATTCACTTCTTCATCATGTTCATTTTGATTTCTTAATATGCTATCGGAGCAATCAAAGAACTCTACCACATTCTCATTCTTCTTTGATCAATCATTTCATCTTTGTTGATCTGCAAAATACATTTGCAGTTAGTTTTCTTCATCTGCAAAATTTCTAGGTAAATTAATAAATTAATAAGTGGAACTATATATAACGAATATGAAAGTGTGTGAAAATTTGAATGTCAGATTCTTTTCTAAATATTGAATGCTCACTTACTCACTTGCAATGTATCATATTATTGTTGACTCAAATATTGGAAGGAGTTCAAGGATTTATTGCGAGGAAAGTCGCTAGACAGTAGTGCCAATGACAGTTTCGGCTGGAGGTTTGGCCACAAAGGTATTTTTTGATCAAATCTTGTTATTAACTTTTTAGAGAAAATTCTACTATCGTGTTTGACAGTAACACAGTGGCAAGAATAAAACATCTTTAGGAGATTAAAGTCCCTTCTAATATCCCTACGCCAAAAGTGAGTTTTAACAGCGCACATTAGACAGCGCGTTTGTATAAAAGCACTGCTATAAGTGAATAATAAAAAACACGGAAAACGTATAAAATAATTAGTAAAAGCGCTGCTAAACATATGACCTTAGACAACACTTTTAAAAAGAGCTGCTAAAGTATTGCTTTAGAAAGCGCTTTATCATAAGCGCTGGTAAAGGGCCACTATAGACAGCGCTTTAAGAAAGCGCTTTCTAAAGTCATAAAAAATTTATTAAAAAAATAGAAAAGCGCTATTAAAGGTCACTCTTAGCCAACACTTTTAAAAAGCGCTGTCTAAGGTCCATATTAGCCAGCGCTTTTAGAAAGCGCTGTCTAAACCCTTATAAGTCAGAATTAAAAAAATAGAACCTTTGTATTCACAGTATTAGGAAAATAGAAACCCTTTCCCTCGCGAAACCCATTTCCTGCTCCGTCTCAAAACGTCCTCCACCGTTCACTTTCGTACCGTCCTCCACCGTCTCGCTCCGTTTCCCTCCATCCTCCCCGGCCAGTTCCCAAGGTATGTTCTTTATTGAAAATATGTTTAACTCCATTGAAAATGTGTTCTTTAGCATTTTTAGCATTTTTTGGATATATAACAGCATTTGGTAGGGCTTGATATACAACAACATTTAGCATTTTTAGCATTTGGTAGGGCTTGATATATAACAACAACATTTTTAGCATTTAGCATTTTTAGTATTTTTTGGATTCTTGTTTCTATGTTTTGGAATATAAAACATGATATATATGATGGTGAAAGATGATTGAAAAGTTTATGTTTATGTTAATTTTTGGCATTGTCATTTTATATATATTTTTTGACTCGCTTCTGACTCGCTTTTATATTGAGTTTATGTTTATGTTTATTACAGGTTAGATGGCTACTAACGACGATCACCCACGTGATGATTCTGTGCATGATGGAGATAAGGCCATTAGTAAAACGGAAATGGAATGTAGAAGAGGAATAACAATGATGAAGAGAATAATACGGGATAGAGACCAAGGCATAAAGTATGAAGTGCATTGGAGCCAAGAAGGCCAACTCATTGAGCCTAACGGTTCAACGTTGACAAGTTATCTCGGTTCTGTGGTAAGAAGAGAAATTCCAATCATATGTGAAGATTGGAGAGAAAAAGTGTTGGACGACGCTAAAGATAAAATATGGAGTGAGATACAGGTACCATATGTGATGTTAATTGTTTTTAATGACGATTATGTCTCTAAATTACTTTTACTAACGCACTTTGTTTATGATTTTCATAGAGGTCGTTCATCATTGAGGATACAAGGAGAGATTATATTCTTAAATTGGCCGGGAAACTACATAGAGGATCTAGAGCTTTCTTGTCAAACAAGTTTCTAAGGGATGCAGATAAAATTTTTGTTGATGCAGAGCTTCCAAGGAAATATACTGATTTGATTACAACTGAAGAATGGGAAACTTTTAAATCGAAAATAAGTACCCAAAAATTTGAGAGCTTAAGTGTTGTAAATCAACAACGAGCATCAAGTCCAGCATATCCATACAGAAAAGGCCGTATGGGATATGCACGATTACAACAATCTATTGTAAGTATCTATAAATTTCAAAGTATCTATAATATATACGCACTTATATTTAATCATGTTTTTTGGCTTAATGTGTAGCTAACAAAAGAGAATAGTTCTGAAACATCTTTTCCGGAACTCATTTTGTGGAAGGAAGCACGTGTGTGTAAGGATGGAGCTGTTGAAGAAAAAGTTCAACAAATTTTTGAGAGATGTGTAAGTATAACATTATTTATTTAATTACATCATACTATTTTTTATTTAATTACATCATTCTTTTATTAACATATCATTCTTTAATTACAATATTTATATGAATTTCAGGAGAGTCTTTCCCAGTCTATACCTCCAGACGAAGATACTGATTGCAGGAGAATACTCTCACGAGCATTAGATATTCGTGAGTATTCTGGTCGGGTGAGGGGTAAGGGATTTGGGATCACTCCAACATTCTTGAAAAAAAACAAAGACAAAATCTCCAAGCAATAAAGAACTGCAGGAGAAGTTGGAAAAGTTACAACAAGAAGTCTATGAGCTGAGAAAGGAAAAGGAAATCGATCAAGCTACAGGATTTAAAGATACTAGTGACAAAGCTAGTATCAATGGTAACTTTGGACAAAATATTCCCGAGGTAATTATATACCATCTTTATAAATTATAAAACCTTGTTTATTAACTATATAACCATGTTTATTAATTATATAACCATATTTATTAAATTATAGGGCATTTCCCGGTGTCAACTTTATTTGTCTACACCGACTTATCGGATGGTTGGCAAGGAAAAAGTGTATAATATCTCGGGAGAAATGCTTCACCATAGACCGCTCCCAGAGGGATTTTTGAAAGTATCGATCGATGTCGTTTTAGAGGGGGGTGCATTGTTACCACTACCTGACGATGTGGCGGATGCAACATTGGTGGCGGATGCAATAGGATCGTTTGTTTCATGGCCATCAAGCCTTGTTTGCATAGATAATGAGGTATGCTTAAAATCGTTTACTATTCAAATTTTTATGGCAATTATACTTACATTTTGTTTACATGGTAATGTTAGACTCCCACGAAATCAATTCCAAAAGATAAGGGGATTAGGCGGGATATCGAGTCAATTGCATCATTTGAGGTAACCCAATTATATAACATTATGCTATGAGAAATGCTAATTTATGATTTTATACTTTCCCTAACTAATTATATGATAACTAGATTCATGCTAAAGAGACTACACAACTCAGTAGGGGTAAGGCGCCTGAAATTAGCAACATTTCGAGACAAAAAAAATGTTGTTAAGAAGACCGTGGCACACAAAAAAACTACTGCTCAGTTCAGGTCGTGCCTTCAGACATATTTAGGAATTACAAATATTCCGGATGGTGGTACCCGGCTTATATCTATGAGTGCAAATATCTTTGGTTTTGAATATTTTGAAGCAATTGGTAGAGAGGATATGGAGCAAGTTTTTAGGCATTTGGAATTAGGCCTCGGTGTTATCGGTATATACATCAGGTATACTCCGATCAACTTTGTTTAATTAAATGAACATAGTATAATGTTAATCCCTCATATCAATGAAAATAGTATAATATTAATCATGTTTTAATTTAAGGTTTATGTATGACAATATTGTGCATCCGTGTGGATTAGAAGCAAGATTTGGCTTCTTAACTCCCAACACTGTCAATTCCGGGTTGATTGTAACGAGACCAGATGATGCCATATCATATGTACTAGGTTTATTCGTGGCCAGTAAAGATACCGAGAAGTTGTTCTTTTTGCCATATAATACTGGCAACAGGTTAGATTTTCATCCTAACTTAATCTATTATAATTTTCTGTTTTTGTCCATTGTTTAATCTTTGTTTAATCTTACAGTGGATACTGGTTATTGGTTGCGATTAATCCTATGAGAGAAACTGTGTATTATCTGGACTTGTTATACAATGATTGGTCAACATATCCATATTTGAAACAGATGATTGACACGTAAGTGTTTCGCTCCCAAAGAGATATTCAAGTTTATGTTTATGTTAATATTTATGTTTATGGTCAACATATCTGGATTTGTGTTTATGTTTATGATTCTATAGCGTTCTACTTTCTTTTCGCTCCCAACGAGATATTCAAGTACCAAAAAGTAGAGCGAACAACGTTACATGGATCAAAGTGGAGGTATATTTTCACAAAGAGATATTCAGTTTTGCTTACTTTAGTCATGATACTTGATAAAACAATTTAAGGGGTATATCCTGATATATATTCGTATTTTCTTTCCATGTGTAGTGTCCTCGCCATCGTAACGGTATAGATTATGGATATTTTATGTTGAGGTTTATGAAAGAAACTATTCTTTTGGATCGATTAGAGATTCCATCCACGGTATAGATTTCTAACTTATGAATTACATACTATTTTCATATTTTGTGTTTCTCATAAAATGACATATTGTTTTAACTAAATCACATACTATGTTTAATTATTATATATGTAGTACTTTGAGGAATTCAATTGTGCACATTACTCAAAAGATTAATTGGATGAACTTATGGAGGAATGGTGTCAATTCATTATCGGGTTGAGAATTTTATAAGCTACGGTATATTGTCTTATTTCCTTTGATGAGAACTTTCGAGTTTTGAGTATAAATTAAATTCGAATAAAGTGCAACGTTAATATTATCATGTTATGAATTTCGATCATTTGGTTTTTTTTCTAGGTTTATAGGTACATATGTGTAGAACATAGAGCTAATATATTCATGTTGTTGTTGTTTCATGAGAATTCTCGAAGATAGAAAGATGTAGAGATGTAAATTCAATTTTGAATATTTTAGGCATTTTAACTAGTAGAATTTTAACTTGTATCATAAATTTTGTAAATGTTGTTGTCTATATTTTGTAGAGGTCTAACTTGTATCATAACTTGTAAAAAGATGTATAAATGTTGTTGTTGTCTTTATTGAAATGAAGCTACCAAATATGGAGCATAAAAGATAATTCTGAAAACCTGGATCAAAATATTGGAATGAAGCTACCAAATATTAGAATGAAGCTACCAAATATGATAAAAATTCTGATTAAAATAGATAATTTATTAAAAAATAATTGTAAACAATAGACAACGCTTTAGGAGAAAAGCGTTGTAAAAACTTAAAAAAAAAACGTTGTCTAAAGTCTGAAAGTGTTGTCTAAAGTGGGGGAATAGACAACGCTTTCAAAGGAAAGCGCTGTCTAAAGCCTACCTTTAAAAAAATTACAAAGCGCTGTCTAAAGTGGACACAAGGCAGCGCTTTTACGTTGAAAAAAAACGCTGTCTTTTATTTTAGCAGCGCTTTAAAGCGCTATTAAAGGCTAAAAAAGTGCTATCTTTTTCCTTTTTTGTAGTATTGTATCTCTATATTTGGGTGGAGATTCATCCTTAATAGGATCCCCACTAAAGACCAATTATTTATGAGAGGGGTTTTATCGGATAAATCTTGCGTTCTTTGTAATACGAAGGAGGAATGTTTACGTCATCTTTTTGGACAATGCGTGATTTTGGATGGTATTTGGAAGAAGGTATATACTTGAATTGGTGGTGATTTGGAGTTATCTTTGTCGGAGTTGAAAAGCTTATTTTTTTAATTGGGTGTAGGTGAAGAACAAGATGACGAGGATATCTGTAGCGGTGATTTGGTTAACAACTGTGTGGAGTATCTGAAAGATGATATAATTTAATAAGTGTTGCAGCTCTTATCAAACTTTTCCAACCAATTATAATTTAATAAGTATGAAAATGTACCTAACCATGTTGTAATCTTTTAAGGCACATATATCAACAATATATTAATTCAAACACAACATTTTTTTTAATTATAAATTTCAAGCATACATTCATATGTACTGGCCATACGATACTAGGATACTATTAGATACCGGGATACACCCATAGTGCTAGCTAGTTTTATTTAATATACATATGATCCGGTTCTTGCACATCACATTCCTCCCTCAAAACATGAGAGTCAAATGAAGATGAAAATCCTCAAATCACAAACATGAAATTGTTGAATGAGAGATGAGTGCACAACCATTTAACATTTACATGACACAAAGATTGTCTGCGGTATGATTTGGTACCCAAGCAGCGGCTTTATTGCCAATGAAATGACATACAGGGACAGTTCCAGGAGTAACTTCGAGTGCTTCATAAAGCAACTCAGGATTCATACCTCTAGTGTCATGGTGGCAGACTGTTAAAGCCTTAGTTTTAGTTCCATCTGAGGCTACCAATGAGACCACATAAGCGGTTGTATCACGCACTTGGTGGCAATTGAATACTACCTTTTCAAAATTCAATCTATGACACATCACTGCATTATCTCCAACCTTTTTCACATCTTCCACTACATATTGGTCTTGATATGGAGCAAAGTTACTTGAAATTGCCTTAATCTTTGTACTTCCAAAATGTGAAATGACTTGGTCAATCATCGATTTCAAGGATGATACGCAATGTTTGTGTTCTGCTATAGCAGTTGGACTATAACAAAAGTCCTCAAGACTTTGTTTCTCTTTATTTGCCAGCCATATGGAATCTGTGACCCCTTGTCTTGATTTTGTGAATGGTCGAATTATACTTCCTACAGAATTAGTGTTGCCCAAGATAAAATTTTTCCCAGGGTGAAGGTCATGTTCAAAAAACAGCGTTGAGTATTGCTTCAATTCTTCACTTTTGATGGGTAGACTATTAGTTTTTCCACCTGCCATGTTAATTTTACAAGAAATTAAGTTAAAGATTACAACCAGTAATGAAATGAATACAAACAATAATTCTGAGATTAATTTGGAAAGTTATAGTTTAAATTACTAACTAGGAATTAACATATCGGAGAAGGTCTTTGGCAAAGGAGTGTTTGGCCAAATAGATTGCCAATAATCTTCTCTGGGTGATGTTGCAGTGATTCCCACGAAAGCCAGCTGCAAAATAAATTCATGACTCGTTTGAAACAAAAACCATGCATACGTTAAATCTTGAAGATTAGAAAATATTTAGCTTACGCAAAAGAGAGATAAAACAGTGAGATGTGCAAACTCCATTTGACTGGCTATGAAGAAATGATAATCGTGTAAAACTTAGTGAGTGTGTATGAATGAAAGTATTGCAAAATCCTCATTATATAGACTACATGCATAACTAGTTGCATGTAAATTTGTAGTTTTCTTCATTATTGCTTCCTCCAAGTGGATGTCATGGTTTTACACATGGCTTCCATGCAAATCATTTCCAAAATATTTTTAAACTTTCCAAAAACTTGTGGTACCATATTCACTTTAATTTTTATCAGCATATATTTACATTTTCGATTATTTAGGATATGAATTAAGAAGACAATAATAGTTTAGAATCAATTAATCAACTTACAAATTACTAAGTGTTGGCAACCGTTAGCACAAAAGATGTTATAATACTAGTACCAAATTTAAAAATTATTGCAAATCAAGTTCATAACACACATATTAAAACAAAAACAAATTACAAGGGTTTAGACATTTAGTGGCAATGTGTAAATTTGCTGCAGGAGTTTTTCAGTTTTTTTTAAAGGCAAATGTATAACATAGCCTATATTTTATCTGTATATGAATATGTATGGTTGTCAAAATCTCGATTTCAAGTAGAATCGCGTATTGTAGTTAAATTGAATAAAAAATCTATAAAATTATTGATTTTGTGCGATCTTTGTCAGCTTTGACCATGATTCACCATTTTACGATCACCACTATTAAAATGTGAGAATGATGACAAGATGCGGAAGCACGATAATTACGGTTCAGCTGGGATGAATTTTGGCCTTTTGAAATGAAGTTTTAGATTTAAGGTTTAGAGAATAAACTTTTAACATATAAGATTTATTTTAACTAAACTTATGATAATCCTAATAATTAACCATATATGTCTCTAATGTCTAAACATTAACAAATATTTAATAAAACCTCAATCATAAATGTTTAAAGAATATGAAAAAGAGTATTTTTTCTTTCTCACAAATACACTTGCATACTTACATACATCATTATATCATGTAAAAATACTTTAAATATATATATATATATATATATATATATATATATATATATATATATATATATATATATATATATATATATATATATATATATATATATATATATATATATATATATATATATATATATATATATATATATATATATATATATATATATATATATATATATATATATATATATATATATATATATATATTTATTTTTATTTTTTATTTTAGTAGGATCTTACTTTTTTTGTTACTATATTATAATTTACGATTATGTTATTCCCTGTCAATCTTACAAAAATAATTGAGTAAAATCTTCTTATCTTAACTAGAATTTTATATTTTACAATCTTGTTATTCTTTCCGGATCTTATGTAAAATTTTGATCTTGACAACCTTACTTCTATCCACTATGCATGAGCAAACCCTCTAAACACATATAACAACACTAAAAACATAAGGTTATCTCATTGTACTTTTTAGGGGTCCGATAAAACTAACATAAGCCTCTTGTTCGATCCACCCTACCATTAGGGCGACGACGATGACACCGTTCTTGATTTCAAGGTCGAAGTGATGATTCGTGGCGATATATTCATAAAGATACTGTTTGGCATAATGCGCTTGTTCTTTCACAGAGCTTCGAGATGATGATGTCAATGATGATGAGACATTCTCGTTAGTTTTGAACCTCCTTAGAAAGCTTCGGTTAATGTTTGATATGTTTTGCATATAATATGTATTTTAATTCACATTATATAGATGACTGTCAAATACCAATTATGTTGCAATGACAATTTATTTATTACGAGCTTAAAACATTCAAATAATAACATTGAAGTCATATTTAAAGAATGTTTAGAAATACGGCAATATAATCACATTTTATTGTTCTAAGAAACTCTAGGGTTTAGAAACACCGATCATAAGTTTAACCTTTTTACTGTACAAGTGCATAAATTTTCCATCCCTACTTAAACACAAATCTGGAATTTAATTTTTCTGTGCTATAAAAGAGCACGACTTTTGAGATAATGGAGTAATGGCAAGGCAAAAATAAAATTATCATTATAATAAAATTTTAACATGGATTCTTACACTCAGTTTTTACATTAATGCTTAAAATTGATTAATACAGACACAAATATCATATAGATCAATATTACATACACATACATATAAATATGAGAAAAAAACTTGCATGCAAACGTATTTAAATCCCTATTCTTAAAAACGGTCAAAAATAAAATTATCATTATAATAAAATGTTAACGTGAATTCTTACACTCAGTTTTTACATTAATACTTATACTCAACAATGTTAAATACAATGAACAATATTTTTTTAAATAAAAAAAATATATTTATGAAGAATGACATGACTAATAAACAATAACATACATATGAACAATAATAAAGTTGATTAATAATATAGTGATTAATAATATATAACAAAACAAATTAATGAAATAATTAAGTTGATTAATAAAGGTCTGATTGTTAAAAATAATTTAATAATAAAATAAAATTAGTTAATGAAAAATAAAAATTTAACTAATAAATTAATAAAATTAGTTAAATTTTTTAATATTAAAACCATTAATAAAATATAAAATGTTAGTTAATAAAGCTATTAATATACCTTCAAATATTAAAACAATTTTGTTATGTTGACACTATAAACATACAATACACCGTATGTCTTGTTCATTTATACTAAAAAAATTATTATGTTATTTTATATTTTATTATGCTATTTTTTCTCTCTTTCCTTCTTCACTATTATCACTTCGTCTTCTTCTTTGCACCATTCTTTGACCTCTTTTTTCCAATATTCTTGTATTTAAATCTCTAACCATACCCATTGAATTATGAAAATAATTACTATATCAAAAAATTTTTATAAAACAAAGTTGATTAAATAAAGTTGATTAATAATATTTAAGATTTGGTTAATATAGATTCGACCATTAAAAAACATGAAATTTGTAAAGAAAAATTGGTTAATATAGTACGAGAAGTTGGATAAATGCATTTAAAATTTGATTAATATATACCCAAATATCAAAACACATAAAAATTGATAAAGCAAATTTGGTTAAGTGAGTGAATGCAAGAAATTGGTTAATAGAGTTTAATGTTTGGTTAATATAGACACAAATATCAAAACACATAAAAACTGGTAAAATAAAGTTGATTAGTGCAAAAAGTTAATTAACCGTGGTTAAAGTTTGCTTAATATAAATTCAAACATGAAAACAAAGAAAAATTAGTAAAGCAAAGATAGTTAATGTAGTTCAAAATTTTGATTAATATTGCTTAAAATTGATTAATACAGAAACAAATATCATATAAATCAATATTACATACACATACATATAAATATTATGTATTAGTTTCCTTGATAGTGAGCACATAAACAAAATATAACCTTAAATTGTTAATAAATTGTGCCAAATTCTGTAGTACAACATACTTTTTCAAATTCTGCACTACAACCCAAATTTAATTTCTAAACAAAATATTATTGATTTATAAATTGATCTTAGTCTTTTCCCTCGCTTCCTTGGCTTGGCTGCTAACAAATTTTATTGTGACTTTTTGATGATGCCACGTTTAATAAGCAATAAAGAATTCAAGGTCATAACAAAACAAACCAAATTGAAAATCAGAATTGTTAAAAAAGAAAATTATATTCTACGATTCTTGTTATTACGAGAATTAGTTGTATTCATGATTCTTCTTATAAATATGGTAATATAGTAATTGTCATGTCAGTAAAATTAGAATAACTTATTTATAAGAATGAGTTATTGAATTATAGGAACATATTCATCTAATTAGAGAGATGTATATATGTATATAATGCTCTAATGTTTCTAAAAGAAAACACAACCAAATTATTTCCATCTTCTCCTTTTATTTTACATGGTATCAAACGAGTAACGATCTGCTCCATCTCTTTCCCATTCTTTTACCTTTGATTTTTTTTTTTTGTTTCTAAACCATCATGGCCAGTGATGAAAACAAATTTGATTCCAATAACTCTTACTCTCTTCATCATTCCGATCATTCCGAAATGGTTCTTGTTTCTAAACCTTTCAATGATGACAATTATTCGATTTGGCGTTGAGCCACTACCATCTCACTGAATTCAAAATCTAAGTTTGGTTTTGTTGATGGAACCCTCAAAGCACCACGTGCCAAAACCAAACCGAAAGACTGCACGGCATGAAAAAAAATACAATGATATGGTTTTGTCATGGATTCTTAATTCATTAACCCGTGATATTGCAGATAGTCTTATGTTTTATGACACTGCTTATGAAGTTTGGGAAGATATTCAAAATCATTTCTTTCAAAGCAACGCACTACACATTTTCCAGATCGAGAGAGTGATTGCTTGCCTTACTCAAGATTAAATGACAGTTGTTGCATACTACACAAAATTAAAAAAAAATTGCAGGATGAGCTAGGATCCTACAATGATGCTATTTTCACATGTGGAGTAAACAACAAAAGACACAAGTTGATGCAATTTCTCATGGGGTTGAATGAATCTTATAGTGTTGTTCGTGGTCAACTCTTTTTGATGAATCCTCTACCAGGTGTTTCACAAGCTTATTCTTCCATCATTCAAGAAGATAAGCAACACAATTTGCACTAGAGCAGAAATGACTTTTTACATTGGGTGAAACTGACTTTTTACATCGGTTTTGGGTCTGATGTAAAGTCAGATGATATAGTAAATCAGGGACTTTTTAAATCTATTCTGGGTCCGATGTGAAAAAGAAAGTTAACACATCAGTTATAAGCTAAGCTTGATTTAAAAAATAATTATAACATTATTTTTTTAAAAATTGACGCAATATTTTACATCGGTGGACCGTGTGAACCGATGTAAAAGATTCCATTTTTATATCGGTTGTGCTTTTTGCCCGATGTAATACATATAGTTTTCACAGTTTTTACATCGGTTGGAAGTAATGACCGATGTAAAATGTAAGCAATTTATTTTAATAAATCATTTATTTTCTAGATGATTCTTTGTAAAAAAAAATTGGTACCCATTTTTTCATATTTTTTTAATATCACACAGACTCACTACGCCGAAAAAGACTTACGAAAGCGCTTTTTTGGCCTTTAAAAGCGCTTAAAAACGCTTTCGTAGGTGGCCTGCTATAGGTTTTAGCAGCGCTTTTTGTTTAATGAAAAGCGCTTTCGTAGGTCTACCTAATACAACACTTTTTTATGAAGAAGCGCTTTCATAGGTCTACCTAAGGCAACGCTTTTTTTATGGAAAATCGCTCTCATAAGTTTTCTTTTAGCAGCGCTTTTTTCTGGAAAAGCGCTGTCTTAGGTAGGCTTTTAGCAATGCTTTTTTCTGGAAAAGCGCTTTCATAGGTGGTCTTTTAGCAGCACTTTTGCCTGGAAAAGCGCTGTCATATGTTTACCTTAGACAACGCTTTTTGTGAAAAAGCGCTTTCATAGGTTACCTAAGGCAGCGTTTTTCTTGAAAATGCGCTTTTTCATAGGGTGTTTTTTTAGAGGTATAATTTATATAATTCATATACCTGTATTGTTTGCAGCATATTATTTATATAAACCAGTTGCCATAACCTGTAATTCATAAACCGCGGTAATGCATTGTATACCATTGTAATCCAAAATATATATACACCATTTTGTACCTCAAAATATATAAAAACCATTGTTATCAGCATTGTAACTCAAAATCAGTCTTACAAAATCAATCCTAACAACAACTAAACAAGTCCTAATGTATGAAAGAAACACGGTCAATTATGTATTAAGGTCCTGGTCCTGCAAGGTTTGAACATAATAACACGGTCAATATGGTATTCCATGTACACGTGTAACGTATTCATAACACTTTTCACATAATAATATATTCATACCTTATATGATTCTCTGCTCAATAAAATATTAACACAATTCCTCTTTGATTTCTTCCAACTGAAGTTTCGTGTAATATGCATATTTGTATTCATCGAAGTACTACATAACAAAACATAATATGCATGATTTAGTTAAAAGTAAAAAATGATATGAAATATCCGAGAAATAATAAAACAAATCCTAAGTTATAAATCCATACCGTGACTGGAATCTCTATTTGATTCAGTTGAAGGATTTCTTTGATAAACCGCATAACAAAGTATCCACAATCTATACCGTTTTGCTGTTGAGGATACTACATAGAAAAACAAATAAGAATATATAGTTGTATTGTTTTATCAAATAGCATAAATATTATAAGCAAAATAGTGGAAATTAATATACATGCACTTTGATCCAATTAATGTTGTTTGATTTAGACCGTCGTACCCGAGCTTCTCTTTGACACCAGAATACTTGTATCGCTCTAACAAAATAAAAATATATATTTAGAACAATGTCACAAATAATTAAATATATAAATACACACAAATATTTAGAATAATCTCACTTACGTATCAATCATTAACTTCATATCCAGATAATTTGTCCAATCACCATCAACCGAATTCAGATAATAGACCACTTCTTTTATAGGATCGATAGCAACCAACAACCAGTGACATCTATAAATTAAAACAACAGTTTAGAAGAAAATTTTCTACGCAAAAATTACAAATATTAAAATGAACTTAGAATGAAAATCTAACCATGTAGGAATAGTATTATATGCCCAAAGATATAAGCTTTCTGTACTGCCAGTTGCCATGAATCTTTCGACTAAGTGCTCTCTTACTGAATCTGGTTCCCTACCAATTGTCGCTCCGCTGACACGGGAGGAAGACACAAAATGGAATCTGTTTGACAATTGATTCCCGCGCATCAATTTGTCATATAACAACCTTAAATAAAAACATAATTAATATTAGACTATATTCATTGAAATGTTTTTAAAAAAATTCAGCTAATTACATAATATAAAGATGGGGTTACCGGATGTATGCGTGCATAATACTGACGCCTAATTCTTTATGACGGAAAATCTCTTCCACGTCCTCATGTCCAATTATTTCGGTGCAAGGAAAACCAAAGATACCTTGATCCATATCCATTTGACGAATACCACCATCCATCAAATCTGTTGTTCCCACTATTGTTTCAAGACACTGCCGGTATCGAGAGAAAAATCTAGTTGGAACCCTTTTCTTGGGTGGTACGTCAACGATTTTCTGGCTCACTTGTTGTGACCCTTGAAAAGGTACCTAAAAATCATATAGACTCAGTTAAATTATAAAATTATGCAGTTTTTTATTCGGATCATATAATTAACACTTTAAACGTACCTCTTTTTGTGATACATCAGACTCGTCGTGCCGCAAAATCCCTTTACCCTTAGATGCGGGTTTTGTAGGAGTCTGTAATTACCGTGGAAATAACTGAGGTCAGAACTGACAGTTGAAGACTTAAAGATTCATAATAATTTTCAACATACCTAATCATCTATGAAAATGAGGTTCGATGGCCATGCAACAAAAGATCCTATTGAATCTCGCAGCAATGTGGTCTCAACAACAATGTCAGGTACCGGCAGCAATGCATCCATATCTAAAGCAATATCAACCGGCACTTTCATGTGTCCATCCGAAAACGGTCTATGGTGAAGTAAATATCCCAAAGTGTTATGGACTTTTCCCTTGCCAACTAGTCGATAAGTCGGTGACGATAGGTATAGCTGGCAAGATGAAATGCCCTAAACCAATAATAATCGTTAGAAGTGACTAAAAATATTCTATAATAATAACGGATATATATTGAAAATTACCTCGGGAAATTTATGTTGACAGTTGATACTAGCTTTGTCACTAGTTTCTTTCAACTGTGAACTGCTCTTCCGCCATATTATATCTCTCTTTATCCTTCTGCAATTCACGGACTTGAGCTTGTAAATCCTGCAATGTTTGCATCACTTCTGCATTGCTAGGATTTCTTCTCCTTGGATGCTTATACAAAGAGGTTGGAGTAACACCACGACCTTTACCCCTCAACCGACCCAGATACTGAGCAATATTTAGTGCTCGACTAAGTACGCTCCTGGTATCCTGATCCTCACCTGGGGATACCGATTGCGACAAGGTCTCCTGTAATTCATTTACATATCGAAAATTATTAGTGGAGATAAAAAATTATTTAAATATTAATAAACATTTGATTTAATTAAAGACACAATCTTATACTTACACATTCATCATACACATGTTGAAGATCGGTATTAACAACTTGATCCTTGCCCACACGAGCTTCCTTCCACAAAAAATGTGTTGGTAGTGATGTTGCGTCACTTTTCGTCTCTTCTAACTAAGCATTGACACAAGTCTTAAGATCATCAATTATAACACATTGAGAGAATTAATAAGATCGTAGAGTTTATATTTACTTACAATTTTTTCCTCTAAGCGAACATATCCCAAACGCCCTTTTTTGTATGGATATGCGGGTTTTGACGCTCTCTCGCGATTGATGGCACTCACTTTCTTGAAATTATTGTCTCTTCTTTGGCCTACAAAACCAACCTATTCTTCGGGTGTAATGAAGTTCTCATATTTCTTTGGACGTTCCGGATCCTCTTCAAGAAAATTTCCTTCATCATCTTTAAGATACTTGTTTGTTAAAAATGTTCTCCATCCTCTGTGTCTTTTTCCAGCCAAACCCATTATATACTTTTTACGGGTATCTTCAATATTAAAAGACCTCTACAAAAAAACATACGCATAAAGTGTGTTAGTAAAAACAACTTAAACACATATTATCGTCAAGATAAAGCAAATAAAAAAAACCATATATGTACCTTTATCTCAGTCCAAACTTTCTCTTTACCCTCATCCAACTCTCCTCTTTTCCATCTAGGAGTGGTGATCGGAATGTGTATACGAACAAGCGTACCAATGTAGCTTGTCAACTTTGCAGCATTAGACCCAATTAGTTGGTCATTATCATTCCAATCTACATTATATTTTACTCCTCTATCTCTATCACGGATGATTCCCCTCATAATAGTTATACCTCGTGTAATATCTTTTTCTGAAGTCTTTTCTGAAGTATTTTCTGGAGCATTTTCAGGAGCATTTGCATCTTGTGAGTTTTCTTGATTACTAGCCATTTGACCTGTAATAATGAAAAAAAATAAAAATGAAATGACAAATAAAAATGAAATGACAAATAAAAATGAAATGACAAATAAATTTTATTGAATGATATAGGCTATAATTATATATACTATTACCTTTTTCACTAAGGTCTCTTTCTTTTCTTGGTAGGAATGTGTTCTACTCGTCTCTTAACAACGCTGACAGTTGGATTGATCCAAATACCCTCATTATGATCATTTCTAATACATGATTCATTATCATTTTGATCAGTTATGGTTAAAGATTCAATGTCAACACCAATATCACTTTGATCTCCAATGCTTTCATCAATTACTTTGTTAGATAATAGCACTATAGACCATTTCGTACTTGTCGGATCATTGACATAGAACACTTGTTTAGCTTGAGAGGCTAGAATGAAAGGCTCATCTTTGTACCCCACCCTATTAAGATCCACTTGTAAAAAACCTGACTTATCCATTCATATGCCATTATTATTTTCAACCCACTTGCAACAAAATATAGGAATCTGAAACTTCTCGTAATCAAACACCCAAATGTGCTCGATAACCCTAAAATATGACAGATTTATAAATTTTGGGTTTAAGTCCTTCACACTTGATATATGCATTGCTTCAGCGATCAAGGTGACACCACTATTTTGCATAGTACTTTTGTCATCCTGTTCTTTGGTATAAAATGTGTATCCATTAATTGCATATGCGCTATAAGAAAACACAACTAAACTTGGACCGTATGCTAAACATCTCAATCTTTCTGTTACTGAAGCATGATCTGAATGATACTTTGAATAAATATGTTGCTTAAACCATGGTATGAAACTTCAATTGTGCTCTCGTACAATCCAATTCTCATTTCTATTCGGATTTAAACCTCGAAGAACACCCTTGTGCATTTCAACATATGGCTCAACTTCAAGCTCATTGTGCAGAACATACAGATGCACTTGATCCCGTCCGACCATTGATACTGTCAGAACTTTATTTCCAATTAGCTTCTTACCTTCTTTTTTTCAACAACATGAGATTTGGGGAGTCCAATTGATTGAACATTTGATAGATATTCAGTACAAAACTTAACCACTTCTTCAACAATATATCGTTCAGCAATACAACCCTCTGGTCGACTTCGGTTTTTCACATACCCTTTTAATATTTTCATATAACGTTTAGTAGGGTACATCCATCTCATATAAGATGGTCTGCACAGTTGTGTCTCTTTGACAAGATGAACGACAAGATGAACCATTATGTCAAAAAATGAGGGAGGGAAATACATTTCAAGATCACACAAAGTAACAACTATTTCTTTTTGCAATGTTGGTAAGATCTCAGGATCGATCACCTTGCTGCAAATTGACTTGAAGAAAAAACACAGTTTAGTTATTGCGCTTCTTACTTTTTCTGGAAGAATAGAACGTATACATATCGGTAGAAAATGTTCCATTATAACATGGCAATCATGCGTCTTTAAACTCTTTAACTTGAGGTCTTGCATAGACACAAGTCTTCTAATATCTGATGAGTAGCCTTCTGGAACTTTAACCTCACTTAGGAACTTACACAATATTTTTTTCTCCTTTCTGGATAGAGTGTAAACAGCAGGTGGTAGATATGTTCGTCTTCCTTTTTTCACGGGTCCCAATTCAGTTCTTATTCCCATCTCTACCATGTCCTCCCTTTCTTTAAGGCCATCCTTAGAATTCCCTTTTATATTGAGTAACGTACCAATAACACGATCAAATACATTTTTTCAATATGCATAACATCAAGAAAATGTCTTACGTACAAAGATTTCCAATATGGCAATTCAAAAAAAATCGACCTCTTCTTCCACCCACCCGTGACAACTTTATGTGCAAAAGGCTTGCCAAACTGAATACCCACATCTTTCACCTTTTCAAATATTTGATCACCTGTCAATCCAGGCGGAGCTCTACGTTCTTCGGTATCTCCGTTGAACGCTTTTCTCCATCCACAATATTGATGTTTAGAATTTAAGAATCTACGATGACCGAGAAAGACATTCTTCTGACAAAGTTTCAATTGCATCGTGTCGGTTCCATCTTCACAGATAGGACACGCTTTTTCACCTTTAATGCTATACCCGGATAGATTTCCGCAGGCTGGAAAATCGTTAATTGTTCCAAACAACATAGCCCTCAAGTTGAAACTTTCTTTCCTATACCCATCATAAACCTCCACACCGTTCTCCCACAAAATCTTCAAATCTTCGATTAAAGGTTCCAAATATACGTCTATGTCATTTCCTGGTTGTTTAGGCCCATAAATTAACATAGATAACATCATGTACTTACGCTTCATACATAGCCACGGAGGTAGGTTATAAATCATAAGAATCATAGGCCATGTGCTATGCGAGATACTTTGAATACCGTGTGGGTTCATTCCATCAGTAGACAATGCCAAGAGAAGGTTTCTTGCTTCTTTTCCAAATTCAGGATAATCATTATCAATTTTCATCCACTGTGGTGAATCTGCCAGATGTCGAAACTTCCCATCAACAATTATTTCATCTGCATGCCAAGTTAAATGTCTTGAATCGGTTTCACTATGATACATCCGTCTAAATCTCGGAATTATAGGAAAATACCATAAGACTTTTTCCGGAGACAACTTTTTCTTATATCGAGGGGCACCACATTTAGGACACTCATTTAACGATGCATACTCGTTTCGAAACAAAATGCAATCTTTTGGACAGGCATGTATCTTGTCATAGCTCATGCCAATAGAGTACAACATCTTTTTGGCCTCATACGTTCGATTGGGGAGAACATTATCCTCTGGTAGCATATCTTTCATAAGGGCTAATAACTCTGTGAAACTTTTATCCGACCATCCATTGCCCGCCTTTAAGTTGTACAACTTTAATATCGCAGACAATCTTGTGAATTTTGTACAACCATTATACAACGGTTTCTCTGCATCTCTTACCAACCTCTTGAACATTTTGGGACAATCATTAAGATCTTCTTCAAGCGCTTCTGCAATCTCTTCAACTTGATCATAATCGTATGTATCTATGCCATTGTCGTTTGAAGCATAGGTCCTATTATCCCCCGATTCATCATTCCTGTCACTTTTCTCACCATGCATATTCCAACATGTATAACTTCTATCAATTCCATACCGTATTAAATGCGATGCCAACTGAACCGCGTCAACCCGATTCCCATAACAGCAACATAAACAAGGACATGTCATTCGACTGGGGTCTTCGGCGTGCGCAACAACAAACTTAACGAATTCCGATACCCCGTTCTCGTACTCTTTCGACAATCGATTGGAATACATCCATGTCTTATCCATGGTTTACGGTTTCTGAGTCAATCTGAGCTAAATGATAAATTCGAAAACAAAACCAATACTCAAAACTTGCACTTGCTCTTGCACAACCATATAACAAAACCAATACTCAAAACTTTTCACTAAATTCATTTTATTCTATCAACTACTTTAGTACACAAGTATAATACATTCCTACCAAGAAAAGAGACGAGTAGAACACATAAACAAGAAACCATCATTGCTCAAAATCAATCATAAAAAGCACACGAAAAAACAATATATTAATAGAGTTAACAATATGGCTATCTTTATTAAATATTTTATTACGCTCTCTATTATTTCTCTCTTAGCTTGTTTTACCAATGCACAACTTGTTAATGTAAGTCTATATAATTAATTAAGCATTTTTGTCTGGTTCACAATAATATCATAGTATTATTTCAATGCCTCTAAAGAAGTCATATTCTCTGTACATGAAAGAACCAATAAAACAAAACAAACCAAATACCCATGACCATAACAATCACAATTAAGTAACAATGACCATCAACACATATCATCAAAACCAGCATTTTAAAAAACAATCCGCAACCGCGAAAACGGCCACGATGAAACGGTTTTGACAGATGTCGATACCGTTATCACCATTTTTTTATATTGAAGAACAAATTATGGTTAATTCACACCAGAACGACCGCAATGAGTATCGCGACACTGAAATCCAGAAAGCCTTTACACGACCGATTTTAAGACCGTTTTTAAGACCGTTTTTAAAACCGATGCAAAGAGAAAAAATGTCATAAAAATGACTATATGTTTTATGAGTTATTATATTAAATTGCACAACCCCTAAATTCAAAACAAGTCATAAATATTGCACGGCCACTAAACTCAAATTATTTAATTAAATAATAACTTGAACAAATTACTGTGATGAACAAAAATTAAACACATAAGTTGAAAAATTGAAGTCAAGAAATGAAAAATTGAAGTCACACAATAAAGCAATGGGAGAGGGGAGGACGAACGAGTGGACAGAGAGATGAGAGAAGGTTGTGAGAATCGCGTGTTAAACCGTGCGCAACAGGAAGTGACGATGGCAGACTGAGACCTCCGTCATCGCCGTGTGCGGTGGTATGATGGAAGAGAAACCATGCTTGCTCAAAATCATTAACCAAACAAAAGCACACGAAAACCAGACAAACACATACGAGATGAGGAAAAAAATGAAACCTGATACGAATTGCAGTTGGCCGGAGAAGTGGAGCGCCGTTGACCGCCGTAGAAGGTCTGGTTTAGGGTTTTTTCATGAAGAAAATCTGACTGAGAATAGAAAAGTGATACGAATTATGTTTTGATATTTATTATAAAACTACCTACGAAAGCGCTTTCTAAAGGTCATCTATAACAACGCTTTTACATCAAAAAGCACTTTCGTAGCATATCCTATAGAAGCGCTTTTAAAAGCGCTTTCTAAAGGCCAGCTTTAGCAGCGCTTTGGAAAAGCGCTTTCTAAGGATGGCCTTTAGCAGCGCTTTTGAAAAGAGCTTTCTTAAGGTACCCTCTAAAAGGCCAGCTTTAGCAGCGCTTCCCAAAAAGCGCTTTCTAAGGGTGACCTTTAGAAGCGTTTTTTTAAGCGAATATTTTTTAAAACCTACAACAGCGCTTTTTTCCAAAAGCGCTTTCTTTTATGTGCTGCTAAAACTTATTTTTGGCGTAGTGACTATATTTAGGTTGCTATATATATATATATATATATATATATATATATATATATATATATATATATATATATATATATATATATATATATATATATATATATATATATATATATCATAGCTTTCCAACATCAATAGACCACATCTAGGTCGATATTTTCATATTTTTCACAACTAACTTACAAAATAAACAATTGTAATACAAACTTGAATTGTATCACAACAAACAAACTCACAACAAACTTACAAATATATATTCTTCACAACACTAAAATCACATTGCCTGACAATAAATAATAACAATTAACATCAGCAAAAAATATCAAGAAACTCAATACATGTGCAAAAACCACATGTAATGTGCAAAAACTCAATAATAACAATTATGTGCAAAAACCACAACTTAGACAATTCTATAAAATTCACCAGATAAAGCTTAATTTTTATATAACTCAAAAAAACATTTTTTCCAATGGAGTCGCAAATCATAGAAACCATCTTGTGTTAATTTTGTTGAGTCATCAAATACCTATAATATATAAATATAACAATATAGAGTTATTCTTTAAAAATTCATATTAAGTTGCAAAACACAAAGTAAATAACAAAGTAAAGTTATTTTTATTACCTGCATCCAGTTCTCGGTTATATTGGCAGAGACAATATCTAACATATTTTTCATCACATAGTACCCACAATCATTAGAGTTATATTGTTGCCTTGTGTACAATTGAATGATATAATTAGTGAATATTTATCATAAATTTAACTATAGAATTACAATTTACATCACACTTACATTGGGATGACGCCATGTAGCCTTTTTTCTATTTTCATTTGCCATTTGATGAATCCCAAAAGAACTAATACATAAAGATAAACATCACATAACTAAATTTACTCGCCAATAAAAAATCACATAACTATTAATTGCCAATGAAAGTCACATGAAAGATAAAATTACTTTGAAATAATTTTCTTCGTGTTCTGGTTAATTTCCCGATAAAGTAAACAAAATACAACAACTTAATTGTCTCTTGGACACATGTCTATTAATTTCCAATGTCTCCTGTACGTGTGTGTGGAAACAGAAAAGTCACATAAAATATATATGTTATCAAAATTAAATAATATAAAATACAATTTCATAAAAATTGTTACCCATGAATTAATGGTAATAAGTGGCACACTCTGTTTTCATCACGTAACTTTTCTAGTACGTAATTTTTAACATCCTCTTGAGATTTCGCTCCATTATCATTATAAATACACCTAGCAGGGTCTATAAATTCATATAATTCTGAAATAGAATTCTCAAGACATACACGATGAATATACCTGAATAATTTTAAAATAAACATTAGAATTAAAATGATGAGAGATATAACATATTAATAGAGATTTACTTTAATAAAACAATAAAATGTACTTATGTGCATTAAATTTGCAGAATAGACACGTCAAGCCAATGACCTAAATCCATCAATAACTCTCTGATACACTTAGCTGAAATATAAAAATTAGAGACACTCGCATAATGACTTAATTGTATTTCTAAATGGTTGTCATCCATTTTCAAAACCATGAGTAATAATCTCTGAACATCATCAACTTCCACGTCTTTTGTGCTTCCTTTTATGCTTCCTTTTGCAGCTGAACAACTTCCTTTTCTGCTTCCATTGACAATTTCCATTTTTTCAATGCATTTAATATTATCTGTGCTTTGTGATAATCCCATAGACTTAAGTGTCTCCATTAATGATTGTTGAAACATCTTACGCTCTTCAACCAACTTTTCTTCAAGTTCAGCTCTAAGTTTTGTTTCCAATGTTGAAAGTTGTTCATTTACGTCAATATGTTGTTGTTGACGTGACCTTCCAAAGTAAGTGCTTTGTTTATGGCATTTTCCAACACCACGAACACGACCTCCATGCTCAGATATTCCAATGGGTAATGTTAAGATATCGTTACGTCCATCCAGATAAATTGCACCTTTTTCAGCTTCTTGAACTAGAGAATCCTACAAAATTCAAAAACCACAATTAATCAATCACAAATATAATGATACTTGAAGTATTTTTCATTGTTTACTTACAATTTTTTCAGCAACCTCTTGTGTAGATTTTGATGTGTATTCTCCTCATTTCTTTTCTCGTGCACTCTTCCATAACTCATGGCGTGATGGTGGAGATGGACTACCATTATTATCTAATATGGAATTATCTTCCGATGATGACTTTTCTTTCATAATTTTCTCCTCAAGCAAGCGATACCCTCCACAAGACAATAAGTGTGGGTATACATTCTTAGCCACATTATCCTTACCCTTTTGACTTTTTTCCTATTATAAACTTAAAAAGTTATTAATCACTAAATATAATAAAAATGTTATGCACATAAAAATATATAACTCCTACTAACCTTAAATTCAGGGGTATCTCGAATCTTGAGAAACTCTTTGCATGCGTCTTCCGTAATAAAGTTATACTTGACATATGGAGGAGGATCATTTTCCATGAGATGATTAATATATCTGTCTGTGAGTTATGTCTTAAAACCTCTCCATCGATCTCCCGCATATTTAATCCATTCTTTCTTCAACGTATCCTTCTTTGGATCTTTACATTCTGGAATAGTGAAATGAGCCTACAAATATAGTATATGTAATATGTTGTTAATTAGTATATGATTATAAAATAAACCAAAGTGTTGTATTTAAAACATCTGAATATCAGTCCAAATAGAATCTTTTACGCCTTCATCTACTTCTTTCCAATCATTTTTCATAATACTACAGTACTGTCGAGCAAGACATGTTATATAACTCTTAAAATGTGTAGAATTTTTACCAACACCAATACATTCATAGGTTCTTGGATTTAACTCGACCTTTATCTTTTCACCTAATTGATGAACTTTGTCAATTTGTGTCATGAAAGTGGGACCTCTAACTCTTATTTTATTGGGGTTACTAGATGAAGAAGAATTATCGTTTGAATCACGCATGTATCTGTTTACACAAAATAAAAAAAATTAGAAATAAAATTAAGCACAAAATAAATAAAAAATTAGAAATAAAATTAAGCACAAAATAAAAACAATTAGAAAATAAACTAACGTGGAATCAACTTATAAAAAAAATCTTACTAGTCCTCCCATATCCCTTCTTCATAGTATATATGAATAGCATGCACATGATCCCCTTCATTTTCTTCAATGAATGTAGTCACATTTGTTGAGAAAGGATGAGTTTTAAAAATATCAAAATTCTCATCATAAATGTTATGTTTGTTTGCATCTATGTTTTTTCGTGTATATGAATATGGGTCCCAAGTCCCAACCCACATCTTAAGGGCTCTAAGAAAACTTCAAGGATAGTCTACTTGCACGTAAGATTTCATATATAAAACTGGTTAAGAAATCATTTCAACTCAATAATCACTTTTGATTTATATTGAAGCACATAGAACATAAAACTAGTAATGCTTTAGAGAATGTTGAAGATTAAAGTAATGAAGTCAATACATATGTGTTAGTTAGTTACAACACAATAACTAACTTCCATTTAGTTTGGAATTGATTAGAGAAGGTGTTAGAGTAGTTACTTACTATTCAAGTAATTATATGGTGTAGGCTATACAAAGTAACTTATGGTAAAAACAATCGATTGCGTATATAAATGAACCTTGTAATAGTTTCAAATTAGTGAGAATTCACTTCTTCATCATGTTCATTTTGATTTCTTAATATGGTATCAAAGCAATCAAAGAACTCTACCACATTCTCATTCTTCTTTGATCAATCATTTCATCTTTGTTGATCTGCAAAATACATTTGCAGTTAGTTTTCTTTATCTGCAAAATTTCTAGGTAAATTAATAAATTAATAAGTGGAACTATAGATAAGGAATATGAAAGTGTGTGAAAATTTCAATGTCAGATTCTTTTCTAAACAATGAATGCTCACTTATTCACTTGCAATGTATCATATTATTGTTGACTCAAATATTGGGAGGAGTTCAAGGATTTGCTGCGAGGAAAGTCGCTAGACAGTAGTGCCAATGACAGATTCGGCTGGAGGTTTGGCCACAAAGGTTATTTTCGATCAAATCTTGCTATGAACTTTTTAGAGAAAATTCTGCTATCGTGTTTGACAGTAACACAGTGGCAGCAATAAAACATCTTTAGGAGATTAAAGTCCCTTCTAATATCACTACACCAAAAGTGAGTTTTAACAGCGCACATTAGACAACGCTTTTGTACAAAAGTGCTGCTATAAGCGAATAATAAAAAAAGACGGAAAACGTATAAAATAATTAGTAAAAGCGCTGCTAAATATATGACCTTAGACAGCGCTTTTAAAAAGTGCTGCTAAAGGATTGCTTTAGAAATCGCTTTATCATAAGCGCTGGTAAAGGGCCACTTTAGACAGCGCTTTAAGAAAGTGCTGTCTAAAGTCATAAAAAAAATAAAAAAATAATAGAAAAGCTCTACTAAAGGTCACTCTTAGCAAGCGCTTTTAAAAAGCGCTGTCTAAGGTCCATATTAGCCAACGCTTTTAGAAAGCGCTGTTTAAACCCTTATAAGTCATAATTAAAAAAATAGAACCTTTGTATTCACAGTATCACGAAAATAGAAACCCTTTCTCTCGCGAAACCCATTTCCTGCTCTGTCTCAAAATGTCCTCCACCGTTCACCGTCGTACCGTCCTCCACCGTCTCGCTCCGCTTCGCTCCGTTTTCCTCCACCCTCCCCGGCCGGTTCTCAAGGTATGTTCTTTATTGAAAATGTGTTCTTTAGCATTTTTAGCATTTTTTAGATATATAACAGCATTTGGTAAGGCTTGATATACAACAACATTTAGCATTTTTACCATTTGGTAGGGCTTGATATATAACAACGACATTTTTAGCATTTAGCATTTTTAGCATTTTTTGGATTCTTGTTTCTATGTTTTGGAATATAAAATATGATATATATGATGGTGAAAGATGATATAAAAGTTTATGTTTATGTTAATTTTTGGCATTGTCATTTTATATATATTTTTTGACTCGCTTCTGACTCGCTTTTATATTGGGTTTATGTTTATATTTATTACAGGTTAGATGGCTACTAACAACAATCACCCACGTGATGATTCTGTGCATGATGGAGATAAGGCCGTTAGTAAAACGGAAATGGAATATAGAAGAGGAATAACAATAATGAAGATAATAATACGGGATAGAGACCAGGGCATAAAGTATGAAGTGCATTGGAGCCAAGAAGGCCAACTCATTGAGCCTAACGGTTCAATGTTGACAAGTTATCTCGGTTCCGTGGTAAGAAGAGAAATTCCAATCACATGTGAAGATTGGAGAGAAAGAGTGTTGGACGACACTAAAGATAAAACATGGAGTGAGATACAGGTACCATATGTGATGTTAATTGTTTTTAATGACGATTATGTATCTAAATTACTTATACTAACGCACTTTGTTTATGATTTTCGTAGAGGTCGTTCATCATTGAGGATACAAGGAGAGATTATATTCTTAAATTGGCCGGTGTTGTACCCTAAAATTTGCCCTCTCATTTATCAATATTATTCTCACAAGATCTCTTTGACTCAAGACTGGATTAGAGTTTGACCAACTTAAGACCTCTCATCATGCACTGATCACCCAATATCAGGGTTTGAGATTGTACAAAGATTTTTGGACTATCAATGCTTCATATGACTTTCAAACATCATTATGGACCCCTAAGATTACTCATGACAAGTTTCAAGCCTTGAACCATAATTTTGATCAGTCAATTGGACAGTTAACCTAAAAATCAGTTGTATTGGGGGAAAAGTCAACCATGGCCAATTTACAGTCAAACTTCATAATATTTTATCCACATCAACATTTTGGACTCATATGTATCATTTGGTCAAGTTTGGACCACAATTCCTCAAGAAATTTGATCAAATCATCAAAAGGGTAAAATGGTCAAAATTAGGGTTTTGATTGAGAAAGGGCAATTTCTGATTTTTGACCTAGAAAATGACCTTGATTTGAAGCATGATTTCAAGGGTTCAATTGTATCATCTTGACCTAATAAAATGGTTCAAAACATTGCAATTTCATTGGATTGACAGATGAAATTTGCAGTCAACTAATCAAAAGTCAATTGTATACTAAAAAGTTAAACTTTGACTTTTTGGTCAAAATCAAGTGCCAAGGATCACAATTCATCAAAACATGTCAAAATGTGAAACATGTTCATCAAGAAATCAATGATTTAAGATTTGGTTTTGAAATTTGAAATTTTCTTAACTTAGAAATTTTTCTAAGTATAGAAAATTTCTTATTTTTTCTCAACTTTAAGCCATTTTTTCACCATGACACAAGATGATTCAAAGAAAGTTCCCAGCATGAAAGTGTAGATCTCTATGAAATCTACAACTTTTATTCACACATTTTTCCCTAAAGATACTTGTATCTCAAGATATAATTTTGTGAATACATGCCCATGAACTAAAATAACTTAGTGAAAATTTGCCCTAATTTCAGCAGGTTTTTGACCTAACTTCATGGCAATTTTCATCTAGTTCCAAGAGGAATCTTTAAATGCATTTCAAAGATGAGTTATATAGCACATTTCAAGATTTCCAAAATATCCAAGAACTCCTTGAGATCCTTTTTGAGTAGGGAGAATCGAAGAGATGAAGTTGGCAATTTCTCACTTTGATTTCAAGCCATTTCATGAAGAACAAAATTCAAATTTGAACCTATGCTGCCTAATACTTGCTTTACAGGTCTAAAACTTGTTTCTCACTTCATAATTTAATGCTTACACAGATGACAAAGCCTTAATCCAAGCACAAGAGTATTTTTCCAAGCTTTAATTCCATAAATGGCACAAAGTTGCCATTGCCATTTTAGAAAAGCATAACTTTTGCAACTTTTCACTTCTTGAGCATTGGACCTGTTTTCTGTGCATACACAAGTCCTATAAACCAAAAACAAGTTTCCTAGGACTTGTACCAACTCCAAGAAGGCCTGTACAAGCATGTAGAGAGTGGTCTCTTCACCTTTCTTAAAAAGCAAGTAAGAGTGCAAAAAGGCTATAGCTGAGAAATCTGTTGTGGAGTGGATGAAAAACCTTCTCTATACATATACACAAACACATTACAACTTAGAACACGATTGCTCAAGGCCAGAAACTCTCCAAAACTCCCTATCACCAAAAACCTGTCAAAAACTTGCAGTTTGAAACTAAGCATAACAATCCAGTAATTTACTCGTGCGTTTCAAGTTCTAATCACTCAAACACTTAACCTACCTCATATCTAAGTGTTCCAGACCATCATCCCTTCATTGTAACACCTCCTTCTCCATCTGCCATTTTTGTTTTTCAAGCTTGCAGGTTGACTTGGACAGAGAGATCCAGGCACTTTCAAAGAAAGGTAAGGATTGGAACACACTCAAGAAGGTTCAGGCAAGCTAAAGGAATCTCCAGGCCTTAATAATTCTCACTCAAACTCCATTCGCGATCTCAGCTGAAAGAGGTAAGAACTCCAACTTCTATCTCTTCATACATGAATCTATTGGTCACTATTTGTGAAGATAAAATGTAGATATCCTTGTGCTAAAACCAACCATTTTCAAAAATTTCATTTATATTCATTGTGTATAGAGAATTTTAGAATTCAAATTTCTGTAAAAATTAGGTTTGAAATTAGGACCTTTTAAATTTGCTTTGATCTTTGATTGTTAGTTTACATGATTTAGATGGTTGAAATCGTGGGAAAAAGTACTATCATTTTCATGTTGGAAGTCTCCATTTTCATGGAGAAATGAGAAAGATACAGAGGTTCTGGCCAGCTTGAGGAAGAAGATGAAGTACAGGGCAATGAGGCTTTATATGTTATGTTTTTCTTGTTTCATTTAAACTAACAGATGTACAGCCACCCCAGCGGTAAGGCAGCACGCTAAAATGCTTAAGGTCACAGGTTCGAGCCTTGGCGGTGCATTTTTGCATTTTTCACATTTTCATCCATTTTTTGGCTGTTTGCAGCGTGGGCTTCAACATTTGGGCCTTGTGTTTTTTTTCTAACATGCTACCTCCTGATTACTCAGGGCACCCCTGGGCCAACTATTTTCATTTATTTATTTTATGTTTTTTTATTTTCATTAAATATATTTTTCTTAACTTATTAAAAATCATAAAAAATGTAAAAATGATAAATATTATATTTTGTTTATTTTATTTTATTTTCTCATAAATAATTTTTTTTAGTTATATATTAACTATTTTTTCCTAATAAACTTGTAAGTAAAAATAGAATTAGGTTAATTACTTATTCTTTTTCTCACACTTATAAATATTTATTTTAACATATTAAAAAGACTAAATATATTCATAAATACTATTTATTATTGTAAGACAAAAAATACACAAAAATAATACTTAAAGAATTTTATTTTCTTTTAAAATTAGAAATTAGGGTTAACCATATTTTCAAGAAATATTTTCCTTTTCTTAAATCATTAGGATTAGGTCAAAACTCTTTTGCATATGAAAAACAAAACAAAAACCTTTTTCTTTCATATATATATATATATATATATATATATATATATATATATATATATATATATATATATATATATATATATATATCATTGCATATTTAAATTATATGGTATATTGTTTATTCAAATACTTGTACAAATTCGATTTGGTTGTAATAGCTTAATTAGATTTACATTATTGCAAATCCCCATTCATAATTTGTATACCACCCTCCCATAAAATATTGTAATAGCATAGTAATCTTTAAATTACGCAATTTTCCGCTTTTATATACCATGCTAGTAATTAGGGTTTGTATGGCAAGATAAAAAAAATCAAATAGAAAACCCTAAATCCAAGACAAAATCAAGCATGAAAATAACACACTTGCACACAAGCATCCTTAGGGTTTCTCCACTTTGTTGCCTTATACAAAAAATGGCCATATTACGCATGCGAAGTATCTTGGCAAAACAAACAAATATAATATCATAGTCCCCCGATGACGCTATTCTAAGTTGCCTTACAAAATGATCTTAGTCCCTCAAAAATGCTAAGATACTTTTCAACATTGCTAATCATGGTTATACGATGACCCACGCCCGTCCCGTTTACATCCAAAGATAGGGTTGCTTACCAAATCAATGGTAAGACAACAATATCAAAGGAAAAGAAAATGAACAAGAAAGACATTTGAGTAGGTAGATTACTTCTATTTACTTGCTCCACTTATAACAATTATCCTTGTTATTTTCAAAACAAACACCTACACACTTTCAAAACATCTTACAAACATTGAAAACATTTTCAAAAAAGATCAACATCTTTGTATACATTCTTACGAACGAGAATCATTACAAAGATTGCCTAAACAATGGCCTCTTTTACAAAATACTTTCAAAACCACACAAAGCACAATTTCAAACAAAAAAGCAAGTGATCTAGCAAGTAACTAAGAGCCCATGGAAAACCATGGATGAAAAGGGTGCTAACACCTTCCCTTTTCATAATCTACCCCCCGAACTCAAGAAACAATCTCAAAGGTCTTTCCTGTACTTTTTCACCTTTCCTTTTGGATAAAATAAAAGTCGGTGGCGACTCTTGCTAACCATAACATTTGCGATAAAACGCAAAACCCTCAAGTCAGTTCTCCCATCGTATCACAGAACTGGCGACTCTGCTAGGGATAATTGTAAAAGTGGGGTTACCTTAGGGCTAGATCACACTTATTTGATTACATTGTTTGACTTGTATGCTTTACATTATGGTTCTTTGTTTGGGTTTGAAATCCTCTACTCGAATTTGGGATACATTATAGGTAAATAGCAATACATTATGGAAACTTTGTAGGGTATACCGACATGGACTAAGCAATAGCTATGTTAGTGCGACATATTTGTGGGTACCGGTAGCCTTTGAGTTAATCAAAGAGAATACGGGGCCGCTGAGTGATGTCATGAAGCACTAATGAACTTCTAGAACCCTTTACTTGACCAACTTGGCCTTTAGGATGTAGTGAGATGACCGACTTTGGTGTAGTCTGAAGTTGGTAGATACTCGATACTACACTCATTGAGGGATGGTTTCTTGGGATATTTCGGTCGCCATTAAAGAGGCTTGAGCTGAAACAATGACCAAGGAAGCAATCCGGTGATATTGAGCCCCTTAGAACCTGGTTACTATTATTAGGACAGGTTTAAGTCAACTAAACTTCAAGAGGGTACTTACCTATAAAACCCCATGCAAGCCTAAACTAAGAACTTGGTTACTTTTCTTGTATATGCATACTTGTACATAACATCATGGACATCATGAACATCATATGCATCCACTAACCATTTCAAGGATTTTGGAGATTCATCTTTGTTCTTGTTTTGTAGGATATGGATTCACTTCGCAGGAAAACTATCCAAGTCAAACTTGTAATAATTCCTCCACAACTTAAGGAGCTAGCTTCAAGGATCCTTGAGAACTCTCCATTCACCGAGAGGCATGGTCATCTACTCAACTTGGTCACCTCCAACGCAGATGAGGATATGATGAAAGTGCTCTTCCAGTTCTTTGATCCTTTGCACCATTGCTTCACATTTCTCGACTATTAGCTTGTGCCTACTTTAGAAGAATTCTCCCAAATCTTGAGGATTACCATTCTCAATCAACTACCTTTCAGCGGTACGGAAAGAGACCCAAAGCCAGAAGAGATTGCTCAAGCTCTGCACTTGCACTCATCTGATGTCACAACTCATTAGGAAACTAGAAGTGGTGTCAAAGGCTTCTTAGCAAAGTTCCTGTTTGAGAAAGCCCAAAGTTGTTGGAATTCCTTAGACTTGCAAGCCTTTGAGGAAATTGTGGCTCTTCTTATCTATGAGATGGTATTATTTCCCAATCCTGACCAACTCATAGATGTGAGCGCCATCAAAAACTTCATGTCACGCAATCTGGTGCCTACATTGCTAGGGGATATTCTACACTCTTTTCACACTCGCACAATGAGGAAAAGAGGTGTCCTTATGTGTTGCACTCCTCTCCTAGAAAGATGGTTTATTTCTCATCTTCCCCAATCAGTCTTAAAGAATGAGAAAGGTTCAAGGTGGTCACAAAGGTTAATGACGCTCCAACATTCAGATATTCATTGGTGCTCCCGATCTAAAGAGAATGTTATCATTGTTGACCGTTGTAGGAAATTCCCTAATGTCCCTATACTTGGCATTAGGGGAGGCATCACCTACAACCCATGCTTAGCTTTAAGACAGTTTGGTTACGCACGAAGGGATGGCCCGCACGAGATGCTGATTCAAGGTTTGGTATTCGACTACGACAACGACGATCAAGGTCTTCGCCAGAGATTCATCCGAGCTTAGAGGATGCTAAACAAGGTGGATAGCAAGACTTTGGGGCACAAGAATTCCATCCCTCTTGAGCCTTACCTCAAATGGGTACGAACCCGCGCTCAAAGTCTTATGATGCCTTATCCTTCCATTCTTCCTGTAATTATTGAGCCTGTTAAGGAGGGAGAAGTTCCATACACTATCCTACATTATGACATGCCCACATCTCTTGAAGACCTACAAAGGGATTGGATACAACTCAAAGGAGAGTGAGATACTTTCAAAGCCCAATTCTACGCAAGCGAGAAGAAGGTTTTGGAACTCACTAGGCTACTTCATGAGGAGCAGACTCTAAATGCCTACATTGCACCAAAGAGGATGCACACTACTTTTTTATCTTAGAGTTTTGTATTATTTTGCCCAAGGGGCATTGATGTACTCAAACTTTATCTTATTAATATAACGTGTGTTTCTTTTTGTCTAAAACGAACTTGAATCTTTGAAATCCTTGAAAACATTATGTTGTACCCCAAAATTTGCCCTCTCATGTTTTCGAAGGCCTTCCCTTACATGGTTGGTCACAAACACTTGCCTAACAAAAATAAAGTTTTTTTTGAAGATGAACAAAGTGTCTTTCGATTGGAATCTGGGAAAAGTCTTAGATTGGGTATCCAAAATACTTCGATACAGGCTTGACTCACCAGTCTTCGATTGGGCATTTGGAACTCTTCGATCAGGCTTTGATTAGTAAGCTTCGATTAGGTGTTTGGAACCCTTCGACCAAGCTTTGGTGTGCAAGTCTTCGATTGAGCGCTGGACCCCTTCGATCAACTCAATTTCATAATGCTTCGACTAGTACTTAAGAGGGTCCTTCGACTAGAACTTCATACTTTACCTCAATCAGAACATCAGAACGAAATGACCTTCAAATGGCATTTCAGTGAAGAGTTTCTCTTAATCTAAGATGCTCTGATGAAGGAAGTTCTGGACACTTCGAATCAGAACTTAGACTCATCACAAGGCCAAGGGCTGGTCGAAGTTGTCTAATAGGGAATGTTCTAGATAAAATCGAATTGGACTTTGAAGCTGGCAAAGAAGGCAGATTCGAAGGAATGAAGTAGGCTGGCATGACTAAGCAAAAACACATATCCTAACCTGTCCAGGTTCACCCAAAGTTCACAATGGCATGTGTCTCTTGCAAATATAAAAATAATTAAATGCTGATTGTGGACTCAATTATTTGAATTAAAGGCCAGATTCTTGCCTTGTTTGCTACCAACCCTACAAGAGATGATTCGACCAGGGTGATCCTTTTCGAATCAAGCAATCGAAGTTGAGGGAGGCTCAATCGAAGGGGCTATGCAATTGAAGCTGGAGTAATTCGATTTGAGACTCTGAAGCTATCAAAGAGAAGCATTCAAAGGGTCATTCGAAGAACATTCAAAAGGTCCATTTGAAGAAGCATTCAGAAGGCCCATTCGAAGGGCACATAAGAAGTCCATTCGAAGGAGGCAACTCAAGACCAATCGAAGAGCAGGGCCTGAAGGCATTCGAAAATCAAAAGTGTCCAGGTTCATTCAAGATTCCAAAGAGACATGAATATTTCAAAAAGGGAAATCTTTTAATATGTCTGATTCTTGTCTCATGGCTTTAAAGGCCTGGTTAAATGGATTTCCCTTGCCATTCTCATGCACCCACACACTCCTATAAATACGAGGCCAGTGACACATTACAGGGGGGGGAACAAAAACAGGAACGAGAAAAAAACGGAAAAAGGAGAAACAGGGAGGATTTGGAGATACGCTGTCCACAAACCCACCAAAGGTTGTCAACATTTTCAGAAGTAATCCAAGCCAAAGAAGCCATTCTGCAAACATCTCCACATCCAGAGCCACAGATCATACATCTTTAATTGGTAAGGGTTTGCAAAACCAAAATTGCACCTTCATGACATTTAAATATACATTGCATATGTATTCTTGTTATTACTGATTATGTTGCATGTAAGCTACAACGCAAAGATGAGATCATGCCATTGCTTGGGCACAATCTAAGTTTCTCCTTCGAATCTCAGGATAAAACAAACCCAGGCCCAGATTCAGCAGATTCCAATTGAGGAAGGACTCGAATTGGGAGGATATTCGAATCAGGGGGTAAAATCCCCCCTGGATCTTTAACGTTTGTCTAGTTTTGCAGGAAATATCTTCTCAGAATCTTGTTCAGAGCTTCAAAGCTTAGCAGCTTAGCTTCGAACTGGATCTAGGGTTCCCAGATCGAAGGATGACATATCCAGATCGAACACCCCAAAGTACAGCCCCTCATGCACCTTCGATCAAGCCTCTTCACTGGATCGAAAGACAGCCCACACCTCTTTCGATCCAGGCCTCCAGAATTATACCTTTTTTACAGCCTGTTTCCTTCGATTTCATCTTTGTTTTGACTATTTTATTTCTTTTTTTTAATCAACATAAAATCAATTAAAAGAAAAAGCACAAAAACATTAGGCTAGTTTTTTCTATTAAATTAACTTTGTCAATTAATCATTTAATTATCTTAACATTTTCTCAAAAACTAAAATTAAGAAGATTTAGATCATTTTCCCATAATAAAATAAAACAACAAAAAGATTTTATTCTTAGGATTTTTAGAGGTTATTTTCAGATTCGCGCGCGTTTATTTTATTGTAACTGCCTACTGGTTTGTAATAGCTTAACTAAGACTTTTACACTTTACTGCTTTATTCCCCCAATTTTGGACATGTAAATAATCCCCCTCCCCGAAGCCTTGTAATAGCGTAGGATTTACAATTCCCGCACTTTAAATTCCTGTACATATATTAACTGTTTAGATGTATGCTAACTAGGATTGCATGACAAGATCTATCTTGATTTAAAATAAACCGTAGCTCAGCATAACATGTACAAAGATAATATAAACTGAAAAGTGACACACTCGCACATGCCACTCTTAGGGTACACCTCACTTGGTTGCCTCGAACGTGGTCATTGAGTATAAGATGTTTTAGAGGCCGCCCTTTTGTCCAAAGATCATAAGTTGCCTCGAAACGGTTGCCTCGGAAAAATGATCTAAGACATTAGGGTTACCGCTAAGGCGTCTTAACATTGCTTTAGCGGCCACACGTCCCTTAAATCGAATTGACCCGAAAACTCCAATGACTGTGCTACCTACTCCTCAATAATGGGATAGCATTGTCTAAAGGACATTTGCATAGTTTAATTCCTTTTTGAGTAGGTAGATGTTCTTAAGTACTTCCTCCTTTTAAAACAAAACAAAACTTTTCGCACTTACACTCTCTTCAAAACAAAAACTCTTTTCAAACCCACAAACACAAAGAAAAGCAAACTTTTGAAAACATAGTGAGCAAGTACCTAAGAGCTCGTGGATAACCACAGATAGAAAGGGTGCTAACACCTTCCCTTTCTATAATCTACCTCCCGAACCCGAGAAACATCTCGAAAAGGATTTTTTCTGTTCTTTTGTCCTTTCCTTGTTGGATAAAATAAAAGATGGTGGTGACTCTTGCTTACCGCGACATTTTGCGAAAACAAACGCAAACGCGAACCAGCATTCCAAAACAGTCAGTTCTCATTCCCACCGATCACACATTGCATATGCACATATCATTCATCATGACATAAGCGGGTCTTTTGCAACGAGTTTCCTCATCTCTCTACTATTTATTTAAGTAAGATGGATCTCAAACAGACAGTCAAAGATATCCAAGCTCAGAACAAGTAGTTTCAACTGTTGCTCATGACCCTAGCATAGGGGCAAGAAGAGTTGAAGACTCTACTGGCTGAGGAAAGGGAAAAGAAAACAAAGAAGGTCATTGGGGTTTTAAACACGGGGAGAAGGTTTCAAGGGCAGACTAGAAGAACCTTGAATTTTTCTACAACATCCGGTGAAGGAGAGGGGAAAGGAAAGGAAACAACGGTTCCGTCAGAATCTGAAGAAGAGGAAGAAGAGGAAGACTACTCTGGGGAATAGTATCCTCCAGCTTATGATAAGTACAGACATCTTGAAGAGCGTTTGAGTGCCATGGAAATATAAAAGGTGCCAGGTCTAGACTTTGAAGAATTGGGACTAGTATCGGGGATTGTGATTCCTCTGAAATTCAAAGTGCCTTTGTTCATAAAATATAATGGAGTGTCATGTCCTAAGATGCACTTCCGATCATATGTGAGAAAGATCCAACCACACTCCGCTGATAAAGACTTATGGGTGCATTTTTTCCAAGATAGTCTATCTGGAACACAACTCGACTGGTTTTACCAACTGGAAAGGGCCAACGTCCACAATTGGGAGGATCTTGCCGCAACTTTCTACAAGCAATATCAATATAATGCTTATTTGGCTCCTACCCGTACCCAACTTCAGAGTATGGCTATGGCTTCCAATGAGGGTTTCAAGGATTACGCGCAGAAATGGAGAGATCTAGCTGGGAGGGTGCAACTCCCTCTGTCTGAAAGGGAATTGGTGGACATGTTCTTAGGCACTCTATCGAGCCCCTTCTTCAACCATTTGATTGGAAGCTCATCTGCAGGGTTTACTGAGTTAATACTAACCGGAGAGAGGGTGGAAGCTGGCATAAAAAGTGGAAAGATTCAGAAGGATTCATCTTCTTCTACAGCTGTGGGGAAGCCTTTTATTGGGATGAAAGAAGTAGCTGCTGTATATCCATAAAGGAACCAAGGGAGAGCCGAACGCCGACCAATGGTAGGGGCTGTTATGATCCCAAAGCTACATCTAATCAGTCAAGAAGTAATCAACCGAGGGTGGAAAGGCCAGTCCGACAATTCACCAGAATCAATATGACTCTGTCTCAAGTATTACCGCATCTTGTGAAATCCAATTTGGAAACTTTAAAAGAAGCTCCAAAAAACCCCAACACAACGTCCCCTCATTATCACCCAAATGCCCGTTGCGCATATCATTCTGAAAGTCTGGGTAACGACACCAACAACTGTTGGGCCTTGAAAAACAAAATTCAAGACCTTATAGAGGCAAAAGAAATTGAGTTTGATGCACCCGAAAAGCCAAATGTCATTTCTACTCCTATGCCCAGACATGGTCACAACACCAATGCTATTGAAGAAGATTTGTTTGTTACCACAGTTGATGAACTCGTGACTCCACTCCCAATCATTAAGATAAACTTGTTGAAAGCCGGTGTATTCCTGGATTGTAATGAAGACTTCCACCTCTGCTTATCCTCACCAACTGTTTGCCCTTTGTTGAAGACAGGCATCCAACGCTTGATAGACAACAAAGAGATCCTGTTTGAAAGTACTCATGTCTCTCCTATTCCTGTTGAAGATATTTCAATCATTACCATCTCCGCCAATTCTTCCAGGGTCTCCAAAAGACCCGTTAGAATTACATCTGCTCCAAAAGCTACTCCTCTTATAATCGCAATTCCTAAGTCAGTCCCATATGAATCAGACAAAACTGTGTCGTGGAATTACGGTGGGGACATCTACTACCATGGAATCAAACAAGATGGGCTGGCCTCCAAAGAGATAAGATCCAAAGAAGAAGACTCCAACATTAGCAATATTTCCAAAACTAGTAAGGTTACCCGAAGCGGTATAATCTTTTCTCCAGAAATTGCCCCCCCAAAGGCAGTTTTTGGACTCGTGGCTGCTCCAAATGTTACTTCTGTATCAATAATCATCTCTGCAAGTGCTCCTATTGACGAAGATGATACAACCTCTGCTGTCATTCCTACCAACATTACTGCTGCTGAAACTCGAGGAAAAAGTATTCAATTGGAGCTTGTCCGGACGAAGGCTCAATCACTGACTATCCCCGAAACCTCCAAGAAAGAAATGGAGGAGATCTTAAGAATCATGAAAAGGAGCGACTACGATGTATTCGAACAGTTGGGGAAAACTCCCTCAAAAATATCCATACTGGCATTGCTACTGTTTCCGAGGAACATGCGAAAGCCCTGGTGAAGTTCCTAAAGACAGCCCATGTGCCTCAAGAGACATTTGCCGATCAATTTCAAGATTGTGTGGCCAGATTGACAGCGGATAACGACCTAGGCTTCTCAGATGCTGATCTGACACCAAGGGGAAGAAAGCACAACAAGGGATTACATGTCTTTGTGGAATATATAGGCACAACTCTGGCCCATGTCTTGGTGGACACTGGCTCATCTTTGAATGTTTTACTGAAGAAAGCCCTCGACAGACTGGACTATGAAGGACTGGCGTTAAAGCCAAGTAACATAGTCGTAAGGGCATTTGATGGCTCAAAGAGGATGGTACATGGGGAGGTGGATATCCCCATAAAGGTTGGGACTCAAACTTTCAATTCAACCTTTTATGTAATGGACATCTGACCCTCTTACTCCTGTCTGCTAGGACGGCCATGGATCCATAATACTGGCGCTGTCACCTCTATATTGCACCAGATGCTAAAATATCCGGTCCAAGGAAAGATTATCACTGTCCACAGAGAGGAAGAATATATGATTAGCCACCTCAATTCCTTCAGGTATGTGGAATTGGACGGTGAGTTCATTGAAACTCCTTTTCAACACTTCAAAGAGGTCCCCCAAGAGGTAGCAGTGACCAAGACTGTGTCCCAGATTCCCAAGATTACAAGGCCTCCACTTTGGATGTCATATCTGAAGGACGCCAAAATAGTAGTAGAGGAAGATGGATGCACCATCTGGGGGCAACTTCCAGATATTCCGTATAAATCTGACAAGTTTGGCTTAGGTTTTACTTCAAATGCTCAGAAGGCTGTACGATGTGCCCGTGCTGGAGGGCCACCCTTGAAGATTAGCAACCGAGAGGTCAATGCGGTAGAAGATGGTGAAGAGGATTGCAGCTTGGAGGATTGGATCTTTCCTACTATCAATGGAGGACTTCGCAATTGGGAGGCCAGAGACTTCACCCCAATAACTTTCATCCCTCAGTAATTTATCTTTTACATTTTGTTGGATATGTAATAGAGAAAAACAATATGCTCTGTCAAAACCTTGTGTCTTACCCGAGGCTCAATGGTTCATTTGTAAGGGTTATTATTTCATCTTCATATGAAATTCACTGAATCATGGACGTTTTTTGCATACAAACTTTTGTGCTCATTGTTTTTCCTTTACATTTTATTTTTTAAGGATGGCTATACCATTACAATCACCCACACTCACAAATGCAGGTACCCCTCCATCACTACAACAAGAGGAAAGAGCCATTCATCCTCACGAGGAAGCTGTGGATACAATCAACTTGGGTACCGAGGAGGATAAAAAAAGTTCAAGGTGGGTTCCAATCTAGAGCCCAGTGTCAAGGAGCGTCTGATTCAGCTGTTGCATGATTATGTTGAGATTTTTGCCTGGTCATATGAAGACATGCCAGGACTTGATACGGACATCATGGTACATCGTCTGCCTACAAGAGAAGATTATCCGCAAGTAAAACAAAAAGTCCGCCGCATGAGACCTGATATGTCAGAAAAGATCAAAGCGAAGGTCATGAAGCAATTCAATGCTGGATTCTTGGTTGTCACTTCCTATCCTCAATGGATTGCCAACATTGTTCCCGTACCTAAAAAAGACAGCAAAGTACAAATGTGCATGGACTACAGAGATTTGAATAGGGAAAACCCTAAAGATGATTTTCCACTTCCCCACATTGATATCCAGGTTGACAATACGGCTCAACACAAAGTGTTTTCCTTCATGGACGAATTCTCAGGTTACAACCAAATCAAAATGGCACCTGAGGACATGGAGAAAACTACATTTGTCACATAGTGGGGCACATTCTGCTACAAGGTGATGCCATTCGGACTGAAGAATGCTGGGGAAACCTATCAACGCGCCATGGTAGCTTTATTTCACGACATGATACATCATGAAATAGAGGTCTACGTAGACGATATGATAGCCACATCACAAACAGAAGAAGAGCACTTGGATCACTTACAAAAGTTGTTTGAGAGATTAGAGAAGTACAAGCTAAGGTTGAATCCAAACAAATGCACATTCAGAGTACGGTCCGGTAAACTCTTAGGTTTTGTCGTCCGTAATAAGGGTATTGAAGTCGATCCTGCCAAAGTTAAAGCAATACAAGAGATGCCTGCTCCTCGTACTGAGAAGGAAGTCAGAGGATTCTTGGGACGCTTGAACTACATTGCCATATTCATTTCTCACCTAACAGCTACTTGTGAGCCAATCTTCAAGCTATTGAAGAAAGATCAAGTAGTCAAATGGAGTGATGAGTGCCAGGTTGCTTTTGACAAAATCAAAGAGTACTTATAAGAGCCTCCTGTATTGATGCCACCTGTGATACGGTGGGAGAACTGACTTTGAGTTTTGCGTTTGTATTCGCACTTGTTCGGTTTAGCAAGAGTCGCCACCGACTTTTTATTTTATCCTAAAGGAAAGATTAAAAAGCACAGGAAAAACCTTTTTGAGATGTTTCGTGGGTTCGGGGGGTAGATTATGAAAAGGGAAGGTATTAGCACCCTTTTCATCCATGGTTATCCATGGGCTCTTAGTTACTTGGTTTTTTAGATCACTTGCCTTGATTTTTGATTGCTTGAAATTGTGGTGTGTGTTTGTGTTTTGAAAATGTTTTTTGAAGAAGATGCCTTGTTTTAGGCAACCAATGCAATGACTTGTGTTTGAGTGTATACAACGGTGTGTATCTTTTCGAAAAGATGTTTCAAAATGTTTTTTTTTTGGAAGTTTGTTTTGAAAGTGTTTGTGAAGTGTGGTTTGGAAAATAGGCAAGTGTTTTTGCAAATTGATTTCAAGTAACTAAGAGTTCTACCCCTATTGTACTCAAAGGTTTTTCTCATGTTTTAACCCTTTTAACAATTTTGTTCCACCATTGTATTTGGCGCACAATCTTGCGCTTAGGATGTTTAACGGGACAAGCGCGGGTCATCGTATGGACCATGAATGCAATGGTGCCAAGTGTCTTTGGCAATTTTGCTTGAAGGGACTATGATCATTTTGATAGGCAACTTTCGAAAGCGTCATCGAGGGACTTATGATCATTTAAATTATTTTGCCAAAGAAACTCGACGTGCAAGCATGGCCCATTTTGGAAGGCAACACGTGGGATTACCCTAGGGGGTGCAAGTGTGATTGTGTATTGAGTTCATGTATTTGTCTTGTATTAGGTTATCTAGCGTTTTGATTTTATGTACATGCAAACCCTAGGTCTAACCATGGTATAATTCGAAAGCGATAAATTGCGGGAACTTAAAGTCTACGCTATTACAAATAGTATCCGGGAGTGGGGGTACAAATTTACAAATGGGGATGAGACTTAAATAGTTACAAACAAATTGAATTGCGATCTCAAATGTAAATGTATCAAATGCATAGCATAAAGGTAATGTAAAAAGTAACAATGTTTGTGTGTAAAGCAAAGTAAATTCATTAGTGTATGGTGTAAGTGTAAGATTATTTACAAGCATGGAGAATATTTAACTTAAGGGAAGATTAAGTATTTTGTTTATAATATTATCTTTTGTTAATATGTACAAAGTTTTAATTGAAGAAAAGGGAAAATATTTCAAATTTAAGAAAATTATGTATTATTGTATTTATGTACAAATAAAGTATTTTTTAGAAAAGAAATGTTTTAAGATTTAGAAAATGTTTTAAGTTAAAAAAAATGAATGTTTTTTGGTGTATTTTAATTAATCTTTTTATGTACAAAGTTTTAATTATATCATAAAAAAAAGATGAATATTGTCAATTAGATTTAATATTAACAAATGGTTTATTTAACAAAAATGAGTTGTGTAAAAATGTCATGTGATAAAAAAGGGTGTTAATTAAAAAGAATAGCATGGGCTTAAAGGAGTTATGCTGGCCCAAATAAAAGAAAACAAGTAAAAAAAAGAAAATGGGGGGTGAGGCGCGCTTAATGGGCTTGTGATACTGGAAAAGGGCAAGGCCCATTGGCCTTTGACACAAATGTTTTGCAAGGGTTTGGATGTTTCGTTCAGAAAGGGATTGGATTAGGGTTTGTTACAGAGGCGCTCCGTTCTCTTCATTTCGCTTGTTCCTCTTCATCTTCCTCAACGCCATAGCCATCAGAACCATGTCTTTCCTTGTCTGAGCCAAACAACGCCATCTCCGTCTTCTCTCTTCCATGGGTCATTCAGCGATGTGACTCGAAGGTAACGTTTTCTGAGTCATTCCCGTTAGGTTTTTTTGTTTTTATGTCTCACATGTTTCGCTTTTGCTTATTGATTCTGATTTTAGCCTTGTTATTATTTGTTGTTGTGGTTGTGGAACGGAAAGAAAAGAACAAAAATGCTACCTTTAATTGGAGGGAGAGGCGGACGTGGAGGCGCTCCGGAGGCTTAACGGCGAGGGGAACAATGATGCTGGCCTTTGGCTGGAAGAAACGGTATCTGTATTTGCTTTTTAGGTTGTTGGTTCGATGATGACGCTTGAGAACTTTAACTTTCTTTCCCTCTTCACTCGACTATGTTGCCTTTGATGTTTTCTTTATCCTCTTCTCTTTCACTTTCTTCAGTTTCCTCTGAACATTTTTGTATGCTTCTGAGGTGTTTGATATATTGTGCTTGATCTGTTTCCTTGAAATGCTTGCCCCTTGAATGCTTGTTATACTGTATTGATGATGATATGCTTGGAATATTTGATATCTGATTTGTTTAGACAGTTACCTCTCTTCTTCTCTATTTACCTCAGTTGCCTTGTATGCTTGTTCAGAGCTGTGGTGTTGATATGCCCAATGATGAGGATGCTCTGAGAGCTTGATGATTTTGAATCTTTAGGTTTGGCCCTGCTTGTGTCACAGGTTTAAGGTTGTGGCCTTTGACAGGTTATGACTTGGTATGATGCTTAGGCTTGTGTTGTTGACAATTTGGTTCGTGTATTTGTTTGAAACTTACAGTGATTCAGGCTTGTGGAGAAGCAGGCTATAGCCTCATGTTTTTGGCAAAGGTTTCAGGCAGGTTTTTTGGACAGGTGAGGTTTACTGGTTGTTCGTTGGTTGTTAAGGCTTGTGAGGCTTTGGTTGAGGCTAGCTTCAGCTTGAGGCTTCAGTAGCTTGACAGTTTTGTGTCTTTGTTGAGGCTTCAGCAGGTTTGTTGTTGTGAACTTGTTATGGCCTTGCAGGTTGAAGGTTTGATTTGTTTATGTTAGAGGCTTTTTGGTGTAAGGCAGTTCTCTTCTTCTTCTTACAGTTTGTAGGGTTTTTATCTTTTATATCTTTTTTCTCCTCCTTTGTCACTGTTTTATTGCAGTCTCTTTTATATTTTCCTTTCTCTAGCCTCAAGCCAGTAAGCCCATCTTCCTTTCTCTCTTTTTCCTCTCTCTAGTACAGTTAAAACATTAAATAATGTTTATGTTTGTACTTTTTCTGAAAAGGCAACTGCTGGGAAATGATGAAATGAAACCTTGCTTGCACATGTAGTTCTCTGCATACTTTATGTCTTCTTGATATCTTTCCAAATCTTCTTTTGACAGCATCTTGTACTTGCATCTGAATAGCCTTTTGGACAGTTTGACATTGGACTTTGTTTGGCAATTTGAACTTTTATAGTTGTACATGCTGTTTGCTTTGAACTATGCAGTTGGTTGGCCAATTTGAAATGTGCAATTTAACTTTTGTGCATTTTCAATATTTTTGTTGCAAGCATTTTTCATCCCTCTCTGTGAACCGGGAGAAATCTCGTGATTTGCAGAGAGGGCGAACTGATTCCAGCCAGTTGCCTTTAATGATGAACCCAATTTTTATCCGTCTGCTTTTAATTATTTATCTGCTTCTGACTTTTTCTTCTTTTCTTTGCAGATAAAAAATCAAATGGAGAGAAAAAGCAACAAATGGAGGATGAAGAATTGAAGACTTAGGAATTTAGGATAGTTTATTTCACTTTTAATTATTGTAACTATTATTATTGTAAATACTTTGTAAATAAATACTTGTATTTAAATAACAATTGTAACAAATATTTAAAGATGAATAAAAATTCCTTTTAACCAATTAATTCTTTTTATTCTTTCCAATTGTTTATTTATTATTTATAATTCTTTAAATTATAATAATTGAAAATAAATTCCAACCATTTAACTCAGAATAATAAATAATCCATAAACGTCCGGTATCTTGAATAATCAAAGTAATGCACCGTCAAATCATACATGCCCAAATGTCTTTTCTTCTCACTTATTTAGTCAAACATTGCAAACTCAGCCCAAATGCCTCAGTCCATATCTCGGAATAACTTGAAAAGCACTGTAGAATTTAAATCTTTCTGAGAGATCTGCGCACAAACCCTAGTTCCTGATCAAATGCCAAAGAAGCGTTCGCCTGATCAAAATTGAGCCAAAATCAACCAAAACCCTAAACCAACTGTTTGAATTGTTCCAGAGCCATGAAAATCAATGAAGACCCTAATTTTGTCTGACTGACGAGAAAAGTCTGTTTGACCGATTCTTGAGCCAATCTGAAAAAATCAGGAAAAGCCTGAAGATGTGATTTCTCGTGGAAAAATGCGAGGGCAAATTTTGGGGTACAACAGTTGCCCCTGTTCAATCTTCTTGAACTTGAAGAGTTAGATGGGCAAGTTTTCCTTTCGCGACTCGAGGGTAAAAGGAGATTGGACACCAGAGTGCCCAGAAATTTGCACTCGCATGCTGGAGTATCAGCAATGTGATGGCGGGAATGGGCTTATAGATGCCATTTGGAGACGTGACAGAACCTTGTCGGGAATGGGCTTATAGATGCCATTTTGGAGACGTGACAGAACCTTGTCGAGAATGGGCTTATAGATGCCATTTGGAAGTGTTGATCGCGTAGGAGACTCCTTAGCGAGAACTTGCGTACTTTGAGAAAGGAAGATGTTTCCTGGCTTGTTACAGGTGTTGATCTTCAGTCCCTTCATGCAGATATGCCATGGCTAGATACATGTATCGAATCTGGAAAATGTTGCTCACAGATGTGCCCTGGCTGGATACAGGAATCGAATCTGGAAAATGTTGCTCACAGATGTGCCCTGGCTGGATACAGGAATCGAATCTGGAAAATGTTGCTCACAGATGTGCCCTGGATGGATACAGGAATCGAATCTGGAAAATGTTGCTCACAGATGTGCCCTGGCTGGATACAGGAATCGAATCTGGAAAAGGCTGTCGACAGATGTGCCCTGGCTGGATACAGGTATCGAATCTGGAATTGTTGTCTTCAGATGTGCCCTGGCTGGATACAGGTATCAAATCTGGAATTGTTGTCTTCAGATGTGCCCTGGCTGGATACAGGTATCGAATCTGGAATTGTAAAAGGTTGGTAGAGATGGCTTTCCTGGCTGGATACAGGGGTAAACCTCTGACCTGAGAATGAAAGATAATTTCCTGGCTTGTTACAGGGGTTGACCTTCAAACTCTTTATGCAGATATGCCCTGGCTAGATACAGGTATCGAATCTACAATCAATCACTCACAGATGTGCCCTGGCTAGATACAGGAATCGAATCTATATTCGTGATATTTGATAGTAATCATCTTTTGGATTCATCTTTTTCTTGAAAAGGAAAAATATCAGTGGTATGCAATGTCATGATGTATGAGATGCATGATGTCATGATGCTCAAAATGAGTTAGTGTTGTATGCACTTTGTCATGTACGTAAATAGGATGTATGAAATATGAAACGTCTATGAATGTATTTTCGTCTAGGAAAATAAATCCTTGACGACTGGCCGGGGAATCAAATCCTGGGCTGATGTTGAAGAGAAGAGTTCTTCGTTTCCGCTGGGGATTGTTGAGGTAGCTTGGTCATGTTCTTCAGCTAAACCTACCTTGGTACCTTTGCGGACAAAGCAACTAGACCGCTTGGTCACTTCAAAATTGCCCCCTGTTTCTGATGTCACCTGTCATTAATCCTTTGTTTCGTATGTAAACACTTATGATCTAGCCATTTAATGTCAAATGCATATATCAAGAATGAGCATTGGACGTTCTTTGCAAAACAAAACATAAAAAAGGAAAAACAATGGATAAATTGTCTGAAAAATTGAATTTGTATTGATTTTGAATTTTGCCTGTAAAATAGGCGTTTATGTACAAGAGGCTGACGTCCTAGTAAGAGAACGCCGCCGAATAACATAGAGCTTATACAATTTTGAAAAGGAAACAAAACAGCTATGTGAAATCTAATCCCACTGGGTTCCAACTCTGCTATCGCCTTTATGTCTTCAAGCGTCTCATCATTTTGCCGCTTAGTAGAAAGTGAAGCTGATTGATCGATGCCGAAGTTTGAGCCCTGATAGTTGATGCCGAATTATGGATTCAAGGTGATCTAATGAGACATAGTATTACGCTTCATCCCTAACTTTTGCCTGGACCGCCCTTTCGGGTTTTCAGTCCACCGGGATACCCATTTTTGCCCAAGCCGCCTTTTCAGGTTTTCGACTTGCCGGGTGTACAGATTTTTTCATTTCATCCCTTATTTTTGCCCGAACCCTTTTGGTTCGCCGGGAAGCCCTTATTTTTTCCTAGGTGTGTCAACCTAGCGGGTCCTTAGTTCACGCGTAGTATATTTTTACTATGTCTGCATTGGCGGGGTGAGGAAGGTCGTCACCATCCATGGTAGTTAGAATCATAGCTCCTCCTGAGAAGATATGCTTAACCACAAATGGCCCTTCGTAGGTAGGGGTCCATTTTCCCCTGGGATCACTTTGAGAAAGAATGATGCGCTTGATTACCAGGTCTCCGACTTGGTACTCTTGTCGTCTGACTTTCTTGTTAAATGCCCTGATCATCCGTTTTTGGTACGTCTGACCATGACAAATAGAAGTGAGCCTCTTTTCATCAATTAGATTTAATTGATCAAGTCGAGTCTAGATCCAGTCATCTTCGCTCAAGTCTGCATCCTTCATAATCCGGAGAGAGGGTATTTGTACTTCAACAGGCAAGACTGCCTCCATGCCATAAACCAAGGAAAAGGGAGTTGCCCCTGTTGACGTCCGTGCTGAGGTGCGGTACCCATGGAGAGAAAACGGTAACATCTTGTGCCAATCCTTATAGGTCACTGTTATCTTCTGCACAATCTTCTTAATATTCTTATTTGCTGCTTCTACAGCCCCGTTCATCTTCAGCCGGTAAGGTGAAGAGTTGTGGTGCTGTATCTTGAATTGCTCGCAGAGCTCAGTGATCATTTTGTTGTTAAGATTGGTACCATTATCCGTAATGATCCTTTCAGGTACACCGTATCGACATATCAGGTTGTGCCGAATGAATCGTGCCACGACGCTCTTGGTTACAGTGGCGTAGGAAGCCGCTTCAACCCACTTTGTGAAGTAATCAATCGCTACCAAGATGAAGCGGTGCCCATTGGATGTCGTAGGTCGGATCTCGCCGATCATATAGATGCCGCACATTGCAAAAGGCCAAGGTGCTGTCAAGACGTTCAGAGGTACCGGAGGAATGTGCACCTTATCAGCATAGATCTGGCATTCATGACAAGTTCGCGAATGCTGATAACACTCGGCTTCCATTGTGGACCAGAAATACCCCGCCCGAAGGATTTTCTTCGCCATGGTATGTCCACTGGAATGTGTTCCAAATGTACCTTCATATAGTTCTGCCATGATCTTTTCTGCTTCAGTCTTATCCACACAACGCAGTAAAGTTGAATCATGGTTTCGCTTGTAGAGAATGCCATTACTAAGAAAGAACTTTGCTGCAAACCTTCTCAAGAATTTCTTGTCATTAACAGATGCACCTTCGGGGTATTCTTGAGCTTCCAAGTACCTCTTTACTTCATGATACCAGGGTTTCTCTGTTACTTCTTCGGCCTCAAGATCACAGCAATATGCAGGTTCGTCCAATTTCCAGATAATGATCCGGGGCGCTTCGTTGTCCCAGTTGACTTTGAACATTGAAGACATCGTAGCTAACGCGTCCGCCAACTGATTCTCCTCTCTTGGGAAGTGTTCAAAAGTTATCTCTTCGAAGTGGGGAAGCAATGTCAGCACATACTCCTTGTAAGGAATAAGATTTGGGTGTTTTGTATCCCACTCGCCTTTGACCTGATTGATCACGAGAGCGGAATCTCCGAAGACACTCATAAACTTGATCCTTAAGTCGATTGTAGCTTGAAGACCCATGATACATGCCTCATACTCCGCCATGTTGTTGGTGCAGTTAAAACATAGTCGGGCAGTGAGTGGAGTATGAGTGCCTGTGGGGGATATGATCACAACGCCAATACCATTACCCAAAGCATTTGAGGCTCCGTCAAAATGCATAGACCATCGGGATCCTTCTTCAGGTCCTTCATCCGGTCCAGGTACTTCACAATCAGTTACTACCATGATATCTTCGTCTGGAAATTCAAAGTTCAACGACTGGTAATCGTCCACAGGTTGGTGTGCCAAATGGTCTGCCAATACACTTCCTTTGATTGCTTTTTGAGTTGTGTACTGGATGTCATATTCCGTCAAGATCATTTGCCATCTTGCTATTCTTCCGGACAGAGCAGGCTTTTTGAATATGTACTTGATTGGATCCATTTTTGAAATCAACAGAGTAGTGTGAGTCAACATATACTGTCTCAGCCGGCGAGCAGCCCATACCAGAGCGCAGCAAGTTTTCTCGAGCAGTGAGTACCGAGTCTCACAGTCGGTAAACTTTTTGCTCAGGTAATAAATAGCGTGCTCTCTTCGGCCAGACTCGTCATGCTGCCCCAACACACACCCCATTGAGTTGTCAAGCACTGTCAAGTATAGTATTAGAGGTCTCCCTTCCACTGGTGGTATGAGGATGGGTGGTTCTTGGAGATACTCTTTTATCTTTTCAAAAGCGGCCTGACATTCATCGTTCCAACGTACTACTTGATCTTTCTTTAGCAGCTTGAAGATGGGTTCACAGGTAGCAGTTAGATGCGAGATGAATCGGGCAATGTAGTTCAGACGTCCTAGAAAGCCTCTGAATTCTTTCTCTGTCTTGGGAGTCGACATCTCTTGTATGGCTTTCACCTTGGCAGGGTCTACTTGAATACCTTTGTCGCTCACAATGAAACCTAGCAATTTTCCAGATCTCACCCCAAAGGTGCATTTGTTTGGGTTCAACCTCAGCTTGTACAACTTCAGACGGTCAAACAACTTCTGTAGATGGTCAAGGTGTTCCTCCTCAGTTTGAGACCTTGCAATCATATCGTCGACGTACACTTCTATCTCGTGATGGATCATATCATGAAATAAAGCAACCATGGCACGTTGGTAGGTTGCCCCAGCATTTTTCAACCCAAATGGCATGACCTTGTAGCAAAAGGTGCCCCACTGAGTAACGAAAGTGGTCTTCTCCATGTCTTCAGGAGCCATCTTGATCTGATTATAACCGAAGAAGCCGTCCATGAAGGAGAAAACTTTATGCTGAGCAGTATTATCAACCAGAACATCGATATGAGGCAGAGGGAAATCATCCTTGGGGCTAGCCCTGTTCAAATCCCTGTAATCAACACACATTCGGACTTTACCATCCTTCTTTGGCACTGGAACCACGTTGGCAACCCACTGAGGGTAAGAAGTCACTGCTAGAAACCCGGCATCAAATTGTTTCATAACCTCAACTTTGATTTTCTCGGACATCTCTGGACGCATGCGGCGGACCTTCTGTTTTACCGGAGGGCAGTCTTCCTTGGTAGGCAGGTGATGAACCACAATGTCGACATCCAAACCAGGCATGTCTTCATAAGACCAAGCAAAGATTTCTATGTAGTCATGCAACATCTGAATCAACCGTTGTTTCACACTGAGCTCCAGATTGGCACCAATCTTGACTTCCTTTCTATCTGTCTCAATACCCAGATTTACCGTTTCCACTGGCTCTTCATGCGGCTGAATGGCCCTCTCTTCCTGGAGTAGCAGTCTTGCAAGTTCACCAGGCACTTCGCAATCATCTTCACCCTTGTCTTCGGTTAAATTAATCGGATTTTCGAAGTCATAACTGGCAGTAGCAGAGTCGTTACCAGTGAGATCCAGAGTGGATTGGAACCTGTATAAGTGAGTGTGTGTAAATATAGCTGTTTTGAAATATATGATAAAGAAAGAAATGGAGCACAAGATTTGAAATGCAACAAACGTCCAATGTTTTGATTAATGATATATGAAAATGTCATACAAAAGCCCTCACAAATGGAGCAACGGTGCCCCGGGTAGGACACCGAGCCATAAAAGTTTCAACATATTGTTTGTTACAAATTGAAGACAAAAGAGTTCATTACTGAGTGATAAAAGTAATAGGTGTAAAGTCCTTGGCAGTCCAGTTGTTTGGTCCATTGTCGGTTGTTGGGTAGATCCAGCTTTCAAATTCCGCTTCCTCTACGTCGTCCTCAATAGCATTCACTCCTGGGTTGGTGATGAACACCAGAGATTTTCCGATCCTTGCTTTGCGAACAACCCTCTGAGCCTCTGCAGTGAAGCCTAGCCCAAACTTGTCAGTCTTTGGAGTGAAGTCAGGAAGTCGACCCCAGTTTGCGCACTCGCCTTTTTCAATCACATCCCGGGCATCCTTCAAGGAATCCATCTTCAAAGGAGGGTCTTCAATCACAGTTTCAGCCAACGCCAACGTCTTAAGTACCTCTTCAAAGTGTTGAAAAGGGGTTTCAATGAATTCCCCATCCATCTCTATGTATCGGAACGAGTTTAAGTGGCTGACCATATACTCTTCTTCCCCTTGGACTGTAACAATCTTTCCTCTGACTGGGTACTTAAGATTTTGATGTAGTGTGGAGGTCACCGCTCCAGCCTTATGGATCCATGGACGACCCAATAAACAGGAATAGGATGGACGGATATCAATCACATAGAAAGTAGAATCAAAAACTTGGGAACCAACCCTGATTGGAATGTCAACCTCGCCATGTACCATCCTCTTCGAACCGTCAAAGGCTCGGACAACAATGTTACTGGGCTTGAGTTCCAGACCCTCACAATCCAATCTGTCTAGGTCCTTCTTGGGAAATACATTAAATGAAGAATCGGTGTCCACCAACACATGGGCCAGAGTAGTGCCCCTGCATTCAATAGAGACATGCAGGGCATCATTATGATTCTTTCCCTTTGCAGTCAGATCGGCGTCCGAAAAGCCCAACCCATTATCAGCAGTCAAGTTAGCCACACAATCAGTAAATTGATCAGCAAATGTTTCTTGTGGCACATGAGCTGTTTTCAGAAAGGAGATCATGGCTTTGGCGTGGGCCTCTGAACACAATAACAATGATAGCATAGAAATTTTTGATGGGGTGTGCCCCAACTGCTCAACAACATTGAAATCACTTTTCTTGATAATCTTGAGGATCTCCTCCATCTCTTGCTGGGAGGCTTCAACAGCGATCGTCTTCGGTGCCTCCGTCCGGGCAGGCAAATAAGTAGCAACTTCTTTGCCCCGAGCATTAGAGGACTCGGCGGCAGGGGTAGAAATGGGAACTTGATTTGGAATGGAAACATGCACACTTGCGGGTGTGATGATAAGAGGCTTCTGAATAACTGGCGGCGAAATATTTGGTGAAAACAGCCTACCACTGCGAGTGATCTTGGCAGGCCCGGTGATGTTGCTAACACCAGTACTTGTATCAAACTCTTGCTTCACTCCAAGCACATAAACATCTGCCCCATAGTGCCAGGGTACAGCTTTGTCGGATGTATAAGGGAGAGGCCCCGAAACTGTAATGATGATGGGAGCAACTTTCTGAGTGGACATAATTTTGACATGCTTCTTTGAAGTAGCCTTGGGAGGTTTGTTGAAAATAGTGACAATAGAAACTTCTTCGGTAGGGACAGCAGGAACGACAATCTTCTCAAACAAGATTTCCTTGTTATCCATCAGGCTTTGGATACCTGATTTCAGCGAAGGACAACCAAAAGGAGAAACAGCACACAGAAGGCAATCTTCATCACATCCCGGAAATAAACCGGCTAGCAACAGATTCCTTTTAACAGTTGATAATGGAGTAACGATCTTTTCCACGGAGGCTACATATCGGTCTTCTTCCACAGCACTCACTCCATGCTGGGGCATGGGAGCAGTCACAACATTGGGCCTTTCAGGCGCCTCAAACTGTATTTCCTTAGCATCAATAAGGTCTTGAACCTTATTCCTCAGGGCCCAGCAATCGTCCGTAGTATTCCCGGGGCTATCAGAGTGATAAGCGCAACGGGTGTTGGGGTTGTATTTTGGAGAAGTTGTATTCACCACCTTCGGAGCTTCTTTGACAGTTACCAGGTTGGTTGACAGTAGTTGCGGCAAAATCTGAGACAGAGTCATGTTAAGCCGAGTGTACTGCCTTTTGGGCCTCTCACCCCTTTGTTGATTATACTGTGGAGGAGCAGCAACAGGCTTTGAAATGACCAATGCATTGACATCTTGGCGGCGTTCCGGCATAACTTGTCTTCTAGGACCATAAACAGCACTAGCTTCCTTCTTGAAAGGCTTCTTCTCAGTACTCGCGGAGGCACCTTTCTGTATCTTCCCTGACTTGATACCAGCTTCTATCCTTTCACCAGTCAAGATCAAATCTGTAAACCCAGCGGAAGAATTACCAATCAGATGATTGAAGAATGGACCAGACAGGGTCCCTAGAAATATGTCAACAAGTTCACGGTCAGTCAAAGGAGGCTGCACCCTGCCAGCCAAGTCTCTCCACTTTTGCGCATACTCCTTGAATCCTTCGCCCGTTCCCAGTGACATACCCTGAAGTTGGGTACGCGTGGGAGCAAGGTCAGAATTGTACTGATACTGTCTATAAAACGCAGCAGCCAAGTCCTCCCAGTTTCGGATACTGGCTCCATCTAACTGATAGAACCATTCGAGTTGAGACCCCGAAAGGCTATCCTGAAAGAAATGGATCCATAGGTTCTTGTCTGCAGTGTAAGGTTGGATCTTCCTTACATATGATCTGAGATGCAGCTTAGGACAGGAAGCCCCGTCGTACTTCGCAAAGGCAGGCTCCTTGAACTTGTGTGGGATCACCACCCCAGAAGGTAAACCTAAATCTCTGAAATCCAACCCCGGCACATTTTGAATCTCCATGGCACTTAAATGGTCCTCTAGTTGTTTGTATTTGTCAGCAGCAGGAGGGTATTGTTCGTCGTTGTAATCCGTCTCGTTGTCGGAGACTGCAGGACTAGGAGCCCTTCCCCCTTGGGGACTGTCTTTATCTGCAGAGGAAGTAGCTTGATCAGCCTCATTATGGAGTGTATTCCCAAACCTGCGTCCAGTGTTGAACAACGCAGTCCTCTTCTTCTTCTTCTTCTTCAGGAGCAGAGCCTTTAACTCTTGTTGACCTTGGGCTAAGCTCATGACCATCTCTTGAAACTGGGCGTTCTGGTCCTGGAGGGCCTTGATAGCTTGTTCGTTGGATAATTCAGGATTCATGATGACTGTTCAAATAAACAGCGAAGAAGATTAAGCAACCTGTGGAAAAAGGGTACCTGTTATGCATATGATGCAATGAGATGCGTATGATTTATGTTTTCAAAGACAAACGAGATTCAACTTTGTAGACAAAAGGGAAACACACTTCATCAGATTCAAACTTTAAATTGTTCAACAACTTGCCCTTAGGCATTACAGGAATGAAAATACTGAAAAGGAAATAAAAGCTGTAAAAGGAAACATTCAAAGCCCATCAGTGCTCCCATGGCCTCCTCTTCTCAGTATGGATATAGTCATTCAGGATCCGCTCTTCCTCCAATTGCTTAGTCAGCTTCTGGATCTTCCGTTCCTGTTCGTTGAACTTTTCCCGATAAAAATCCCGTTCTTCCTTTAGCTGCGCTTAAGATCTCTTTAGTGTATCAACATCAGTGGGTATCTGAGGAGGGAGGACAGTTGGAGGAACCCCGTCTTCATCAAGAGATTGAAGAATGACAGGTCTGACAGCTTCATATGGCATACCTAACTTCTGAGCATGGATGCGGACCCATCTGCAATAGGGTTCCATTGGTAGAGAAGTCTTTGGTCCCAAATCATGTGGGTCAGCTTTGTGAATTCTGCCCCAAGCCTTAATGAATCCATGGCGTAGTTTGTCACTGTCTACCTGAAATTCAAAATGGAAGTGAGGAACCAACATCTCATGAGGCCCTACTCTTCTGGCTCTTCCAAACTGACGGAGAGCTAAACATGGATTATAAGAGATTCCTCCCTGGGTGCCGATCAATGGAACATTAGGGTATTCTCCGCAATGATCAATAACAGCTACCTCATCCAAACCTCTGAGAGTCCAAGTGATGTCATTATCAGTGAGAGACATTAACCTATGAGCCCAACCCTTTCCTTCTTCATTCTTCAGCACGAGCTTAAGAAGGTGCGAAATAAACCACCTCACTAGCAAAGGAGCACAACACCATGGAGTTCCCCGTCTTCGGGCAGTACGAGCATAGAGTTGTTGCAGGATATCACCCAAAAGAGTGGGTACAGGATTCCGAGACATGAAGATCCTTATGGCATAGATACTGATAAAGGTGTCAGGATTTGGAAACAACACCAGACCATAGATTAAAAGAGCCAGAATGTCTTCGTACGCCTTGAAGTCTAAGTCATTCCAGAAATCATTAGCTTTGCCAACCAGAAACTTAACCAAAAAGCCCTTAACTCCACTTCTAGTTTCCCAATTAGCCATTACCTCTTTTTTGGTCAAGGGCAGGACTGCAGCAATCTCTTCAGGCCTAAGAGTCTTCTCCCAACCAGTGAATGGAGTTTGCTCCAAAACAGGGATACCAAGCAAGTCAGAGAATTCTTCCAGGGTAGGGACCAGCTGGATGTCTTGAAAGGTGAAGCAATGATACAGGGGATCATAAAACTGGGTCAGGACACTTATCAGTTGTTGGTCCCACTTTGAAGTGATCAAACCAAGGAGAGAACCATGCCTCTTAATGAAGGAAGTAGTGTTTGGAATCCTACCAACCAATTCCTTGAGCAAAGTTGGTGGTTGAACAAAGTTGAGCCGGATAGTATTCCTACGCACGGGCATCATGATGTCCTACAAAACAGAGCAAAGATGAAACCCTCTTGTCTTTGAAATGGGTCAGTCCTTATACAGGATGCATGCAATGGTATGATGGTATGATGCTATGATGAAGCACACCACAAGTATTCACAAAGGCAAGCATGATAAGGCACACAAGTCACACAAGACAACCCTTAGGTTTTAGGCCAGGATGTAGTTTAGGTATTACCCTCTTTTAGTTTCGTTGGTTAAAACCTGTCCTATCAAAAGTAACCGGGTTCTAGAGGATCTCAAATCCTTGACTACCCCAATCGGTCATAACTCCAGCATCGCAATCTTTTCTTGCGGCCAGAACCATCGCGAGAGTTTAGCCTCAATGAGTGTAGCATACTGCTACTGTTCTATGGCCAAGTTTGGTCAGTTTAGGGTTCTAAGGTCGGTTGGTGTTTAATGACTCCTTAGAAGACCCATATTCTCCTCGTTGCAACACAAGGGATATCGGTACAGACCAAGGTGCCACACCAACGTAGCCACCGATTCACCCATGTCGGTCTACGCCGGACAGGTCCCTCACAGATTATGCTACCTAATAGGGGATTCCCCAGATCCGGGTTAGGATCTATGAAACTCCGATGCAAAGCCCACAAATATAAAAGCAAACAAAGCAAGCAATTGAAAACAAAGGTGATCTAAACCCTAAGGTAACCCCACTTTTAAAAGACAACTCCCCAGCAGAGTCGCCAGTTCTGTGATACGGTGGGAGAACTGACTTTGAGTTTTGTGTTTGTATTCGCACTTGTTCGGTTTAGCAAGAGTCGCCACCGACTTTTTATTTTATCCTAAAGGAAAGGTTAAAAAGCACAGGAAAAACCTTTTTGAGATGTTTCGTGGGTTCGGGGGGTAGATTATGAAAAGGGAAGGTATTAGCACCCTTTTCATCCATGGTTATCCATGGGCTCTTAGTTACTTGGTTGTTTAGATCAATTGCCTTGATTTTTTATTGCTTGAAATTGTGGTGTGTGTTTGTGTTTTGAAAATGTTTTTTGAAGAAGATGCCTTGTTTTAGGCAACCAATGCAATGACTCGTGTTTGAGTGTATACAACGGTGTGTATCTTTTCGAAAAGATGTTTCAAAATGTTTTTTTTTTGGAAGTTTGTTTTGAAAGTGTTTGTGAAGTGTGGTTTGGAAAATAGGCAAGTGTTTTTGCAAATTGATTTCAAGTAACTAAGAGTTCTACCCCTATTGTACTCAAAGGTTTTTCTCATGTTTTAACCCTTTTAACAATTTTGTTCCACCATTGTATTTGGCGGACAATCTTGCGCTTAGGATGTTTAACGGGACAAGCGCGGGTCATCGTATGGACCATGAATGCAATGGTGCCAAGTGTCTTTGGCAATTTTGCTTGAAGGGACTATGATCATTTTGATAGGCAACTTTCGAAAGCGTCATCGAGGGACTTATGATCATTTAAATTGTTTTGCCAAAGAAACTCGACGTGCAAGCATGGCCCATTTTGGAAGGCAACACGTGGGATTACCCTAGGGGGTGCAAGTGTGATTGTGTATTGAGTTCATGTATTTGTCTTGTATTAGGTTATCTAGCGTTTTGATTTTATGTACATGCAAACCCTAGGTCTAACCATGGTATAATTCGAAAGCGATAAATTGCGGGAACTTAAAGTCTACGCTATTACAAATAGTATCCGGGAGTGGGGGTACAAATTTACAAATGGGGATGAGACTTAAATAGTTACAACCAAATCGAATTGCGGTCTCAAATGTAAATGTATCAAATGCATAGCATAAAGGCAATGTAAAAAGTAACAATGTTTGTGTGTAAAGCAAAGTAAATGCATTAGTGTATGGTGTAAGTGTAAGATTATTTACAAGCATGGAGAATATTTAACTTAAGGGAAGATTAAGTATTTTGTTTATAATATTATCTTTTGTTAATATGTACAAAGTTTTAATTGAAGAAAAGGGAAAATATTTCAAATTTAAGAAAATTATGTATTATTGTATTTATGTACAAATAAAGTATTTTTTAGAAAAGAAATGTTTTAAGATTTAGAAAATGTTTTAAGTTAAAAAAAATGAATGTTTTTTGGTGTATTTTAATTAATCTTTTTATGTACAAAGTTTTAATTATATCATAAAAAAAAGATGAATATTGTCAATTAGATTTAATATTAACAAATGGTTTATTTAACAAAAATGAGTTGTGTAAAAATGTCATGTGATAAAAAAGGGTGTTAATTAAAAAGAATAGCATGGGCCTAAAGGAGTTATGCTGGCCCAAATAAAAGAAAACAAGTAAAAAAAAGAAAATGGGGGGTGAGGCGCGCTTAATGGGCTTGTGATACTGGAAAAGGGCAAGGCCCACTGGCCTTTGACACAAATGTTTTGCAAGGGTTTGGATGTTTCGTTCAGAAAGGGATTGGATTAGGGTTTGTTACAGAGGCGCGCCGTTCTCTTCATTTCGCTTGTTCCTCTTCATCTTCCTCAACGCCATAGCCATCCGAACCATGTCTTTCCTTGCCTAAGCCAAACATCGCCATCTCCGTCTTCTCTCTTCCATGGGTCATTCAACGAGGTGACTCGAAGGTAACGTTTTCTGAGTCATTCCCGTTAGGTTTTTTCGTTTTTATGTCTCACATGTTTCGCTTTTGCTTATTGATTTTGATTTTAGCCTTTTTATTATTTGTTGTTGTGGTTGTGGAACGGAAAGAAAAGAAGAAAAATGCTACCTTTAATTGGAGGGAGAGGCAGACGTGGAGGCGCTCCTGAGGCTTAACAGCGAGGGGAACGGTGATGCTGGCCTTTGGCTGGAAAAAACGGTATCTGTATTTGCTTTTTAGGTTGTTGGTTCGACGATGACGCTTGAGAACTTTAACTTTCTTTCCCTCTTCACTCGACTCTGTTGCCTTTGATGTTTTCTTTATCCTCTTCTCTTTCACTTTCTTCAGTTTTCTCTGAACATTTTTGTATGCTTCTGAGGTGTTTGATATATTGTGCTTGATCTGTTGCCTTGAAATGCTTTCCCCTTGAATGCTTGTTATACTGTATTGATGATGATATGCTTGGAATATTTGATATCTGATATGTTTAGACAGTTGCCTCTCTTCTTCTCTATTTACCTCAGTTGCCTTGTATGCTTGTTCAGAGCTGTGGTGTTGATATGCCCAATAATGAGGATGCTCTGAGGGCTTGATGATTTTGAATCTTTAGGTTTGGCCCTGCTTGTGTCACAGGTTTAAGGTTGTGGCCTTTGACAGGTTATGACTTGGTATGATGCTTAGGCTTGTGTTGTTGACAATTTGGTTCGTGTATTTGTTTGAAACTTACAGTGATTCAGGCTTGTGGAGAAGCAGGCTATAGCCTCATGTTTTTGGAAAAGGTTTCAGGCAGGTTTTTTGGACAGGTGAGGTTTACTGGTTGTTCGTTGGTTGTTAAGGCTTGTGAGGCTTTGGTTGAGGCTAGCTTCAGCTTGAGGCTTCAGTAGCTTGACAGTTTTGTGTCTTTGTTGAGGCTTCAGCAGGTTTGTTGTTTTGAACTGGTTATGGCCTTGCAGGTTGAAGGTTTGATTTGTTTATGTTAGAGGCTTTTTGGTGGAAGGCAGTTCTGTTCTTCTTCTTACAGTTTGTAGGGTTTTTATCTTTTATATCTTTTTTCTCCTCCTTTGTCACTGTTTTATTGCAGTCTCTTTTATATTTTCCTTTCTCTAGCCTCAAGCCAGTAAGCCCATCTTCCTTTCTCTCTTTTTCCTCTCTCTAGTACAGTTAAAACATTAAATAATGTTTATGTTTGTACTTTTTCTGAAAAGGCAACTGCTGGGAAATGATGAAATGAAACCTTGCTTGCACATGTAGTTCTCTGCATACTTTATGTCTTCTTGATATCTTTCCAAATCTTCTTTTGACAACATCTTGTACTTGCATCTGAATAGCCTTTTGGACAGTTTGACATTGGACTTTGTTTGGCAATTTGAACTTTTATAGTTGTACATGTTGTTTGCTTTGAACTATGCAGTTGGTTGGCCAATTTGAAATGTGCAATTTAACTTTTGTGCATTTTCAATATTTTTGTTGCAAGCATTTTTCATCCCTCTCTGTGAACCGGGAGAAATCTCGTGATTTGCAGAGAGGGCGAACTGATTCCATCCAGTTGCCTTTAATGATGAACCCAATTTTTATCCGTCTGCTTTTAATTATTTATCTGCTTCTGACTTTTTCTTCTTTTCTTTGCAGATAAAAAATCAAATGGAGAGAAAAAGCAACAAATGGAGGATGAAGAATTGAAGACTTAGGAATTTAGGATAGTTTATTTCACTTTTAATTATTGTAACTATTATTATTGTAAATACTTTGTAAATAAATACTTGTATTTAAATAACAATTGTAACAAATATTTAAAGATGAATAAAAATTCCTTTTAACCAATTAATTCTTTTTATTCTTTCCAATTGTTTATTTATTATTTATAATTCTTTAAATTATAATAATTGAAAATAAATTCCAACCATTTAACTCAGAATAATAAATAATCCATAAACGTCCGGTATCTTGAATAATCAAAGTAATGCACCGTCAAATCATACATGCCCAAATGTCTTTTCTTCTCACTTATTTAGTCAAACATTGCAAACTCAGCCCAAATGCCTCAATCCATATCTCGGAATAACTTGAAAAGAACTGTAGAATTTAAATCTTTCTGAGAGATCTGCGCACAAACCCTAGTTCCTGATCAAATGCCAAAGAAGCGTTCGCCTGATCAAAATTGAGCCAAAATCAACCAAAACCCTAAACCAACTGTTTGAATTGTTCCAGAGCCATGAAAATCAATGAAGACCCTAATTTTGTCTGACTGACGAGAAAAGTCTGTTTGACCGATTCTTGAGCCAATCTGAAAAAATCAGGAAAAGCCTGAAGATGTGATTTCTCGTGGAAAATGCGAGGGCAAATTTTGGGGTACAACACCACCATTCAAGGGAAGACCACTAATCATGTATTTGACTGTTTTAGAAAACTCAATGGGGTGTGTATTGGGTCAGCATGACGAGTTTGGCCGAAAAGAGGACGCTATTTATGACCTGAGTAAAAATTTTACCGACTAAGAAACGAGATATTCACTGCTCGAGAAAACTTGCTGCACTCTGGCATGGGCTGCTCGCCGGCTAAGATAGTATATGCTGACTCATACTACTTTATTGATATCTAAGATGGATCCGATAAAATACATCTTCGAGAAGCCTGCTCTCTATGGGAGAATAGCTAGATGGCAAATGATCCTAACAGAATACGACATACAGTATACTACCCAGAAAGCTATAAAGGGCAGTGTGCTAGTTGATCATCTTGCTCATCAAGTTGTATAAGACTATATGTCCATGAAGTTTGAATTCCCAAATGAAGACATTATGACATTAGACAACTGTAAAGAAATCAGGCCATATGACGGACCTGAACAAGGACCCTGATGGACCCTATTCTTTGATGGGGCATCCAATGCACTTGGTAATGGTATCGACACTGTACTCATATCTCCGGAAGGGTGTCATACTCCTTTTACTTCCAGACTTTGCTTCCATTGTACAAACAACATGGCAGAATACGAAGTGTGCATCTTTGGTCTCAGAGCTGTCATAGACTTGGGAATCAAATCCTTATACGTATTTGGAAACTCAGCTTTGGTCATCAGTCAGATCAAAGGGGAATGAGACACTAAACACCCAAACCTTATCCCTTACAAAGAACATGTTTTGACATTGCTACCACATTTTGAGAAGATTAACTTCGAGCATTTCTCGTGAGAAGAAAATCATCTAGCAGACGCTCTAGCCACAAAGTCATCTATGTTTAAACTTAATTGGGATAACGAGGCTCCCCAGATCACCATCGAACGAATGGATGAACCAGCGCATTGTCATGAGATTAATACTGAAGAGGTAGTGGACCAACCTTGGTTTCATGAGGTCAAGAGGTATCTCAAGGCTCAAGAATATCCAGAAGGAGCTTCAATCAATGATAAGAAGTTCTTAAGGAGATTCTCTGCTAAGTTCTTCCTTAGTCATGGCATCCTGTACAAACGCAATCATGACTCCATTTTGCTTCAGTGCGTGGATACGGTTGAAGCTGAAAAGATCATGGATAAATTACATGATGGTACTTTTGACACCCACTCCAGTGGGCATACGATGGCGAAGAAAATCCTACGGGCAGGATATTATTGGTCTACCATGGAAGCAGATTTCTATCAACACTCTCGGACTTGTCATAAGTGTCAAATTTATGCTGACAAGAAGCACGTACCTCTGGTTCCTCTGAATGTCTTGACAGCTCCTCGGCCCTTTGCTATGTGGGGAATTGATATGATTGGAGAGATCAAGCCTACAACCTTCAATGGACACCGCTTCATCCTAGTGGCCATTGACTATTTTACAAAGTGGGTTGAAGCAGCCTCCTTTGCCTCCATGACCAAGAATGTTGTGGCCCGCTTCATCAAGAAAAACCTTATTTTTCGGTACGGTGTCCCAGAAAGGATCATTACTGACAATGGTACAAATCTCAACAACTCTGTGATCACCGCCTTGTGCGAGCAATTCAAGATTCAGCATCACAATTCTTCTCCATATCGGCCATGAGATGTTACCATTCGCTCTCCATGGATACTGTACCACGGCTCGCACATCAACCGAGGAAACACCCTATTCTTTATTTTACGGCATGGAGGCTGTCTTGCCTATTGAGGTTCAGATCCCCTCTCTGAGAATTATGAAGCATGCATGATTGAATGAAAACGATTGGATCCAGACTCGACTTGATCAACTGAACTTAATTGATGAAAAAAGACTTACTACTGTTTGCCATGGTCAATTGTATCAAAAACGGATGATCAAGACTTTCAACAAGAAAGTCAGGCGCCAAGTATATCAAGTTGGGGATCTAGTGATCAAACGTATCATCTTGCCACAAAGTGATCCCAGGGGAAAATGGACTCCAACCTATGAAGGACCATTTGTAATCAAAAACATATTCTCCGGTGGAGCAATGATCTTGACCACCATGGATGGCGACGACCTGCCACATCCTTCGAACGTGGATATAGTCAAAAGATACTACGCATAAAAAGCCCGCTAGGTTGACACACCTAGGCAAAACAAGGGGCATCCTGGCGAACCAAAAAGTTCGGGCAAAAATTAGGGATAACATAAAAAAATTTGTACACCCGGCAAGTTGAAAACCCGAAAGGGCGACTTGGGAAAAAAGGGTTTCCCGGTGGACTGAAAATCCGAAAGGGAGGTCCAGGCAAAGTTAGGGAATTAAAGCGTATGACTATGTTCCGTCGGATCACTTTACGGATAACCTTTGACTTCCACTGAAAAACTTAGAGTTTTTGATCAATTCAATCATCTTTAGGCAGCGCTTTAAAGTGCTTGTGATATGGTGGGAAGAGAACTGACTGTTTTGGAATGCTGGTTCATGTTTGCGTTTGTTTTTTGCAAAATGTCGCGGTAAGCAAGAGTCGCCACCGCCTTTTATTTTATCCAACAAGGAAAGGAAAAAAGCACAGAAAAATTCCTTTTTCGAGATGTTTCTCGGGTTCGGGAGGTAGATTATAGAAAGGGAAGGTGTTAGCACCCTTTCTATCCATGGTTATCCATGGGCTCTTAGGTACTTGCTCAAAGTGTTTTCAAAAATTGCTTTTCTTTGTGTTTGTGGGTTTGAAAGGAGTTTTTGTTTGAAATGAGTGTAAGTGCGAAAAGTTTTGTTTTGTTTTAAAAGGAGAAAGTACTTAAGAACCATCTACCTACTCGAAAAGGGAATTAATCTATGCTAATGTCCTTTAGACAATGCTATCCCACTATTGAAGAGTAGGTAGCATCGTCGTTGGAGTTTCAAGGGTCAATTCGATTAAGGGACGTGTGATCACTAAAGCAATGTTAGGACGCCTTAGCGGTAACCCTAATATCTTAGATCATTTTTCCGAGGCAACCGTTTCGAGGCAACTATGATCTTTGGACAAGAGGACGACCTCTAAAACTTCCTATACTCAATGACCATGTTCGAAGGCAACCAAGTGAGGTGTACCCTAAGAGTGGCATGTGCGATTGTATTGTTTTTCAGTTATATTATCTTTGTACATGTTATGGTGAGCTAATGTTGATTTTAAATTAAAGATTAATCTTGTCATGCATTTCCTATTTATCAAACATCTAACAGTTAATATTGTGCGGGAATTAAATTGCGGAAAATAAATCTAAGCTATTACAAGGCATCGGGTATTTACATCGCCAAAGACAAACCCTTTTAAAATTAAATTGCGAAGAATAAATGAAAGCGATAAATAAATAAATAAAATCCTAAGTTAAAAGCTATTACATTTCCGAAGCAGTTACAATATTGAAATATGGATCAAAAGTAATTCGCGCGCGAGAAAATTAAATCGGAGTGTTTTAGGGTTTTGACCCTTTTTATTAAAGAAAGCATATTTTGTTATTTTTTGAATTAAAATTAATCTAAATTAATAATTGAATTAATTAATTACATGAAAATATTTTTGTTTTTTTTAATTATTTAAGGAAATAAAATAAGAGTGGTTAAAAATTATTAAAAAAAACTAATTCTAAATTAATTTTAATTTATTGCAAAAAGATATTAATGTTAAACCTATTTAAACTAAATAAATTAATTGACTAAAATTTATTTACAAAAATAATAAAATAGTGAAATTAATAAAAATATTATTTTTTAGGGTTTTCTGATTTTATAGAAAAAATATTAATTGGTTAATTTTTGGTAATAATAATTAAATAAAATAAATATAGAGAGAAAAGAAATAAACCAAAATGGGGGGTTTTGGGCCTGAAGAGGAAGTATGATCAGCAATTTTTTTTGGCCCATTAACATCAGCCTATTTTGACTTTCCCATTCCAATATGTGTTGGTTGACTTTAGTCCATGGTGGATCTGCAACTCTGGCCTTTGGATCTTGGCCTGAAGCCACTTGGCATTTGATGGGAAGAGAAACATGGTGGTCCACGCTTTGGGCGCTGCACATGAGTACCTGAAGAAAAATTATAACAAAGTTTTGGGGGACCTGGGATTCGAACCCAGGTCCCAATGCTCATTGACACGCTCCCTTGGCCAACTCATCCACGCTGCTTAGTTGTTAATGGGATGGAAACCAAATAATATAAGACAAACAATTAATTAGGCCTGGCAAAAAAATAAAAATGTGCTAATGATTCAAATGAACCAATGGACGCAAGCCACGTCTTCGTCTTCTTCAACGAAGACTGGTTCATTTACCTGTGGATTTTATTCCGCAACTAAATCCATGGCATCATCCTACCATGTGCTACAGGCCATATAAATGCAAATGGAGACCACCACTGCATTGGTCTCTCTCCCCTGATCATTCATATACCCACCATTAGCCTCAATTTAACCTCCATAAAAAACGCCTAAAAAACAAGAACAAGAACCCTAGGTTCGAGCATCCTGATACAGGTCCTAAAAATACAATTGAATAATACCAAAACGTTCCAAATCAAACAACAAACATAAATATGCCAAGATTTTAAAGAAAAGATGCAAGAATTGGAGATTTGGAATCCATGTTCAGAGGTTGGTTCGTGATGACTTACAGTTCGATTTAAGCAATGAGAAGACTGGATTTTGATTGGTATCGCTTCACTGGATGTCAGGCAAGGGAGCTATGTCCAGCTTTTGCTTTGTAAATGTCTCTAAACCAGAATTCGATCTCCACTTTTTCAAGGTTTTTTTCAAACTTGTTCTGGCCGTTTCAATAGTTCCTGGTGCATATTTTTGGTCTTCCTCTCTTGTGTGCATATAATAGAATGAATTTAGGTCAAAACATGGGCCATAATCCAAGTGCATTCAAGGTTTTGAGATTTGATATGATCACCATTATCAAGTTTCCAAATATAGGCCAAATCTGATTTTTTATGCATGAAAAGCCATGATATGAGTTTGATTTGGTTCATGATTATAATTGAAATTTGTACCAATCACAAAGATATGATTTCATCAATTTTTAGATTTTATTTGATTTAATATTGATTAAAAATGAATTAAATCAATAAAATAGAAAAATAAAATAGAAAAATAAATGAATGGCCATGAAATCAAGTATGGGGCACATGTGTCGCATGACAAGACCATATCAAGTGGAAAAAAGTGGGCCCTTTTGTCAAAAATTGGAGTTTTGAGGATAGTTGACTTTTGGCAATTTTGGAAAAATGCCCAACTTCAACAATGCATAACTTCTTCAACTTTGAACTTTTGTAAGTGTTCTTGGACTTTTTAGAAACCTTGAGATGTCCTATAACCAACCCTTTTGGTCGCATCTCATTTTTATGTTCCATGCTCAAGTTATAAGCTTTGGAAAAAAAGGTGTTTTTGTTGACTTTCAAAAATGACCTATAATGTCCAAATTTGTAACTTTTTGTGAGTGCATTTCTTGATCTTGGGGTGTGAAGATGGATTGTAGGAAATTTCATACTCTTCAAAATGAGATTTGGATGGGTCATTTATCATAAATTATGAGAAAGTTATGCTTGGTCAAAGTTGAGTTGACTTTTCCTACAAAACCCTAATTTAGCAACTTTTGAATCTTGATGAATCTTGAGAAATCCTTGATGAATCATGCTCAACCCTTGATCAAATGATGAATTATCCTTCAAAATGAGAATGTTGATAAAAAATCTTGAGGTTTGACTGTATTTGGGACACAATTGACTTTTGCCCTAGCACAATCGATTTTTGGGCCTCTTGAGCAATTGACTGACCAAACTTCCTCTCCAAGGCTTGAAATTTGACATGGATGAACTTAAGAACATATTAGGACATTGGGGAGCACTTCAGGTCATTTGGATGTGAGTACCTTGATGCAACACAAAACCCTAATTTTGACTTGACTGCCTTAGGAGGTGATTTGACTGTCCAAACCTTGAGCCAACTTGAGCAACTTGAAGCTTCTTCTTGACAAGTCTTGAGGAATATGGGAGGGAAAATTTTGGGGTACAATAGTTGCCCCTGTTCAATTTTCTTAAACCTGAGGATATAGATTGGCTTTCGAGCCTTTCGTGATTCGAAGGTGGAAGATAATTGAACACTAGAGTGCCCAGAAATTTGCACTCGCATGGTGTAGTATCAACATTTGTGATGTTGGGAATGGGCTTACAGATTCCATTTGGAGATTGTTGGTAAGAGGATGGGCTTACAGATGCCATCTACAGGAGTGTCGATCGCATAAGAGATTCCTTAGCGAGAATTTGCATACCTGTGGTTGTAAAAGATTCCACCGGGGAAGTCTAAACTTTGTTGAGATTTAGGAATCTGGCCCGTACTTCAACTGAGAGAATGCCTCGACTGAGTCTTAAAAACCTGTCCATAATTCAATTTGGGGGAAACATCTTCATCAAGATCTAGGAACTGTCTCGTGCTCAACGTAGTATACCGCTGAGGTTATAGAACTTGTCCACACTATGACAGAGGAAAACATCAAGATCTAGGAACTGACTCGTGCTCAATGGAGTATACCGTTGAGGTTATAGTACTCGTCCACACTATGACGTAGGGAAACATCTTCATCAAGATCTAGGAATTGTCTCGTGCTCAATGGAGTATACCGTTGAGGTTATAGAACTTGTCCACACTATGACGGAGGAAAACATCAAGATCTAGGAACTGACTCGTGCTCAACGTAGTATACTGTTGAGGTTATAGCACTCGTCCACACTATGACGTAGGGAAACATCTTCATCAAGATCTAGGAACTGTCTGGTCTTCAACGTAGTATACCGTTGAAATTATAGAACTCGTCCACATTATGACGGAGGAAAACATCAAGATCTAGGAAATGACTCGTGCTCAATGGAGTATACCGTTGAGGTTATAGTACTCGTCCACGCTATGACATAGGGAAACATCTTCATCAAGATCTAGGAACAGTCTCGTGCTCAATGGAGTATACCGTTGAGGTTATAGAACTTGTCCATACTATGACGGAGGAAAATATCAAGATCTAGGAACTGACTCGTGCTCAATGGAGTATACCGTTGAGGTTATAGTACTCGTCCATACTATGACGTAGGGAAACATCTTCATCAAGATCTAGGAACTGTCTCGTGCTCAATGGAGTATACCGTTGAGGTTATAGAACTCGTCCACACTATGACGGAGGAAAACATCAAGATCTAGGAACTAACTCGTGCTCAATGGAGTATACTGTTGAGGTTATAGTACTCGTCCATGCTATGACGTAGGGAAACATCTTCATCAAGATCTAGGAACTGTCTCGTGCTCAATGGAGTATACCGTTGAGGTTATAGAACTTGTCCACACTATGATGGAGGAAAACTGTCGAGATTGAGAACCTTATCTAAAACTCAACTGAGAATAATTCAATTGAGATTTAAGAACCGGTCAGGTCTTCGACGTAACTGAGAACTTTAACTGTATATTTCTTGAAAGGTAAAGGTCAGTCATATGCAATGCATGATATGGATCAGGCAATGATGTTCTCAAAATAAACGAGGTTGTATTCGTATGATACATATATGTATGTATCATGATGTATGGAAGTGTGATGTTTTAGCGGGGAAAATAAACCCCGGAGCTGCTGGAGAATAGAGCTGAGTTTTTCGTTTCCGCTGGGGATGAAGAACGAAGATGATAAACCTGTAGGAGAGAAGAACTCCGTTGGGGGAATGAGTTGATGAAGAGATTACTCTGAGGGGAATTACTCTGTGGGGAAGAGACGTTCTGCTGAAGATTTTAACGATAACTCCGTTGGGGATTCTGTTGACAAGCTCTGTTGGGACTTTTAATGATGAACTCCGCTGGGGATTCTGTTGACAAGCTCTGTTGGGACTTTTAATGATGAACTCCGCTGGGGATTCTGTTGACGAGCTCTGTTGGGACTTTTAATGATGAACTCCGCTGGGGATAGAAAGAACTTCGCTGGGGATGATCTTTCAGTTGCAACTTGCTGAGAATAACCCAGTTAGACTCTTGTGAGGATAACCTTCTGAATTTGGCTGGGGAGATTTATTTGTGCTCTGCAAGGGATAAGCTTCCAGAATCTACTGGGTAAGATGATTCAACTCTGCAAGGGGAAGCCTTTTTTAGATTGCGCTGGGGAAATGACTCCATTGGGGTATCTTGTATTCAGCCGGAGAACATTCTTATATTCTGTTGAGGAATATTAAGACTGCTGGAGATGCTCTTATGCTTGCTGGAGGATATCTTTATACTCCGTTGGGAAAGATTAAGACCTTATGGGGATACCCAACCTTTTTAGGGCTGATAGTAGATTAACTCTTCTTGGGGAGAGTATTACTGATTTGTACATAGCTGCAAGTCTCAGTAGGGAGAGCTACCATTGCTGTTTTACTATGTGGGGAGTGATGGTATCTTGGTCATATTCTTCAGCTGAACCTCTCTTGGTACCTTGGTGGATAGAGCAACTAGACAGCTCGAACAATTCTTATTGCCCCTGTTTCTGATATTACCAGTAATCTGTCCTTTGTTTCGCATGTAAATATTTATGAGCATCAATTAATGTCAAATGCATATATCAAAAATGAACATTGAACGTTTTTTTGCAAAACAAAACAGATGAAGGAAAAACAATTTGAAATTTGTCTGAAAATGAATTTGTATTGATTTTGAAGTTTGCCTGTAAATAGGCATTTTTGTACAAGAGGCTGACGTCCTAGTAAGAGAACACCGCCGAACAAATAGAATTTATACAATTTTGTGAAAAGAAAACAAAACAGCTATGTGAATAATCCCACTGGGTTCCAACTCTGCTATTGCCTTTATATCTTTAAGCGTCTCATCACTTTGCTGCTTAGTTGAAGATGAATTTGTTTGATTGGTGTTGTCCGAGCTTGATAGTTGATACCGAAGTCTGGATGCAAGGTGATCCAATGAGACATAGTATTACCCTTTGATCCCTAACTTTTGCCTGGACCGCCCTTTCGGGTTTTCAGTCCACCGGGATACCCATTTTTGCCCAAGCCGCCTTTTCAGGTTTTCGACTTGCCGGGTGTACAGATTTTTTCATTTTCATCCCTTATTTTTGCCCGAACCCTTTTGGTTCACCGGGAAGCCCTTATTTTTGCCTAGGCCAGTCAAACTAGCGGGTCTTTGATTATGCGTAGTATCTTTTCACTATGTCTGCATTGACGGGGTGAGGAAGGTCGTCACCATCCATGGTGGTTAGAATCATAGCTCCTCCTGAGAAGATGTTCTTAACCATAAATGGCCCTTCGTAAGTATGGGTCCATTTGCCCCTGGGATCACCTTGAGGTAAGATAATGCGCTTGATTACCAATCCCCAACTTGATACTCTTGTCGTCTGACTTTCTTGTTGAATGCCTTGATCATCCGTTTTTGGTACGTCTGACCATGACAGAGAGCAGTAAGTCTTTTTTCGTCGATTAGATTCAGTTGATCAAGTCGGGTCTGGATCCAGTCATCTTCGCTCAAACCTGCATCCTTCATGATCCGAAGAGAGGGTATCTGAACTTCAATTGGCAAGACTTCCTCCATGCCATATACCAAGGAATAAGGTGTTGCCCCTGTTGACGTCCGTGCTGAGGTACGGTACCCGTGAAGAGCAAATGGTAACATTTTGTGCCAGTCTTTGTATGTCACTGTCATCTTCTGCACAATCTTCTTAATGTTCTTATTTGCTGCTTCGACAACCCCATTCATCTTCGGCCGGTAGGGAGAAGAGTTATGATGTTGTATCTTGAATTGCTCGCAGAGCTCAGTGATCATTTTGTTATTAAGATTGGTACCATTGTCCGTAATGATCCTCTCTGGTACACCGTATCGACAGATCAGATTGTGCCGAATGAACCGTGCCACGACGTTCTTGGTTACCGTAGCAAAGGAAGCTGCTTCAACCCACTTCGTAAAGTAATCAATAGCTACAAGGATGAAACGATGCCCGTTGGATGCCGTAGGTCTGATCTCGCCGATCATATCAATGCCCCACATTGCAAAAGGCCAAGGTGCTGTCAAAACATTCAGAGGAACTGGAGGTATGTACACCTTATCAGCATATACCTGGCACTTGTGACATGTCCGAGAATGCTGATAACAGTCGGCTTCCATTGTGGACCAGTAATATCCTTCCCGAAGGATTTTCTTTGCCATGGTATGTCCACTGGAATGAGTTTCGAAGGTACCTTCATGTAGCTCTGCCATGATCCTTTCTGCTTCAATCTTATCCACACAACGTAGTAAGGTCGAATCATGGTTACGTTTGTAAAGAATGCCATTGCTGATGAAGAACTTGGCTGCAAACCTCCTCAGAAACTTCTTGTCATTAACAGATGCACCCTCAGGGTATTCTTGAGCTTCAAGGTACCTCTTCACCTCATGATACCAGGGCTTTTCTGTTACCTCTTCAGTCTCAAGATCACAGCAATGTGCAGGTTCGTCCAATTTTTCAATGATGATCTGGGGAGTCTCGTTGTCCCAATTGACTTTGAACATAGAAGACATCGTAGCCAGCGCGTACGCCAACTGATTCTCCTCTCTAGGGAAGTGTTCAAAGGTTATCTCCTCAAAATGGGGAAGCAATGTCAACACATACTCCTTGTAAGGAATAAGATTTGGGTGTTTCGTATCCCACTCGCCTTTGATCTGACTGATCACGAGAGAGGAATCTCCGAAGACACTCAGAAACTTAATCCTTAGGTCAATTGCAGCTCGAAGACCCATGATGCACGCTTCATACTCTGCCATGTTGTTGGTGCAGTTGAAACATAGTCGGGCGGTAAACGGAGTATGAGAGCCTTTAAGAGATATGATCACGGCGTCGATGCCATTACCCAAAGCATTTGAAGCTCCATCAAAGTGCATAGACCATCGGGATCCTTCCTCAGGTCCTTCATTCGGTCCAGGTGTCTCACAATCAGTTATCAGCATGATGTTCTCGTCCGGGAATTCAAAGTTCATAAACTGGTAATCATCCACTGCCTAATGTGCCAAATGGTCTACCAATACACTTCCCTTGATTGCTTTTTGAGTCGTGTACTGGATGTCATACTCAGTCAAAATCATCTGCCATCTTGCTATTCTTCCGGACAAGGAAGGCTTTTCGAAGATATACTTGATTGGATCCATCTTTGAAATCAACAGAGTAGTGTGAGTCAGCATATACTGTCTCAGCCGGCGAGCAGCCCATGCCAAAGCGCAACAAGTTTTCTCAAGCAGTGAGTATCGGGTCTCACAGTTGGTAAACTTTTTGCTAAGGTAATAAATAGCATGCTCTTTTCGGCCAGACTCGTCATGCTGACCCAACACACATCCCATTGAGTTGTCAAGTACTGTCAAGTATAGAATCAGGGGTCTCCCTTCAACTGGTCGCATCAGGATAAGTGGCTCCTGGAGATACTCTTTGATTCTTTCTAAAGCGGCCTGACATTCATCATTCCAACGTACCACTTGATCTTTCTTCAGTAACTTGAAGATTGGCTCATAAGCAGCAGTTAGGTGTGAGATGAATCGGGCAATGTAATCCAGTCGTCCTAGAAAGCCTCTGACCTCCTTCTCTGTCTTAGGAGCTGACATCTCTTGTATGGCTTTCACCTTGGAAGGGTCGACTTGAATACCTTTGTCGCTCACGACGAAACCTAGTAGCTTACCAGACCTCACCCTGAAGGTGCACTTATTCGGGTTCAACCTTAACTTGTACAACTTCAGCCTGTCAAACAGCTTCTGCAGATGGTCAAGGTGTTCCTCCTCAGTTTGGGACCTTGCAATCATGTCGTCGACGTATACTTCAATCTCATGATGGATCATGTCATGAAACAAAGCAACCATGGCACGCTGATATGTTGCCCCAACATTCTTCAGTCCAAAAGGCATGACTTTGTAGCAAAATGTGCCCCACTGAGTAACAAAGGTGGTCTTCTCCATATCTTCGGGAGCCATCTTGATCTGATTATAACCGGAGAAACCATCCATAAAGGAGAATACCTTGTGCTGAGCAGTATTGTCAACCAGAAAGTCGATGTGAGGTAGAGAGAAGTCATCCTTGGGGCTTGCCCTGTTCAAATCCCTGTAGTCAACACACATTCGAACCTTCCCATCCTTCTTCGGCACATGAACCACATTGGCGACCCACTGAGGGTAAGAAGTTACTGCTAAAAAACCGGCGTCAAATTGTTTCATAACTTCAGCCTTGATTTTCTCAGACATTTCTGGGCGCATACGGCGAACCTTCTGTTTTACCGGAGGACAGTCTTCCTTGGTAGGCAGGCGATGAACCACAATGTCAGTATCCAAACCAGGCATATCTTCGTAAGACCGGACAAAGATCTCAACGTAGTCACGCAGCATCTGAATCAACCGTTGTATTTGCACCAGTGATTTGGTTAACAACTGTGTGGAGTATCTGAAAGATGATATAATTTAATAAGTGTTGCAGCTCTTATCAAAATTTTCCAACAAATTATAATTTAATAAGTATGAAAATGTACCTAACCCTGTTGTAATCTTTTAAGGCACATATATCAACAATATATTAATTCAACACAGTATTTTTTTTAATTATAAATTTCAAGCATACATTCATATGTACTGGCCATACGATACTAGGATACTATTAGATACCGGGATACACCCATAGTGCTAGCTAGTTTTATTTAATATACATATGATCCGGTTCTTGCACATCACATTCCTCCCTCAAAACATGAGAGTCAAATGAAGATGAAAATCCTCAAATCACAAACATGAAATTGTTGAATGAGAGATGAGTGCACAACCATTTAACATTTACATGACACAAAGATTGTCTGCGGTATGATTTGGTACCCAAGCAGCGGCTTTATTGCCAATGAAATGACATACAGGGACAGTTCCAGGAGTAACTTCGAGTGCTTCATAAAGCAACTCAGGATTCATACCTCTAGTGTCATGGTGGCAGACTATTAAAGCCTTAGTTTTAGTTCCATCTGAGGCTACCAATGAGACCACATAAGCGGTTGTATCACGCACTTGGTGGCAATTGAATACTACCTTTTCAAAATTCAATCTATGACACATCACTGCATTATCTCCAACCTTTTTCACATCTTCCACTACATATTGGTCTTGATATGGAGCAAAGTTACTTGAAATTGCCTTAATCTTTGTACTTCCAAAATGTGAAATGACTTGGTCAATCATCGATTTCAAGGATGATACGCAATGTTTGTGTTCTGCTATAGCAGTTGGACTATAACAAAAGTCCTCAAGACTTTGTTTCTCTTTATTTGCCAGCCATATGGAATCTGTGACCCCTTGTCTTGATTTTGTGAATGGTCGAATTATACTTCCTACAGAATTAGTGTTGCCCAAGATAAATTTTTTCCCAGGGTGAAGGTCATGTTCAAAAAACAACGTTGAGTATTGCTTCAATTCTTCACTTTTGATGGGTAGACTATTAGTTTTTCCACCTGCCATGTTAATTTTACAAGAAATTAAGTTAAAGATTACAACCAGTAATGAAATGAATACAAACAATAATTCTGAGATTAATTTGGAAAGTTATAGTTTAAATTACTAACTAGGAATTAACATATCGGAGAAGGTCTTTGGCAAAGGAGTGTTTGGCCAAATAGATTGCCAATAATCTTCTCCGGGTGATGTCGCAGTGATTCCCACGAAAGCTAGCTGCAAAATAAATTCATGACTCGTTTGAAACAAAAACCATGCATACGTTAAATCTTGAAGATTAGAAAATATTTAGCTTACGCAAAAGAGAGATAAAACAGTGAGATGTGCAAACTCCATTTGACTGGCTATGAAGAAATGATAATCGTGTAAAACTTAGTGAGTGTGTGTGAATGAAAGTATTGCAAAATCCTCATTATATAGACTACATGCATAACTAGTTGCATGTAAATTTGTAGTTTTCTTCATTATTGCTTCCTCCAAGTGGATGTCATGGTTTTACACATGGCTTCCATGCAAATCATTTCCAAAATATTTTTAAACTTTCCACAGGGCATCCATGCATGCACCTCAAAACTTGTGTGTGGTAACATTGTTGTCTTGAAAAATTACTAAACCTTTTGTCCACGTGACGTTCATGCGCCTCAAAGCTTGTGTGGTACCATTATTATCCTCAAGAATTATTGAATGTTTGGTGTATATGCCATCCATGCAGCATTGCAACAATTAAATCTCCAAACCTTGTGGTACCATATTCACTCACTTTAATTCTCCTATAGTAGAAATATTAGCAAATATTTACATTTCCAGTTGATTAGTATATGTATTTAGAAGACAAAAATAATTTAGAATCGATTAATCAACTTGCAAATTGCTAAGTGTTGGCAAACGTTAGCATAAAAGGTGTTATAAATTTAGTACCAAATATAAAAATTTATCGCAAATTAAATACATAACACACATAGTGAAATAAAAACAAATTACAAGGGTTTAGACGTTTAGTGGCAATGTGTAAATTTGCTGCAGGAGTTTTTCAGTTTTATTTAAAGGCAAATGTATAACATAGCCTACATTTTATCTGTATATGAATATATATGGTTGTCAAAATCTCGATTTCAAGTAGACTCGCGTATTGTAGCTAAATTGAATAAAAAATCTATAAATTATTGATTTTGTGCGATCTTTGTCAGCTTTGGCCATGATTCACCGTTTTACGACCACCACTATTAAAATGTGAGAATGATGACAAGATGTGGAAGCACAATAATTACGGTTCAGCGGGGATGAATTTTTGCTTTGTGAAATGAAGTTTTAGATTTAAGGTTTAGAGAATAAACTTTTAACATATAAGATTTGTTTTACCTAAACTTATGATAATCCTAATAACTGACCATATATGTCTCTAATGTCTAAACATTAACAAATATTTAATAAAATCTCAATCATAAATGTGTAAAGAATATCAAAAAGAATATTTTTTTCTCACAAATACACTTGCCTACTTACATACATCATTATATCATGTAAAAATACTTTAAATATATACTATTAATTTTTTTATTTTAGTAGGATCTTACTTTTTTTGTTACTATCTTATGATTTACGATTATGTTATTCCCTGTCAATGTTATAAAAATAATTGAGTAAAATCTTCTTATCTTAACTAAAATTTTATATTTTACAATATTATTATTCTCTCCGGATCTTATGTAAAATTTCGCTCTTGACAACCTTACTTCTAACCACTATGCATGAGCAAACACTCTAAACACATAAAACAACACTAAAAACATAAGGTTATCTCATTGTACTTTTTAGGTGTCCGATAAAACTAACATAGGCCTCTTGTTCGATCCACCCTACCATTAGGGCGACAGCGATGACACAATTCTTGATTGCAAGGTCGAAGTGATGATTCGTGGCGATATATTGATAAAGATATTGTTTGGAATAATGCGCTTGTTCTTTCACGGAGCTTCGAGATGATGATGTCAATGATGATGAGACATTCTCGTTAGTTTTGAGCCTCCTTGGAAAGTTTTGGTTAATGTTTGATATGTTTTGCGTATAATCTGTATTTTGATTCACATTATGTAGATGACTGTCAAATACCAATTATGTTGCAATGACAATTTATTTATTACGAGCTTAAAACATTCAAATAATAACATTGAAGTCATATTTAAAGAATGTTTAGAAATACGGCAATATAATCACATTTTATTGTTCTAAGGAACTCTAGGGTTTAGAAACACCGATCATAAGTTTAGCCTTTTTACTGTACAAGTGCATAAATTATCCATCCCTACTTAAACACAAATCTGGAATTTAATTTTTCTGTGCTATAAAAGAGCACGACTTTTGAGATAATGGAGTAATGGCAAGGCAAAAATAAAATTATCATTATAATAAAATGTTTACATGGATTATTACACTCAGTTTTTACATTAATGCTTAAAATTGCTTCAAATTGATTAATACAGACACAAATATCATATAGATCAATATTACATACACATACATATAAATATTATATATTAGTTTCCTTGATAGTGAGCACATAAACAAAATATAACCTTAAATTGTTAATAAATTGTGCCAAATTCTGTATTACAACATACTTTTTCAAATTCTGCACTACAACTCAAATTTAATTTCTAAACAAAATATTATTGATTTATAAATTGATCTTAGTCTTCTCTCTCGCTTCCTTGGCTTGGCTGCTAACAAATTTTATTGTGACTTTTTGATGATGCCATGTTTAATAAGCAATAAAGAATCCAAGGTGATAACAAAATAAACCAAATTGAAAATCAGAATTGTTAAAAAAGAAAATTATATTCTACGATTCTTGTTATTACGAGAGTTAATTGTATTCATGATTCTTCTTATAAATATGGTAACATAGTAACTGTCATATCAGTAAAATTAGAATAACTTATTTATAAGAATGAGTTACTGAATTATAGGAACAGATTCATCTAACTAGAGAGATGTATATATGTATATAATGCTCTAATGTTTCTAAAAGAAAACACAACCAAATTATTTCCATCTTCTCCTTTTATTTTACAAGGTATCAGAGTAGTAACGATTTGCTCCATCTCTTTCCCATTCTTTTACCTTTGATTTTTTTTTGTTTCTAAACCATCATAGCCAGTGATGGAAACAAATTTGATTTCAATAACTCTTACTCTCTTCATCATTCTGATCATCCCGAAATGGTTCTTGTTTCTAAACCTTTCAATGATGACAATTATTCGATTTGGCGTCGAGCCATTACCATCTCACTGAATTCAAAATCTAAGTTTGGTTTTGTTGATGGAACCCTCAAAGAACCACGTGCCAAAACCAAACCGGAAGACTACACGGCATGAAAAAAATGCAATGATATGGTTTTGTCATGGATTCTTAATTCATTAACCCGTGATATTGCAGATAGTGTTATGTTTTATGACACTGCTCATGAAGTTTGGGAAGATCTTCAAAATAGTTTCTTTCAAAGCAACGCACTACACATTTTCCAGATCGAGAGAGTGATTGCTTGCCTTACTCAAGATCAAATGACAGTTTTTGCATACTACACAAAATTAAAAAAATTGCGGGATGAGCTAGGATCCTACAATGATGCTATTTGCACATGTGGAGTAAACAACAAAAGATGCAAGTTGATGCAATTTCTCATGGTGTTGAATGAATCTTATAGTGTTGTCCGTGGTCAACTCTTTTTTATTAATCCTCTACCAGGTGTTTCACAAGCTTATTCTTCCATCATTCAAGAAGATAAGCAACGAAATTTTCACTAGTGTAGAAATGACTTTTTACATTTGGCGAAACTGACTTTTTACGTCGGTTTTGGGTCTGATGTAAAGTCAGGTGATATAGTAAATCAGAGACTTTTTAAATCTATTCTGGGTCCGATGTGGAAAAGACAGTTAACACATCGGTTATAAGCTAAGCCTGATTTAAAAAACAATTATAACATTATTTTTTTAAAAATTGACGCAACATTTTACATTGGTGGACCGTGTGGACCGATGTAAAAGATACCATTTTTATATCGGTTGTGCTTTTTGCCCGATGTAATACATACAGTTTTCGCAATTTTTACATCGGTTGGAAGTAATGACCGATGTAAAATATAAACAATTTTTTTCTAATAAATAATTTATTTTCTGGATGATTCTCTGTAAAAAAAAAATTGATACCCATTTTTTCATATTTTTCCAATATCACACAGACTATATTTAGGTTGCTATATATATATATATATATATATATATATATATATATATATATATATATATATATATATATATATATATATATATATATATATATATATATATATATATATATATATATATATATATATATATATATATATATATATATATATATATATATATATATATATCATAGCTTTCCAACATCACATAGACCACATCTAGGTCGATATTTTCATATTTTTCACAACAAACTTACAAAATAAACAATTGTATTGCAAACTTGAATTGTATCACAACAAAAAAACTCACAACAAACTTACAAATATATATTCTTCACAAAACATACAAAAATATTCAACTATTTATAAGTCTTTTTCCAAACTTTAATTACCAATATAAAATCCACAAGTAGATGCGTTATAGCTTCGATAGACAACACCAAAGTCACATTGACTGACTATAAATAATAATAATTAACATCAGCAAAAAATATCAAGAAATTCAATACATGTGCAAAAACCACATGTAATATGCAAAAACTCAATAATAACAATTATGTGCCAAAACATCAACTTAAACAATTCTATAAAACTCACCAGATAAAGCTTAATTTTTATATAACTCAAAGAAATTTTTTGCCCAATGGAGTCGCAAATCATAGAAATCATCTTGTGTTAATTCTGTTGGGTCATCAAATACCTATAATACATAAATATAACAATATAAAGTTATTCTTTAAAAATTCATATTAAGTTGCAAAACAAAAAGTAAATAACAAATTAAAGTTATTTTTATTATCTGCATCCAGTTCTCGATTATATTGGCAGAGACAATATCCAACATATTTTTCATCACATAGTACCCACAATCATTAGAGTTATCTTGTTGCCTTGTGTACAACTGAATGACATAATTAGTGAATATTTATCATAAATTTAACTATTGAATAACAATTTGCATCACACTTACATTGGGATGAAGCCATGTAGCCTTTTTTCTATTTTCATTTGCCATTTGATGAATCCCAAAAGAACTAATACATAAACATAAACATCACATAACTAAATTTACTCGCCAATATAAATCACATAACTATTAATTGCGAATGAAAGTCACATGAAAGATAAAATTACTTTGTAATAATTTTCTTCGTGTTCTGGTCAATTTCCCGATGAAGTGAACAAAATACGACAACTAAATTGTCTCTTGGACACATGACAATTAATTGCCAATGTCTCATGTACGTGTGTGTGGAAACAGAAAAGTCACATAAAATATATATGTTATCAAAATTAAATAATATAAAACACAATTTCATAAAAATTCTTACCTATGAGTTAATGGTAATAAGTGGCACACTCTGTTTTCATCACGTAACTTTTCTAGTATGTAATTTTTAACATCCTCTTGAGATTTCGCTCCGTTATCATTATAAATACACCTAGCAGGGTCCATAAATTCATATAACTCTGAAATAGAATTCTCAAGACATACACGATGAATATACCTGAATAACTTTAAAATAAACATTAGAATCAAAGTGATGAGAGATATATCATATTAATAGAGATTGAATTTAATAAAACAATAAAATGTACTTACGTGTACCAAATTTGCAGAATAGACACGTCAAGTCAATGACCTAAATCCACCAATAAATCTCTGATACACTTAGCTGAAATATAAAAATTAGAGACACTCGCACAATGACTTAATTGTATTTCTAAATGGTTGTCACCCATTTTCAAAACCATGAGTAATAATCTATGAACATCATTAACTTCCACGTCTTTTGTGCTTCCTTTTGCAGCTGAACAACTTTCTTTTCTGCTTCCGTTGACAATTTCCATTTTTTCAATGCATTTAATATTATCTGTGCTTTGTGATAAACCCATAGACTTAAGTGTCTCCATTAATGATTGTTGAAACACCTTACGCTCTTCAACCAACTTTTCTTCAAGTTCAGCTCTAAGTTTTGTTTCCAATGTTGCAAGTTGTTCATTTACGTCAATATGTTGTTGCTGACGTGACCTTCCAAAGTAAGTGTTTTGTTTATGGCATTTTCCAACACCACGAACACGACCTCCATGTTTAGATATTCCAATGGCTAATGTTAAGATATCGTTACGTCTATCCATATAAATTGCACCTTTTTTCAGCTTCTTGAACTAGAGAATCCTACAAAATTCAAAAACCACAATTAATCAATCACAAATATAATGATACTTGAAGTATTTTTCATTGTTTACTTACAATTTTGTCAGCAACCTCTTGTGTAGATTTTGATGTGTATTCTCCTCCTTTCTTTTGTCGTGCTCTCTTCCATAACTCATGGCGTGATGGTGGAGATGGACTACCATTATCATCTAATATGGAATTATCTCCCGATGATGACTTTTCTTTCATAATTTTCTCCTCAAGCAAGCGATACTCTCCACGAGACAATAAGTGTGGGTATACATTCTTAGCCACATTATCCTTACCCTTTTGACTTTTTTCCTATTATAAACTCAAAAAGATATATTTTCACAAAGAGATATTCAGTTTTGCTTACTTTAGTCATGATACTTGATAAAACAATTTAAGGGGTATATCCTGATATATATTCGTATTTTCTTTCCATGTGTAGTGTCCTCGCCATCGTAATGGTATAGATTGTGGATATTTTATGTTGAGGTTTATGAAAGAAACTATTCTTTTGGATCGATTAGAGATTCCATCCACGGTATAGATTTCTAACTTATGAATTACATACTATTTTCATATTTTGTGTTTCTCATAAAATGACATATTGTTTTAACTAAATCACATACTATGTTTAATTATTATATATGTAGTACTTTGAGGAATTCAATTGTGCACATTACTCAAAAGATTAATTGGATGAACTTATGGAGGAATGATGTCAATTCATTATCGGGTTGAGAATTTTATAAGCTACGGTATATTGTCTTATTTCCTTTGATGAGAACTTTCGAGTTTTGAGTATAAATTAAATTCGAATAAAGTGCAACGTTAATATTATCATGTTATGACTTTCGATCATTTGGTTTTTTTTCTAGGTTTATAGGTACAAATGTGTAGAAGATAGAGCTAATATATTCATGTTATTGTTGTTTCATGAGAATTCTCGAAGATAGAAAGATGTAGAGATGTAAATTCAATTTTGAATATTTTAGGCATTTTAACTAGTAGAATTTTAACTTGTATCATAAATTTTGTAAATGTTGTTGTCTATATCTTGTAGAGGTCTAACTTGTATCATAACATGTAAAAAGATGTATAAATATTGTTGTTGTTGTCTTTATTGGAATGAAGCTACCAAATATGGAGCATAAAAGATAATTCTGAAAACCTGAATCAAAATATTGGAATGAAGCTACCAAATATTAGAATGAAGCTACCAAATATGATAAAAATTCTGATTAAAATAGATAATTTATTAAAAAATAATTGTAAACAATAGACAGCGCTTTAGGAGAAAAGCGCTGTAAAAACTTAAAAAAAACGCGTTGTCTAAAGTCTGAAAGCGCTGTTTAAAGTGGGGGAATAGACAGCGCTTTCAAAGGAAAGCGCTGTCTAAAGCGTACCTGAAAAAAATTACAAAGCGCCGTCTAAAGTGGACACAAGGCAGCGCTTTTATGTTGAAAAAAAGCGCTGTCTTTTCTTTTAGCAGCGCTTTAAAGCGCTGTTAAAGGCCAAAAAAAGTGCTATCTTATCCCTTTTTTGTAGTAGTGTATCTCTATATTTGGGTGGAGATTCATCCTTAATAGGATCCCCACTAAAGACCAATTATTTATGAGAGGGGTTTTATCGGATAGATCTTGTGTTCTTTGTAATACGAAGGAGGAATGTTTACGTCATCTTTTTAGACAATGTGTGACTTCGAATGGTATTTGGAAGAAGGTATATACTTGGATTGGTGGTGATTTGGATTTATCTTTGTCGGAGTTGGAAAGCTTATTCTTTAATTTGTGTAGGTGAAGAACAAGATGACGAGGATATCTGTAGCAGTGATTTGGTTAACAACTGTGTGGAGTATCTGATATAATTTAATAAGTGTTGCAGCTCTTATCAAACTTTTCCAACCAATTATAATTTAATAAGTATGAAAATGTACCTAACCATGTTGCAATCTTTTAAGGCACATATATCAACAATATATTAATTCAAACACAACATTTTTTTAAATTATAAATTTCAAGCATACATTCATATGTACTGGCCATACGATACTAGGATACTATTAGATACCAGGATACACCCATAGTGCTAGCTAGTTTCATTTAATATACATATGATCCGGTTCTTGCACAACACATTCCTCCCTCAAAACATGAGAGTCAAATGAAGATGAAAATCCTCAAATCACAAACATGAAATTGTTGAATGAGAGATGAGTGCACAACCATTTAACATTTACATGACACAAAGATTGTCTGCGGTATGATTTGGTACCCAAGCAGCGGCTTTATTGCCAATGAAATGACATACAGGGACAGTTCCAGGAGTAACTTCGAGTGCTTCATAAAGCAACTCAGGATTCATACCTCTAGTGTCATGGTGGCAGACTGTTAAAGCCTTAGTTTTAGTTCCATCTGAGGCTACCAATGAGACCACATAAGCGGTTGTTTCACGCACTTGGTGGCAATTGAATACTACCTTTTCAAAATTCAATCTATGACACATCACTGCATTATCTCCAACCTTTTTCACATCTTCCACTACATATTGGTCTTGATATGGAGCAAAGTTACTTGAAATTGCCTTAATCTTTGTACTTCCAAAATGTGAAATGACTTGGTCAATCATCGATTTCAAGGATGATACGCAATGTTTGTGTTCTGCTATAGCAGTTGGACTATAACAAAAGTCCTCAAGACTTTGTTTCTCTTTATTTGCCAGCCATATGGAATCTGTGACCCCTTGTCTTGATTTTGTGAATGGTCGAATTATACTTCCTACAGAATTAGTGTTGCCCAAGATGACATTTTTCCCAGGGTGAAGGTCATGTTCAAAAAACAGCGTTGAGTATTGCTTCAATTCTTCACTTTTGATGGGTAGACTATTAGTTTTTCCACCTGCCATGTTAATTTTACAAGAAATTAAGTTAAAGATTACAACCAGTAATGAAATGAATACAAACAATAATTCTGAGATTAATTTGGAAAGTTATAGTTTAAATTACTAACTAGGAATTAACAGATCGGAGAAGGTCTTTGGCAAAGGAGTGTTTGGCCAAATAGATTGCCAATAATCTTCTCCGGGTGATGTCGCAGTGATTCCCACGAAAGCCAGCTGCAAAATAAATTCATGACTCGTTTGAAACAAAAACCATGCATACGTTAAATCCTGAAGATTAGAAAATATTTAGCTTACGCAAAAGAGAGATAAAACAGTGAGATGTGCAAACTCCATTTGACTGGCTATGAAGAAATGATAATCGTGTAAAACTTAGTGAGTGTTTATGAATGAAAGTATTGCAAAATCCTCATTATATAGACTACATGCATAACTAGTTGCATGTAAATTTGTAGTTTTCTTCATTATTGCTTCCTGCAAGTGGATGTCATGGTTTTACACATGGCTTCCATGCAAATCATTTCCAAAATATTTTTAAACTTTCCACAGGGCATCCATGCATGCACCTCAAAACTTGTGTGTGGTAACATTGTTGTCTTGAAAAATTACTAAACCTTTTGTCCACGTGATGTTCATGCACCTCAAAGCTTGTGTGGTACCATTATTATCCTCAAGAATTATTGAATGTTTGGTGTATATGCCATCCATGCAGCATTGCAACAATTAAATCTCCAATCCTTGTGGTACCATATTCACTCACTTTAATTCTCCTATAGTAGAAATATTAGCAAATATTTACATTTCCAGTTGATTAGTATATGTATTTAGAAGACAAAAATAATTTAGAATCGATTAATCAACTTGCAAATTGCTAAGTGTTGGCAAACGTTAGCATAAAAGGTGTTATAAATTTAGTACCAAATATAAAAATTTATCGCAAATTAAATACATAACACACATAGTGAAATAAAAACAAATTACAAGGGTTTAGACGTTTAGTGGCAATGTGTAAATTTGCTGCAGGAGTTTTTCAGTTTTATTTAAAGGCAAATGTATAACATAGCCTACATTTTATCTGTATATGAATATATATGGTTGTCAAAATCTCGATTTCAAGTAGACTCGCGTATTGTAGTTAAATTGAATAAAAAATCTATAAATTATTGATTTTGTGTGATCTTTGTCAGCTTTGGCCATGATTCACCGTTTTACGACCACCACTATTAAAATGTGAGAATGATGACAAGATGTGGAAGCACAATAATTACGGTTCAGCGGGGATGAATTTTCGCTTTGTGAAATGAAGTTTTAGATTTAAGGTTTAGAGAATAAACTTTTAACATATAAGATTTGTTTTACCTAAACTTATGATAATCCTAATAATTGACCATATATGTCTCTAATGTCTAAACATTAACAAATATTTAATAAAATCTTAATCATAAATGTTTAAAGAATATCAAAAAGAGTATTTTTTTTCTCACAAATACACTTGCCTACTTACATACATCATTATATCATGTAAAAATACTTTAAATATATACTATTAATTTTTTTATTTTAGTAGGATCTTACTTTTTTTGTTACTATCTTATGATTTACGATTATGTTATTCCCTGTCAATGTTACAAAAATAATTGAGTAAAATCTTCTTATCTTAACTAAAATTTTATATTTTACAATCTTATTATTCTCTCCGGATCTTATGTAAAATTTCGCTCTTGACAACCTTACTTCTAACCACTATGCATGAGCAAACACTCTAAACACATAAAACAACACTAAAAACATAAGGTTATCTCATTGTACTTTTTAGGTGTCCGATAAAACTAACATAGGCCTCTTGTTCGATCCACCCTACCATTAGGGCGACGACGATGACACAATTCTTGATTGCAAGGTCGAAGTGATGATTCGTGGCGATATATTGATAAAGATATTGTTTGGCATAATGCGCTTGTTCTTTCACGGAGCTTCGAGATGATGATGTCATTGATGATGAGACTTTCTCGTTAGTTTTGAGCCTCCTTGGAAAGTTTCGGTTAATGTTTGATATGTTTTGCGTATAATCTGTATTTTGATTCACATTATGTAGATGACTGTCAAACACCAATTATGTGGCAATGATAATTTATTTATTACGTGCTTAAAACATTCAAATAATGACATTGAAGTCATATTTAAAGAATGTTTAGAAATACGGCAATATAATCACATTTTATTGTTCTAAGGAACTCTAGGGTTTAGAAACACCGATCATAAATTTAGCATTTTTAGTGTACAAGTGCATAAATTTTCCATCCCTAATTAAACACAAAACTGGAATTTAATTTTTCTGTTCTATAAAAGAGCACGACTTTTGAGATAATGGAGTAATGGCAAGGCAAAAATAAAATTATCATTATAATAAAATGTTAACATGGATTCTTACACTCAGTTTTTAAATTAATGCTTACACTCAACAATGTTAAATACAAATGAACAATATTTTTTTAAATAAAAAAAAATATTTATGAAGAATTACATGACTAATAAACAATAACATACATATGAACAATGATAAAGTTGATTAATAATATAATAATTAATAATATATAACAAAACAAATTAATGAAATAATTAAGTTAATTAATAAAGCGTCTAATTGTTAAAAAGAATTTAATAATAAAATAAAATTGGTTAATGAAAAATAAAAAATAAATTAATAAATTAATAAAATAAATTAAAATTTTTAATATTAAAACCATTAATAAAATATAAAGTGTTAGTTAATAAAGCTATTAATATACCTTCAAATATTAAAACAATTTTGTTATGTTGACACTATATTAAAGTGTTCATTTATACTAAAAAATTTATTATGTTATTATATATTTTATTATGCTATTTTTTCTCTCTTTCCTTTATTATGCTATTTTGTGACGTTTTGTATTCCACGTCATCACTATAAATAGGATCCTTGGGTCCCATAATATGTTTTTCCTCTTCGCGCTTCTCCTCCTTCCTCTCTCTTTGCTGCTGTTGTTTTTCCAGACTTTCACAGGACCGCCGTGCTTTCCATCGTCGATTTTCTTCTCCGTCGCCGTACCTCTTTCCTGATTTTCAAGCGGGCATCCAGAGCTATAGAGTCGACCTTTGGTGGAGCTTTCTGGGCTTCCTCCTTGGCAGGCTCTGGCTAGTTGGGCTCCTGGCGTGCCGTCGCCGGTCTTTTGGAGGGCCTTGTCCCGACGTCGACAGTGTCACGCCCCTTAGATGCGGCGTTGAAACACCTCCGAGCAGCGGCTAGGTCGCCCTGGATGGTAGCTACCCGTGCCCTTTTGGTGTAGAACTTCATCTTTAGGTGGACGGTGGAGGGCACCGCTGTTAGTTCTGCCAGTGTTGGTCTTCCCAGGATTCAGTTATAGAGGGACGGGCAGTCGATGACGAGGAAGCGTACTTTAACCTGCCTTGTCGTCGTGCCTTCGCCGAAGGTAACCATGAGTTAGACGTATCCCCAAGGCTTGGAGGTCGAGCCGTTGAATCCTTGTAAGTCCGACCCTACATACGGCGAGAGATGTGAGTCGTCCAGCTGCAGAGTTCGGAACAATTGGTTGTACATTACATCGATGGAACTTCCTTCGTCGACGAGGATGCGATGCACATCGAAGTTGGCCATTCTTGCCCTTATCAACAAGGGGATGACTGCGTTGGGGGCTCCCCCGGGGAGCTCTTCCAGGTAGAAGGTGATGGGTTCCGACCTACCTTTTACCCTTTCAAATGTCACTGTTTACGGAGGTGCCGCATCGACCAGCTCATCCAGCTTCCTTTTAGCCGAATTGATAGTCAAGTCGTTGAATCCTCCGCCATTGATGACCATGGCGGAGGGGAAATACTTCCACCTGCTGTGTGTTGTGAGCGGCTCCTGCAAGTGTTCGGGGACGTTGAAGCCCTCGGGTCTGGTGACAGAGAAGACGGTTTGGATGGGGACCGACTTGTCAGATGGTCGGGCGTCTTCCTCCAGTTCTCTTGTTTCTCGGGCGTCACGACGAGGAGCGTCGTTTCTCCGGTATTGTGCGAGCCTTCCTCCCTTGACGAGGGTTTCGATGGCGTCCTTGAGGTGGACGCAATCTTCAGTCAGATGACCATGGCTCCTATGGTACTGAAAATACTTGTTCTTGTCCGCTCCGGGCTTGGCAGGAGCGGGTCGGGGGCGTTTGACGCCGCCGTCTTTGAAGTCCGTGCTGGCACACTCTGCCAAAATGTGCTCGCGGGAAGCTGTGAGCGGAGTGTACTCGGTAAAATGCCTCGAGGGTCCTATTTGCTCTCGGACTTCTCGGGGTCTGTCTTCTTTTCTTTTCTCCCTGGTTCGTCGAGGAGGAGCAGCTTCCTGGCGCGGGTTGCTGCTGGATCCGCGAGTCCTGGGATCTCGGGCCCTGTTGGCCGCCTCCCTCTCCTTGTAATCCATGTATGCCCGCGCCTTCTCGAGGAGGGCGTCGAATGTTCTAGGTGGCTCGATGCCCACTGCCTTTCTGAATTCTGTGCCGGGGAGGAGCCCCCTCTCCAGCAAATATCTTTTCACGTGGTCCGCACAGGGGACCTGTATAGCTTCACGGTTGAAGCGATTGATAAACTCTCTCAGGGTTGCATCCTGTCTCTGGATGATGGCCTCGAGAGCCGCCTCGGTCTTTGGGTGTCGCCGAGACGCAGTGAAAGAACTTATGAACTGGTTCTTTAGGTTTCGCCACGAGGTGATTGATCCCGAAGCGAGGCCTTTATACCAGTCCATTGCTGCTTTTCTAAGGGTCGTGGGGAACAACCGGCATTTGATGGGTCTCCCGATGTTGTGATAGTGTTGCATAGCCTCGAACCCGTCTATGTGGTCGACCGGGTCCACGACTCTGTCGTATTCCTTCAGATGTGCAGGCTTCTCCATGCCCGGGGGAATGGGTGCCTCCATGATTTCCTGTGACAGGGGACCGCGGGGGTCGTCCTCGTCGCTTCGCTCCGGGGAGAGGGATGGGGACCTGTAATATTGTCGAGCGCGACGGTCCTGGTCGTGCTGGGCGTCTCTCGAGCGTGGTGCTCATTGATTGATTCTCCCATGCCCGTCTTTGGAGTGTCTTCTTTCTTGTCGTGTGGGGGCGTGTCCGCGTCCCCTGGCTTCAATGATGGGTTGCCTCTCCAAAGGGGGCCGTCTCCCCGAGGGTCAGGGTGACGGGCTTCGGGAGGTATCTCTGTAGTGTCTCCGCGGGGGAGACGGGAGATGTACCTCTGTTGCTCGAGGAGGTGGAGTCTGGGGCCTCTGATGCCTCCTCGGGGGTCTTCGATCGTCTTCTAGTGCCCTCAATCTTTCCCCTTGGGCGAAGATGAGGTAGTTCGTCTGATTGGTCGCCGCGAACAGAGCGCGGGTCGTGGCATCTGCCCTGGCAGGGACAGGGACTTCCTGAAACTGAGCAGCTCGATAGTTTGTGGGAGTTGCATTGTCTTCTTCGAGCGGCGGAGGGACCGAGGAGGACGATGTAGTAACTCCGTCGCGGTGGATTGAGGGCCCGGGGGCAGTTGACACCGGGATGGTGTTATGAACAGGGTTGCGGCATTATCAGGGTGTCCACTTTTATCCGCGATGCCGTTATTGGTGTCGACGATGCAGATCTTTTGTTCATCACGAACTTGGTCAGCCATGACGGTGATCATTGAGTTGAGCTTTGGTCTTCGAGTTCTTGTAAGACGGGGAAGCTAGTTTCCCACAGACGGTGCCACTGATCTTACCGGATCAGACTTGGACCGTCACGACTGGCTCCGAGCTGAAGTTGAACGAGATGGGGGGGGGGGGGGGGGTACCTGCAAGGCACTCCGATGCTAAAGTGAGTTGTAGTACGAGCAGGCAAAAAGTGTGTATATGCGTAAGAGAATGAATACCTGACCCTCTAGGAATAGAGGGTATTTATAGCCCCTAGCGTGGGGTCAAGGTCACTTTATTGGGCCGACCAGGACTGGCCCAATAAAGGAATTGCCAGGTTCTACGTGTGTAGTGGGGACCCGCACGTGGTCCCCTTCCTGGTGATGCTCAGCGAGAAGTACGGACAGACGAGGACGCGGTCTTTCCGGAGTTCAGGTGACGGAGTAAAGGTCATAGTCTGCCCTACGATGAGGGTGCTCGAGCTGGACTCGAGCTGGACTCGAGCTGGATTGTATGTGGTCGAGGACGTCATGCCCGCGGGCAGCAGCGGGCACGGCTGTAGCTTCTGGCCGACGCGCTCCTTGTAGAACTATTTGGATTGGGCCTTGTCCTTGTTCTTGGGCCAACCTGGGCCCAGTCCAGAACAGCTGCTAACAAATTTTATTGTGACTTTTTGATGATGCCATGTTTAATAAGCAACAAAGAATCCAAGGTGATAACAAAACAAACCAAATTGAAAATCAGAATTGTTAAAAAAGAAAATTATATTTTACGATTCTTGTTATTACGAGAGTTAGTTATATTCATGATTCTTCTTATAAATTTGGTAACATAGTAACTGTCATGTCAGTAAAATTAGAATAACTTATTTATAAGAATGAGTTATTGAATTATAGGAACAAATTCATCTAATTAGAGAGATGTATATATGTATATAATGCTCTAATGTTTCTAAAAGAAAACACAACCAAATTATTTCCATCTTCTTTTATTTTGCATGGTATCAGAGCAGTAACGATTTGCTCCATCTCTTTCCCATTCTTTTACCTTTGATTTTTTTTTGTTTCTAAACCATCATGGCCAGTGATGGAAACAAATTTGATTCCAATAACTCTTACTCTCTTCATCATTCCGATCATTCCGAAATGGTTCTTGTTTCTAAACCTTTCAATGATGACAATTATTCGATTTGGCGTTGAGCCACTACCATCTCACTGAATGCAAAATCTATGTTTGGTTTTGTTGATGGAACCCTCAAAGCACCACGTGCCAAAACCAAACCGGAAGACTACACGGCATGAAAAAAAATACAATGATATGGTTTTGTCATGGATTCTTAATTCATTAACCCGTGATATTGCAGATAGTCTTATGTTTTATGACACTGCTTATGAAGTTTGGGAAGATATTCAAAATCGTTTCTTTCAAAGCAATGCACTACACATTTTCCAGATCGAGAGAGTGATTGCTTGCCTTACTCAAGATGAGCTAGGATCCTACAATGATGCTATTTGTACATGTGGAGTAAACAACAAAAGACGCAAGTTGATGCAATTTCTCATGGGGTTGAATGAATCTTATAGTGTTGTTCGTGGTCAACTCTTTTTGATGAATCCTCTACCAGGTGTTTCACAAGCTTATTCTTCCATCATTCAAGAAGATAAGCAACGCAATTTGCACTAGAGCATAAATGACTTTTTACATTGGGTGAAACTGAATTTTTACATCGGTTTTGGGTCTGATGTAAAGTCAGATGATATAGTAAATCAGGGACTTTTTAAATCTATTCTGGGTCCGATGTGAAAAAGAAAGTTAACACATCGGTTATAAGCTAAGCCTGATTTAAAAAATAATTATAACATTATTTTTTTAAAAATTGACGCAATATTTTACATCGGTGGACCGTGTGAACCGATGTAAAAGATTCCATTTTTATATCGGTTGTGCTTTTTGCCCGATGTAATACATACAGTTTTCACAGTTTTTACATCGGTTGGAAGTAATGACCGATGTAAAATGTAAGCAATTTATTTTAATAAATTATTTATTTTCTAGATGATTCTTTGTAAAAAAAAATTGGTACCCATTTTTTCATATTTTTTTAATATCACACAGACTCACTACGCCGAAAAAGACTTACGAAAGCGCTTTTTTTGGCCTTTAAAAGCGCTTAAAAACGCTTTCGTAGGTGGCGCTGCTATAGGTTTTAGCAGCGCTTTTTGTTTAATGAAAAACGCTTTCGTAGGTCTACCTAATACAACACTTTTTTATGAAGAAGCGCTTTCATAGGTCTAACTAAGGCAGCGCTTTTTTCTGGAAAAGCGCTCTCATAAGTATTCTTTTAGCAGCGCTTTTTTCTGGAAAAGCGCTGTCTTAGGTAGGCTTTTAGCAACGCTTTTTTCTGGAAAAGAGCTTTCATAGGTGGTCTTTTAGAAGCATTTTTTCCTGGAAAAGCGTTGTCATATGTTTACCTTAGACAGCGCTTTTTGTGAAAAAGCGCTTTCATAGGTTACCTAAGGCAGCGTTTTTCTTGAAAAAATGCTTTTTCATAGGGTGTTTTTTTTAGAGGTATAATTTATATAATTCATATACCTGCATTGTTTGCAGCATATTATTTATATATACCAGTTGTCATAACCTGTAATTCATAAACCGCGGTAATGCATTGTATACCATTGTAATCCAAAATATATATACACCATTTTTGTACCTCAAAATATATAAAAACCATTGTTATCAACATTGTAACTCAAAATCAGTCTTACAAAATCAACCCTAACAACAACTAAACCAGTCCTAAAGTATGAAAGAAACACGGTCAATCATGTATTAAGGTCCTGGTCCTGCGAGGTTTGAACATAATAACACGGTCAATATGGTATTCCATGTACACATGTAACATATTCATAACACTTTTCACATAATAATGTATTCATACCTTATATGATTCTCTGCTCAATAAAATATTGACACAATTCCTCTTTGATTTCTTCCAACTGAAGTTTCGTGTAATATGCACATTTGTATTCATCGAAGTACTACTTAACAAAACATAATATGCATGATTTAGTTAAAAGTAAAAAATGATATGAAATATCCGAGAAATAATAAAACAAATCCTAAGTTATAAATCCATACCGTGACTGGAATCTCTATTTGATTCAGTTGAAGGATTTCTTTGATAAACCGCATAACAAAGTATCCACAATCTATACCGTTTTGCTGTTGAGGACACTACATAGAAAAACAAATAAGAATATATAGTTGTATTGTTTTATCAAATAGCATAAATATTATAAGCAAAATAGTGGAAATTAATATACCCGCACTTTGATCCAATTAATGTTGTTTGATTTAGACCGTCGTACCCGAGCTTCTCTTTGACACCAGAATACTTGTATCGCTCTAATAAAATAAAAATATATATTTAGAACAATGTCACGGAAATAATTAAATATATAAATACACACAAATATTTAGAATAATCTCACTTATGTATCAATCATTAACTTCATATCCGGATAATTTTTCCAATCACCGTCAACCGAATTCAGATAATAGACCACTTCTTTTATAGGATCGATAGCAACCAACAACCAGTGACATCTATAAATTAAAACAACAGTTTAGAAGAAAATTTTCTACGCAAAAATTACAAATATTAAAATGAACTTAGAATGAAAATCTAACCATGTACGAATAATATTATATGCCCAAAGATATAAGCTTTTTGTACTGCCAGTTGCCATGAATCTTTTGACTAAATGCTCTCTTACTGAATCTGGTTCCCTACCAATTGTCGCTCCGCTGACACGGGAGGAAGACACGAAATGGAATCTGTTTGACAATTGATTCTCGCGCATCAATTTGTCATATAACAACCTTAAATAAAAACATAATTAATATTAGACTATATTCATTGAAATGTTTTTAAAAAAATTCAGCTAATTACATAATATAAAGATGGGGTTACCGGATGTATGCGTGCATAATACTGACGCCTAATTCTTTATGACGGAAAATCTCTTCCATGTCCTCATGTTCAATTATTTCGGTGAAAGGAAAACCAAAGATACCTTGATCCATATCCATTTGACGAATACCACCATCCATCAAATTTGTTGTTCCCACTATTGTTTCAAGACACTGCCGGTATCGAGGGAAAAATCTAGTAGGAACCCTTTTCTTGGGTGGTACGCCAACGATTTTCTGGCTCACTTGTTGTGACCCTTGAAAAGGTACCTAAAAATCATAAAGACTCAGTTAAATTATAAAATTATGCAGTTTTTTATTCGGATCATATAATTAAAACTTTAAACGTACCTCTTTTTGTGATACATCAGACTCGTCGTGCCGCAAAATCCCTTTACCCTTAGATGCGGGTTTTGTAGGAGTCTATAATTACCGTGGAAATAACTGAGGTCAGAACTGACAGTTGAAGACTTAAAGATTCATAATGGTTTTCAACATACCTGATCATCTATGAAAATGAGGTCCGATGGCCATGCAACAAAAGATCCTATTGCATCTCGCAGCAATGTGGTCTCAGCAACAATGTCAGGTACCGGCAGCAACACATCCATATCTAAAGCAATATCAACCGACACTTTCATGTGTCCATCCGAAAGCGGTCTATGGTGAAGTAAATCTCCCAAAGTGTTATGGACTTTTCCCTTGCCAACTAGTCGATAAGTCGGCGACGATAGGTATAGCTGGCAAGATGAAATGCCCTAAACCAATAATAACCGTTAGAAGTGACTAAAAATATTCTATAATAATAACGGATATATATTGAAAATTACCTCGGGAAATTTATGCTGACAGTTGATACTAGCTTTGTCACTAGTTTCTTTCAACTGTGAACTGCTCTTTTCCGCCATATATCTCTCTTTATCCTTCTGCAATTCACAGACTTGAGCTTGTAAATCCTTCAATGTTTGCATCACTTCTGCATTGCTAGGATTTCTTCTCCTTGGATGCTTATACAAAGAGGTTGGAGTCACACTGTGATCGGTGGATCTGGAACTGATTGTTTTAACGCTGGATCGCGAAATGTCGCAGTAAGCAAGAGTCGCCACCATCTTTTATGATCTCCAACATGGACAGGACAAAAGCACGGCAAAATTCCTTATGAGATATGTTTCTCGATTCGGGAGGTAGATTTATAGAAAGGGAAGGTGTTAGCACCCTTTCTATCCATGGTTATCCCTGGGCTCTTAGATACTTGCTCATTTGTGTTTTCAAAATGTTTGTTTGCTTTTCAAAAGTGCGTGGGTTTGAAAAAGTTTCATTGAAAACTTCAATTCGACTCTTGTATCAGTCCTCAAGAGTGTTGTGAAGCATTTGTTTTGAAATCTTTTAGAAAGTGTCAGTGTGGAAAGAATTTTTTGATTTGTTTTGAATTAGAGCAAGTATCTACGAGTCATCCACCTACCCTAAGGAATTAGGCTGTGTAAATGTCCTTAAGGTAGTGCCATCCCACCATTGAGAGGTAGGTAGCACCACCGTTGGAGGTGTTTGGGTCAATTCGAGTTTGTAGGGACAGTGTGGTCACCAGAGCAACAGTAGGACACCTTAGAAGCTACCCTTATGCCATTGATCTTTTTTATTCCGAGGCAATCGTTTCGAGGCAACTGTTCCGAGGCAACCGTTTCGAGGCAACTTGTTCGAGGCAACTAGATCAATGGACATAAGGACTCACTAAGACGTCCTATACTCGACGACCACGTTTCGAAGGCAAGGCAACAGTGAGGCGTACCCTAAGAGTGGTGTGTGAATTTGTGTGTTATTTTCAGTTTAGCATTTATCTTGTACATGTATCATGGTGATCTACGTATTGTTTTTAATTAGTCATTCATTCTTTCATGCAAGTTAGCAGTTTAAAAGTGCGGAAATTAAAGTGCGGAAAGTAAAATTCTACGCTATTACAAGGCGCGGGTCTATACATCGCCAAATTAACAAAGACCCGTTTTGAATAAAAAATGCAGAAAGTAAATAAATTCCTAATTACTATTACAAGGCTTGAGCAATTACATAATATTCACAAAGGAAAATAAAATAACATGCGAAACGAAATAAAAATTGAACGTTCGAGGGCGTTGGACCCTTTTGAAATTAAATTGAATGAAAGGTTAATGAATTATTTAATTAAAAGAAAAGAAATGTTTTTTATGTTTTTGGTATTTAATGGAATAAGAAAATTAAAATTAAAAGAAACCCTAATTCTAAGTTATTTTTAATTATTAAAGAAAAATATTAAAGTTTAACCTAATTTACTAAAATATTTATGTATATGTTTATTTACAAAATAAATTAGTAAATAATAATAATAATAAGAAGAAGAAGAAAAAGTTATTTATTAAGAAAAGTGATAAAAAGTTAAAAATCCTAATTTCTACATATTTTAATTTGTTAAGAAAAATATTAAAGTTTTGAAACCTAAATTAATCTAATTAATTGTTTAAAGTTTATTTACAAAAATAATGGTGAAATTAATATTAATAACAATAAACATTTTTTTTGATTTTTCTGTATTTTATTTTTATTATGAAAATTATTTGATGGAATTAAAAGAAATAATTAAAACATTAAAAGAATTAAAAGAAAATCAAATAGAAATCAAAAACAATGCAAACATGGGGGGTATTCAGACCCAAAGGGAGGTTTTTTGGAAGCAATTTGGCCCATTAGACAAAAATCCTTGTTTGACTTTCTGGCATCACGTGCGTGTTCATTGACTCCTGAGTACTGTGGTCTGCATTCTTTGGCCATTGGATTGGGTTTCATGGGCTCTAGTGTCGACTCTGACACGTTCTTCAATAAAAAACTGGTATTGATCGAAGCATAATCCGGTCTCGACTTTTGAAGCAAAGTTGTAGATCTATGAGTCAGGGACCTTGTGTAAAAATATGAGCCCAATCCGATAAAAATTGACCGAGTTATGAATTTTCGAAGTTTCGGCCCAGATGAAATAATATTCAGCATTCAGGATTTTCAGCGTGTCACGCACTCTGAGCAAAAAACGAAGGCCTTTTGAATACCGTTTGAACTCAATACCTTATGTGAAAATGTAGCCAACTCAATTTGTGAAATTTTGGCGCCGGAACTAGCTCGATACGATGAAAATCGACCAAGTTATGATTTTCTGAACATGACGCGAATAAACTTCTGTCACAAATTTTCTGTGCAAAAATACTTGATAAATCCACATTTTTGAAGACCTTCTGATCGAAATTGGCTTCCAGTCGTGAGACATGAAAACACAGATAATGTCAAGATGGAATTTTGGCCACCAGAACGGGTTCAAAACGAGCCACGGTCTTCAAGTTATGAATTTTTTAGCGCGTAAAAACTGCACTTTCAGCACACTTTTTTCACCATATTTCTTCGAGAAAACTCACACATTCGGATACCTTCTTTAAAGAATTGACTCTTTAGCCGAACCTGAATTTGAGAATATGTTATCAGAGATATCTTGGTGAAAGAACACTTGAATATGACGCGCCGAGTTGGACTTGTGAATTTTTCTTGAAATGTTTTGAGAAATATGGGAGGGCAAATTTTGGGGTACAACACACACCATGACCTTTACCCCTCAACCGACTCGGATACTGAGCAATATTTAGTGCTCGACTAAGTACGCTTCTGGTATCCTGATCCTCACCTGGGGTTACCGATTGCGACAAGGTCTCCTGTAATTCATTTACATATCGAAAATTATTGGTGGAGATAAAAAATTATTTAAATATTAATAAACATTTGATTTAATTAAAGACACAATCTTATAATTACACATTCATCATACACATATTGAAGATCAGTATTAACAACTTGATCCTTGCCCACACGAGCTTCCTTCCACAAAAAATGTGTTGGTAGTGATGTTGCGTCACTTTTCGTCTCTTCTAACTAAGCATTGACACAAGTCTTAAGATCATCAATTATAACACATTGAGAGAATTAATAAGATCGTAGAGTTTATATTTACTTACAATTTTTTCCTCTAAGCGAACATATCTCAAACGCCCTTTTTTGTATGGATATGCGGGTTTTGACGCTCTCTCGCGATTGATGGCACTCACTTTCTTGAAATTATTGTCTCTTCTTTGGCCTACAAAACCAACCTATTCTTCAGGTGTAATGAAGTTCTCATATTTCTTTGGACGTTCCGGATCCTCTTCAAGAAAATTTCCTTCATCATCTTTAAGATACTTGTTTGTTAAAAATGTTCTCCATCCTCTGTGTCTTTTTCCAGCCAAACCCATTATATACTTTTTACGGGTATCTTCAATGTTAAAAGACCTCTACAAAAAAACATACGCATAAAGTGTGTTAGTAAAAACAATTTAAACACATATTATCGTCAAGATAAAGAAAATAAAAAAAACCATATATGTACCTTTATCTCAGTCCAAACTTTCTCTTTACCCTCATCCAACTCTCCTCTTTTCCATCTAGGAGTGGTGATCGGAATGTGTATACGAACAAGCGTACCAATGTAGCTTGTCAACTTTGCAGCATTAGACCCAATTAGTTGGTCATTATCATTCCAATCTACATTATATTTTACTCCTCTATCTCTATCACGGATGATTCCCCTCATAATAGTTATACCTCGTGTAATATCTTTTTCTGAAGTCTTTTCTGAAGTATTTTCTGGAGCATTTTCAGGAGCATTTGCATCTTGTGAGTTTTCTTGATTACTAGCCATTTGACCTGTAATAATGAAAAAAAATAAAAATGAAATGACAAATATAAAAATGAAATGACAAATAAAAATGAAATGACAAATAAAAATGAAATGACAAATAAAAATGAAATGACAAATAAATTTTATTGAATGATATAGGCTATAATTATATATACTATTACCTTTTTCACTAAGGTCTCTTTCTTTTCTTGGTAGGAATGTGTTCTACTCGTCTCTTAACAACGCGGACAGTTGGATTGATCCAAATACCCTCATTATGATCATTTCTAATACATGATTCATTATCATTTTGATTAGTTATGGTTAAAGATTCAATGTCAACACCAATATCACTTTGATCTCCAACGCTTTCATCAATTACTTTGTTAGATAATAGCACTATAGACCATTTCGTACTTGTCGGATCATTGACATAGAACACTTGTTTAACTTGAGAGGCTAGAATGAAAGGCTCATCTTTGTACCCCACCCTATTAAGATCCACTTGTAAAAAACCTGACTTATCCATTCATATGCCATTATTATTTTCAACCCACTTGCAACCAAATATAGGAATCTGAAACTTCTCGTAATCAAACACCCAAATGCGCTCGATAACCCCAAAATATGACAGATTTGCAAAATTTGGGTTTAAGTCCTTCACACTTGATATATGCATTGCTTCAGCGATCAAGGTGACACCACTATTTTGCATAGTACTTTTGTCATCCTGTTCTTTGATATAAAATGTGTATCCATTAATTGCATATGCGCTATAAGAAAACACAACTAAACTTGGACCGTATGCTAAACATCTCAATCTTTCTGTTACTGAAGCAGGATCTGAACGATACTTTGAATAAATATGTTCCTTAAACCATGGGATGAAACTTCGATTGTGCTCTCGTATAATCCAATTCTCATTTCTATTCGGATTTAAACCTCGAAGAACACCCTTGTGCATTTCAACATACGGCTCAACTTCAAGCTCATTGTGCAGAACATACAAATGCACTTGATCCTGTTCGACCATTGATACTGTCAGAACTTTATTTCCAATTAGCTTCTTACCTTCTTTTTTTCAACAACATGAGATTTAGGGAGTCCAATTGATTGAACATTTGACAGATATTCAATATAAAACTTAACCACTTCTTCAATAATATATCGTTCAGCAATACAACCCTCTGGTCGACTTCGGTTTTTCACACACCCTTTTAATATTTTCATATAACGTTCAGTAGGGTACATCCATCTCATATAAGATGGTTTGCACAGTTGTGTCTCTTTGACAAGATGAACGACAAGATGCACCATTATGTCAAAAAACGAGGGAGGGAAATACATTTCAAGATTACACAAAGTAACAACTATTTCTTTTTGCAATGTTGGTAAGAACTCGGGATCGATCACCTTGCTGCAAATTGACTTGAAGAAAAAACACAGTTTAGTTATTGTGCTTCTTACTTTTTCTGGAAGAATAGAACGTATACATATCGGTAGAAAATGTTCCATTATAACATGGCAATCATGCGTCTTTAAACTCTTTAACTTGAGGTCTTTCATAGACACAAGTCTTCTAATATCTGATGAGTAGCCTTCTGGAACTTTAACCTCACTTAGGAACTTACACAATATTTTTTTCTCCTTTCTGGATAGAGTGTAAACAGCAGGTGGTAGATATGTTCGTCTTCCTTTTTTCACGGGTCCCAATTCAGTTCTTATTCCCATCTCTACCATGTCCTCCCTTGCTTTAAGGCCATCCTTAGACTTCCCTTTTATATTGAGTAACGTACCAATAACACTATCAAATACATTTTTTTCAATATGCATAACATCAAGAAAATGTCTTACGTACAAAGATTTCCAATATGGCAATTCAAAAAAAATCGACCTCTTCTTCCACCCACCCGTGACAACTTTATGTGCAAAAGGCTTGCCAAACTGAATACTCACATCTTTCACCTTTTCAAATATTTGATCACCTGTCAATCCAGGCGGAGCTCTACGTTGTTCGGTATCTCCGTTGAACGCTTTTCTCCATCCATGATATTGATGTTTAGAATTTAAGAATCTACGATGACCGAGAAAGACATTCTTCTGACAAAGTTTCAACCGCATCGTATCGATTCCATCTTCACAGATAGGACACGCTTTTTCACCTTTAATGCTATACCCGGATAGATTTCCGCAGGATGGAAAATCATTAATTGTTCCAAACAACATAGCCCTCAAGTTGAAACTTTCTTTCCTATACCCATCATAAACCTCCACACCGTTCTCCCACAAAATCTTCAAATCTTCGATTAAAGGTTCCAAATATACGTCTATGTCATTTCCTGGTTGTTTAGGCCCAGAAATTAACATAGATAACATCATGTACTTACGCTTCATACATAGCCACAGAGGTAGGTTATAAATCATAAGAATCATAGGCAATGTGCTATGCGAGATACTTTGAATACCGTGTGGGTTCATTCCATCAGTAGACAATGCCAAGAGAAGGTTTCTTGCTTCTTTTCCAAATTCAGGATAATCATTATCAATTTTCATCCACTGTGGTGAATCTGCCAGATGTCGAAACTTTCCATCAACAATTATTTCATCTGCATGCCAACTTAAGTGTCTTGAATCGGTTTCACTATGATACATCCGTCTAAATCTAGGAATTATAGGAAAATACCATAAGACTTTTTCCGGAGATAACTTTTTCTTATATCGAGGAGCACCACATTTAGGACACTCATTTAACGATGCATACTCGTTTCGAAACAAAATGCAATCTTTTGGGCAGGCATGTATCTTGTCATAGCTCATGCCAATAGAGTACAACATCTTTTTGGCCTCATACGTTCGATTGGGGAGAACATTATCCTCTGGTAGCATATCTTTCATAAGGGCTAATAACTCTGTGAAACTTTTATCTGACCATCCATTGCCCGCCTTTAAGTTGTACAACTTTAATACCGCAGACAATCTTGTGAATTTTGTACAACCATTATACAACGGTTTCTCTGCATCGCTTACCAACCTCTCGAACATTTTGGGACAATCATTAAGATCTTCTTCAAGCGCTTCTGCAATCTCTTCAACTCGATCATAATCGTATGTATCTGTGCCATTGTCGTTTGAAGCATAGGTCCTATTATCCCCTGATTCATCATTCCCATCACTTTTCTCACCATGCATATTCCAACATGTATAACTTCTATCAATTCCATACCGTATTAAATGCGATGCCAACTGAACCACGTCAACCCGATTCCCATAACAACAACATAAACAAGGACATGTCATTCGACTGGGGTCTTCGGCGTGCACAACAGTAAACTTAACGAATTCCGATACCCCGTTCTCGTACTCTTTCGACAATCGATTGGAATACATCCATGTCTTATCCATGGTTTACGGTTTCTGAGTCAATCTGAGCTAAATGATAAATTCGAAAACAAAACCAATACTCAAAACTTGCACTTGCTCTTGCACAACCATATAACAAAACCAATACTCAAAACTTTTCACTAAATTCATTTTATTCTATCAACTACTTTAGTACACAAGTATAATACATTCCTACCAAGAAAAGAGACGAGTAGAACACATAAACAAGAAACCGTCATTGCTCAAAATCAATCATAAAAAGCACACGAAAAAAACAATATATTAATAGAGTTAACAATATGGCTACCTTTATTAAATATTTTGTTACGCTCTCTATTATTTCTCTCTTAGCTTATTTTACCAATGCACAACTTGTTAATGTAAGTCTATATAATTAATTAAGCATTTTTTTCTGGTTCACAATAATATCATAGTATTATTTCAATGCCTCTAAAGAAGTCATATTCTCTGTACATGAAAGAACCAATAAAACAAAACAAACCAAACACCCATGACCATAACAATCACAATTAAGTAACAATGACCATCAACACATATCATCAAAACCAGCATTTTAAAAAACAATCCGCAACCGCGAAAACGGCCACGATGAAACGGTTTTGACAGATGTCGATACCGTTATCACCATTTTTTTATATTGAAGAACAAATTATGGTTAATTCACACCAGAATGACCGCAATGAGTATCGCGACACTGAAATCCAGAAAGCCTTTACACGACCAATTTTAAGACCATTTTTAAGACCGTTTTTAAAACCGATGCAAAGAGAAAAAATGTCATAGAAATGACTATATGTTTTATGAGTTATTATATTAAATTGCACAACCCCTAAATTCAAAACAAGTCATAAATATTGCACGACCACTAAACTCAAATTATTTCATTAAATAATAACTTGAACAAATTACTGTGATGAACAAAAATTAAACACATAAGTTGAAAAATTGAAGTCAAGAAATGAAAAATTGAAGTCACACAATAAAGCAATGGGAGAGGGGAGGACGAACGAGTGGACAAAGAGATAAGAGAAGGTTGTGAGAATCGCGTGTTAAACCGTGCGCAGCAGGAAGTGACGATGGCAGACTGAGACCTCCGTCGTCGCTGTGTGCGGTGGTATGATGGAAGAGAAACCATGCTTGCTCAAAATCATTAACCAAACAAAAGCACACGAAAACCAGACAAACACATACGAGATGAGGAAAAAAATGAAACCTGATACGAATTGCAGTTGGCCAGAGAAGTGGAGCGCCGTTGACCGCCGTAGAAGGTCTGGTTTAGGGTTTTTTCGTGAAGAAAATCTGACTGAGAATAGAAAAGTGATACGAATTGTGTTTTGATATTTATTATAAAACTACCTACGAAAGCGCTTTTAAAAGCGCTTTCTAAAGGTCATCTATAACATCGCTTTTACATCAAAAAGCTCTTTCGTAGCATATCCTATAGCAGCGCTTTTAAAAGCGCTTTCTAAAGGCCAGCTTTAGCAGCGCTTTGGAAAAGCGCTATCTAAGGATGGCCTTTAGCAGCGCTTTTGAAAAGAGCTTTCTTAAGGTACCCTCTAAAAGGCCAGCTTTAGCAGCGCTTCCCAAAAAGCGCTTTCTAAGAGTGACCTTTAGAAGCGGTTTTGAAAAGCGCTTTCTTAAGGCACCCTTTGAAAGCGCTTTTTTAAGCAAATATTTTTTAAAACCTACAGCAACGCTTTTTTCCAAAAGTGCTTTCTTTTATGTGCTGCTAAAACTTATTTTTGGCGTAGTGACTATATTTAGGTTGCTATATATATATATATATATATATATATATATATATATATATATATATATATATATATATATATATATATCATAGCTTTCCAACATCAATAGACCACATCTAGGTCGATATTTTCATATTTTTCACAACTAACTTACAAAATAAACAATTGTATTACAAACTTGAATTGTATCACAACAAACAAACTCACAACAAACTTACAAATATATATTCTTCACAAAACATACAAAAGTATTCAACTATTTATAAGTCTTTTTCCAAACTTTAATTACCAATATAAAATCCACAAGTAGATGCGTTATAGCTTCGGTAGACAACACTAAAATCACATTGCCTGACAATAAATAATAACAATTAATATCAGCAAAAAATATCAAGAAACTCAATACATGTGCAAAAACCACATGTAATGTGCAAAAACTCAATAATAACAATTATGTGCAAAAACCACAACTTAGACAATTCTATAAAATTCACCAGATAAAGCTTAATTTTTATATAACTCAAAAAAACATTTTGCCCAATGGAGTTGCAAATCATAGAAATCATCTTGTGTTAATTCTGTTGGGTCATCAAATACCTATAATATATAAATATAACAATATAGAGTTATTCTTTAAAAATTCATATTAAGTTGCAAAAACAAAGTAAATAACAAAGTAAAGTTATTTTTATTACCTGCATCCAATTCTCGGTTATATTGGCAGAGACAATATCTAACATATTTTTCATCACATAGTACCCACAATCATTAGAGTTATATTGTTTCCTTGTGTACAATTGAATGATATAATTAGTGAATATTTATCATAAATTTAACTATAGAATTACAATTTAAATCACACTTACATTGGGATGAAGCCATGTAGCCTTTTTTCTATTTTCATTTTCCATTTGATGAATCCCAAAAGAACTAATACATCAAGATAAACATCACATAACTAAATTTACTCGCCAATAAAAAATCACATAACTATTAATTGCCAATGAAAGTCACATGAAAGATAAAATTACTTTGTAATAATTTTCTTCGTGTTCTAGTTAATTTACCGATAAAGTAAACAAAATACGACAACTAAATTATATCTTGGACACATGTCTATTAATTTCCAATGTCTCCTGTACGTGTGTGTGGAAACAAAAAAGTCACATAAAATATATATGTTATCAAAATTAAATAATATAAAACACAATTTCATAAAAAATGTTACCCATGAATTAATGGTAATAAGTGGCACACTCTGTTTTCATCACGTAACTTTTCTAGTACGTAATTTTTAACATCCTCTTGAGATTTTGCTCCATTATCATTATAAATACATCTAGCAGGGTCTATAAATTCATATAATTCTGAAATAGAATTCTCAAGACATACACGATGAATATACCTGAATAATTTTAAAATAAACATTAGAATCAAAGTGATGAGAGATATAACATATTAATAGAGATTGACTTTAATAAAACAATAAAATGTACTTATGTGCATTAAATTTGCAGAATAGACACGTCAAGCCAATGACCTAAATCCACCAATAACTCTCTGATACACTTAGCTGAAATATAAAAATTAGAGGCACTCGCATAATGACTTAATTGTATTTCTAAATGGTTGTCATCAATTTTAAAAACCATGAGTAATAATCTCTGAACATCATCAACTTCCACGTCTTTTGTGCTTTCTTTTGTGCTTCCTTTTGCAGCTGAACAACTTCCTTTTCTGCTTCCATTGACAATTTCCATTTTTTCAATGCATTTAATATTATTTGTGCTTTGTGATAATCCCATAGACTTAAGTGTCTCCATTAATGATTGTTGAAACATCTTACGTGAAGTAGTGAAAAACACAAGAAGGGGGGGTTGAATTGTAAAACTGAAAAACAATACAATGAACAAGATATTTTTATCCTGGTTCGTTTGATCTCAAACTAGTCCAGTCCACCCGTCAAGATGATTTCGCCTCTCTCCAATGAGGTCTTAATCCACTATATTCAACTGAATATTACAGACTGCTTTAACAACTGCTAAAGCCTTCTTGATGCAAACCACAACCCGGTTTGTCAAGGAAACACTTTCTTACAAAGAAGATAAATCTAAGTGTGTGAATGTTTTCTACAAAACTGTATCACAACTGTGATGTATACACAACTTAAAGCTTAGAAACTAGATTGCTAAACAATGATTGAATAAGAGAATGTGTAGTGTTTAGCAAACTGAGAGAAGGAAGATTATGATCAGCTTTTTGGCGTGTAAAGATTTGGAGAGCATTATCCAATTCAATCTTCAAAGTCTTGTTTATATAGCACTGAGATGTTGAACGTTGGAGCAATATTCTTGATTCAATGCTAATAACAAACTTTCCTTATTGAGCAGATCTTGTCTGGAATGAGGCCGTTGGTATTAATTTGCTTTCAATGCACAGTATCGTTGCTTACTTAATGCAAGTTCTGGCTTGGCTCATTCTGATTCTGCTTAGCTGCTGATGAACTGTTGTGTTTCTTTATCAGAGTGTTGAGCACAGTTCTGTTCATCAGACTTCAGCATATACGTGAATTAATCTTCTGATTCTGACATTATGATATGGCAACTTCTGATGCTGATGTCAGGAACCAAAATTCTGATGCTGATTAGGTGTGATCTTGCTTATACCAATCAGAGTATCTGCAAATCAGAACGTAATAATTTAGGCAGCAGATAGTTCATACATGAATCATATAAGTAATATATCTTTTCACTTTGTTATCATCAAAACTCAAACATAGGGTAGTAGATTCAAACTTTGTTCTAACAATCTCCCCCTTTTTGATGATGACAAAAACTAGATATTTTTTAAATGAAAATAACGTGAAAAGGTGTCAGAGAGATGCATCAGAGTAGGAGGTTATCAAAGATAAGGGATAAAAGGATATCAGAGTTGAGAGATACTCCCCCTGAGTTTATTACTTCCCTTTTTTATTACAAGTGTTCTTCAGGATCAGATCTTTTTGCCTTTCTTTGAACATCAGAGTATCAGTGTCTTTGACTATCAGAAGCTTTGGATCAGCATATCAGAGCAGAGCTTCAAATCAGCGTATCAGAGCTTTTCTTGTCAGAGCTTTGCTTTGGATCAGAGTATCAGAGCGGATCAGAGCTTTTAGTCTTCAGAGTGTCCAGGAGCTTCCTTGTGCCTGTAGACTTTAAGCAAAACAGAAAACATTTTCAAGTATAATAGAGTTAGAATGTTCGAGAATTTCTGTCTTAGTAAACCGTTATTGTTTAAAATATCATTCTTGTTCTCCCCCCTTTTGTCAGCAATCAAAAAGTGTAGGTGATGTGCTAAAACAAATTAAGATCAGAAAAACTTGTCATATTAAAAGGGTTCAGAATCAAACAAAACATATTCAAACAGTACATCAGAAAATTAAAGAAAACATGAAGATGACATGAATGAAAAAACTAAGGTTGGGGAGGAAAGCGTGTGAACAGGTTCTCCAGCATGGCTTTGATCTGATCAGCAGTCTCATTCTGCTTGCGCACCATGCTGACAACAGTGTCAATTTTGCTATCCTGCACATCCATTCTTTCTTTCATCTTCTGGTCGTTTTCATCCATCCTCTGCTGCAGACGCATGTCATTCAGCTTCAGTTCTTCCAGAGTCTGCCTGTCCAAGGCAGCTTGAGAAGCTTCAGAAGCAGGAAGCTTCTGAGAGCTTTCTGCAACATCTTCTGCTTGACTTGCTTCAGCTTGAATGGTCTTGTCTTCTTCTGGTTGCACCTTTGAAGCTAGCTGTTTCTCAGACCAAGGTTCACTATCCAGAGGGAGCACAACTTCCTGAGGCAGCTGACTTTCAACTTCCTTCAGCAGCTTGCTGAAGTTCTATTGTGCCTGCTCATAGTTGATATCCCGCAACTTGAGGGCTTCAGCACGTACCCAAAGTCTGAATTGTGACCAGAGCTGGTCAGAGGCAGCTGGATTAATCATTCCAGGACAGACTTGCTTCAGAGAAGCAATCCATTGCTGCAAACCTGTTTCAAAATTCATAATACCAGAGCCAACATCTGGTTGTTTTGGTTTTGGGATGGCTATTTTGTGTTTCAGATCAGCAAGACGGTCAAGGCTGGTTAAGTCTATGAATGTCCTTTTGGGGTTTTCGGTGGTTTGCTTGGCAGCTGTTTGTTTTGGAGATGGAGTGGGAGAATCAGAAATTATGATTGGACTGTTTGGTGTTTTGGGAGTATTTGGTGGTGTAGATTCTGGTGAGGATGGCAACTGGGCCATGGTGACTGTTGTTCCACATGGCAGCTGGATTGCCAGAGGTTGTGGTTCAGATGATTGAGGTGAATGAGGTTCAAAAGGTGGAGGAGTTTGAGTTTCAGAGTGATGAAACTCAGGTTGAGGTGATGGTGGATGAATTTCTGGTTGAGGAGAAGTTGTTGGAATTTCTGGTTGTTCAGGGATATGGGGTTCTTCTGGAATTGATGAGAGAGGTTGTTGTTGTTCTGGTTCTTCAGCAGATTGTTGTTGTTCTGGTTGTGGAGGAAGGACAATTTGTGGTTCAGAGTTTGGATTGGCGGAGTGATCAGAAGTGTGTTGATCAATGTCAGACAACACTTTGTCAATTGCTGATGTTGTTGAGATTGGTTTGGGATGTTTGGTTCTGGGTCTTCTGAGTTTTAATGCCTCAGAAGGGTTATCTTCTGGTTCAGTTTCATCTATTGTTGGGATGGGGATTGAGATTCTATGAGAGGTTGGAGGAGGAATAGATGCTGGAATAGTAGAAGAATTTAAAACAGAAGCAGCAGATAAATTACCTCTTTTCTTGGGTGTCTGCTGGGATGATCCTTCTGAAGGTGCCTTCCTCTTCTTCGTCTTCTTCAGAGTCACTTCTTGTTGAGGTTGATGCAGATCTTTGATAATCAGATTTGGATATGTGCCATCTGCCTTGCACGCGTCTAAGTATCTGAGAACCACCTCTGGTTTAGATTCTATCTCAGAAAATAAAGGAAAGTCACTCAGTGGAACTCTTCTGCTGGTGATATCAGCAATAGGAGTAGCTCTAGGTTCCTTTTTGATATTTTCTATCAACTTCATTTTCTTCAAGTTCTTCGTGTTCAGAGGCTTCCCAACTGTTGGTTCAATGGTGCTTAACTCTTGAGCTTCTATCAAATGCTCTATCAGCCTATTCTCTGTCAGAATATCTGATATCAACCTTCCAAAGGGTATCCAATCCCTCTTGGTTCTTTCTTCTTCCCTGGTTTCCTTCACACTTGTTCTGAGGTGGTTGAACAGAAGATGAGCCAAGTTGATTTTTACCTTCTGATCAATAAAGTAGATCAGAAACTGCTGATCCACATTTATGTAATCAGGTGAACTAGTTGGCTTCCTATGGTTGAAGCACCCCAGAATTATCTTAGCCCAAACTCTGTGATGATCCTTCAGATCTTTGATCTTGCTGCTGGGCACCCCATGGGTTAACATCCTTGCAGCTATCACGCCCACGTCAGCACATCTCTCAGCCATATCAACACAGCGGACGCCACCGCCACTGTAACCGATTAACCTTGCTATGTGATCCTCAGTGATCACAATCTTCTTCCCCATAACGAAGGAGGTGACTAGATGCGTTGAAGCCTTCGCATGAATCCATAACTCCTTGACTAACATAGGGAATGTTGGTCCAACCAACCTGTCAAAATACCTTTCCCATTTCTGTGCCCTAACTTCTTCTGTTAGGTCAAAACCGTTCTCCTTCAAGCTTCCAAAATCAATGATCAATTCAGATAACACTTCAAGATTCTTCACAGGAGTGAGGAGTGTTCTGAATGGCACTTGATACTGTTCAGATGATGCTTTCTTCTGGGGACCTGCAGAAGCACTGCTGGAGGTTGCCATGTTCACACTAAAAGATTTTGAGAAGAAACTGAGAAAAAAAAGGTTTTGCAAGAGATGAACACAGAAAAATGCAGAGAATGCTTGAGTATTAGTGAGAAACTGTAAAGAATTAGAATGAGAGGTTAATGTGTTTAAATAGAGTTTCAGAATATTTTGAAAAAATAAACGTTTTTAAGAAAGAGAAAAATCATGATTGCGTTTTAAAAGCATGATTACTTTTATTAAATGCTTGCTGATTTTGGGGGATTTTAGAAAGATACTTAAAAACGGTTACCAGACATGTGTCTCAATGCACCCAATCAGCGTTTTGCCTTCTCATAAGCGTGCACGCGTTCTGCTTCAGATATTTGCTGATGATTGGATGACACTTGTTTGATGTAGTGATCAGCACGTCTGTCTTTGAGCTTAGACTCTCAGATCTTTAGACTTGCATCTGATACAATCTGCATGTTCTATCTTTCTGAAAGAAGATTGATCAGAAGTTCACAGTAAAACAATTACATTCTGAAGGTAAATATATGGAATTAAAACATTTTCACTCTGGACAGACTTTCATGCTGAGATGTTTCAGAATGAAATTAAACCTATCTTTTGAAAGGGGTTTAGTAAAGATATCAGCCCATTGATGGTCTGTATCTATAAATTTTAAGTTCAAAATTCCTTTCTGAATATAGTCCCTAATGAAGTGATGTTTTATTTCTATATGCTTAGCTCTAGAATGTAAAATGGGATTCTTACTTAAGCAAATAGCAGAAGTATTATCACAGAGTATAGGAATGTTACTCTCAAAAATCTGGAAGTCTTCAAGCTGACTTTTCATCCAGAGCATTTGTGTGCTACATCCTGCTGCTGCTATGTACTCAGCTTCTGCTGTTGATAGCGCAATTGTTGATTGCCTTTTGCTGGACCAAGAGATCAGATTTTCTCCCAGAAACTGGCAGCTTCCAGAAGTACTTTTACGTTCCACTCTGTCTCCAGCAAAATCAGCATCGCAGTAGCCTACTAAGCTGTAATCACTAGATTTTCTATAAAACAAACCCACATTAGTAGTACCTTTCAGATACTTGAAAATTCTCTTAACAGCTGTTAAGTGAGATTCTCTAGGATCTGATTGGAACCTAGCACAGATACAAACACTGAATAATATGTCAGGTCTTGAAGCAGTCAGATAGAGGAGAGAACCAATCATACCTCTGTAGACTTTCTGTTCTACATTTTTGCTTACCTATTCTCTTTCCAGAATGCACGTGGGATGCATTGGAATCTTTGATGGCTTACATTCTGAGAGGTCAAATTTCTTCAGAAGATCTCTGATGTATTTGCTCTGATGAATGTAAGTTCCCTCTGGAGTTTGATTGATCTGAATTCCTAGAAAGAATTTCAGTTCCCCCATGAAGCTCATCTCAAATTCTGCCTGCATATAATTAGCAAATTTTCTTCCAAGAGAAGGATTAGTAGAACCAAAAATAATATCATCAACATAAATTTGACAGACTAAGATGTCATTCTTAACTGATTTACAGAATAGAGTAGTGTCCACTTTCCCTCTGGTGAATTCATTTTCTAATAGAAAGTTACTTAGCCTTTCATACCAAGCTCTGGGAGCTTGTTTCAGACCATATAGTGACTTCTTTAGTTTGAAAACATGTTCTGGATGTTTTGTATTTTCAAAACCAGGGGGTTGGTGTACATAGACTTCTTCTTCTATATAACCATTTAAGAATGCACTTTTGACATCCATCTGATACAGAGTGATGCCTCTATTAACAGCAAATGAAATTAAAAGTCTGATAGATTCTAACCTGGCGACTGGGGCAAAGGTTTCTGTATAGTCTATCCCCTCTTGCTGACTATAACCTTGTGCAACCAGTCGTGCCTTGTTTCTGATGACTTCACCTTGTTCATTTAGCTTGTTTCTGAACACCCATCTTGTTCCAATGACGTTGAATCCTTTTGGTCTGGGAACGAGATCCCATACGTCATTTCTGGTGAATTGATTCAGCTCTTCTTGCATTGCCAGAATCCAGTCATTATCCAGAAATGCTTCATCAATAGAAGAAGGTTCAATCAGAGACACAAGTCCCATGAGAGTTTCTTCAGAGTTTCTGAAGCTTGCTCTTGTTCTGATTGGATCTTCCTTTCTTCCTAAGATAGTCTCTCCTGGGTGATCCAAGCTGCTTCTGGGTAATCTCTTCTGAGGTTGATCAGCAGCTGTTGTAGGATTGCTAGCAGTGCTCCTTTCAGACGTTGAAGGAGTGTCTGTGTTGAGAGCTTATGATGACTTGTCTTCAGAACCTGTAAATTCAATTTCCATACCTGCAAAAACTTCATTCTGCTTTGACTTTTCAGAGTCAAGCTTATCATCAAAACAAACACTGATTGATTCTTCCACAATTTGTGTTTCTGTATTGTATACTCTGTACCCTCTTGAGCGTTCAGAGTATCCTAATATAATACACTTCTGTGCTTTAGAGTCAAACTTGTTCAAATAATTCTTTGTATTTAATATAAAGCAAGTACATCCAAATGGATGAAAATATGAAATGTTGGGCTTTCTGTTCTTCCACAATTCATATGGAGACTTTTCCAGAATAGGTCTTATTGAGATTCTATTCTGAATGTAGCACGCTGTGTTTATTGCCTCTGCCCAGAAGGTCTTAGCAACGTTTGTCTCATTGATCATGGTTCTGGCCATTTCTTGCAATGTTCTGTTCTTTCGTTCTACAACTCCATTTTGTTGGGGAGTTATAGGACAAGAGAAATCATGCAGAATACCTCTGTCATTAAAGAATGACTCAAAATCTTTGTTTTCAAATTCTCCACCATGATCACTTCTGACTTTAACGATTCTAAGATCCTTTTCATTCTGAACTTGGTTACAGAAGGTAACAAACACAGAGTGTGACTCGTCCTTGTGTCTTAAGAACTTTACCCATGTCCATCTGCTATAGTCATCTACGATTACTAACCCATACTTCTTGCCACTGACTGAAGCAGTTTTAACTGGTCCAAATAAGTCAATGTGCAGAAGTTCTAATGGCTTAGAGGTAGAAACAACATTTTTGGATTTAAAAGAAGGTTTTGCAAACTTGCCTTTCTGACATGCTTCATACAGAGCATTTGAATTGAACTTCAAATTAGGAAGTCCTCTGACCAGATTGAGTTTGTTAATCTGAGATATTCTTCTCATACTAACATGCCCCAATCTTCTGTGCCAGATCCACTACTCGTTGTTAACAGACAGAAGACATTTTACATTCTGACTCTTTAGTTCAGAAAGTTTGATTTTGTAAATGTTGTTTTTCCTCTTACCATTAAACAGGATAGTCCCATCTTTCTGACTAACAGCTTTACATGATTTTTGATTAAAGATTATATCATAACCGTTATCACTTAATTGACTTATGGATAACAGATTATGCATCAATCCATCTACTAGTAGAACAGTATTAATAGAGGGAAGATTTCCATTACCTACAGTTCCAGAGCCAATTATCTTTCCCCTATGATTGCCTCCAAAGCCAACGTGGCCTCCAGGCTTAAGTTCCAGGCTTTGGAACATATGCCTTCTTCCTGTCATGTGTCGCGAGCAGCCAGAGTCCAAGTACCATGACTGGTGTTTCTGACTTGCTGCTAAAGATATCTGCAACATGTATTATTTTATCCTTAGGTACCCAGATTTTCTTGGGTCCTGATTTGTTAGTTTTACCAAAACTCTGGTTGAATTTTGGTTTCACAGAGTGCTTACTGCTAGTGTATTTAATATCATGTGTGTGACCATACACAAAATGTGAATTCAGAGGAGTGTGTTTAATGGTTAAGTCCATGACATTCTTTGGTGTAGGAACCTTACCTTGGTATCCTATTCCTTTCCTGCCGTTTCTGCTAACTCCATAGATCATTGAAGCCATTTTGCTTCTATCTATGCTTTTAGCGAGGAACTTCTGGAAACTGTGATCATACTCCTTGATGATCTCATCAGCGTTGCTGGGAGTTTCAGAAATTGGTTCCTTCTGAGAGTTTTGTAAAGTGTTTTCTAATTTTGAAATCTTATTTCTCAGCTCAGAATTCTCCAATTTGAGACTCTCAGTCTTATTAGAGTCAGATTCAAGATTCCTTTTCAGGTCTCTGAATTTAACTCTAATTTGCTGATACCGTTCCAGAATCTCATTAAGGCTTTCAGCAAGTTCAGCCTTGGTAAAGTTAACAGCAAAGTTAGGAAATACCTCTTCAGTATCTGATTCTGAGTCTGATTCAGAAGCTTCACTATCTTCTGAGATGTTAGCCATGAGAGCTATGTTTGCCCTCTCATCATCTGATTCTGAGTCAGCTTCAGACGAGTCAGAGTCATCCCATATAGCCATGAGACTTTTCTTCTTCTCTCTTCCAAGCTTCTTTTTGGGCTTTTCCCTCTGAAGCTTTGGGCAGTCACTCTTATAGTGTCCTTGCTCATTGCACTCATAGCAGATGATGTCCTTGGTGTTTGGCTTTTTGCTGCTAGAGGAGCCTTCAGATCTTCTGTATCCAGAGGAAGAATCTGTCCTTCTGTATCTGGAAGAAGACTCGTTCTGATCAGATCTTTTGGGATTCCTGAACTTCCTTTGTCTTTGCTTCCACAGTTGATTTACTCTTCTGGAAAGGAGGGAGAGTTCGTCTTCTTCTGATGAGGATCCATCAGATGTTTCTTCAACTGCCTGCAAAACTTTAGACTCAAATTTTTTGTTAGATTTTAATGCTAAAGGCTTACCTTGCTTCTGAGGCTCGTCAGCTTCTAGCTCTATCTCATGACTTCTGAGGGAGCTGATAAGTTCCTCCAGAGTGATTTTGTTGAGATCTTTAGCTAGCTTCAGAGCTGTAACCATTGGTCTCCACTGCTTGGGTAAAATTCTGATGATTTTCTTGACATGGTCACCAGTAGAGTATCCTTTGTCCAGAACCTTGAGACCAGCTACCAGAATCTGGAATCTTGAGAACATTGTTTCAATGGATTCAGATTCTTCCATTTTGAACGCCTCATACTTTTGAATGAGCGCCAGAGCTTTAGTTTCTTTGACCTGAACGTTGCCCTCATGCGTCATTCTGAGTGAGTCAAAAATATTCTTTGCTGTGTCTCTGTTGGAGCTTTTTTCATATTCAGTATAGGAGATGGCGCTGAGGAGGATGGTTCTGGCCTTGTGGTGATTCTTGAAGTCACGCTTTTGTTGGTCAGACATTGTTTTTCTATCAATCTTCTGACCGCTTGCATTCACAGGGTGCGTGTATCCATCTGTCACCATATCCCACAGATCAACATCATGTGCCAGAAAGAAGCTTTCAATTATATCTTTCCAGTAATCAAAGTTTTCTCCATCAAAGACTGGAGGTTTGCCGCTGAATCTGTCTCTGTCCTCATTGTTGTCATTGCTGGTGTGAGAATAGTTTCCTGCCATTGTGTTTTTCTGACGCTGGATCTTGTACTGACACGGTTAAGTGTTTTAGCTCAGAACCAGGCGCTCTGATGCCAATTGAAGTAGTGAAAAACACAAGAAGGGGGGGTTGAATTGTAAAACTGAAAAACAATGCAATGAACAAGATATTTTTATCCTGGTTCATTTGATCTCAAACTACTCCAGTCCACCCGTCAAGGTGATTTCGCCTCTCTCCAACGAGGTCTTAATCCACTATATTCAACTGAATATTACAGACTGCTTTAACAACTGCTAAAGCCTTCTTGATGCAAACCACAACCCGGTTTGTCAAGGAAACACTTTCTTACAAAGAAGATAAATCTAAGTGTGTGAATGTTTTCTACAAAACTGTATCACAACTGTGATGTATACACAACTTAAAGCTTAGAAACTAGATTGCTAAACAATGATTGAATAAGAGAATGTGTAGTGTTTAGCAAACTGAGAGAAGGAAGATTATGATCAGCTTTTTAGCGTGTAAAGATTTGGAGAGCATTAGCCAATTCAATCTTCAAAGTCTTGTTTATATAGCACTGAGATGTTGAATGTTGGAGCAATATTCTTGATTCAATGCTAATAACAAACTTTCCTTATCGAGCAGATCTTGTCTGGAATGAGGCCGTTGGTATTAATTTGCTTTCAATGCACAATATCGTTGCTTACTTAATGCAAGTTTTGGCTTGGCTCATTCTGATTCTGCTTAGCTGCAGATGAACTGTTGTGTTTCTTTATCAGAGTGTTGAGCATAATTCTGTTCATCAGACTTCAGCATATACGTGAATTAATCTTCTGATTCTGACATTCTGATATGGCAACTTCTGATGCTGATGTCAGGAACCAAAATTCTGATGCTGATTAGGTGTGATCTTGCTTATACCAATCAGAGTATCTGCAAATCAGAACGTAATAATTTAGGCAGCAGATAGTTCATACATGAATCATATAAGTAATATATCTTTTCACTTTGTTATCATCAAAACTCAAACATAGGGTAGTAGATTCAAACTTTGTTCTAACATTACACTCTTCAACCAACTTTTCTTCAAGTTCAGCTCTAAGTTTTGTTTCCAATGTTGAAAGTTGTTCATTTACGTTAATATGTTGTTGTTGACGTGACCTTCCAAAGTAAGTGCTTTGTTTATGACATTTTCCAACACCACGAACACGACCTCCATGCTCAGATATTCCAATGGCTAATGTTAAGATATCGTTACGTCCATCCAGATAAATTGCACCTTTTTCAGCTTCTTGAACTAGAGAATCCTACAATATTCAAAAACCACAATTAATCAATCACAAATATAATGATACTTGAAATATTTTTCATTGTTTACTTACAATTTTTTCAGCAACCTCTTGTGTAGATTTTGATGTGTATTCTCCTCATTTCTTTTCTCGTGCACTCTTCCATAACTCATGCCGTGATGGTGGAGATGGACTACCATTATTATCTAATATGGAATTATCTTCCGATGATGACTTTTCTTTCATAATTTTCTCCTCAAGCAAGCGATACCCTCCACAAGACAATAAGTGTGGGTATACATTCTTAGCCACATTATCCTTACCCTTTTGACTTTTTTCCTATTATAAACTTAAAAAGTTATTAATCACTAAATATAATAAAAATGTTATGCACACAAAAACATATAACTCCTACTAACCTTAAATTCAGGGGTATCTCGAATCTTGAGAAACTCTTTGCATGCGTCTTCCGTAATTAAGTTATACTTGACATATGGAGGAGGATCATTTTCTATGAGATGATTAATATATCTGTCTGTGAGTTGTGTCTTAAAACCTCTTCATCGATCTCCCGCATATTTAATCCATTCTTTCTTCAACGTATCCTTCTTTGGATCTTTACATTCTGGAATAGTGAAATGAGCCCACAAATATAGTATATGTAATATGTTGTTAATTAGTGTATGATTATAAAATAAACTAAAGTGTTGTATTTAAAACATCTGAATATCAGTCCAAATAGAATCTTTTACGCCTTCATCTACTTCTTTCCAATCATTTTTCATAATACTACAGTACTGTCGAGCAAGACATGCTATATAACTCTTAAAATGTGTAGAATTTTTACCAACACCAATACATTCATAGGTTCTTGGATTTAACTCGACCTTTATCTTTTCACCTAATTGATGAACTTTGTCAATTTGTGCATGAAAGTGGGACCTCTAACTCTTCTTTTATTGGGGTTACTAGATGAAGAAGAATTATCGTTTGAATCACGCATGTATCTGTTTACACAAAATAAAAAAAAATTAGAAATCAAATTAAGCACAAAATAAATAAAAAATTAGAAATAAAATTAAGCACAAAATAAAAACAATTAGAAAATAAACTAACGTGGAATCAACTTATAAAAAAAATCTTACTAGTCCTCCCATATCCCTTCTTCATGGTCTATATGAATAGCATGCACATGATCCCCTTCATTTTCTTCAATGAATGTAGTCACATTTGTTGAGAAAGGATGGGTTTTAAAAATATCAAAATTCTCATCATAAATGTTATGTTTGTTTGCATCTATGTTTTTTCGTGTATATGAATATGGGTCCCAAGTCCCAACCCACATCTTAAGGGCTCTAAGAAAACTTCAAGGATAGTCTACTTGCACGTAATATTTCATATATAAAACTGGTTAAGAAATCATTTCAACTCAATAATCACTTTTGATTTATATTGAAGCACATAGAACATAAAACTAGTAATGCTTTAGAGAATGTTGAAGATTAAAGTAATGAAGTCAATACATATGTGTTAGTTAGTTACAACACAATAACTAACTTCCATTTAGTTTGGAATTGATTAGAGAAGGTGTTAGAGTATTTACTTACTATTCAAGTAATTATATGGTGTAGGCTATACAAAGTAACTTATGGTAAAAACAATCGATTGCGTATATAAATGAACCTTGTAATAGTTTCAAATTAGTGAGAATTCACTTCTTCATCATGTTCATTTTGATTTCTTAATATGGTATCAAAGCAATCAAAGAACTCAACCACATTCTCATTCTTCTTTAATCAATCATTTCATCTTTGTTGATCTGCAAAATACATTTGCAGTTAGTTTTCTTCATCTGCAAAATTTCTAGGTAAATTAATAAATTAATAAGTAGAACTATAGATAAGGAATATGAAAGTGTGTGAAAATTCCAATGTCAGATTCTTTTCTAAACAATGAATTCTCACTTATTCACTTGCAATGTATCATATTATTGTTGACTCTAATATTGGGAGGAGTTCAAGGATTTGCTGCGAAGAAAGTCGCTAGACAGTAGTGCCAATGACAGTTTCGGCTGGAGGTTTGGCCACAAAGGTTCTTTTCGATCAAATCTTGCTATGAACTTTTTAGAGAAAATTCTGCTATCGTGTTTGACAGTAACACAGTGGTAGCAATAAAACATCTTTAGGAGATTAAAGTCCCTTCTAATATCACTACGCCAAAAGTGAGTTTTAACAGCGCACATTAGACAACGCTTTTGTACAAAAGTGCTGTATAAGTGAATAATAAAAAAAGACGGAAAACGTATAAAATAATTAGTAAAAGCACTGCTAAACATATGACCTTAGACAGCGCTTTTAAAAAGTGTTGCTAAAGGATTGCTTTAGAAATCGCTTTATCATAAGCGCTGGTAAATGGCCACTTTAGACAGCGCTTTAAGAAAGTGTTGTCTAAAGTCATAAAAAAAATAAAAAAATAATAGAAAAGCTCTACTAAAGGTCACTCTTAGCCAGCGCTTTTAAAAAGCGTTGTCTAAGGTCCATATTAGCCAACGCTTTTAGAAAGCGCTGTCTAAACCCTTATAAGTCATAATTAAAAAAAATAGAACCTCTGTATTCACAGTATCACGAAAATAGAAACCCTTTCTCTCGCGAAACCCATTTCCTGCTCTGTCTCAAAACGTCCTCCACCGTTCACCATCGTACCGTCCTCCACCGTCTCGCTCCGTTTCGCTCCGTTTTCCTCCACCCTCCCCGACCGGTTCTCAAGGTATGTTCTTTATTGAAAATGTGTTTAACTCCGTTGAAAATGTGTTCTTTAGCATTTTTAGCATTTAGCATTTTTAGCATTTTTTAGATATATAATAGCATTTGGTAAGGCTTGATATAAAACAACATTTAGCATTTTTACCATTTGGTAGGGCTTGATATGTAACAGCAACATTTTTAGCATTTAGCATTTTTAGCATTTTTTGGATTCTTGTTTCTATGTTTTGGAATATAAAACATGATATATATGATGGTGAAAGATGATATAAAAGTTTATGTTTATGTTAATTTTTGGCATTGTCATTTTATATATATTTTTTGACTCGCTTCTGACTCGCTTTTATATTGGGTTTATGTTTATATTTATTACAGGTTAGATGGCTACTAACGACAATCACCCACGTGATGATTCTGTGCATGATGGAGATAAGGCTGTTAGTAAAACGGAAATGGAATATAGAAGAGGAATAACAATAATGAAGATAATAATACGGGATAGAGACCAAGACATAAAGTATGAAGTGCATTGGAGCCAAGAAGGCCAACTCATTGAGCCTAACGGTTCAATGTTGACAAGTTATCTCGGTTCCGTGGTAAGAAGAGAAATTCCAATCACATGTGAAGATTGGAGATAAAGAGTGTTGGACGATGATAAAGATAAAATATGGAGTGAGATACAGGTACCATATGTGATGTTAATTGTTTTTAATGACGATTATGTATCTAAATTACTTATACTAACGCACTTTGTTTATGATTTTCGTAGAGGTCGTTCATCATTGAGGATACAAGGAGAGATTATATTCTTAAATTGGCCGGTGTTGTACCCTAAAATTTGCCCTCTCATTTATCAATATTATTCTCACAAGATCTCTTTGACTCAAGACTGGATTAGAGTTTAACCAACTTAAGACCTCTCATCATGCACTGATCACCCAAAATCAGGGTTTGAGATTGTACACAGATTTTTGGACTATCAATGCTTCATATGACTTTCAAACATCATTATGGACCCCTAAGATTACTCATGACAAGTTTCAAGCCTTGAACCATAATTTTGATCAGTCAATTGGACAGTTAACCTAAAAATCAGTTGTATTGGGGGAAAAGTCAACCATGGCCAATTTACAGTCAAACTTCATAATATTTTATCCACGTCAACATTTTGGACTCATATGTATCATTTGGTCAAGTTTGGACCATAATTCCTCAAGAAATTTGATCAAATCATCAAAAGGGCAAAATGGTCAAAATTAGGGTTTTGACTGAGAAAGGGCAATTTCTGATTTTTGACCTAGAAAATGACCTTGATTTGAAGCATGATTTCAAGGGTTAAATTGTATCATATTGACCTAATAAAATGGTTCAAAACATTGCAATTTCATTGGATTGACAGATAAAATTTGCAGTCAACTAATCAAAAGTCAACTGTATACTAAAAAGTTAAACTTTGACTTTTTAGTCTAAATCAAGTGCCAAGGATCACAATTCATCAAAATATGTCAAAATGTGAAACATGTTCATCAAGAAATCAAATATTGAAGATTTGGTTTTGAAATTTGAATTTTTCTTAACTTAGAAATTTTTCTAAGTATAGAAAATTTCTTATTTTTTCTCAACTTTAAGCCATTTTTTCACGATGATACAAGATGATTCAAAGAAAGTTCCCAACATGAAAGTTGTAGATCTCCATGAAATATACAACTTTGATTCACACATTTTTCCCTAAAGATGCTTGGATCTCAAGATATAATTATGTGAATACATGCCCATGAACTAAAATAACTTAGTGAAATTTTACCCTAATTAAGGCAGGTTTTTGACCTAACTTCATGGCAATTTTCATCTAGTTTCAAGAGGAATCTTTAAATTCATTTCAAAGATGAGTTATATAGCACATTGCAAGATTTACAAAATATCCAAGAACTCCTTGAGATCATTTTTGAGTAGGGAGAATCGAAGAGATGAAGTTGGCAATTTCTCACTTTGATTTCAAGCCATTTCATGAAGAACAAAATTCAAATTTGAACCTATGCTGCCTAATACTTGCTTTACAGGTCTAAAACTTGTTTCTCACTTCATAATTTAATGTTTACACAGATGATAAAGCCTTAATCCAAGCACAAGAGTCTTTGTCCAAGCTTTAATTCCATAAATGACACAAAGTTGCCATTGCCATTTTAGAAAAGCATAACTTTTGCAACTTTTCACTTCTTGAGCATTGGACCTATTTTCTCTGCATACACAAGTCCTATAAACCAAAAAAAAGTTTCCTAGGACTTGTACCATCTCCAAGAAGGCCTGTACAAGCATGTAGAGAGTGGTCTCTTCACCTTTCTTAAAAAGCAAGTAAGAGTGCAAAAAGGCTATAGCTGAGAAATCTGTTGTGGAGTGGATGAAAAACCTTCTCTATACATATAAACAAACACATTACAACTTAGAACACGATTGCTCAAGGCCAGAAACTCTCCAAAACTCCCTATCACCAAAAACCTGTCAAAAACTTGCAGTTTGAAACTAAGCATAACAATCCAGTAATTTACTCGTGCGCTTCAAGTTCTAATCACTCAAACACTTAACCTACCTCATATCTAAGTGTTCCAGACCACCATCCCTTCACTGTAACACCTCCTTCTCCATATTCCATTTTTGTTTTTCAAGCTTGCAGGTTGACTTGGACAGAGAGATCCAGGCACTTTCAAAGAAAGGTAAGGATTGGAACACACTCAGGAAGGTTCAGGCAAGCTAAAGGAATCTTCAGGCCTTAATAATTCTCACTCAAACTCCATTCGCGATCACAGCTGAAAGAGGTAAGAACTCGAACTTCTATCTCTTCATACAGGAATCTATTGGTCACGATTTGTGAAGATAAAATGTAGATATCCTTGTGCTAAAACCAACCATTTTCAAAATTTTCATTTATATTCATTGTGTATAGAGAATTTTAGAATTCAAATTTCTGTAAAAATTAGGTTTGAAATTAGGGCCTTTAAATTCGCTTTGATCTTTGATTGTTAGTTTACATGATTTAGATGGTTGAAATCGTGGGAAAAAGTACTATTATTTTCATGTTGGAAGTCTCCATTTTCATGGAGAAATGAGAAAGATACAGAGGTTCTGGCCAGCTTGAGGAAGAAGATGAAGTACAGGGAAATGAGGCTTTATATGTTATGTTTTTCTTGTTTCATTTAAACTAACAGATGTACAGCCACCCGAGCAGTAAGGCAGCGCACTAAAATGCTTAAGGTCACAGGTTCGAGCCTTGGCGGTGCCTTTTTGCATTTTTCACATTTTCATCCATTTTTTGGCTGTTTGCAGCGTGGGCTTCAACATTTGGGCCTTGTGTTTTTTTTCTAACATGCTACCTCCTGATTACTCAGGGCACCCCTGGCCCAACTATTTTCATTTATTTATTTTATGTTTTTTTATTTTCATTAAATATATTTTTCTTAACTTATTAAAAATCATAAAAAATGTAAAAATGATAAATATTATATTTTGTTTATTTTATTTTATTTTCTCATAAATATTTTTTTTTAGTTATATATTAACTATTTTTTCCTAATAAACTTGTAAGTAAAAATAGAATTAGGTTAATTACTTATTCTTTTTCTCACACTTATAAATATTTATTTTAACATATTAAAAAGACTAAATATTTTCATAAATACTATTTATTATTGTAAGACAAAAAATACACAAAAATAATACTTAAAGAATTTTGTTTTCTTTTAAAATCAGAAATTAGGGTTAACCATATTTTCAAGAAATATTTTCCTTTTCTTAAATCATTAGGATTAGGTCAAAACTCTTTTGCATATGAAAAACAAAACAAAAACCTTTTTCTTGCATATATATATATATATATATATATATAATATATATATATATATATATATATATATATATATATATATATATATATATATATATATATATATATATATATATATATATATATATATATATATATATATATATATATATCATTGCATATTTAAATTATATGGTATATTGTTTATTCAAATACTTGTACAAATTCGATTTGGTTGTAATAGCTTAATTAGATTTACATTATTGCAAATCCCCATTCATAATTTGTATACCACCCTCCCATAAAATATTGTAATAGCATAGTAATCTTTAAATTACGCAATTTTCCGCTTTTATATACCATGCTAGTAATTAGGGTTTGTATGGCAAGATAAAAACAAATCAAATAGAAACCCTAAATCCAAGACAAAATCAAGCATGCAAATAACACACTTGCACACAAGCATCCTTAGGGTTTCTCCACTTTGTTGCCTTATACAAAAAATGGCCATATTACGCATGCGAAGTATCTTGGCAAAACAAACAAATATAAGATCATAGTCCCCCAATGACGCTATTCTAAGTTGCCTTACAAAATGATCTTAGTCCCTCAAAAATGCTAAGATAATTTTCAACATTGTTAATCATGGTTATACGATGACCCACGCCCGTCCCGTTTACATCCAAAGATAGGGTTGCTTACCAAATCAATGGTAAGACAACAATATCAAAGGAAAAGAAAATGAACAAGAAAGACATTTGAGTAGGTAGATTACTTCTAGTTACTTGCTCCAATTATAACAATTATCCTTGCTATTTTCAAAACAAACACCTACACACTTTCAAAACATCTTACAAACATTGGAAACATTTTCAAAAAAGATCAACATCTTTGTATACATTCTTACGAACGAGAATCATTACAAAGATTGCCTAAACAATGGCCTCTTTTACAAAATACTTTCAAAACCACACAAAGCACAATTTCAAACAAAAAAGAAAGTGATCTAGAAAGTAACTAAGAGCCCATGGAAAACCATGGATGAAAAGGGTGCTAACACCTTCCCTTTTCATAATCTACCCCCCGAACTCAAGAAACAATCTCAAAGGTCTTTCCTGTACTTTTTCACCTTTCCTTTTGGATAAAATAAAAGTAGGTGGCGACTCTTGCTAACCATAACATTTGCGATAAAACGCAAAACCCTCAAGTTAGTTCTCCCACCGTATCACAGAACTGGCGACTCTGTTGGGGATAATTGTAAAAGTGGGGTTACCTTAGGGCTAGATCACACTTATTTGCTTACATTGTTTTACTTGTATGCTTTACATTATGGTTCTTTGTTTGGGTTTGAAATCCTCTACTCGGATTTGGGATATATTATAGGTAAATAGAAATACATTGTGGAAACTGTGCGAGGTATACCGACATGGGCTAAGAAATAGCTATGTTAGTGTGACATATTTGTGGGTACCGGTAGCCTTTGAGTTAATCAAAGAGAATACAGGGCCGCTGAGTGATGTCATGAAGCACTAATGAACTTCTAGAACCCTTTACTTGACCAACTTGGCCTTTAGGATGTAGTGAGATGACCGACTTTGGTGTAGTCTGAAGTTGGTAGATACTCGATACTACACTCATTGAGGGATGGTTTCTTGGGATATTTCGGTCGCCATTAAAGAGGCTTGAGCTGAAACAATGACCAAGGAAGCAATCTGGTGATATTGAGCCCCTTAGAACCTGGTTACTATTATTAGGATAGGTTTAAGTCAACTAAACTTCAAGAGGGTACTTACCTATAAAACCCCATGCAAGCCTAAACTAAGAACTTGGTTACTTTTCTTGTATATGCATACTTTTACATAACATCATGGACATCATGAACATCATATGCATCCACTAACCATTTCAAGGATTTTGGAGATTCATCTTTGTTCTTGTTTTGTAGGATATGGATTCACTTCGCAGGAAAACTATCCAAGTCAAACTTGTAATAATTCCTCCACAACTTAAGGAGCTAGCTTCAAGGATCCTTGAGAACTCTCCATTCACCGAGAGGCATGGTCGTATACTCAACTTGGTCACCTCCAACGCAGATGAGGATATGATGAAAGTGCTCTTCCAGTTCTTTGATCCTTTGCACCATTGCTTCACATTTCCCGACTATTAGCTTGTGCCTACTTTAGAAGAATTCTCCCAACTCTTGAGGATTACCATTCTCAATCAACTACCTTTCATCGGTACGGAAAGAGACCCAAAGCCAGAAGAGATTGTCCAAGCTCTGCACTTGCACTCATCTGATGTCACAACTCATTAGGAAACTAGAAGTGGTGTCAAAGGCTTCTTAGCAAAGTTCTTGTTTGAGAAAGCCCAAAGTTGTTGGAATTCCTTAAACTTGCAAGCCTTTGAGGAAATTGTGGCTCTTCTTATCTATGAGATGGTCTTATTTCCCAATCCTGACCAACTCATAGATGTGAGCGCCATCAAAAACTTCATGTCACACAATCTGGTGCCTACATTGCTAGGGGATATTATACACTCTTTTCACACTCGCACAATGAGGAAAAGAGGTGTCCTTATGTGTTTCACTCCTCTCCTAGAAAGATGGTTTATTTCTCATCTTCCCCAATCAGTCTTAAAGAATGAGTAAGGTTCAAGGTGGTCACAAAGTTTAATGACGCTCAAACATTCAGATATTCATTGGTGCTCCCGATCTAAAGAGAATGTTATCATTGTTGACCGTTGTAGGAAATTCCCTAATGTCCCTATACTTGGCATTAGGGGAGGCATCACCTACAACCCATGATTAGTGTTGTACCCCAAAATTTGCCCTCCCATATTCTTCAAGAATTGCAAAAGTCAAAGCTTCAAAATTCCCCAAGGGTTGCACAGTGTAAGGGCCTCCTAAACAGTCAAAATTAGGGTTTTGGTTCTGATCAAGAAAATGAAGTTTCCAAGGGTCCAATCAAGTCCCACATGCCAATAAATATGGTCAAGCATCCTCATACCAAGTTTCAAGACTTTCAACACAAAATTGCACAGCCAAAACCCTAATTGCACTACAGTCAACTGTAGGGGCAAAATGGTCATTTGACAGTCAAAAGTTCAAATTTTTGGTCAACATATCATTTTGAAGCCACAAACATCATTTTATAAATGCTTGATCATGATTCTCAAAGCTTGGCTCAAAAATCATCAAGATGCAAAAGTTTCCATATTTGGACAGTTGAAAAAGTCAACTGTAAATTGACCAGGGCATAACTTTCACATGGATTATCAGAAAAATTCCATCCAAAGCTCATTTTGAAGAGAAAGACATTTCCAACAACTCTTCTTCACACTTCAAGTCCAAGAAATGCCCTCACAAAAAGTTATCAATTTCAACATTATAGGTCATTTTCAAAAGTCAACAAAAAGGGACTTTAAGTCAAAGGCCATAACTTGAGATTGGTAAATCAAAATGACATGGGACCAAAGGCATTGGTTAGAGGACTCAAAGACCTTTCGAAAATGTCCAAGAACATGAGCAAAGCTTAAAACTTGAGCAAGTTATGCCTTGTGGAAGTTGGGAAATATTTGGATATTTTGAAAAGTCAACATTGATTCAAATGACCTAAAATTGCTAATGGGCCTCTTTTTCTTCCACAATTCATTACCCAAGGCATGTGCACGACCATTTGACCCAAAGGGAAGTTTTTCTTCATTTTTTATTTATTTATTTGGATTTTTATTATTAATAATTCATTTAATTAATTAAAATACATGAAAAATACTAAACCTAGGTTTTTCAATCTTTTTATGCACATAATATCTCCAAGATTTCGTGCCTAACCAAATATAGAAAGAATCAATTGAATTGGTCATGATTTGGTAGAAGTTTTACATGAAAAAGATTTGAAAATAATGGCTTGAAAATCAAATATATTTTTCATTAATTCATGGATTTTGGATCAATTTTCTTTGACCTAATCATTCATACACATATAAGGATGCAAACCCTCATGCCTTTAGACTAGAAGCTGCGCTACAGACCAAGAACTAAACTTGAGTTTTTGGTTGAAAAATTGAAAACTGAAAACAGGGATAGAGGACGATTCAAGCAAAGAGACTTGTGCCATCACCTTCCTGAAGCTTCAAGGAAGGATTTCCAATCAAAATCATTCATCCTAACATCAAGAATTGGTAAAACGAACGTGCCCTGTACAAAAGATTTCTTGCATTCGTACATCATGAATCATGCGTTTTTGGCACTTTTTAATGTTTGATTCATATTCATTGTTTGATTCTAATGCTAACCATGTAAATTAATTGTGTTTTTGAGCGTTGTACACGATTCCACCATTGTCATCTTTTAGGTTTTTTCAAGCTGTGAATTGGGGTTTTCCATTTAAGGAAAAATCAGCACTCTAGACCTAGACCATCTAACTCAACGCGCTTGGACGAAGAGAACGAGGCCCTCGCGCCTAATTTATGAGGCCCCAGGGGCTAATCGCTATTTTTCAATAGGGTGCCTATGGGGACGTTTAAAAAACCGTTGCTGATTGTGTTTTGTTTCAGGAAAAAGATAAGGCCATGAAGAAGATGACTAGGTGGCAAGGAACAATTGGGTGGTTTAAACTTCCGCGCGAAAAAAAGGGCATTAACGCGTGTTTGTTTTATTATGTTTGTTAATTATTTAATATACAGATGAACAACGCAGCACGAATGGAAAACACGCTCAATGATAACCCCTGGGACCTGGGTTCGAGCCCCAGGTCCTCACCCCTTTGCCATATTATTTTCCTAATTATCATTCTATGCAGCGTCTCTCTTGAGGAACACCATGCACCCACAAAATCAAGCCTCTCACGCACATGATGAGATCAATCCAAGGGCTATCGTTGGAAGCATACCATGATCGTTGGTTAACGCATATACACGCTAGGGGAAAAGTCAGCCAGGCCAAAGGCCATTGGGCCCAAATTGCTAAAGAAAAACCTCCAAATTAGGGGGCAGACCCCCTTAGGTTTGCAAACCTTTTTTACATTCTTCATTTTTTTCATTATTTTTACTTTCTTTCAATTATTGTTTTTTTAATTAATTTAATATTTTCATAATATATAAAAAAAAACACCAAAAAATCAGAAAAGATAAAAGAAAATAATAAATATTTTTATTTTAGTATTTTTGTAAATAAATTGCATTAATTAATTTTAGTTATTAAATTAGGTTTAATTGTAATATTTTCCTTAATAAAATCTAAAATTGGTAGAATTAGGGTTTATAATCATTTTTATCCTTTTTCTTTTCTTTCATAATAATTAAATATTTCCTATTATTTATTTTTGTAATTAAATGGCATGTAAAATAATTAGGTTTAATTTTAGGTTAAAGTTTAATACTTTCTTAACAAATAAAAAATTTAGAATTAGGGTTAAGTTTCTCAATTTCATTTAATTCTTTTTTTCATTAAAATCTTAAAATACCAAAAAAAAAATTTCTTTTCATTTTAATTTTATTAATTTAATAATCGTTTAATTTAATTTAATTAAAAAGGGTCCAACGCCCTCGTTTTAATTCTTATTGAATTCGCATATTTATTTCTTTTTTCGTATAATTTTTATGTATCTCTCCCAAAGCCGTGTAATTAATTTCTCGCACTTTACTTTTCATTATTTCTTTATTTTCCTGTCAAATCGGGTTCTGGAAATTTTGGCGATGTGGACCCGCGCCTTTTGTAATAGCTTTAGAACTTTTATTTCTCGCAATATTTTTAACTATTAACAAATGCATGCAAGAATGAATGACAAAAATAAAAACAAACGCGTAGCTCACCAATAACATGACAAGACAAAGATAATTGAATCTGACACACAAATCACACACCACCCCTAGGGTACGCCTCACTGTTGCCTTGCCTCGAAAGGTGATCGTCGAGTAGAGGATGTCTTAGTAAGTCCTCATGATCCGGGAACCTGGCATGAGGGTAGCTTCTAAGGTGTCTTCCCATTGCTCTGGTGATCACCATGTCCCGAACCTCGAATTGACCCGAACACCTCCAACGGTGGTGCTACCTACCTCTCAATGGTGGGATGGCAATACTTTAAAGGACATCTACACAGACGAATTCCTTAGGGTAGGTAGACGACTCTAGATACTTGCTCTAATTTCAAAAACAAATCAAAAAATATTGTTCACACCGACACCTTTTCAAAAAGCTTTCGAAAGCAATTTTTCAAACACTCTTGAGGACCGATACAAGAGTCGAGCTGGAATTTCCAAAGAAACTTTTTAAAACCCACAGTTGAAAAGCAAACAAACCATTTTTGAAAACACAAATGAGCAAGTATCTAAGAGCCCATGGATAACCATGGATAGAAAGGGTGCTAACACCTTCCCTTTCTATAACCTACCTCCCGAACCGAGAGCAATCTCTTTAAGGAATTTTTCTGTGCTTTTGTCCTTTCCATTTGGAGAAAATAAAAGACGGTGGCGACTCTTGCTTCCGCGACATTTCGCGAACCAGCGTTAAACAGTCAGTTCCAGATCCACCGATCACAGAACTGGCGACTCTGCTGGGGACTTAAACTTAAAGTGAGGTGTACCTTAGGGTTAGCTCATAACTGTGTTTTCAATTGTATTGACTTGTCTGCTTTAAATTTGTGGGTTGCATGGGAGTTACATAGATCCTAACCCGGATCTGGGGATACCCTGTTTAGGTAGCATAAGCTGTGAGGGACATGTCCGGCGTAGACCGACACGGGTGAAGCAGTGGCTACGTTGGTGTGGCACCTTGGTCTGTACCAATATCCCTTGTGTTGCAACAAGGAGAATATGGGTCTTCTGAGGAGTCATTAAGCACCAACAACCTTAGAACCTTAAATGACACAACTTGGCCATTAGAACAGTAGCAGTATACTACGCCCATTGAGGCTAAACTCTCGTGATGGTTCTTGCCGCAAGAAAAGATTGCGATGCTGGAGTTATGACCGATTGAGGGTAGTCAATGATATTGGGATCCTCTAAGAACCCGGTTACTTTGATAGGACAGGTATGAACCAACAAACTGAAAGAGGGTAGTACCTAGACCTCATGCTGGCCTAAACTCTAAGGGCTTGCCTTGTGTGACTTGTGTGCCTTACCATGTTTGCCTTTGTATCTATTTGTGGTGTGCTTTATCATAACATCATAACATCATAAGCATTGCATGCATCCTGCATAAGGACTGACCATTTCAAAGACAAGAGGGTTTCACCTTTGCTCTATTTTGTAGGACATCATGATGCCTGTGCGAAGGAATACTATCCGGTTCAACTTTGTTCATTCACTTGAGTTGCTTGATGAGTTGGTTAACAGAATTCCAAATACCACTTCCTTCATTCAGAGGCATGGTTCTCTTCTCAGTTTAGTCACTGCAAAGCGGGATCAACAGTTGATGAGTGTTCTGACCCAGTTCTATGACCCTCTGTACCAGTGCTTCACCTTTCAAGACTTCCAGCTGGTCCCTACCCTGGAAGAGTTCTCTGATTTGCTTGGTATCCCTATCTTGGATCAGACTCCCTTTACTGGTTGGGAAAATACCCTCAGGCTCGAGGATGTTGCTGCAGCTCTTCCCTTGACACATCAAGAAGTAATGGACAACTGGGTAACTAGAAGTGGAGTTAACGATTTCTTGGCCAAGTTTCTGATTGGTAAAGCTAACAGTTTCTAGAATGACCTGGACTTTAGGGCATATGAAGACATCTTGGCTCTCTTAATCTATGGGTTAGTCTTGTTTCCTAATCCTGACAACTTCATCAATGTCACTGCCATAAGGATCTTTATGTCTCAGAATCCGGTGCCCACTCTCTTGGGTGACATCTTGCAACAACTTCATGCTCGTACTACCCGAAGACGAGGAACCCTATGGTGTTGTATCCCTTTGTTGGTGAGGTGGTTTATTTCGCACCTCCCCAAGTTCGTACTGAAGAACCAAGAAGGAAGAGGTTGGGCTCACAGGTTAATGTCTCTCACCGATAAAGACATCATTTGGACTTGCAGAGGTTTGGATGAGATAGCTGTTATTGATCGATGCGGGGAATACCCTAATGTTCCTCTGATTGGTACCCAAGGAGGAATCTCTTACAATCCATGTCTAGCGCTCCGTCAGTTTGGAAGAGCCAGAAGAGCAGGCCCCCATGAGATGTTGGTGCCTCACAGCAGTTTTGAGTTTCAGGTGGATAGTGACGAGTTGCGTCGTAGGTTCATCAATGCTTGGGACAAAGTTCATAAAGCTGACCCACAAGAGTTGGGGCCAAAGACTTCTTTACCTATGGAAGCCTACTACAAATGGGTTCGCATCCGTGCTCAGAAGTTAGGTATGCCGTACGAAGCTGTCAGACCCGTCATTCTTGAGTGTCCTGACAAAGATGGTGTTCCTCTAACTGTCCTTCCTCCTCAGATACCTACTGATTATGAGACATTGAAGAGATCTTGGTCGCAACTGCGAGAAGAACGGGATTCTTACCGGGAAAAGTTCAACGAGCAGGAATTAAAGATCCAGAAGCTGACAAAGCAGTTGGAGAATGAGAGGGCCCTGAATGCCTACATCCGTACTGAGAAGAGGAGACCATGGGATCAATAAGGAGCTCTGGATGTTCTTTTACAGTTTTATTTCCCTTTTCAGTATTCCCTTTCATGTAACGCCTAAGGGCAACCTGTTGAATAATTTCAGTTTCAAAGTTGAATCTAATGAAGTGTGTTCCTTTTTGTTTACAAAGTTGATTCCCGATTGTCTTTGAAAACATAAATCATACGCATTCCATTCATCATGTGCATAACAGGTTTTCTTCTTTTCAGGTTGCTTACCGTTCTTCGCTGTTTATTTCAGCATCATGAATCCTGACTCATCCTCAACTGAGATGTCCATCAAGGCTCTTCAGGCGCAGAATGCGCAATTTCAGGAATTAATCATGGGTTTGGCTCAAGGCCAAGAAGAGCTGAAGGCTCTGCTCCTGAAGAAAGAAAAGAAGAAGAAGAGAAGGATTGTTTTGTTCAGCTCGGGCCGAAGGTTTGGCAATACTTTGCAAAATGAAGAGGCTGGTTCTTCCATTGGCAAGAGTACTCCTCAAGCGGAAAAAGGTCCTAGTCCGGTAGTCTCCGACAACGAGACTGATTTTGATGAAGAGCAGTATCCTCCGGCAGAAGACAGATACAAACAATTGGAAGATAGGTTGAATGCTATGGAGATACAACAGGTGCCTGGGCTGGATTTTGGAGATCTGGGTCTGTCTACTGGTGTGATCATTCCTCGGAAGTTCAAAGCACCATCTTTCACTAAGTACGACGGGGCGTCTTGTCCCAAGCTACATCTCAAGTCCTATATTCAGAAGATTTAACCGTACTCAACGGATAAGAATTTGTGGATCCACTTCTTCCAGGAGAGTCTTTCAGGGACTCATCTCGAATGGTTCTATCAGCTGGATGGGACCAAGGTTCGTAACTGGGAGGAGTTGGCTACTGCTTTCTATAAGCAGTATCAATATAATGCCGACCTTGCCCCTACACGTACCCAACTCCAGGGTATGTCGTTAGGTTCAAGTGAAGGTTTTAAGGAGTACGCTCAGAAGTGGAGGGATCTGGCTGGCAGGGTGCAGCCTCCGTTGACCGATCGGGAGTTAGTAGACATGTTCTTGGGGACCCTATTTGGGCCATTTTTCAACCATCTTATCGGGAATTCGTCTGCAGGGTTCACTGATCTGATTCTGACTGGAGAGAGAATTGAGGCTGGGTTGAAGTCTGGTAAGATTCCGAAGGGTGCGTCTACAAGTTCCGAGAAGAAACCCTTCAAAAAAGAGGCCAGTGTGGTGTATGGGCCTAGAAGGCAAGACAAACCAGAGCGCCGCCAATCTGTCAACGCATTGGTGATTGCGAAGCCTGCTGCCGCTCCTCGGCAAGCTAACAGACCAAGGGCTGAGAGACCCAGAAGGGAATTCACCCATTTGAGTATGACCTTGTCGCAGATCTTACCACAGTTGCTCTCAACCAACTTAGTGACCGTCAGAGAGGCTCCGAAGTTTGCAAATACCACATCTCCTAAGTACAATCCAAATGCCCGCTGTGCTTACCACTCCGATAGCCCGGGGAATTCCACTGATGACTGTTGGGCATTAAGTAATAAGGTGCAAGACCTTATCGACGCGAAAGAGATACAGTTTGAAGCGCCTGAGAGGCCAAATGTGGTTACTGCTCCTATGCCCCAGCATGGAGTAAATGCTGTTGACGAAGATGTTTACGCTGTTTCTGTGGACGATCTAGCTACTCCTTTGAAGACCGTCAAGAGGAACCTACTGCTGGCCGGTTTATTTCCGGGTTGCAGTGAGGGTTGCTTGTTCTGTGCTGTTTCCCTATCTGGTTGTCCCTTGCTGAAGTTAGGCATCCAAAGCCTAATGGATAGCAAGGAGATTCTGTTTAAGAAGTCTGTTGTTCAGTTGGTTCCGGTAGAAGAAGTTTCTGTGGTTACCATCTTCAATAATCCAATCAAGGCTCTCCCGAAGAAGCCTGTCCCAATCATGACTGTTGCACCTGTGGTTATCACTGTTCCGGGGCCTCTTCCCTACGTATCTGATAAGGCTGTCCCCTGGCACTATGGGGCAGATGTGTATGTGAATGGGATCAAACAAGAGTTCAACACTGGCGCCAGTATCTGTGATATCACTGGTCCAGCCAAGGTTACCCGCAGTGGCAGGCTCTTCTCGCCTGATATTGCACCGCCCGCTACTCGAAGACCCCTCCTTATAACACCTACAAGTGTACCTGTTCCTATTGCTGATCAAGTTGTTTCCCCTGCTGCCGAGTCATCCAATGCTCGGGGCAAGGGAGTTGAAGATGAGCCTGCCCGGATGGAGGCACCGATACCTGTAAATGCTGAGGCCTCCCAACAAGAAATGGAGGAAATCCTAAAAATAATAAAGAAGAGTGATTTCAACGTCGTCGAACAGCTGGGGCATACGCCCTCCAAGATCTCCATGCTCTCCTTATTGCTTTGCTCCGAGGCCCATGCTAAGGCCTTGATCTCATTTCTCAAGACGGCCCATGTGCCACAGGAGACATCTGCAGTCCAGTTCACTGACTGCGTAGCAAATCTGACAGCAGACAATGGCTTAGGTTTCTCAGATGATGACTTGACTGCAAAGGGAAGAGACCACAATGATGCTCTGCATGTCTCCATCGAATGCAGGGGCACTACTCTGGCACATGTATTGGTGGATACTGGTTCTTCCTTGAATGTTCTACCAAAGAAGGCTTTAGACCGTTTGGATTGTGAAGGCCTGGAACTGAAACCCAGCAATATCATTGTCAGGGCCTTTGACGGTTCAAATAGGATGGTTCATGGGGAGGTTGACATTCCTATTCGTGTGGGCTCTCAGGTGTTTGACTCTACATTTTATGTGATGGATATCCGTCCATCGTACTCTTGTCTACTGGGTCGACCTTGGATCCATAAAGCTGGGGCAGTGACCTCTACCTTGCACCAGAAGCTGAAGTACCCCGTCAGAGGGAAGATTGTCACCGTACAGGGGGAGGAGGAGTATATGGTAAGCCATCTGAATTCCTTCAGATATATTGAGATGGACGGGGAGTTTATTGAAACCCCCTTTCAGCATTTCGAGGAGGTGCTTCCAATTTCAGCGGCAGCAGAAACAGCAGTAGAAGAGAATGTTCCTTTGAAGATGGCTTCCCTGAAGGATGCCCGGGTTGTGGTGCAAAAAGGTGAATGTGCTAACTGGGGCAGGCTTCCCGACTTTACACAGAAAACTGACAAATTTGGACTGGGTTTTACTGCAGAGGGTCAGAAAGCTATGCGGAAGGCAAAGACCAGAAGACCTCCTGTGCTCATTACAAATCCAGGAGTGAATGCTGTTGGGGAGGACAATGAAGTGGATGAAGCAGAATTCAATAGCTGGATCTACCCGACGACTGAAGGCGGATTGACCAATTGGATTGCCAAAGACCATACTCCTGTTACTTTTGTTACGCAGTAATAAACTTCTTTGTTTCGTTATTTGTAATAAACAATAAATAAACTCTATGGCCCGGTGTCTTACCCGAGGCACCGTGGTTTCATTTGTGAGGGCATATAAATTGTCATTTCATATATCATAAATGAAAATCTTGGACGTTTTCTCGCATTGCAAATCTTATGCTCCTTTTTTGTCTTTCTTTCCTTTACATATATTTCAAAAACAGCTGTATTTACACACACACTCACTCATACAGGTTTCAATCCACTCTGGATCTCACTGGTAACGACTCTGCTACTGCCAGTTATGACTTCGAAAATCCGATCAACTTAGCCGAAGACGAAGGTGAAGATGATTGCGAAGTGCCTGGCGAGCTTGCAAGACTGTTACTTCAGGAAGAGAGGGCGATTCAACCACATGAAGAGCCAGTGGAAACAATAAACTTGGGTACTGAGGCAGACAGGAAAGAGGTAAAGATTGGTGCCAACCTAGAGCTCAGCGTGAAGCAACGGTTGACTCAGATGCTACATGATTATATGGAGATCTTTGCCTGGTCCTACGAAGACATGCCCGGGTTGGATACCGATATTGTGGTACATCACTTGCCTACTAAGGAAGACTGCTCTCTGGTTAAGCAAAAGGTCCTCCGTATGCGTCCAGAGATGTCTAAGAAGATCAAAGTCGAGGTTATGAAACAGTTTGATGCTGGGTTCCTTGCAGTGACTTCTTACCCGCAGTGGGTTGCTAATGTGGTGCCGGTACCGAAGAAGGACGGTAAGGTCAGAATGTGTGTTGATTACAGGGATCTGAACAGGGCCAGCCCCAAGGATGACTTCCCCTTACCTCACATTGATGTCCTTGTTGACAATACAGCTCAACACAAGGTATTCTCTTTCATGGATGGCTTTTCAGGTTACAATCAGATCAAGATGGCACCTGAAGACATGGAAAAGACTACATTTGTTACTCAGTGGGGCACCTTCTGCTACAAGGTCATGCCATTCGGGTTGAAGAACGCTGGGGCAACCTACCAGCGTGCCATGGTTGCTCTATTTCATGACATGATCCATCATGAGATAGAAGTGTATGTTGACGACATGATCGCAAGGTCCCAGACTGAGGAAGAGCACCTAGATCATCTGCAGAAGTTGTTTGACCGGTTGAAACTATACAAGCTGAGGTTGAACCCGAACAAGTGCACCTTCGGGGTAAGATCTGGAAAGTTGCTAGGCTTCGTTGTAAGTGATAAGGGTATTCAAGTGGACCCTGCTAAAGTTAAAGCTATTCAAGAGATGCCAGTTCCTAGGACAGAGAAAGAGGTCAGAGGCTTTTTAGGACGCCTGAATTACATTGCTCGGTTCATCTCACACCTAACTGCTACTTGTGAACCAATCTTCAAGCTGCTGAAGAAAGATCAGGTAGTACGTTGGAACGATGAATGTCAGGCTGCTTTTGACAGAATCAAAGAGTATCTCCAAGAACCGCCCATCCTTATGCCACCGGTTGAAGGGAGGCCTCTGATACTATATCTAACAGTGCTTGACAACTCAATGGGGTGTGTGCTGGGGCAGCATGACGAGTCTGGCCGAAAAGAGCATGCCATCTATTACCTTAGCAAAAAGTTTACCGACTGTGAGACCCGATACTCACTGCTCGAGAAAACTTGCTGCGCTTTGGTATGGGCTGCTCGCCGGCTGAGACAGTATATGCTGACTCACACTACCTTGTTGATCTCAAAGATGGATCTTATAAAGTACATATTCGAAAAGCCTGCTCTGTCTGGGAGAATTGCAAGATGGCAAATGATCTTGACGGAATACGACATTCAGTACACGACCCAGAAAGCCATCAAGGGAAGTGTATTGGCAGACCACTTGGCACATCAGGCCGTAGATGACTATCAGTCAATGAACTTCGAGTTTCCAGATGAAAGCATCATGATAGTGACTGATTGTGAAGTACCTGGACCGGATGAAGGACCTGAGGAAGGATCCCGATGGTCCATGCACTTTGACGGAGCCTCCAACGCTTTGGGAAACGGTATCGGCGCTATAATCATATCACCGCAATGTACTCATACTCCGCTCACTGCCCGACTATGTTTCAACTGTACCAACAACATGGCGGAGTATGAGGCGTGCATCATGGGTCTTCAAGCTGCGATCGACTTAAGGATCAAGTTTTTGAGTGTCTTCGGAGATTCCGCTCTTGTGATCAATCAGATCAAATGAGAGTGGGATACGAAACATCCAAACCTGATTCCTTACAGAGAATGTGTGTTGACCTTGATCCCCCACTTCACAGAAATAACCTTTGAACATTTCCCAAGAGAGGAGAATCAGTTGGCGGACGTGTTAGCTACAATGTCTTCTATGTTCAAGGTCAAATGGGACAATGAGGCTCCCTGGATCATCATCTGGAAACTGGACGAACCGGCATACTGTTGCGATCTCGAGACTGAATTGGTGACTGAGAAGCCTTGGTACCATGAGGTGAAGAGATATTTGGAAGCTCAGGAATACCCTGAAGGTGCCTCTATCAATGATAAGAAGTTTCTGAGAAGGTCCGCGGCCAAGTTCTTCCTTAGCAACGGCATCTTGTACAAGCGAAACCATGATTCAACCTTACTGCGTTGTGTGGATAAGACTGAAGCAGAAAGGATCATGGAAGAGCTACATGAAGGGACCTTTGGTACACATTCTAGTGGACACACTATGGCTAAGAAAATCCTACGGGCAGGATATTACTGGTCCACAATGGAAGCCGACTGCTATCAACATTCTCGAACATGCCATAAATGCCAGATTTATGCAGACAAGGTGCATGTTCCTCCAGTTCCTCTGAATGTTCTGACTGCGCCTTGGCCGTTTGCGATGTGGGGCATAGACATGATCGGCGAGATTAAACCTACGGCATCTAATGGGCACCGCTTCATCCTAGTGGCGATTGATTATTTTACAAAATGGGTCGAAGCAGCATCCTATGCTACGGTAACCAAGACTGTTGTGGCACGGTTCATTCGGCATAATCTGATCTGTCGGTACGGCGTCCCAGAAAGAATTATTACAGACAACGGTACCAATCTCAATAATAAGATGATCACTGAGCTCTGCGAGCAGTTCAAGATACAGCACCACAATTCTTCTCCTTACAGACCGAAGATGAATGGGGCTGTAGAAGCAGCAAATAAAAATATCAAGAAAATCGTGCAGAAGATGACAGTGACTTATAAAGATTGGCATGAGATGTTACCGTTCGCTCTACATGGGTACCGTACCTCAGCCAGGACGTCAACCGGGGCAACTCCTTTCTCTCTAGTTTATGGTATGGAGGCAGTCTTACCGATCGAAGTGCAAATACCCTCTCTCCGGATAATGAAGGATGCAAATCTGAACGAGGATGATTGGATCCAGACATGACTTGATCAGCTCAACCTTATTGATGAAAAGAGACTTGCTGCTATCTGTCATGGTCAGACGTATCAGAAACGGATGATCAGGGCATTTAACAAAAAGGTCAGACCACAGGAATATCAAGTTGGGGATCTGGTAATCAAGCGAATCATCCTTCCTCAGAATGATCCAAGGGGCAAGTGGACCCCTACGTACGAAGGGCCATTTGTGGTTAAACATGTGTTCTCAGGAGGAGCCATGGTTCTAACCAACATGGATGGTGACGACCTTCCTCACCCCGCTAATGCAGACATAGTAAAAAGATACTACGCATGAAAAAAGACCCGCTAGGCTGACATGCCTAGGCAAAAATTAGGGCTTCCCGTCGAACCAAAAGGGTTCGGGCAAAATGAAGGGATGAAATGAAAAAAATCTGTACACCCGGCAAGTCGAAAACCTGAAAAGGCGGCTTAGGCAAAAATGGGTATCCCAGTGGACTGAAAACCCGAAAGGGCGGTCCAGGAAAAATTAGGGATAAAAGCGTAATACTATGTCTCATTGGATCACTTTGCATCCAGAATCCGGTATCTACATTAAGTTCAGACGGCATCGATCAGTCAGCTTCATCTTCGTTTAGGTCATCAAGTGATGAGACGCTCGGAGTTATAAAGGCGATAGCAGAGTTGAAACCCAGTGGGATCATTCATTTCACACAGCTGTTTTATTTCCTCTTGTACAAAAATTGTATAAACTCCTTTGCTCGGCGGCGTTCTCTTACTAGGACGTCAGCCTCTTGTACACAAAACGCCTATTTACAGGCCATTCAAAATCAATACAAATATATTTTTCAGTTAAACGTGCCAATTGTTTTTCTTTTCTGTTTTGTTTTGCGAAGAATGTCCAAGGTTCATTTTGTGATATATGTATTGACAATAATTTGCTAACTCATGAATATTTGCATACGAAACAAAGGATTAATTACAGGTAACATTAGAAACAGGGGCAATAAAGAGTTGTCTGAGCAATCTAATTGTTCTGTCCTCCAAGGTACCAAGGTAGGTTCAGCTAAAAAACATAACCAGTACATCTTAATTCCCCAGAGAGTGAGCCAGCAAGTCAGTGCACTCTTCTCCAAGCAAAGTTATCAAATCGTAAGGAAGTTGGGTATCCTCCAGTGGATCTCAACATCTCCCCAGCAGTATATGTATTCTTAACAAGCATCCCCGACAGTCTTGGACTAAAGATTGTTCCCCGGCGGTACATCAAATATTCAAAGGAGTCACTTCCCCCGCAGTTCAAAACTTCCCCAGGAGAGTCCAATCTAGTTCCCCAGGAAAGTTGGAATTCATCTCCCCAAGCAGTAAGCTTATCCCCAGTAGATTCTGGAAGCTTATCCTCGTAGAGCACGAACGCGTCGTCCGGCTTTATTTAAAGAGTTATTTCCTTACCAGGATATAACTAGGTTATCCCCAGCCAAGAGCCACGGAGAGATCGTCGTCGACACAGTCTTCTTATCCCCAGTGAAGTCTATTAACACTTCTAATACAACAAAGGTATCCCCAGCAAGTTATTATCAACAACTCAACAAAGTCTCTCTCCCCACAGAGTATTGCTTCCCAGCAAGATTGCTAGAGTACTTTGCTCCCCGCAGAGTAATCCATTCGCCAAGTTTATTCCCCAACGGAGTTATCTTCTCCTACCAGTATTCTTGCAACTATCATCCCCGGCGGAAGCAAAATCTATTCTCCAACATCAGCCCAGGAGTGACTTCCCGGCACCCGTCAAGGATTTACTTTCCTAGACGAAAAATACATTCATAAACATCTTCATACATTATAGCATGCATATACGCATCATGAACATACAATCTCACGTATTCAGAGAGTATCTCGCATGTCATACCACATGACATCTCATACAACTAACGCTTGTCTTTTCAGGACAAAAGTACAAAAATGATTACCATCAATGGTCGCAACTAAATATCTGATTCCTGAATCTTGCCAGGGTGTATCTGTTGATGACCAATTACCAGATCCGATTCCTGTATCTTGCCAGGGTGTGTCTGAAGAGTTCGAGGATCCGATACCTGAATCTTGCCAGGGTGTATCCGTTGAAGACTAACATTACCAGATCCGATTCCTGTATCTTGCCAGGGTGTGTCTGAAGAGTTCGAGGATCCGATGCCTGAATCTTGCCAGGGTGTATCCGTTGAAGACTAGCATTACCAGATCCGATTCCTGTATCTTGCCAGGGTGTGTCTGAAGAGTTCGAGGATCTGATGCCTGAATCTTGCCAGGGTGTATCCGTTGAAGACTAGCATTACAAGATCCGATTCCTGTATCTTGCCAGGGTGTGTCTGAAGAGTTCGAGGATCCGATACCTGAATCTTGCCAGGGTGTATCCGTTGAAGACTAACATTACCAGATCCGATTCCCGTATCTTTCCAGGGTGTGTCTGAAGAGTTCGAGGATCCGATGCCTGAATCTTTCCAGGGTGTATCCGTTGAAGACTAGCATTACCAGATCCGATTCCTGTATCTTGCCAGGGTGTGTCTGAAGAGTTCGAGGATCCGATGCCTGAATCATGCCAGGGTGTATCCGTTGAAGACTAGCATTACCAGATCCGATTCCTGTATCTTGCCAGGGTGTGTCTGAAGAGTTCGAGGATCCGATACCTGAATCTTGCCAGGGAGTATCCGTTGAAGACTAACATTACTAGATCCGATTCCTGTATCTTGCCAGGGTGTGTCTGAAGAGTTCGAGGATCTGATACCTGAATCTTGCCAGGGTGTATCCGTTGAAGACTAACATTACCAGATCCGATTCTTGTATCTTGCTAGGGTGTGTCTGAAGAGTTCGAGGATCCGATACCTGAATCTTGCCAGGGTGTATCCGTTGAAGACTAACATTACCAGATCCGATTCCTGTATCTTGCCAGGGTGTGTCTGAAGAGTTCGAGGATCCGATGCCTGAATCTTTCCAGGGTGTATCCGTTGAAGACTAACATTACCAGATCCGATTCCTGTATCTTGCCAGGGTGTGTCTGAAGAGTTCGAGGATTCGATGCCTGAATCTTGCCAGGGTGTATCCGTTGAAGACTAACATTACCAGACTCGATTCCTGAATCTCGCCAGGGCACGTCTGAAGAGTTTAAAGATTCAGCTCCTGTAACCAGTCAGGACACATCTATACAAAGCATCTGAAGACCAGCTCCTGTAACATGTCAGGTACTCACTTTTCTTATGCAGGTACGCAAGTTCTCGATAAGGAATCTCTTACGCGATCAACATACAGATGGAATCTATAAGCCCATCATCCTATTCATCAACCTCTAAATGGCATCTATAAGCCCATTCCATCATCACACTGCTACTATGTGAGCGCAAATTTCTGGGCACTCTAGTGTTCAATCATCTTCCACCTTCGGATTACGAAAGGCACGTCAGCCAATCTGCATCCTCAGGTCTAAGAAGATTGAACAGGGGCAACTGTTGTACCCCAAAATTTGCCCTCCCATATTCTTCAAAAATTGCAAAAGTCAAAGCTTCAAAATTCCCCAAGGGTTGCACAGTGTAAGGGCCTCCTAAACAGTCAAAATTAGGGTTTTGGTTCTGATCAAGAAAATGAAGTTTCCAAGGGTCCAATCAAGTCCCACATGCCAATAAATATGGTCAAGCATCCTCATACCAAGTTTCAAGACTTTCAGCACAAAATTGCACAGCCAAAACCCTAATTGCACTACAGTCAACTGTAGGGGCAAAATGGTCATTTGACAGTCAAAAGTTCAAATTTTTGGTCAACATATCATTTTGAAGCCACAAATATCATTTGATCAATGCTTGATCATGATTCTCAAAGCTTGGCTCAAAAATCATCAAGATGCAAAAGTTTCCATATTTGGACAGTTGAAAAAGTCAACTGTAAATTGACCAGGGCATAACTTTCACATGGATTATCAGAAAAATTCCATCCAAAGCTCATTTTGAAGAGAAAGACATTTCCAACAACTCCTCTTCACACTTCAAGTCCAAGAAATGCCCTCACAAAAAGTTATCAATTTCAACATTATAGGTCATTTTCAAAAGTCAACAAAAAGGGACTTTAAGTCAAAGGCCATAACTTGAGATTGGTAAATCCAAATGACATGGGACCAAAGGCATTGGTTAGAGGACTCAAAGACCTTTCCAAAATGTCCAAGAACATGAGCAAAGCTTAAAAATTGAGCAAGTTATGTCTTGTGGAAGTTGGGAAATTTTTGGATATTTTGAAAAGTCAACATTGATTCAAATGACCTAAAATTGCTAATGGGCCTCTTTTTCTTCCACAATTCATTACCCAAGGCATGTGCACGACCATTTGGCCCAAAGGGAAGTTTTTCTTCATTTTTTATTTATTTATTTGGATTTGTATTATTAATAATTCATTTAATTAATTAAAATACATGAAAAATACTAAACCTAGGTTTTTCAATCTTTTTATGCACATAATATCTCCAAGATTTCGTGCCTAACCAAATATAGAAAGAATCAATTGAATTGGTCATGATTTGGTAGAAGTTTTACATGAAAAAGATTTGAAAATAATGGCTTGAAAATCAAATATATTTTTCATTAATTCATGGATTTTGGATCAATTTTCTTTGACCTAATCATTCATACACATATAAGGATGCAAACCCTCATGCCTTTAGACTAGAAGCTGCGCTACAGACCAAGAACTAAACTTGAGTTTTTGGTTGAAAAATTGAAAACTGAAAACAGGGATAGAGGACGATTCAAGCAAAGAGAGTTGTGCCATCACCTTCCTGAAGCTTCAAGGAAGGATTTCCAATCAAAATCATTCATCCTAACATCAAGAATTGGTAAAACGAACGTGCCCTGTACAGAAGATTTCTTGCATTCGTACATCATGAATCATGCGTTTTTGGCACTTTTTAATGTTTGATTCATATTCATTGTTTGATTCTAATGCTAACCATGTAAATTAATTGTGTTTTTGAGCGTTGTACACGATTCCACCATTGTCATCTTTTAGGTTTTTTCAAGCTGTGAATTGGGGTTTTCCATTTAAGGAAAAATCAGCACTCTAGACCTAGACCATCTAACTCAGCGCGCTTGGACGAAGAGAACGAGGCCCTCACGCCTAATTTATGAGGCCCCAGGGGCTAATCGCTATTTTTCAATAGGGTGCCTATGGGGACGTTTAAAAAACCATTGCTGATTGTGTTTTGTTTCAGGAAAAAGATAAGGCCATGAAGAAGATGACTAGGTGGCAAGGAACAATTGGGTGGTTTAAACTTCCGCGCGAAAAAAAGGGCATTAACGCGTGTTTGTTTTATTATGTTTGTTAATTATTTAATATACAGATGAACAACGCAACACGAATGGCAAACACGCTCAATGATAACCCCTGGGACCTGGGTTCGAGCCCCAGGTCCTCACCCCTTTGCCATATTATTTTCCTAATTATCATTCTATGCAGCGTCTCTCTTGAGGAACACCATGCACCCACAAAATCAAGCCTCTCACGCACATGATGAGATTAATCCAAGGGCTATCGTTGGAAGCATACCATGATCGTTGGTCAACGCATATACACGCTAGGGGAAAAGTCAGCCAGGCCAAAGGCCATTGGGCCCAAATTGCTAAAGAAAAACCTCCAAATTAGGGGGCAGACCCCCTTAGGTTTGCAAACCTTTTTTACATTCTTCATTTTTTTCATTATTTTTACTTTCTTTCAATTATTGTTTTTTAATTAATTTAATATTTTCATAATATATAAAAAAAAAACACCAAAAAATCAGAAAAGATAAAAGAAAATAATAAATATTTTTATTTTAGTATTTTTGTAAATAAATTGCATTAATTAATTTTAGTTATTAAATTAGGTTTAATTGTAATATTTTCCTTAATAAAATCTAAAATTGGTAGAATTAGGGTTTATAATCATTTTTATCCTTTTTCTTTTCTTTCATAATAATTAAATATTTCCTATTATTTATTTTTGTAATTAAATGGCATGTAAAATAATTAGGTTTAATTTTAGGTTAAAGTTTAATACTTTCTTAACAAATAAAAAATTTAGAATTAGGGTTAAGTTTCTCAATTTCATTTAATTCTTTTTTTCATTAAAATCTTAAAATACCAAAAAACAAATTTCTTTTCATTTTAATTTTATTAATTTAATAATCGTTTAATTTAATTTAATTAAAAAGGGTCCAACGCCCTCGTTTTAATTCTTATTGAATTCGCATATTTATTTCTTTTTTCGTATAATTTTTATGTATCTCTCCCAAAGCCGTGTAATTAATTTCTCGCACTTTACTTTTCATTATTTCTTTATTTTCCTGTCAAATCGGGTTCTGGAAATTTTGGCGATGTGGACCCGCGCCTTTTGTAATAGCTTTAGAACTTTTATTTCTCGCAATATTTTTAACTATTAACAAATGCATGCAAGAATGAATGACAAAAATAAAAACAAACGCGTAGCTCACCAATAACATGACAAGACAAAGATAATTGAATCTGACACACAAATCACACACCACCCCTAGGGTACGCCTCACTGTTGCCTTGCCTCGAAAGGTGATCGTCGAGTAGAGGATGTCTTAGTAAGTCCTCATGATCCGGGAACCTGGCATGAGGGTAGCTTCTAAGGTGTCTTCCCATTGCTCTGGTGATCACCATGTCCCGAACCTCGAATTGACCCGAACACCTCCAACGGTGGTGCTACCTACCTCTCAATGGTGGGATGGCACTACTTTAAAGGACATCTACACAGACGAATTCCTTAGGGTAGGTAGACGACTCTAGATACTTGCTCTAATTTCAAAAACAAATCAAAAAATACTGTTCACACCGACACCTTTTCAAAAAGCTTTCGAAAGCAATTTTTCAAACACTCTTGAGGACCGATACAAGAGTCGAGCTGGAATTTCCAAAGAAACTTTTTAAAACCCACAGTTGAAAAGCAAACAAACCATTTTTGAAAACACAAATGACCAAGTATCTAAGAGCCCATGGATAACCATGGATAGAAAGGGTGATAACACCTTCCCTTTCTATAACCTACCTCCCGAACCGAGAGCAATCTCTTTAAGGAATTTTTCTGTGCTTTTGTCCTTTCCATTTGGAGAAAATAAAAGACGGTGGCGACTCTTACTTCCGCGACATTTCGCGAACCAGCGTTAAACAGTCAGTTCCAGATCCACCGATCACACTTAGCTTTAAGACAGTTTGGTTACGCACGAAGGGATGGCCCGCACGAGATGCTGATTTAAGGTTTGGTATTCGACTACGACAACGGCGATCAAGGTCTTCGCCAGAGATTCATCCGAGCTTAGAGGATGCTAAACAAGGTGGATATCAAGACTTCGGGGCACAAGAATTCCATCCCTTTTGAGCCTTACCTCAAATGGGTATGAACCCGCGCTCAAAGTCTTATGATGCCTTATCCTTCCATTCTTCCGGTAATTATTGAGCCTGTTAAGGAGGGAGAAGTTCCATACACTATCCTACATCCTGACATGCCCACATCTCTTGAAGACCTACAAAGGGATTGGATACAGCTCAAAGGAGAGTGAGATACTTTCGAAGCACAATTCTACGCAAGCGAGAAGAAGGTTTTGGAACTCACTAGGCTACTTCATGAGGAGCAGACTCTAAATGCCTACATTGCACCAATGAGGATGCACACTACTTTTTTATCTTAGAGTTTTGTATTATTTTGCCCAAGGGGCATTGATGTACTCAAACTTTATCTTATTAATATAACGTGTGTTTCTTTTTGTCTAAAACGAACTTGAATCTTTGAAATCCTTGAAAATATTGTGTTGTACCCCAAAATTTGCCCTCTCATGTTTTTGAAGGTCTTCCCTTACATGGTTGGTCACAAACACTTGCCTAACTAAAATAAAGTTTTTTTTGAAGATGAACAAAGTGTCTTTCAATTGGAATTTGGGAAAATTCTTCGATTGGGTATCCAAAATACTTCGATACAGGCTTGACTCACCAGTCTTCGATTGGGCATTTGGCACTCTTCGATCAGGCTTTGATTAGTAAGCTTCGATTAGGTGTTTGGAACCCTTCGATCAAGCTTTGGTGTGCAAGTCTTCGATTGAGCACTGGACCCCTTCGATCAAGTCAATTTCACAATGCTTCGACTAGTACTTTAGAGGGTCCTTCGACTAGAACTTCATACTTTACCTCAATCAGAACATCAGAACGAAATGACCTTCGAATGGCATTTCAGTGAAGAGTTTCTCTTAATCTAAGATGCTCTGATGAAGGAAGTTCTGGACACTTCGAATCAGAACTTAGACTCATCACAAGGCCAAGGGCTGGTCGAAGTTATCTAATAGGGAATGTTCTAGATAGATTCGAATTGGACTTTGAAGCTGGCAAAGAAGGCAGATTCGAAGGAATGAAGTAGGCTGGCATGACTAAGCAAAAACACATATCCTAAGCTGTCCAGGTTCACCCAAAGTTCACAATGGCATGTGTCCCTTGCAAATATAGAAATAATTAAATGCTGATTATGGACTCAATTATTTGAATTAAAGGCCAAATTCTTGCCTTGTTTGCTACCAACCCTACAAGAGCTGATTCGACCAGGGCGATCCTTTTCGAATCAAGCAATCAAAGTAGAGGGAGGCTCAATCGAAGGGGCTATGCAATTAAAGCTCGAGTAATTCGATTTGAGACTCTGAAGCTATCAAAGGGAAGCATTCAAAGGGTCATTCGAAGAACATTCAAAAGGTCCATTTGAAGAAGCATTCAGAAGGCCCATTTGAAGGGCACATAAGAAGTCCATTCGAAGGAGGCAACTCAAGACCAATTGAAGAGCAGGGCCTGAAGGCATTCGAAAATCAAAAGTGTCCAGGTTCATTCAAGATTCCAAAGAGACATGAATATTTCAAAAAAGGAAATCTTTTAATATGTCTGATTCTTGTCTCATGGCTTTAAAGGCCTGGTTAAATGGATGTCCCTTGCCATTTTCATGCACCCACACACTCTTATAAATACGAGGCCAGTGACACATTACAGGGGGGAACAAAAACAGGAATGAGAAAAAAACGGAAAAAGGAGAAACAAGGAGGATTTGGAGATACGCTGCCCATAAACCCACCAAAGGTTGTCAACATTTTCAGAAGTAATCTAAGCCAAAGCAGCCATTCTGCAAACATCTCCACACCCAGAGCCACAGATCATACATCTTTAATTGGTAAGGGTTTGCAAAACCAAAATTGCACCTTCATGACATTTAAATATACATTGCATATGTATTCTTGTTATTACTGATTATATTGCATGTAAGCTACAGCGCAAAGATGAGATCATGCCATTGCTTGGGCACGATCTAAGTTTCTTCTTCGAATCTCAGGATAAAACAAACCTAGGCCCAGATTCAGCAGATTCCAATTAAGGAAGGACTCAAATTGGGAGGAGATTCGAATCAGGGGGTAAAATCCCCCCTGGATCTTTAACGTTTGTCTTGTTTTGCAGGAAATATCTTCTCAGAATCTTGTTCAGAGCTTCGAAGCTTAGAAGCTTAGCTTCGAACTGGATCCAGGGTTCCCAGATCGAAGGATGACATATCCAGATCGAACACCCCAAAGTACAGCCCCTCATGCACCTTCGATCAAGCCTCTTCACTGGATCAAAAGACAGCCCACACCTCTTTCGATCCAGGCCTCCAGAATTATACCTTTTTTACTGCCTGTTTCCTTCAATTTCATCTTTGTTTTGACTATTTTATTTCTTTTTTTTAATCAACATAAAATCAATTAAAATAAAAACCAGAAAAATATTAGGCTAGTTTTTTCTATTAAATTAACTTTGTCAATTAATCATTTAATTATCTTAACATTTTCTCAAAAACTAAAATTAAGAAGATTTAGATCATTTTCCCATAATAAAATAAAACAACAAAAAGATTTTATTCTTAGGATTTTTAGAGGTTATTTTCAGATTCGCGCGCGTTTATTTTATTGTAACTGCCTACTGGTTTGTAATAGCTTAACTAAGACTTTTACACTTTACTGCTTTATTCCCCCAATTTTGGACATGTAAATAATCCCCCTCCCCGAAGCCTTGTAATAGCGTAGGATTTACAATTCCCGCACTTTAAATTCCTGTACATATATTAACTGTTTAGATGTATGCTAACTAGGATTGCATGACAAGATCTATCTTGATTTAAAATAAACTGTAGCTCACCATAACATGTACAAAGATAATATAAACTGAAAAGTGACACACTCGCACATGCCACTCTTAGGGTACACCTCACTTGGTTGCCTCGAACGTGGTCATTTAGTATAGGATGTTTTAGAGGTCTCCCTTTTGTCCAAAGATCATAAGTTGCCTCGAAACGGTTGCCTCGGAAAAATGATCTAAGACATTAGGGTTACCGCTAAGGCGTCCTAACATTGCTTTAGCGGCCACACGTCCCTTAAATTGAATTGACCCGAAAACTCCAACGATGGTGCTACCTACTCCTCAATAGTGGGATAGAATTGTCTAAAGGACATTTTCACAGTTTAATTCCTCTTTGAGTAGGTAGATATTCTTAAGTACTTGCTCCTTTTAAAACAAAACAAAACTTTTCGCACTTACACTCTCTTCAAAACAAAAACTCTTTTCAAATCCACAAACACAAAGAAAAGCAAACTTTTGAAAACATAGTGAGCAAGTACCTAAGAGCTCGTGGATAACCACGGATAGAAAGGGTGCTAACACCTTCCCTTTCTATAATCTACCTCCCGAACCCGAGAAACATCTCGAAAAGGAATTTTTCTGTGCTTTTGTCCTTTCCTTGTTGGATAAAATAAAAGACGGTGGCGACTCTTGCTTACCGTGACATTTTGCGAAAACAAACGCAAACGCAAACCAGCATTCCAAAACAGTCAGTTCTCATTCCCACCGATCACAGAACTGGAGACTCTGCTGGGGATTTATAAGTGAGGTGTACCTTAGGATTAGATCACTTGTGTTTTCAATTGTATTGCTTTGTATGCTTTTAATTTTATGGGCTTGTATCGGAGTTCTATAGATCCTAACCCGGATTTGGGAAACATTCATAGATAGCAATACATTGTGGAAATTGTGCGGGGTATACCGACACGGTTGAAGCAATAGCTATATTAGTGCAACATATTTGTGAGTACCGGTAGCCTTTGAGTCAATCAAAGAGAATACGGGGCCGCTGAGTGATGTCACTAAGCACTAATGAACTAGAACCTTACTTGACCATCTAGGCCTTTTTAGGGGTAGTGAGATGACCGACTTTGGTGCAGTCCAAAGTTGGTAGATACTCGATACTACACTCATTGAGGATTGTTTTCTTGGAATATTTTGGTCGCTAGTTAAGTGGCTAAACCAAAACGATGAACATAGAAAACAATCCAATGATATTGAGCTCCTTAGAACCCGGTTACTATTTTTAGGATAGGTCTTAACCAACTGAAACTGAAAGAGGGTAATACCTAAACTCCAGCCTAAACTTAAGGCTGTTTGTGTGACTTGTGTGCCTTCAAACTTGAACTACTTGCACATTCTTGTTATCTGATAACATGAGTTCCTTGCAGGTTTTGTTTACAGTCCTTATCCGATAATTTGGATTTATTGCAGGGTTTACTTACATCACCTCACACTTTTGCTTAAACGCATAACATACACATCATAACATCATGCCTTAACATTTCCTTAACCATTTCAAGGATCTCAACAGTCTGTGATGTAGGTTATAGTATATCATATGTCTAGTAAGGGGCAAAGAGGATTTATTTTCCTCTAGCCAATGTCGTCTATAAATCAAAACACGATGACTTGAGTCAGGGGCTATGACCCACTCGATATGGTGAGCTTGACTCTTGAAGAAGGACTCTCAGCAACATGAAGTTCCTTCAATCAAGCTACCAGATTCAAATTCTAACCGTTTCTTGTTTACCCCACGAGATCCTTGAAAAAATTGCATACATATATCATATATATCATTGCATAACAGGTCATCCGATACAAGTCTCTCATGTTCTCGCTGCTTATTTCAGCAATGACTTTCCAACCAGACAACCAAGATCTCCGGGCTCAAAACGCCCAACTTCAAGAAATGTTCTTGAACCTATCCCAGGGGAAAGAAGAAATAAAAGCTCTCCTCACAAGGGGCTTGGTCCTAGGGAATCCAGGAGGCATCAGGAATGATCAGTTGGAAGGGCTACAAATTGAGTTGGCAACAATGAAGATCCAGATGATGGGACAGCTGGTGGGCCAGATGGCTCTCATTCAAGACTTAGTTCAAAGACAAGAAGAGCTCAGGGTACTCGTCAACAAGCTGCTTCAAAATAACCAAGTGGGGCAAACAACTAGGGTTGAAGATCAAATCATCGTTCAACCTCCTTTGGGGAAAGAAGACAAGGGAAAAGCTCCTCAGCTTGCTTCAGGGTCACAAGCCCAACATCAACCTCGCCAGTATCAATGGGGTAATCGGCGTAAGCAAAATACGCCTGGAAGACATTTCTCTGAGACTGATATACCATCATCTCTAATACTGAAACGCTTGTTGGAGGTCAATCTGATTACTTTAAAGGATTCTCCCCGGAGTCCCAACACCTCTGCTTTTGGCTATCGTCCCGATGCATTTTGTGTATACCACTCCCATAGTCCTGGACATGACACCGACGACTGTTGGACTCTGAAGAACAAGATCCAAGACTTGATTGACGGAAGGGTGCTGGAGTTCATGCCGGATGGCGAGATGAAAATCTTCCGCTGAAAATTCTCCATCTGAGATGACTAGTTCAAACTAAGAGACTTTTGTTCATTTGAATTCTGAAGTTATATTTTTCTTTGCTTATTCAAACAATTATTATCATGTCGAACTCTTTTATTTCATTAATGCATTGCATATGTCTGTTTCGAATCAATCCATTCGTATTTCACTATATTCAAATTGCTTTCGTTTTTGTGATGTTCAACTCTCGATTAAAAAATTCTAAGCCTTTAGAGGGAGGATGACGAAAACGATACCACGATCTTTACAGTATGCTTTTAAATAGACCCCGCTGATGAGGTACAGACATTGTTTCAAATCCTAAACAGTGGAGTTATAAAGAAGATAATCCCTAGTCAACCCCTTTGAGCCAAAGAAGTTAGAATTTTTCTTTTCATGAATTAAAACCCTTAATTATAACCTAGGGCAGGGTAGTTTTCTCAGTTGATCCAGGTGCACAATGAATGGCATCAAAGAAGTCCTTCCAAAACAAGAGACAATGATGGTTCCGAATAATCGTAAGGACAAGCAGTCATTATCTCTCAGAAATAAAAGCCCATTAAGTCAAAACCTATGAAGGAGACTTACACAAAAACTGGGACATCCCGCTGACTGCAATCACAAAAAGAAACAGTTCATGCAAAAATAAAACAGGGATAATAAAATCAGAAAGGAAGAGATCCTGCAAACTCTCAACAAAATGACTGCCTGTTCAAAATAAATTGTTAGTATCCGAACCATCACTGGTATATCAGAGCAAAGACTCAATTAAGATCTAATGCACGATTAGCTGAGTTTAGGATCGAAGAACATCACGAAGAACGGGTGGGTACAAATAAAATTTGAGCCTTTATCCTTTGTTTCTTAAACCATGAACCAGACCACGTTATAACCCTTAAAAAGTCCTAGCTGAAGCATGGGTTAGTCCGAAAGCATACTGTTACAAAAGGTATCCTGACTCCTGTAGGGCTTGCTGTAAATCCTGAGTTGACGTCACATTTTACAAAATTTTCCTATCTTACTAAAAAAATGCATTTTCAAAAACTTCAAGACAGACATAAGCTTTGCATTCTTAAAATAACATTGTTTGCATATGACTATTTGTTCAAATAGCAGAGAAATTCGCACGAAGAATATCTAGTGAACAAAAACCTTTTCAATAAAAAAGGATCACCTCAAGTGGAAAAACACTTCCAATTAAGGGGCACGGCATGATCATTGTCCATCATCTGGGGCAGTCAAGTCAAGATTCAAGGAATCTCTCAAAATGCCAAATAGCCAGGGGTAAATCTCCATCAGAATCAATTGGGGCATTGGACATGAATTCCAGCAACGAATCGTGCATGATCAAACAAAGATCTTATGGTAGTATGGAAACACAACACTACCGACAGTGACACCTCTCTACATCCTGAGGGAATGGACATAGTCAAAAAATATCGCGCGTGAATCAAAGACCCGCTAGGTTGACTGGCCTAGGCAAAAATAAGGGCTTCCCGGCGAACCAAAAGGGTTCGGGCAAAAATTAGGGATAAAAATGAAAAATTTGTACACCCGGCAAGTCGAAAACCTGAAAAGGCGGCTTGGGCAAAAAAGGGTATCCCGGTGGACCGAAAACCCGAAGGGGCGGTCCAAGCAAAAATTAGGGATCAAAGCGTACGACTATGTCTCGTCATCTCGTCACTGGCCTACCAGAAGAAGACTTGTCATTTCAATCGAAAGATACCAAGAACCTCATAGGTGGGGATAATACTCGATCCACATGGCCTTCACAGGAACCTTCTCCCGCAAAAAACAGGGGCAAATAAGAATTGTCCGAACTATACAAGTTGCTCTATCCACCAGGTACCAAGGTATATATTCAGCTGAAGAATATGGCTAAGATACTTTCACTCCCCGCAGAGTAAGACAGTAATGATAGCTCTCTCAGCCGAGACTTGCAACTATGAACGAATCAACAATACTCTCGCAAGCAGAGTTGGTCTACCATCATCCCTAAAAAGGCTGGGTATCCCCAAAAGGTCTTAATATTCCCCAGCGGAGTATAAAGATATTCTCCAGCAAAGCGTAAGAGCATCCCTGGCAGTCTTAATATTCCTCAACGGAATATAAGAATGTTCCCCGGCAGAATGCAAGATACCCCCCAGTGGAGCCATTTCCCAAGCGCAGTCTAAAAAAGTTCCCCAATGGAGTTGAATCATCTTCCCCAATAGATTCTGGAAGCTTATCCCCTGCGAAGCACAAATAAGTCTCCCCAGCCAAATTCAGAGGTTATCCTTACAAGAGTCTAACCGGGTTATCCTCAGCAAGTTGCAACTGAAAGATCATCCCCAACGAAGTTCTTTCTATCCCCAGCGGAGTTCATCATCAAAATCCCCAACAGAGCTTATCAGCGGAATCCCCAGCGGAGTTTATCATTAAAATCTCAGCAAAGTATCTCTTCCCCACAGAGTAATTCCCCGCAGAGTAATCTCTTCACCATGTTTATTCCCCAACGGAGTTATTTTCTCCTACAGGTTTATTCTCACAACCATCTTCGTTCGTCATCCCCATCAGAAACATTCTAAATAAAGTTTGGAGACACACATACTCTTCAACAGCAGTCCAGGATTTAACAAACTCCCCGACATTTGTCAAGGATTTATTTTCCCAGACGAAAATACATTCATAAACATTTCACATTTCATACCTCCTATTTACATACATGATAAAGTGCATACGACACGATCTCATTTATTTTTGAGAACATCATGACATCATGCATTTCATACATCATGACATTGCATACAGCTAACGCTTTACCTTTTTTCAGGAAAAGGTCAATCAAAAGATGGCTACCATCAACCTTTTCAAGTCCCAGTTGAATACCTGTAGCAAGCAAGGAAAAATATCTGTGGACAACTGATTGTAGATTAATACCTGTAACAAGCCAGGAAAATTATCTACATAAAGAGATTGAATATTAATACCTGTAGCAAGCCAGGAAAATTATCTTTCTTTCTCAGGTCAGAGATTAATACCTGAAACCAGCCAGGACAACTTTCTCATCGACCAACCTTTTTAAGTCCCAGTTGAATACCTGTAGCAAGCCAGGAAAAATATCTGTGGACGACTGATTGTAGATTAATACCTGTAACAAGCCAGGAAAATTATCTACATGAAGAGATTGAAGATTAATACATATAGCAAGCCAGGAAAATTATCTTTCTTTCTCAGGTCAGAGATTAATACCTGAAACCAGCCAGGACAACTTTCTCATCGACCAACCTTTTTAAGTCCCAGTTGAATACCTGTAGCAAGCCAGGAAAACTATTTGTGGACGACTGATTGTAGATTAATACCTGTAACAAGCCAAGAAAATTATCTACATGAAGAGATTGAAGATTAATACCTGTAGCAAGCCAGGAAAATTATCTTTCTTTCTCAGGTCAGAGATTAATACCTGAAACCAGCCAGGACAACTTTCTCATCGACCAACCTTTTCAAGTTCCAGATTAATACCTGTAACAAGCCAGGAAAAATATCTGTGGACGACTGATTGTAGATTAATACCTGTAACAAGCCAGGAAAATTATCTACATGAAGAGATTGAAGATTAATACCTGTAGCAAGCCAGGAAAATCATCTTTCTTTCTCAGGTCAGAGATTAATACCTGAAACCAGCCAGGACAACTTTCTCATCGACCAACCTTTTCAAGTCCCAGTTGAATACCTGTAACAAGCCAGGAAAAATATCTGTGGACGAATGATTATAGATTAATACCTGTAACAAGCCAGGAAAATTATCTACATGAAGAGATTGGAGATTAATACCTGTAGCAAGCCAGGAAAATTATCTTTCTTTCTCAAGTCAGAGATTAATACCTGAAACCAGCCAGGACTACTTTCTCATCGACCAACCTTTTCAAGTCCCAGTTGAATACCTGTAACAAGCCAGGAAAAATATCTGTGGACGACTGATTGTAGATTAATACCTGTAACAAGCCAGGAAAATTATCTACATGAAGAGATTGAAGATTAATACCTGTAACAAGCCAGGAAGACCATCTTTCTTTCTCAGGTCAGAGATTAATACATGAAACCAGCCAGGATAACTATCTCATCGGCCAACCTTTTTAAGTTCTAGATTAATACCTGTAACAAGCCAGGAAAATCATCTACACGAAGAGATTGAAGATTAATACTTGGAACCAGACAGGACAAGTTCTATAACCTCAACGGTATATTCCCAGTGAGCACGAGTCAGTTCCTAAATCTCAACAAAATTTAGACTTCCCCAGCGGAATCTTCTACAAACAACAGGTATGCAAGTTCTCGCTGAGGAATCTCTTATGTGATCGACACTCCTGCAGATGGCATCTATAAGCCTATCCTCCTACCAACAATCTCCAAATGGCATATGTAAGCCCATTCCCGACATCACAATGTTGATACTACACCATGCGAGTGCAAATTTCTGGGTACTCTAGTGTTCAATTATCTTCCACCTTCGGATCACGAAAGGCTCGAAAGCCAATCTATATCCTCAAGTTTAAGAAAATTGAACAGGGGCAACTATTGTACCCCAAAATTTGCCCTCTCATGTTTTCGAAGGTCTTCCCTTACATGGTTGGTCACAAACACTTGCCTAACGAAAATAAAGTTTTTTTTGAAGATGAACAAAGTGTCTTTCGATTGGCATCTGGGAAAAGTCTTCGATTGGGTATCCAAAATACTTCGATACAGGCTTGACTCGCCAGTCTTCGATTTGGCATTTGGCACTCTTCGATCAGGCTTTGATTAGTAAGCTTCGATTAGGTGTTTGGAACCCTTCGATCAAGATTTGGTGTGCAAGTCTTCGATTGAGCGCTGGACCCCTTCGATCAAGTCAATTTCACAATGCTTCGACTAGTACTTCAGAGGGTCCTTCGACTGGAACTTCATAATTTACCTCAATCAGAACATCAGAACGAAATGACCTTCGAATGGCATTTTAGTGCATAGTTTCTCTTAATCTAAGATGCTCTGATGAAGGAAGTTCTGGACACTTTGAATCAGAACTTAGACTCATCACAAGGCCAAGGGCTGGTCGAAGTTGTCTAATAGGGAATGTTCTAGATAGATTCGACTTGGACTTTGAAGCTGGCAAAGAAGGCAGATTCGAAGGAATGAAGTAGGCTGGCATGACTAAGCAAAAACACATATCCTAACCTATCCAGGTTCACCCAAAGTTCACAATGGCATGTGTCCCTTGCAAATATAGAAATAATTAAATGCTGATTGTCGACTCAATTATTTGAATTAAAGGCCAGATTCTTGCCTTGTTTGCTCCCAACCCTACAAGAGCTGATTCGACCAGGGTGATCCTTTTCGATTCAAGCAATCGAAGCAGAGGGAGGCTCAATCGAAGGGGCTATGCAATTGAAGCTGGAGTAATTCAATTTGAGACTCTGAAGCTATCAAAGAGAAGCATTCAAAGGGTCATTCGAAGAACATTCAAAAGGTCCATTTGAAGAAGTATTCAGAAGGCCCATTCGAAGGGCACATAAAAAGTCCATTTGAAGGAGGCAACTCAAGACCAATCGAAGAGCAGGGCCTGAAGGCATTTAAAAATCAAAAGTGTCCAGGTTCATTCAAGATTCCAAAGAGACATGAATATTTCAAAAAAGGAAATCTTTTAATATGTATGATTCTTGTCACATGGCTTTAAAGGCCTGGTTAAATGGATGTCCCTTGCCATTTTCATGCACCCACACACTCCTATAAATACGAGGCCAGTGACACATTACAGGGGGGGAACAAAAACAGGAACGAGAAAAAAACGAAAAAAGGAGAAACAAGGAGGATTTGGAGATACGCTGCCCACAAACCCACCAAAGGTTGTCAACATTTTCAGAAGTAATCCAAGCCAAAGCAGCCATTCTGCAAACATCTCCACACCCAGAGCCACAGATCATACATCTTTAATTGGTAAGGGTTTGCAAAACCAAAATTGCACCTTCATGACATTTAAATATACATTGCATATGTATTCTTGTTATTACTGATTATGTTGCATGTAAGCTACAGCGCAAAGATGAGATCGTGCCATTGCTTGGGCACGATCTAAGTTTCTCCTTCGAATCTCAGGATAAAACAAACCCAGGCCCAGATTCAGCAGATTCCAATTGAGGAAGGACTCAAATTGGGAGGAGATTCGAATCAGGGGGGTAAAATCCCCCCTGGATCTTTAACGTTTGTCTAGTTTTGCAGGAAATATCTTCTTAGAATCTTGTTCAGAGCTTCGAAGCTTAGCAGCTTAGCTTCGAACTGGATCCAGGGTTCCCAGATTGAAGGATGACATATCCAGACCGAACACCCCAAAGTACAACCCCTCATGCACCTTCGATCAAGCCTCTTCACTGGATCGAAAGACAGCCCACACCTCTTTCGATCCAGGCCTCCAGAATTATACCTTTTTTACTGCCTGTTTCCTTCGATTTCATCTTTGTTTTGACTATTTTATTTCTTTTTTTAATCAATATAAAATCAATTAAAAGAAAAACCACAAAAACATTAGGCTAGTTTTTTCTATTAAATTAACTTTGTCAATTAATCATTTAATTATCTTAACATTTTCTCAAAAACTAAAATTAAGAAGATTTAGATCATTTTCCCATAATAAAATAAAACAACAAAAATATTTTATTCTTAGGATTTTTAGGGGTTATTTACAGATTCGCGCGCGTTTATTTTATTGTAACTGCCTACTGGTTTGTAATAGCTTAACTAAGACTTTTACACTTTACTGCTTTATTCCCCCAATTTTGGACATGTAAATAATCCCCCTCCCCGAAGCCTTGTAATAGCGTAGGATTTACAATTCCCGCACTTTAAATTCCTGTACTTATATTAACTGTTTAGATGTATGCTAACTAGGATTGCATGACAAGATCTATCTTGATTTAAAATCAACCGTAGTTCACCATAACATGTACAAAGATAATATAAACTGAAAATTGACACACTCGCACATGCCACTCTTAGGGTACACCTCACTTGGTTGCCTCGAACGTGGTCATTGAGTATAGGATGTTTTAGAGGTCGCCCTTTTATCCAAAGATCATAAGTTGCCTCGAAACGGTTGCCTCGGAAAAATGATCTAAGACATTAGGGTTACCGCTAAGGCGTCCTAACATTGCTTTAGCGGCCACACGTCCCTTAAATCGAATTGACCCGAAAACTCCAACGACGGTGCTACCTACTCCTCAATAGTGGGATAGCATTGTCTAAAGGACATTTGCACAGTTTAATTCCTTTTTGAGTAGGTAGATGTTCTTAAGTACTTGCTCCTTTTAAAACAAAACAAAACTTTTCGCACTTACACTCTCTTCAAAACAAAAACTCTTTTCAAACCCACAAACACAAAGAAAAGCAAACTTTTGAAAACATAGTGAGCAAGTACCTAAGAGCCCGCGGATAACCACAGATAGAAAGGGTGCTAACACCTTCCCTTTCTATAATCTACCTCCCGAATCCGAGAAACATCTCGAAAAGGATTTTTTCTGTGCTTTTGTCCTTTCCTTGTTGGATAAAATAAAAGACGGTGGCGACTCTTGCTTACCGTGACATTTTGTGAAAACAAACGCAAACGCGAACCAGCATTCCAAAACAATCAGTTCTCATTCCCACCGATCACACATTGCATATGCACATATCATTCATCATGACATAAGCGGGTCTTTTGCAACGAGTTTCCTCATCTCTCTACTATTTATTTCAGTAAGATAGATCTCAAACAGACAGTCAAAGATATCCAAGCTCAGAACACGCAGTTTCAACAGTTGCTCATGACCCTAGCATAGGGGCAAGAAGAGTTGAAGACTCTACTGGCTGAGGAAAGGGAAAAGAAAACAAAGAAGGTCATTGGGGTTTTAAACACGGGGATAAGGTTTCAAGGGCAGACTAGAAGAACCTTGAATTTTGCTACAACATCCGGTGAAGGAAAGGGGAAAGGAAAGGAAACGGCGGTTCCGTCAGAATCTGAAGAAGAGGAAGACTACTCTGAGGAACAGTATCCTCCAACTTATGATAAGTACAGACATCTTGAAGAGCGTTTGAGTGCCATGGAAATACAAAAGGTGCCAGGTCTAGACTTTGCAGAATTGGGACTAGTATCGGGGATTGTGATTCCTCTGAAATTCAAAGTGCCTTTGTTCATAAAATATAATCGAGTGTCATGTCCTAAGATGCACTTCCGATCATATGTGAGAAAGATCCAACCACACTCCGCTGATAAAGACTTGTGGGTGCATTTTTTCCAAGATAGTCTATCTGGAACACAACTCGACTTGTTTTACCAACTGGAAAGGGCCAACGTCCATAATTGGGAGGATCTTGCCGCAACTTTCTACAAGCAATATCAATATAATGCTTATTTGGCGCCTACCCGTACCCAACTTCAGAGTATGGCTATGGCTTCCAATGAGGGTTTCAAGGATTACACGCAGAAATGGAGAGATCTAGCTGGGAGGGTGCAACTCCCTCTGTCTGAAAGGGAATTGGTGGACATGTTCTTAGGCACTCTATCGAGCCCCTTCTTCAACCATTTGATTGGAAGCTCATTTGCAGGGTTTACTGAGTTAATACTAACCGGAGAGAGGGTGGAAGCTGGCATAAAAAGTGGAAAGATTCAAAAGGATTCATCTTCTTCTACAGCTGTGGGGAAGCCTTTTATTGGGATGAAAGAAGTAGCTGCTGTATATCCACAAAGGAACCAAGGGAGAGCCGAACGCCGACCAATGGTAGGGGCTGTTATGATCCCAAAGCTACATCTAATCAGTCAAGAAGTAATCAACCGAGGGTGGAAAGGCCAGTCCGGTAATTCACCAGAATCAATATGACTCTGTCCCAAGTATTACCGCATCTTCTAAAATCCAATTTGGAAACTTTAAAAGAAGCTCCAAAAAACCCCCAACACAACGTCCCCTCATTATCACCCAAATGCCCGTTGCGCATATCATTCTGAAAGTCTGGGTCACGACACCAACAACTGTTGGGCCTTGAAAAACAAAATTCAAGACCTTATAGAGGCAAAAGAAATTGAGTTTGATGCACCCGAAAAGCCAAATGTCATTTCTGCTCCTATGCCCAGACATGGTCACAACACCAATTCTATTGAAGAAGATTTGTTTGTTACCACAGTTGATGAACTCGTGACTCCACTCCCAATCATTAAGATAAACTTGTTGAAAGCCGGTGTATTCCTGGGTTGTAATGAAGACTGCCACCTCTGCTTATCCTCACCAACTGTTTGCCCTTTGTTGAAGACAGGCATCCAACGCTTGATAGACAACAAAGAGATCCTGTTTGAAAGTACTCATGTCTCTCGTGTTCCTGTTGAAGATATTTCAATCATTACCATCTCCGCCAATTCTTCCAGGGTCTCCAAAAGACCCGTTAGAATTACATCTGCTCCAAAAGCTACTCCTCTTATAATCGCAATTCCTAAGTCAGTCCCATATGAATCAGACAAAACTGTGTCGTGGAATTACGGTGGGGACATCTACTACCATAGCATCAAACAAGATAGGCTGGCCGCCGGAGAGATAAGCTCCAAAGAAGAAGACTCCAACATTAGCAATATTTCCAGAACTAGTAAGGTTACCCGAAGCAGTAGAATATTTTCTCCAGAAATTGCCCCCCCAAAGGCAGTTTTTGGACCCGTGGCTGCTCCAAATGTTACTTATGTATCAATAATCATCTCTGCAAGTGCTCCTATTTACGAAGATGATACAACCCCCGTTGTCATTCCTACCAATACTACTTCTGCTGAAACTCGAGGAAAAAGTATTCAATTGGAGCCTGTCCGGACGAAGGCTCAATCACTGACTATCCCCGAAACCTCCAAGAAAGAAATGGAGGGTATCTTGAGAATCATGAAAAGGAGCGACTACGATGTAGTCGAACAGTTGGGGAAAACTCCCTCCAAAATATCCATACTGTCATTGCTACTGTTTCCGAGGCACATGCGAAAGCCCTGGTGAAGTTCCTAAAGACAGCCCATGTGCCTCAAGAGACATTTGCCGATCAATTTCAAGATTGCATGGCCAGCTTGACAGCGGATAACGACCTAGGCTTCTCAGATGCTGATCTGACACCAAGGGGAAGAAAGCACAACAAGGGATTACATGTCTCTGTGGAATATATAGGCACAACTCTGGCCCATGTCTTGGTGGACACTGGCTCATCTTTGAATGTTTTACTGAAGAAAGCCCTCGACAGACTGGACTATGAAGGACTGGCGTTAAAGCCAAGTAACATAGCCGTAAGGGCATTTGATGGCTCAAAGAGGATGGTACATGGGGAGGTGGATATCCCCATAAAGGTTGGGACTCAAACTTTCAATTCAACCTTTTATGTAATGGACATCCGCCCCTCTTACTCATGTCTGCTAGGATGGCCATGGATCCATAATACTGGCGCTGTCACCTCTATATTGCACCAGATGCTGAAATATCCGGTCCAAGGAAAGATTATCACTGTCCATAGAGAGGAAGAATATATGATTAGCCACCTCAATTCCTTCAGGTATGTGGAATTGGATGGCGAGTTCATTGAAACTCCTTTTCAACACTTCGAAGAGGTCCCCCCAAGAGGTAGAAGTGACCAAGACTGTGTCCCAGATTCCCAAGATTACAAGGCCTCCACTCTGGATGTCATATCTGAAGGACGCCAAAGCAGTAGTAGAGGAAGGTGGATGCACTATCTGGGGGCAACTTCCAGATATTCTGTATAAATATGACAAGTTTGGCTTAGGTTTTACTTCAAATGCTCAGAAGGCTGTACGTTGTGCCCGTGCTGGAGGGCCACCCTTGAAGATTAGCAACCGAGAGGTCAATGCGGTAGAAGATGGTGAAGAGGATTGCAGCTTGGAGGATTGGATCTTTCCTACTATCAATGGAGGACTTCGCAATTGGGAGGCCAGAGACTTCACCCCAATAACTTTCATTATCTTTTACATTTTGTTGGATATGTAATAGAGAAAAACAATATGCACTGTCAAAACCTTGTGTCTTACCCGAGGCTCAATGGTCCATTTGTAAAGGTTATTATTTCATCTTCATATGAAATTCAATGAATCATGGACGTTTTTCGCATACAAACTTTTGTGCTCATTGTTTTTCCTTTACGTTTTATTTTTTAAGGATGGCTATACCATTACAATCACCCACACTCACAAATGCAGGTACCCCTCCATCACTACAACAAGAGGAAAAAGCCATTCATCCTCACGAGGAAGTTGTGGATACAATCAACTTGGGTACCGAGGAGGATAAAAAAAGTTCAAGGTGGGTTCCAATCTAGAGCCCAGTGTCAAGGAGCGTCTGATTTAGCTGTTGCATGATTATGTTGAGATTTTTGCCTGGTCATATGAAGACATGCCAGGACTTGATACGGACATCGTGGTACATCGTTTGCCTACAAGAGAAGATTATCCGCCCGTAAAACAAAAAGTCCGCCGCATGAGACCTGATATGTCAGAAAAGATCAAAGCGAAGGTCATGAAGCAATTCAATGCTGGATTCTTGGTTGCCACTTTCTATCCTCAATGGATTGCCAACATTGTTCCCGTACCTAAAAAAGACAGCAAAGTACGAATGTGCATGGACTACAGAGATTTGAATAGGGAAAACCCTAAAGATGATTTTCCACTTCCCCACATTGATATCCAGGTTGACAATACGGCTCAACACAAAGTGTTTTCCTTCATGGACGGATTCTCAGGTTAGAACCAAATCAAAATGGCACCTGAGGACATGGAGAAAACTACATTTGTCACATAGTGGGGCACATTCTACTACAAGGTGATGCCATTCGGACTGAAGAATGCTGGGGAAACCTATCAACGCACCATGGTAACTTTATTTCACGACATGATACATCATGAAATAGAGGTCTACGTAGACGATATGATAGTGTTGTACCCCAAAATTTGCCCTCCCATATTTCTCAAAACATTTCAAGAAAAATTCACAAGTCCAACCCGGCGCATCATATTCAGGTGTTCTTTCGCTAAGATATCTCTGATAACATATTCTCAAATTCAGGTTCGGCTCAAGAGTCAATTCTTTAAAGAAGGTATCCGAATGTGTGAGTTTTCTTGAAGAAATATGGTGAAAAAAGTGCGCTGAAAGTGCAGTTTTTACGCGCTAAAAAATTCATAACTTGAAGATCGTGGCTCGTTTTGAACCCGTTCCGGTGGCCAAAATTTCGTCTTGACATTATCTACGTTTTCATCTCTCACGGCTGGAAGCCAATTTCGATCAGAAGGTCTTCAAAAATGTGGATGTATCAAGTATTTTCATACAGAAAATTTGTGACAGAAGTTTATTTGCGTCATGTTCAGAAAATCATAACTTGGTCGATTTTCATCGTATCGAGCTGGTTCCAACGCCAAAATTTCAAAAATTGAGGTGACTACATTTTCACAGAAGGTATTGAGTTCAAACGGTATTCAAAAGGCCTTCGTTTTTTGCTCAGAGTGCGTGACACGCTGAAAATCCTGAATGCTGAATATTATTTCATCTGGGCCGAAACTTCGAAAATTCATAACTCGGTCAATTTTTATCGGATTGGGCTCATATTTTTACACAAGGTCACTGACTCATAGATCTACAATTTTGCTTCAAAAGTCGAGACCAAATTATGCACCGATCAATACCAGTTTTTTATTGAAGAACGTGTCGGAGTCGACACTGGAGCCCAAAATAAGTTTGTCTGAGCTGAAACTTCAAAAATTCATAACTAATTCACCGTTTATCCGATTGAGTCGATTTTCGGACAGGAGTTAGTTCTCGATATCGGATACATTTTGTTTTCACATTTCAACTTCAAAAAATGCACTTAAGTCCCTGCGATTTAGCCTGGAAAGTGACGAATTCAAGTGAATATTGGAGGCCCAATTGCACATTCAAAGCCCATTTGCTTTACCCTAATTTTCATTATATAATCACCTCTTTTCACACAAATCGAAGAGGAGAAGAGGAGAAAAAAAAGAGGAGAGGAAAAAAAAGAGAGGAGGAAAAGAGAGAAAAAACCTTGCCACAACACTGTTAGAATATCAAACTCTTTCAAGAACCCTAAAACCTTGAAATCCTTATTACAAATCCCTCTCTCACTACAAACAAGCCATCACAGTTATAAACCAATACCTCACTACTTCTTCAGTAAGGATAAGGCTGGCTTGATCTCCATGATCCTAATTTTCCAGTAAGGCATAAAAGCATTCAAGTCACTAATCTTCCAGTAAGTGTAAGATTGATTTGATCTCCATGATCAAAAGGGTATAATCATTCATACATGCCATATTGTGCCTAAACATTAAATTTCTTCATATGTTGGTTTTATTTGAATTTTTATGATTTTATTTAATGTGTTCATGAGGTTCAACACTGCAGATTTAGACAGGATCCCATGCAGGTTCATTAAGGAACGTTGAGGCCAAAAGCCAAATGGCCAAAAGGCCGAAAGCCAAATGGCCAAAACAGAATATTTTACACATGACACCAATACATGGCGAGACAGACATCCTGAGAAGATTAAGGAACGTTGAGGCCAAAACGCAAATGGCCAAAAGCCAAAAGCCAAATGGCCAAAGTAGAACAATTTATGCATGATGAGGCCAGAACACAAATGGCCAAACCACTCCAATTCACCTCCAAAAAGGGGACAGAAACCCCCCAAGGTATTGTATTTTCTTTCTTTTCCTTATTTTATTTATTTCAATTATTTCTTTTTTTTAATTAATTCCTTTAATTTAACTTATTTTCATAAAATATAAAAAATAGTAAAAAACAGAAAAGTCATAAAAATCAAAATATATTTATTTAATTAATATTTTTTGTAAATAAATTTCACTAATAATTAATTATTTATTTTTATAAATCAAAATTGCATGTAAATAATTATATTAACTTTAGGTTTAATTTTAACATGTTTTTCTTAATAAAAAAAAATAGAATTAGGGTTAATATTTTAATTTCATTTAATCTTTCTCATAAAAATACATAAAAAACATAAATACCAAAAACTCAAAAAAAATAATAATTTCTTTTTTCTCTTTAATTTCATTAGTTTAATCATTTAATTTAATTTCATTAAAAAGGGTCCAACGCCCTCGTTTCCAATTTTAATTCCTATTCGCGCATTTTTATTTATTTCCTTCTTTCAAATATTATGTAATTGCTCAAGCCATGTAACTCGGACATTTTATATTTCCCGCATTTTATTTCTTTATTTTCTGTCAAATCGGGTCCTGGATTAAATTTGGTGATGTGGACCCGCGCCTTTGTAATAGTTTAGAACTTTTAATTTCCGCATCTTTTTAACTGTTAATAAATGCATGCAAGAATGAATGATAAAATAAAAACAAACGCATAGATCACCTTGACATGAATAAGACAAAATAACTGAACATGACACACAAATCACACACCACCCCTAGGGTACGCCTCACTGTTGCCTTGCCTCGAAAGGTGATCGTCGAGTAGAGGATGTCTTAGTAAGTCCTCATGATCCGGGAACCTGGCATGAGGGTAGCTTCTAAGGTGTCTTCCCATTGCTCCGGTGATCACCATGTCCCGAACCTCGAATTGACCCGAACACCTCCAACGGTGGTGCTACCTACCTCTCAATGGTGGGATGGCACTACTTTAAAGGACATTTACACAGACGAATTCCTTAGGGTAGGTAGACGACTCTAGATACTTGCTCTAAATTTCAAAACAAATCAAAAATACTTTTCACACCAACACATTTTCAAAAAGCTTTCGAAAGCATTTTTTCAAACACTCTTGAGGACTAATACAAGAGTCGAACTGAAATTTTCAAAGAAACTTTTTAAAACCCACAGTTGAAAAGCAAACAAAACATTTTTGAAAACACAAATGAGCAAGTATCTAAGAGCCCATGGATAACCATGGATAGAAAGGGTGCTAACACCTTCCCTTTCTATAATCTACCTCCCGAACCGAGAGCAATCTCTTTAAGGAATTTTTCTGTGCTTTTTTCCTTTCCATTTGGAGAAAATAAAAGACGGTGGCGACTCTTGCTTCCGCGACATTTCGCGAACCAACGTTAAACAGTCAGTTCCAGATCCACCGATCACAGATAGCCACATCACAAACAGAAGAAGAGCACTTGGATCACTTACAAAAGTTGTTTGAGAGATTAGAGAAGTACAAGCTAAGGTTGAATCCAAACAAATGCACATTCAGAGTACGGTCCGGTAAACTCTTAGGTTTTGTCGTCCGTAATAAGGGTATTGAAGTCGATCCTGCCAAAGTTAAAGCAATACAAGAGATGCCTACTCCTCGTACTGAGAAGGAAGTCGGAGGATTCTTGGGACGCTTGAACTATATTGCCAGATTCATTTCTCACCTAACAGCTACTTGTGAGCCAATCTTCAAGCTATTGAAGAAAGATCAAGTAGTCAAATGGAGTGATGAGTGCCAGGTTGCTTTTGACAAAATCAAAGAGTACTTACAAGAGCCTCCTGTATTGATGCCACCATTGAAGGGAAGACCACTGATCATGTATCTGACTATTTTAGAAAACTCAATGGGGTGTGTATTGGGTCAGCATGACGAGTTTGGCCGAAAAGAGCACGCTATTTATTACCTGAGTAAAAATTTTACCGACTGTGAAACCAGATATTCACTGCTCGAGAAAACTTGATGCACTATGGCATGGGCTGCTCTCCAGCTAAGATAGTATATGCTGACTCATACTACTTTATTGATATCTAAGATGGATCCGATAAAATACATCTTCGAGAAGCCTGCTCTCTATAGGAGAATAGCTAGATGGCAAATGATCCTAACAGAATACGACATACAGTATACTACCCAGAAAGCTATAAAGGGCAGTGTGCTAGGTGATCATCTTGCTCATCAAGCTGTATAAGACTATATGTCCATGAAGTTTGAATTCCCAAATGAAGACATTATGACATTAGACAACTGTGAAGAAATCAGGCCATATGACGGACCTGAACAAGGACCCTGATGGACCCTATTCTTGGATGGGGCATCCAATGCACTTGGTAATGGTATCGACGCTGTACTCATATCTCCGGAAGGGTGTCATACTCCTTTTACTTCTAGACTTTGCTTCCATTGTACAAACAACATGGCAGAATACGAAGTGTGCATCTTTGGTCTCAGAGTTGTCATAGACTTGGGAATCAAATCCTTATACGTATTTAGAAACTCAGTTTTGGTCATCAGTCAGATCAAAGGGGAATGAGACACTAAACACCCAAACCTTATCCCTTACAAAGAACATGTTTTGACATTGCTACCACATTTTGAGAAGATTACCTTCGAGAATTTCCCGCGAGAAGAAAATCATCTAGCAGACGCTCTAGCCACAAAGTCATCTATATTTAAACTTAATTGGGATAACGAGGCTCCCCAGATCACCGTCGAACGAATGGATGAACCAACGCATTGTCATGAGATTAATACTGAAGAGGTAGTGGACCAACCTTGGTTTCATGAGGTCAAGAGGTATCTCAAGAATATCCAGAAGGAGCTTTAATCAATGATAAGAAGTTCTTAAGGATATTCTCTGCTAAGTTCTTCCTTAGTCATGGCATCCTGTACAAACGTAATCATGACTCCATTTTGCTTCGGTGCGTGGATACGGTTGAAGCTGAAAAGATCATGGCTAAATTACATGATGGTACTTTTGACACCCACTCCAGTGGGCATACGATGACGAAGAAAATCCTACGGGCAGGATATTATTGGTCTACCATGGAAGCAGATTTCTATCAACACTCTCGGACTTGTCATAAGTGTCAAATTTATGCTGACAAGAAGCACGTACCTCTGGTTTCTCTGAATGTATTGACGACTCCTTGGCCCTTTGCTATGTGGGGAATTGATATGATTGGAGAGATCAAGCCTACAACCTCCAATGGACACCGCTTCATCCTAGTGGCCATTGACTATTTTACAAAGTGGGTTGAAGCAGCCTCCTTTGCCTCCGTGACCAAGAATGTTGTGGCCCGCTTCATCAAGCAAAACCTTATTTTCCGGTACGGTGTCCCAGAAAGGATCATTACTGACAATGGTACAAATCTCAACAACACTATGATCACCGCCTTGTGCGAGCAATTCAAGATTCAGCATCACAATTCTTCTCCATATCGGCCATGAGATGTTACCATTCGCTCTCCATGGGTACCGTACCACGACTCGCACATCAACCGAGGAAACACCATATTCTTTGGTTTACGGCATGGAGGTTGTCTTGCCTATTGAGGTTCAGATCCCCTCTCTGAGAATTATGAAGGATGCATGATTGAATGAAAACGATTGGATTCAGACTCGACTTGATCAACTGAACTTAATTGATGAAAAGAGACTTACTATTGTTTTCCATGGTCAATTGTATCAAAAACGGATGATCAAGACTTTCAACAAGAAAGTCAGGCGCCAAGTATATCAAGTTGGGGATCTAGTGATCAAACGTATCATCTTGCCACAAAGTGATCCCAGGGGAAAATGGACTCCAACCTATGAAGGACCATTTGTAATCAAAAACATATTCTCCGGTGGAGCAATGATCTTGACCACCATGGATGGCGACGACCTGCCACACCCTGCGAACGCGGATATAGTCAAAAGATACTACACATAAAAAGCCCGCTAGGTTGACATACCTAGGCAAAACAAGGGGCATCCTGGCGAACCAAAAGGTTCGGGCAAAAATTAGGGATAAAATAAAAAAAATTGTACACCCGGCAAGTTGAAAACCCGAAAGGGCGACTTGGGAAAAAAAGGGTTTCCCGGTGGACTGAAAATCCGAAAGGGCGGTCCAGGCAAAGTTAGGTAATTAAAGCGTATGACTATGTCCCTTCGGATCACTTTACGGACAACCTTTGACTTCCACTGAAAAACTTAGAGTTTTTGATCAATTCAATCATATTTAGGCAGCGCTTTAAAGTGCTTGTGATACGGTGGGAAGAGAACTGACTGTTTTGGAATGCTGGTTCACGTTTGCGTTTGTTTTTTACAAAATGTCGCGGTAAGCAAGAGTCGCCACCGTCTTTTATTTTATCCAACAAGGAAAGGAAAAAAGCACAGAAAAATTCCTTTTTCGAGATGTTTCTCGGGTTCGGGAGGTAGATTATAGAAAGGGAAGGTGTTAGCACCCTTTCTATCCATGGTTATCCATGGGCTCTTAGGTACTTGCTCAAAGTGTTTTCAAAAATTGCTTTTCTTTGTGTTTGTGGGTTTGAAAGGAGTTTTTGTTTGAAATGAGTGTAAGTGCGAAACGTTTCGTTTTGTTTTAAAAGGAGCAAGTACTTAAGAACCATCTACCTACTCGAAAAGGTAATTAATCTATGCTAATATCCTTTAGGCAATGCTATCCCACTATTGAGGAGTAGGTAGCATTGTCGTTGGAGTTTTAAGGGTCAATTCGATTAAGGGACGTGTGGTCACTAAAGCAATGTTAGGACGCCTTAGCGGTAACCCTAATATCTTAGATCATTTTTCCGAGGCAACCGTTTCGAGGAAATTATGATCTTTGGATAAGAGGACGACCTCTAAAACTTCCTATACTCAATGACCATGTTCGAAGGCAACCAAGTGAGGTGTACCCTAAGAGTGGCATGTGCGAGTGTATTGTTTTTCAGTTATATTATCTTTGTACATGTTATGGTGAGCTAATGTTGATTTTAAATTAAATATTAATCTTGTCATGCATTTCCTATTTATCAAACATCTAACAATTAATATTGTGCGGGAATTAAATTGCGGAAAATAAATCTAAGCTATTACAAGGCGTCAGGTATTTACATCGCCAAAGACAAACCCTTTTAAAATTAAATTGTGAAGAATAAATAAAAGCGATAAATAAATAAATAAAATCCTAAGTTAAAAGTTATTACATTTCCGAAGCAGTTACAATATTGAAATATGGATCAAATGTAATTCGCGCGCAAGAAAATTAAATCGGAGTGTTTTAGGGTGTTGACCCTTTTTATTAAAGAAAGCATATTTTGTTATTTTTTGAATTAAAATAAATCTAAATTAATAATTGAATTAATTAATTACATGAAAATATTTTAAATAAAATAAGAATGGTTAAAAATTATAAAAAAAAACTAATTCTAAATTAATTTTAATTTATTGCAAAAAGATATTAATGTTAAACCTATTTAAACTAAATAAATTAATTGACTAAAATTTATTTACAAAAATAATAAAATAGTGAAATTAATAAAAATATTATTTTTTAGGGTTTTATGATTTTATAGAAAAAATATTAATTGGTTAATTTTTGGTAATAATAATTAAATAAAATAAATATAGAGAGAAAAGAAATAAACCAAAATGGGGGGTTTTGGGCCTGAAGAGGGAGTATGATCAGCAAATTTTTTTTGGCCCATTAACATCAGCCTATTTTGACTTTTCCATTCCAATATGCGCTGGTTGACTTTAGTCCATGGTGGATCTGCAACTCTGGCCTTTGGATCTTGGCCTGAAGCCACTTGGCATTTGATGGGAAGAGAAACATGGTGGTCCACGCTTTGGGCGCTGCACATGAGTACCTGAAGAAAAATTATAACAAAGTTTTGGGGGACCTGGGATTCGAACCCAGGTCCCAATGCTCATTGACACGCTCCCTTGGCCAACTCATCCACGCTGCTTAGTTGTTAATGGGATTGAAACCAAATAATATAAGACAAACAATTAATTAGGCCTGGCAAAAAAATAAAAACACGCTAATGATTCAAATGAACCAATGGACGTAAGCCACGTCTTCGTCTTCTTCAACGAAGACTGGTTCATTTACCTGCAGATTTTATTCCGCAACTAAATCGATGGCATCATCCTACCATGTGCTACATGCCATATAAATGCCAATGGAGACCACCACTGCATTGGTCTCTCTCCCCTGATCATTCGTATACCCACCATTAGCCTCAATTTAACCTCCATAAAAAACGCCTAAAAAACAAGAACAAGAACCCTAGGTTCGAGCATCCTGATACAGGTCCTAAAAATACAATTGAATAATACCAAAACGTTCCAAATCAAACAACAAACATAAATATGCCAAGATTTTAAAGAAAAGATGCAAGAATTGGAGATTTGGAATCCATGTTCAGAGGTTGGTTCGTGATGACTTACAGTGCGATTTAGGCAATGAGAAGACTGGATTTTGATTGGTATCGCTTCACTGGATGTCAGGCAAGGGAGCTATGTCCAGCTTTTGCTTTGTAAATGTCTCTAAACCAGAATTTGATCTCCACTTTTTCAAGGTTTTTTTCAAACTTGTTCTGGCTGTTTCAACAGTTCCTGGTGCGTATTTTTGGTCTGCCTCTCTTGTGTGCATATAATAGAATGAATTTAGGTCAAAACATGGGCCATAATCCAAGTGCATTCAAGGTTTTGAGATTTGATATGATCACCATTATCAAGTTTCCAAATATAGGCCAAATCTGATTTTTTTTATGCATGAAAAGCCATGATACGAGTTTGATTTGATTCATGATTATAATTGAAAGTTGTACCAATCACAAAGATATGATTTCATCAATTTTTAGATTTTATTTGATTTAATATTGATTAAAAATGAATTAAATTAATAAAAATTAAATAAAATAGAAAAATAAATGAATGGCCATGAAATCAAGTATGGGACACGTGTGTGGTATGACAAGACCATATCAAGTGGAAAAAAGTTGGCCCTTTTGTCAAAAATTGGAGTTTTGAGGATAGTTGACTTTTGGCAATTTTGGAAAAATGCCCAACTTCAACAATGCATAACTTCTTCAACTTTGAACTTTTGGAAGTGTTCTTGGACTTTTTAGAAACCTTGAGATGTCCTATAACCAACCCTTTTGGTAGCATCTCATTTTGATGTTCCATGCTCAAGTTATAAGCTTTGGAAAAAAGGTGTTTTTGTTGACTTTCAAAAATGACCTATAATGTCCAAATTTGTAAATTTTTGTGAGTGCATTTCTTGATCTTGGTGTGTGAAGATGGATTGTATGAAATTTCATACTCTTCAAAATGAGATTTGGATGGGTCATTTATCATAAATTATGAGAAAGTTATGCTTGGTCAAAGTTGAGTTGACTTTTCCTACAAAACCCTAATTTAGCAACTTTTGAAACTTGATGAATCTTGAGAAATCCTTGATGAATCATGCTCAATCCTTGATCAAATGATGAATTATCCTTCAAAATGAGAATGTTGACAAAAAATCTTGAGGTTTGACTGTATTTGGGACACAATTGACTTTTGCCCTAGCACAATCGATTTTTGGGCCTCTTGAGCAATTAACTGACCAAACTTCCTCTGCAAGGATTGAAATTTGACATGGATGAACTTAAGAACATATCAGGACATTGGGGAGCACTTGAGGTCATTTGGATGTGAGGACCTTGATGTAACACAAAACCCTAATTTTGACTTGATTGCCTTAGGAGGTGATTTGACTGTCCAAACCTTGAGCCAACTTGAGCAACTTGAAGCTTCTTCTTGACAAGTCTTGAGGAAAATGGGAGGGCAAATTTTGGGGTACAACAGTTGCCCATGTTCACTTTTCTTAAACCTGAGGATATAGATTGGCTTTCGAGCCTTTCGTGATTCGAAGGTAGAAGATAATTGAACACTAGAGTGCCCAGAAATTTGCACTCGCATGGTGTAGTATCAACATTTGTGATGTCGGGAATGGGCTTACAGATGCCATTTGGAGATCGTTGGTAGGAGGATGGGCTTACAGATGCCATCTGCAGGAGTTTCGATCGCATAAGAGATTCCTTAGCGAGAATTTGCATACCTGTGGTTGTAAAAGATTCCACCGGGGAAGTCTAAACTTTGTAGAGATTTAGGAATCTGGCACGTACTTCAACTGAGAGAATGCCTCGACTGAGTCTTAAGAACCTATCCATAATTCAATTGGGGGGAAACATCTTCATCAAGATATAGGAATTGTCTCGTGCTCAACGTAGTATACCGCTGAGGTTATAGAACTTGTCCACACTATGACAAAGGAAAACATCAAGATCTAGGAACTGACTCATGCTCAATGGAGTATACCGTTGAGGTTATAGTACTCGTCCACACTATGACGTAGGGAAACATCTTCATCAAGATCTAGGAACTGTCTCTTGCTCAATGGAGTATACCGTTGAGGTTATAGAACTTGTCCACACTATGACGGAGGAAAACATCAAGATCTAGGAACTGACTCGTGCTCAACATAGTATACCGTTGAGGTTATAACACTCGTCCACACTATGACATAGGGAAACATCTTCATCAAGATCTAGGAACTGTCTGGTCTTCAACGTAGTATACCGTTGAAATTAGAGAACTCGTCCACACTATGACGGAGGAAAACATCAAGATCTAGGAACTGACTCGTGCTCAATGGAGTATACCGTTGAGGTTATAGTACTCGTCCACGCCATGACGTAGGGAAACATCTTCATCAAGATCTAGGAACAGTCTCGTGCTCAATGGAGTATACCGTTGAGGTTATAGAACTTGTCCACACTATGGCGGAGGAAAACATCAAGATCTAGGAACTGACTCGTGCTCAATGGAGTATACCGTTGAGGTTATAGTACTCGTCCATACTATGACGTAGGGAAACATCCTCATCAAGATCTAGGAACTGTATCGTGCTCAATGGAGTATACCGTTGAGGTTATAGAACTCGTCCACACTATGACGGAGGAAAACATCAAGATCTAGGAACTAAATCGTGCTTAATGGAGTATACCGTTGAGGTTATAGTACTCGTCCACGCTATGACGTAGGGAAACATCTTCATCAAGATCTAGGAACTATCTCTTGCTCAATGGAGTATACCGTTGAGGTTATAGAACTTGTCCACACTATGATGGAGGAAAACTGTCGAGATTGAGAACCTTATCCAAAATTCAACCGAGAATAATTCAATTGAGATTTAAGAACCGGTCAGGTCTTCGACGTAACTGAGAACTTTAACTGTATCTTTCCTGAAAGGTAAAGGTCAGTCATATGCAATGCATGATATGGACCAGGCAATGATGTTCTCAAAATAAATGAGGTTGTATTCGTATGATACGTATATGTATGTATCATGATGTATGGAAGTGTGATGTTTTAGCAGGGAAAATAAACCCCGGAGCTGTTGGAGAATAGAGTTGAGTTCTTCGTTTCCGCTGGGGATGAAGAACGAAGATGATAAACCTGTAGGAGAGAAGAACTCTGTTGGGGGAATGAACTGGTGAAGAGATTACTCCGAGGGGAATTACTCTATGGGGAAGAGACGTTCTGCTGAAGATTTTAACGATAACTCCGCTGGGGATTCTGTTGACAAGCTCTGTTGGGACTTTTAATGATGAACTCCGCTAGGGATTCTGTTGACAAGCTCTGTTGGGACTTTTAATGATGAACTCCGTTGGGGATTCTGTTGACGAGCTCTGTTGGGACTTTTAATGATGAACTCCGCTGGGGATAGAAAGAACTTCGCTGGGGATGATCTTTCAGTTGCAACTTGCTGAGAATAACCCAGTTAGACTCTTGTGAGGATAACCTTCTGAATTTGGCTGGGGAGATTTATTTGTGCTCTGCACGGGATAAGCTTCCAGAATCTACTGGGTAAGATGATTCAACTCTGGCGGGGAAGCCTTTTTTAGACTGCGCTAGGGAAATGACTCCACTGGGGTATCTTGTATTCAGCCAGAGAACATTCTTATATTCTGTTGAGGAATATTAAGACTGCTGGAGATGCTCTTATGCTTGCTGGAGGATATCTTTATACTCCATTGGGGAAGATTAAGACCTTATGGGGATACCCAACCTTTTTAGGGCTGATAGTAGATTAACTCTTCTTGGGGAGAGTATTATTGATTTGTACATAGCTGCAAGTCTCAGTAGGGAGAGCTACCATTACTGTTTTACTATGCGGGGAGTGATGGTATCTTGGTCATATTCTTCAGCTGAACCTCCCTTGGTACCTTGGTGGATAGAGCAACTAGACAGCTCGGACAATTCTTATTGCCCTTGTTTCTGATATTACCAGTAATTTGTCCTTTGTTTCGCATGTAAATATTTATGAGCATCAATTAATGTCAAATGCATATATCAAAAATGAACATTGGACGTTTTTTTGCAAAACAAAACAGATGAAGGAAAAACAATTTGAAATTTGTCTGAAAATGAATTTGTATTGATTTTGAAGTTTGCCTGTAAATAAGCGTTTTTGTACAAGAGGCTGACGTCCTAGTAAGAGAACGCCGTCGAACAAATAGAATTTATACAATTTTGTGAAAAGAAAACAAAACAGCTATGTGAATAATCCCACTGGGTTCCAACTCAGTTATTGCCTTTATATCTTTAAGCGTCTCATCACTTTGCTGCTTAGTTGAAGATGAATTTGTTTGATTGGTGCTGTTCGAGCTTGATAGTTGATACCGAAGTCTGGATGCAAGGTGATCCAATGAGACATAGTATTACCCTTTGATCCCTAACTTTTGCCTGGACCGCCCTTTCGGGTTTTCAGTCCACCGGGATACCCATTTTTGCCCAAGCCGTCTTTTCAGGTTTTCGACTTGCCGGGTGTACAGATTTTTTCATTTTCATCCCTTATTTTTGCCCGAACCCTTTTGGTTCGCCGGGAAGCCCTTATTTTTGCTTAGGCCAGTCAACCTAGCGGGTCTTTGATTATGCGTAGTATCTTTTCACTATGTCTGCATTGACGGGGTGAGGAAGGTCGTCACCATCCATGGTGGTTAGAATCATAGCTCCTCCTGAGAAGATGTTCTTAACCATAAATGGCCCTTCGTAAGTAGGGGTCCATTTGCCCCTGGGATCACCTTGAGGTAAGATAATGCGCTTGATTACCAATCCCTAACTTGATACTCTTGTCGTCTGACTTTCTTGTTGAATGCCTTGATCATCCGTTTTTGGTACGTTTGACCATGACAGAGAGCAGTAAGTCTTTTTTCGTCGATTAGATTCAGTTGATCAAGTCGGGTCTGGATCCAGTCATCTTCGCTCAAACCTGCATCCTTCATGATCCGAAGAGAGGGTATCTTGAAATTCTGGCTGCAGATACTCAATGTCACGTTCAATGTTATGACACCGTATCTGACTTTATATAAGACAGTAAATACAAAAACAGTAAAGAACACAGTCAATTATTTACCCAGTTCTGTGTGCAACAACACCTACTCTGGGGGCTACCAAGCCAGGGAGGAAATCCACTATAAGAGATATTAATTCAGGAATAAACCAACCAGTTTATCTCCTTCACTTAAGACCTACCCAATGCAACTTCAATCTAAGTACAACTTAAACCTGAGTTCCTACTCACTCCCCCTCAATCACAACAGTGATACTTAAAACAATTGACTAATGATTTAATGAAGACACTCTTCAAAACATACACTTGATTATGCTTCACAGCTTTTTAATCAAGCAACACAAACACTCTTGCTTCACAGCTTTGAGTGATACATAAACCTAACTTGACTTTGCTTCAAAGCTTTAGTCAAGAGGCACAAAACACTCTTGCTTCAAAGCTTTGAGTGATACAAAACCCTTACAATTAAAACCTATTCCAAGTCACTTATCACAATGATACTTGCTTGGATTACAATAGTTAAAACTATACAGCTTCTAAAAGATCTTCTGTCAAAAAGGGATTCATTCCAAAACAGCAGCTCTGTTGAATATATAGCAGCTGCATCTTCAGTTAGGGTTTCCACAAAAAGCTAGGGTTAATTCCGTTTGACTTTAAGACTAGGTCACAATACTTTATCAACCAGGTTAGGGTTGAGCTAGGTTAACCCCAAGTCCACGAGATTTTCTGTTCTGGAGAGACTGAGTCATTTTCCTGAAAAAACTCAGAATTACCCAAACTGCATAATTGTTAGTTCAGAGCAGGATGTCTTAATATTTGTTATGACATCTGAATTCCTGTCTACTGATTTTGGTAAATGTGATCTTTTTGCAAAATGCTCAGATACACACTCATAAACAACAGCACCTGTATGACAATATTTTTCTGCAAAGGTATCTAATGAATCAGTACCTAATAAACTAGAATGTTATGACATCAGTCATGACATTCATTCACACACCTGGTTTTACCAAAAATACATGCCAATAACTAAACAACTACAAACTCCCCCTTTGGCAGATTTTTGGCTAAAGACCCTAAGCAATCAGAGATAGATAGCAACAGAATAAATATGACTGCAGAAAAATAGAATGTCTAATAAAGTCTACCAAAATATATCTCCCCCTCTTTAGCCACAAATGGGCCAAAGATACATGTTCTTAAAAGTTATACAGTCATCCCAAAAGTAATAAACACAACAACTAAAATCTGAACACACTTGCAAACTCCACCAGGGTCCAGCATCAACTCCACCGACCTTTAAGCACTGTCACCTTCAGAGGAGCTAGTTTCTTCAGAATTGAGTTGATCTTCAGCAGCACCCTCTTCCCTTCTGTTTCCTTCAGCTTCCTCCTTTTCTAACCTGGCAATTAGGTTTTCTAGGGTCTTTTTCCTAGTCTCCAGCTCTTTGCAGGTCTCTTTCAATACAGTTATAACATCAGATGTTTTGGACTGAGTCTTCACAGATGATGTCTCAGCTGATGTTATGACAATATCAGGAGCATAAGATCCCTGAAACAGCTTGTAGTGTAACCCAAGAGCAGGAGCTCTTTTGCAAGCAGTATCTCTTGCCACCAGGATATCAGGGTACTGTGCAAGGATAATTCCACACAGGAGGGAGGGAAAGGCAATAGGGCCTTTGACAGCAAAGCTACCAGCATGTTTTAGAGTTTGTTCAAAAATATACCTGCCATAGTCAAATTCAGTCTTGGTTCCTACAGCATAAATAAATCTCCCCAATCCTGTGGAGATAGTAGATTTATGGTTTGTAGGGGCCCAGTTGGCTGCACCAATCTTGTGCAGGATGGCAAATTTCATGCTTAGTTTGCTGGCATTCAGTTTGCCTTTCAAGGGCCAGCACTTGACTTGTCTTGCTGTGATGGTTTGACAAACTTCATTGTCAGTGACTTCCAGTTCAGGGCAATCCTCATTTGATCTTCCAAGAAATTTGTTAATTTCTGATGGAGAGAAATTAACCCTTCTTCCTCTAACATAAACACATTCAAAGTCAGCTGACCTTCCATCAGCACATTCATCAGACAAGTTAACTATGAACTCCTTGACCAGATTTTCATAGCACTTGGTAAATTTTACCACAGTCTTCATCAGTCCAGCAGTTTTAATCAGGTCCATGATTTCCTTGCACTCCATGGCATAATTGTTTAGCTCTCTTTCTAAAGCTATTCTCTTCAAGCAAACATACTTCCATCTGTTTGCATTGTCAGGATGGTGAAAAGAGATGTTGTCTGTTGGGACTTCAGGAACTCTGGCAATTTTGCTGGAGGGGAGTTTCCTTCTGATAGGAATTTCTTCAGCATCAATCTCAAACTCTGATTCCTCATCAGAATCAGAAGATTCAGGTTCTTTTCTCTTCTTTGTAATTGGTTATCTACCAGTATGCACCTGGGCTTTCACCTTCCCTTTGGACTGACCAGTTTTCACAGATTCTACCCCAGCCTTGCCTTCAGCCTTGGATTTCTTATCAGCATGTTTATCTTTGGTCATACATTTTGCAGCATTCTGATTACCCTTTCTTTTCATCATTCTCCTAGCTATGCTAGGGTTTACATTGGCAATCAGATCATTGTCTGAGTATTCCTCATCCACATTAATGATAGGTGGATCAACAGTCTTCTCTGAAGGGTTCTGAATGTTGTCATTTTGTGTCACAACATTCTCAGAGACATCTACATTCTCAGAGACATCCATATTTGGGCTTGCTGATTCTTGATTTAATGGGACTGAAATCCCCGGTACAGATTGGTTTCCGCTTAGTATTCTTGTAACAAGCCTAGCAATTGCTTGATGTACTTGAGCTGATCCTTCCCTATTTGGTACAGAGGAAGAAGGATGAGAAGGATTACCAGAAGCAGTAGCTTGAGCTCTTCCTGCATGCCTAGTTCTCAGTTTTTTGACTTTGGAGGGGTCAGTTGCCATTTCTCTGAGAGGAGTGATCTCCAGGACTTCAGAATCTCTGCATGTGGTGATTGCTCGAGAATCTTGGTCAGATGATGAAGATGAAGTGGTCGCCTTGGTTGAAGATGATGTTTGAGACATTTTGATTGACTTAGAGCACCAGTAGCAATTTGAGAGAAAACTTTGATTGAGAGTAAGGAATAGGTTGCAAAGACGAGAGAGGTAGGAGGCAATTGAGAGTCTATTCAACTTCTTAATAATTTTGAAAGAATTGGGAAGACATATGATTAACCCACTAAAATTAGACTTAACACAAATAACTCCTTCAACCCTTGTTTTAAGCAAAATTAATTGCTATAATTTCTTACGTTGGCAAATACCCATCTTGCCCCTCAAGTTTTCAAGTTGATTTCCAACAAGAGCCTTGGTAGAAGAATCAGCCAGCTGAAGCTTAATGATACCAAGTTCCAGTTTAATTGACTTCTTCTCTACAAGGTCAATGTGCTTGGTCCTGCTATGCTGAATAGGGTTCTTGGAAATATTGATTGTATTCAGATTGTCACAATACAATGTCACAACATCTTGTGAGACATTATACTCAGTGAGCATCTGTTTTGTCCAGATATTTTGAGAACAGCTACTACCAGCTGCAACTATTTCAGCACAGAGTTGGGAAGGCATTCTTTTGACATGAATCATAGCTCTGGCAGATTCCTGTATGATCCTATTTTTCCTTTTGTCAACTCCATTTTGATGAGGAGGTATAGGAGAAGAGACTTCATGACTCATTCCTTCTGAGATACAAAATTTATTAAACTTGTTGTTTCCAAAATCCTTGTCATGATCACTTCTGATTCTGACAATACATCCTTCTTTTTGGGTTTTCTTGCACTGTTCTCTAAAAACTTCAAGGTTATTCACCACATCATAGACATATCTCTTTTTACCAAGCCTTTCAATTTGATGTTCACCACAAACCCTCCTTTTATTAATTTGCAGTCTTGGAATCCTTCTGACTGCTTCCATAGAGATAGTTCTTTTCATTCTTCTTAGATGAAGATGGTCAAGTTTATGGTGCCACAGTTTCATCTCTTTTTCTTCTTTGGTAATAGAACACATAGTGGAGTTATTAGTGTTCTCGGGCTGCCACAAGTAACAGTTATCTTTAGATCTGATTCCTTTCATTACAACTTCTAGTTTTTCATTAATTACTGGACATTCAGATTTTGAGAAGTTGACCTTGAATCCTAGATCACATAATTGACTGATACTAATGAGATTAGCAGTCAGACCTTTTACCAATAGTACTTCATTCAGATTTGGAACTTCAGGGCAGTCCAAATTACCAACTCCTTTGATTTCACCTTTAGCACCATCTCCAAAGGTCACAAAACTAGTGGTGTGGGGTTTAACATTATTGAGGAGGTTCTTGATTCCAGTCATGTGCCTAGAACACCCACTGTCAAAGTACCAGTCTTCCTTTGCAGAGACCCTCAGGGAAGTGTGGGCTATCAGGGCAGTAGCCTTTTTCTTCCATTTAGGAGTATGTGGTACCTTTTTAGACTTAGGTTTGACACCTGAGTTTTGATTAGGGTATCCATGCAATCTGAAGCAGAAAGGCTTTATGTGGCCATACCTCCCACAATGATGACATCTCCATCTTTGGTACCTTTTCTTCATATGTCTCTGTTCCTGATGTTGAGAGTTATGTTGAGACATCTGCTTTGACATTTTTTTATTAGACCTGATCTTCTTGTCTGTACCTGATTTCTTTGCTGCCACAAATCCTAGACCAGACTTGTTTCCCAAAGTTTGTCCAACCTGAAGGATTTCTTCCAATTTGTCTATTCCATTTTTCAGCATCTTGACAGATTTGGTCATCTGGTTTAGTTTTGAGTTCAGCAATTGAACTTCCCCTTCTAGATGACTTATAGTTTCAAGGTCTGCCCTTTTTTCAGCCTCCAGCTTTATGATGGGTTTTGTTTGTGTCTCATTCTGCACACATACTTCAGCACTTCTGATACACAATTTCTTGTAAGTATCAGCCAGTTCTTCAAATGTCACTTCCTCATCACTAGTGTCACTTTCAGAGGTACAAACACCAGTTAGAGCAGTAACTAGTTTGGCAGATTCTTCTTCAGAATTACTTTCTGAATCACAGTCAGACCAAGTAACAGTCATTCCTTTCTTTTGTTTCTTAAGAAAGGTAGGACATTCAGCTCGAATATGCCCATATCCTTCACAACCATGGCATTGAATTCCTCTGCCTTGATTTCCCTTCTCTTCTGACCTTGGTCTTCTGCTGGAACTGTCAATGTCAGAGGGAATGTTATGAACATTAGACCTTGACTTTGGATCTATTCTTTTGATGAGTTTGTTGAATTGTCTTCCAAGCATGGCTATAGCTTCTGAAATATTTTCTTCTTCATACTCCTTGTTTTCAACATCAGTGTTGGATACAAGTGCTATGCTCTTGTTCTTCTTGTCACCATTTTCAGTGATCCCCATCTCAAAAGTCTGAAGAGACCCAATAAGTTCATCCACTTTCAACTTGCTGATGTCCTGGGATTTCTCTATGGCAGTTACCTTCATTGCAAATCTTTTAGGCAAGGATCTGAGAATCTTTCTCACCAATTTTTCTTCTGACATCTTTTCTCCCAATGCTCCTAAGGTGTTGGCAATCTCCAAGATGTTCATGTGAAACTCATGAATGGTTTCATCTTCCATCATTTTTAGATTCTCAAACTTGGTAGTCAACATCTGAAGCCTTGACATTTTTACTTTGGAAGTGCCCTCATGGGTAGTTTTGAGAGTGTCCCAAACTTCCTTGGCCAGTTCATATTGATGTACTAGTCTGAAAATGTTTCTATCAATTCCATTGAACAAGGCATTTAAAGCTTTGGAATTTCCCAGGGCTAACTCATCTTCTTCTTTACTCCATTCTTCCTCAGCCTTCAGACTGATTGTCCCATCTTTCTCAGTTATGGTGGGATGGTTCCATCCTTTGTCAGCAGCTCTCCAGGCCTTTTTGTCCAGAGATTTTAATAAGGCAATCATACGAGGTTTCCAGTAGTCATAATTTGTTCCATCCATAATGGGTGGTCTATTTCCAAAAACTCCTTCTTTGTCCATAGTGCCAGAAAGTGATATCCCTAGATCTCACCCAGTAATACAGGCAGGGTGCCTGCTCTGATACCAATTGAAATTCTGGCTGCAGATACTCAATGTCACGTTCAATGTTATGACACCGTATCTGACTTTATATAAGACAGTAAATACAAAAATAGTAAAGAACACAGTCAATTGTTTACCCAGTTCAGTATGCAACAACACCTACTCTGGGGGCTACCAAGCCAGAGAGGAAATCCACTATAAGAGATATTAATTCAGGAATAAACCAACCAGTTTATCTCCTTCACTTAAGACCTACCCAATGCAACTTCAATCTAAGTACAACTTAAACCTGAGTTCATACTCACTCCCCCTCAATCACAACAGTGATACTTAAAACAATTGACTAATGATTTAATGAAGACACTCTTCAAAACATACACTTGATTATGCTTCACAGCTTTTTAATCAAGCAACACAAACACTCTTGCTTCACAGCTTTGAGTGATACATAAACCTAACTTGACTTTGCTTCAAAGCTTTAGTCAAGAGGCACAAAACACTCTTGCTTTAAAAGATCTTCTGTCAAAAAGGGATTCATTCCAAAACAGCAGCTCTGTTGAATATATAGCAGCTGCATCTTCAGTTAGGGTTTCCACAAAAAGCTAGGGTTAATTACGTTTGACCTTAAGACTAGGTCACAGGACTTTATCAACCAGGTTAGGGTTGAGATAGGTTAACCCCAAGTCCACGAGATTTTCTGTTCTGGAGAGACTGAGTCATTTTCCTGAAAAAACTCAGAATTACCCAAACTGCATAACTGTTAGTTCAGAGCAGGATGTCTTAACATTTGTTATGACATCTGAATTCCTGTCTACTGATTTTGGTAAATGTGATCTTTTCGCAAAATGCTCAGATACACACTCATAAACAGCAGCACCTGTATGACAATATTTTTCTGCAAAGGTATCTAATGAATCAGTACCTAATAAACTAGAATGTTATGACATCAGTCATGACATTCATTCACACACCTGGTTTTACCAAAAATGCATGCCAATAACTAAACAACTACAAACTCCCCCTTTGGCAGATTTTTGTTGGTGCAGTTGAAACATAGTCGGGCGGTAAACGGAGTATGAGAGCCTTTAGGAGATATGATCACGGCGCCGATGCCATTACCCAAAGCATTTGAAGCTCCATCAAAGTACATAGACCATCAGGATCCTTCCTCAAGTCCTTCATTCGGTCCAGGTGTCTCACAATCAGTTATCAGCATGATGTTCTCGTCCGGGAATTCAAAGTTCATAAACTGGTAATCATCCACTGCCTGATGTGCCAAATGGTCTGCCAATACACTTCCCTTGATTGCTTTTTGAGTCGTGTACTGGATGTCATACTCAGTCAAAATCATCTTCCATCTTGCTATTCTTCCGGACAAGGCAGGCTTTTCGAAGATATACTTGATTGGATCCATCTTTGAAATCAACAGAGTAGTGTGAGTCAGCATATACTGTCTCAGCCGGCGAGCAGCCCATGCCAAAGCGCAACAAGTTTTCTCAAGCAGTGAGTATCGGGTCTCACAGTTGGTAAACTTTTTGCTAAGGTAATAAATAGCATGCTCTTTTCGGCCAGACTCGTCATACTGACCCAGCACACATCCCATTGAGTTGTCAAGTACTGTCAAGTATAGGATCAGGGGTCTCCCTTCAACTGGTGGCATCAGGATAGGTGGCTCCTGGAGATACTCTTTGATTCTTTCGAAAGAGGCCTGACATTCATCATTCCAACGTACCACTTGATCTTTCTTCAGTAACTTGAAGATTGGCTCACAAGCAGCAGTTAGGTGTGAGATGAATCGGGCAATGTAATTCAGTCGTCCTAGAAAGCCTCTGACCTCCTTCTCTGTCTTGAGAGTTGGCATCTCTTGTATGGCTTTCACCTTGGCAGGGTCCACTTGAATACCTTTGTCGCTCACGACGAAACCTAGTAGCTTACCAGACCTCACCCCGAAGGTGCACTTGTTCGGGTTCAACCTTAACTTGTACAACTTCATCCTGTCAAACAGCTTTTGCAGATGGTCAAGGTGTTCCTCCTAAGTTTGGGACCTTGCAATCATGTCGTCAACGTATACTTCAATCTCATGATGGATCATGTCATGAAACAAAGCAACCATGGCACGCTGATATGTTGCCCCAACATTCTTCAGTCCAAAAGGCATGACCTTGTAGCAAAAGGTGCCCCACTGAGTAACAAAGGTGGTCTTCTCCATATCTTCGGGAGCCATCTTGATCTGATTATAACCGGAGAAACCATCCATAAAGGAGAATACCTTGTGTTGAGCAGTATTGTCAACCAGAACGTCGATGTGAGGTAGAGGGAAGTCATCCTTGGGGCTTGCCCTGTTCAAATCCCTGTAGTCAACACACATTCGAACCTTCTCATCCTTCTTCGGCACAGGAACCACATTGGAGACCCACTGAGGGTAAGAAGTTACTGCTAGAAAACCGGCGTCAAATTGTTTCATAACTTCAGCCTTGATTTTCTCAGACATTTCTGGGCGCATACGGCGAACCTTCTGTTTTACCGGAGGACAGTCTTCCTTGGTAGGCAGGCGATGAACCACAATGCCAGTATCCAAACCAGGCATATCTTCGTAAGACCGGGCAAAGATCTCAACGTAGTCACGCAGCATCTGAATCAACCGTTGTATCTGTACCGGTGATTTGATTAACAACTGTGTGGAGTATCTAAAAGATGATATAATTTAATAAGTGTTGCAGCTCTTATCAAACTTTTCCAACCAATTATAATTTAATAAGTATGAAAATGTACCTAACCATGTTGTAATCTTTTAAGGCACATATATCAACAATATATTAATTCAAACACAACATTTTTTTAAATTATAAATTTCAAGCATACATTCATATGTACTGGCCATACGATACTAGGATACTATTAGATACCGGGATACACCCATAGTGCTAGCTAGTTTTATTTAATATACATATGATCTGGTTCTTGCACAACACATTCCTCCCTCAAAACATGAGAGTCAAATGAAGATGAAAATCCTCAAATCACAAACATGAAATTGTTGAATGAGAGATGAGTGCACAACCATTTAACATTTACATGACACAAAGATTGTCTGCGGTATGATTTGGTACCCAAGCAGCGGCTTTATTGCCAATGAAATGACATACAGGGACAGTTCCAGGAGTAACTTCGAGTGCTTCATAAAGCAACTCAGGATTCATACCTCTAGTGTCATGGTGGCAGACTGTTAAAGCCTTAGTTTTAGTTCCATCTGAGGCTACCAATGAGACCACATAAGCGGTTGTTTCACGCACTTGGTGGCAATTGAATACTACCTTTTCAAAATTCAATCTATGACACATCACTGCATTATCTCCAACCTTTTTCACATCTTCCAGTACATATTGGTCTTGATATGGAGCAAAGTTACTTGAAATTGCCTTAATCTTTGTACTTCCAAAATGTGAAATGACTTGGTCAATCATCGATTTCAAGGATGATACGCAATGTTTGTGTTCTGCTATAGCAGTTGGACTATAACAAAAGTCCTCAAGACTTTGTTTCTCTTTATTTGCCAGCCATATGGAATCTGTGACCCCTTGTCTTGATTTTGTGAATGGTCGAATTATACTTCCTACAGAATTAGTGTTACCCAAGATAAAATTTTTCCCAGGGTGAAGGTCATGTTCAAAAAACAACGTTGAGTATTGCTTCAATTCTTCACTTTTGATGGGTAGACTATTAGTTTTTCCACCTGCCATGTTAATTTTACAAGAAATTAAGTTAAAGATTACAACCAGTAATGAAATGAATACAAACAATAATTCTGAGATTAATTTGGAAAGTTATAGTTTAAATTACTAACTAGGAATTAATAGATCGGAGAAGGTCTTTGGCAAAGGAGTGTTTGGCCAAATAGATTGCCAATAATCTTCTCCGGGTGATGTCGCAGTGATTCCCACGAAAGCCAGCTGCAAAATAAATTCATGACTCGTTTGAAACAAAAACCATGCATACGTTAAATCCTGAAGATTAGAAAATATTTAACTTACGCAAAAGAGAGATAAAACAGTGAGATGTGCAAACTCCATTTGACTGGCTATGAAGAAATGATAATCGTGTAAAACTTAGTGAGTGTTTATGAATGAAAGTATTGCAAAATCCTCATTATATAGACTACATGCATAACTAGTTGCATGTAAATTTGTAGTTTTCTTCATTATTGCTTCCTCCAAGTGGATGTCATGGTTTTACACATGGCTTCCATGCAAATCATTTCCAAAATATTTTTAAACTTTCCACAGGGCATCCATGCATGCACCTCAAAACTTGTGTGTGGTAACATTGTTGTCTTGAAAAATTACTAAACCTTTTGTCCACGTGATGTTCATGCACCTCAAAGCTTGTGTGGTACCATTATTATCCTCAAGAATTATTGAATGTTTGGTGTATATGCCATCCATGCAGCATTGCAACAATTAAATCTCCAAACCTTGTGGTACCATATTCACTTTAATTTTTATCAGCATATATTTATCAGCATGAATTAAGAAGACAATAAAAGTATAGAATCAATTAATCAACTTACAAATTGCTGTGTTGGCAACCGTTAGCACAAAAGATGTTATAATACTGGTACCAAATTTAAAAATTATTGAAAATCAAGTTCATAACACACATAGTAAAACAAAAACAAATTACAAGGGTTTAGACGTTTAGTGGCAATGTGTAAATTTGCTGCAGGAGTTTTTCAGTTTTTTTAAAGGCAAATGTATAACATAGCCTACATTTTATCTGTATATGAATATATATGGTTGTCAAAATCTCGATTTCAAGTAGACTCGTGTATTGTAGCTAAATTGAATAAAAAATCTATAAATTATTGATTTTGTGCGATCTTTGTCAGCTTTGGCCATGATTCACCGTTTTACGACCACCACTATTAAAATGTGAGAATGATGACAAGATGTGGAAGCACAATATTTACGATTCAGCGGGGATGAATTTTCGCTTTGTGAAATAAAGTTTTAGATTTAAGGTTTAGAGAATAAACTTTTAACATATAAGATTTGTTTTAACTAAACTTATGATAATCCTAATAATTGACCATATATGTCTCTAATGTCTAAACATTAACAAATATTTAATAAAATCTCAATCATAAATGTTTAAAGAATATGAAAAAGAGTATTTTTTTTCTCACAAATACACTTGCATACTTACATACATCATTATATCATGTAAAAATACTTTAAATATATACTATTAATTTTTTTATTTTAGTAGGATCTTACTTTTTTTGTTACTATCTTATGATTTACGATTATGTTATTCCCTGTCAATCTTACAAAAATAATTGAGTAAAATCTTCTTATCTTAACTAAAATTTTATATTTTACAATCTTATTATTCTCTCCAGATCTTATGTAAAGTTTCGATCTTGACAACCTTACTTCTAACCACTATGCATGAGCAAACCCTCTAAACACATAAAACAACACTAAAAACATAAGGTTATCTCATTGTACTTTTTAGGGGTCCGATAAAAATAACATAGGCCTCTTGTTCGATCCACCCTACCATTAGGGCGACGACGATGACACCATTCTTGATTGCAAGGTCGAAGTGATGATTCGTGGCGATATATTCATAAAGATATTGTTTGGCATAATGCGCTTGTTCTTTCACAGAGCTTCGAGATGATGATGTCAATGATGATGAGACATTCTCGTTAGTTTTGAACCTCCTTAGAAAGCTTCGGTTAATGTTTGATATGTTTTGCGTATAATCTGTATTTTAATTCACATTATGTAGATGACTGTCAAATACCAATTATGTTGCAATGACAATTTATTTATTACGAGCTTAAAACATTCAAATAATCACATTGAAGTTATATTTAAAGAATGTTTAGAAATACGGCAATATAATCACATTTTATTGTTCTAAGGAACTCTAGGGTTTAGAAACACCGATCATAAGTTTAGCCTTTTTACTGTACAAGTGCATAAATTATCCATCCCTACTTAAACACAAATCTGGAATTTAATTTTTCTGTGCTATAAAAGAGCACGACTTTTGAGATAATGGAGTAATGGCAAGGCAAAAATAAAATTATCATTATAATAAAATGTTAACATGGATTATTACACTCAGTTTTTACATTAATGCTTAAAATTGCTTAAAATTGATTAATACAGACACAAATATCATATAGATCAATATTACATACACATACATATAAATATTATATATTAGTTTCCTTGATAGTGAGCACATAAACAAAATATAACCTTCAATTGTTAATAAATTGTGCCAAATTACACATTACAACATACTTTTTCAAATTCTGCACTACAACTCAAATTTATAAAAGGTTTTTGCTTTGTTTTTCATAAACAAAATATTATTGATTTATAAATTGATCTTAATCTTTTCCCTCGCTTCCTTGGCTTGGCTGCTAACAAATTTTATTGTGACTTTTTGATGATGTCATGTTTAATAAGCAATAAAGAATCAAAGGTGATAACAAAATAAACCAAATTGAAAATCAGAATTGTTAAAAAAGAAAATTATATTCTACGATTCTTGTTATTACGAGAGTTAATTGTATTCATGATTCTTCTTATAAATATGGTAACATAGTAACTGTCATATCAGTAAAATTAGAATAACTTATTTATAAGAATGAGTTACTGAATTATAGGAACAGATTCATCTAACTAGAGAGATGTATATATGTATATAATGCTCTAATGTTTCTAAAAGAAAACACAACCAAATTATTTCCATCTTCTCCTTTTATTTTACATGGTATCAGAGTAGTAACGATCTGCTCCATCTTTTTCCCATTCTTTTACCTTTGATTTTTTTTTTGTTTCTAAACCATCATGGCCAGTGATGGAAACAAATTTGATTCCAATAACTCTTACTCTCTTCATCATTCCGATCATCCCGAAATGGTTCTTGTTTCTAAACCTTTCAATGATGACAATTATTCGATTTGGCGTCGAGCCACTACCATCTCACTGAATTCAAAATCTAAGTTTGGTTTTGTTGATGGAACCCTCAAAGCACCACGTGCCAAAACCAAACCGGAAGACTACACGGCATGAAAAAAATGCAATTATATGGTTTTGTCATGGATTCTTAATTCATTAACCCGTGATATTGCAGATAGTGTTATGTTTTATGACACTGCTCGTGAAGTTTGGGAAGATCTTCAAAATAGTTTCTTTCAAAGCAACGCACTACACATTTTCCAGATCGAGAGAGTGATTGCTTGCCTTACTCAAGATCAAATGACAGTTGTTGCATACTACACAAAATTAAAAAAATTGCGGGATGAGCTAGGATCCTACAATGATGCTATTTGCACATGTGGAGTAAACAACAAAAGACGCAAGTTGATGCAATTTCTCATGGTGTTGAATGAATCTTATAGTGTTGTCTGTGGTCAACTCTTTTTTATTAATCCTCTACCAGGTGTTTCACAAGCTTATTCTTCCATCATTCAAGAAGATAAGCAACGAAATTTGCACTAGTGCAGAAATGACTTTTTACATTTGGCGAAACTGACTTTTTACATCGGTTTTGGGTCTGATGTAAAGTCAGGTGATATAGTAAATCAGGGACTTTTTAAATCTATTCTGGGTCCGATGTGGAAAAGACAGTTAACACATCGGTTATAAGCTAAGCCTGATTTAAAAAACAATTATAACATTATTTTTAAAAAAATTGACGCAACATTTTACATTGGTGGACCGATGTAAAAGATACCATTTTTATATCGGTTGTGCTTTTTGCCCGATGTAATACATACAATTTTCACAGTTTTTACATCGATTGGAAGTAATGACCGATGTAAAATGTAAGCAATTTTTTTCTAATAAATAATTTATTTTCTGGATGATTCTCTGTAAAAAAAAATTGGTACCCATTTTTTCATATTTTTCCAATATCACACAGACTATATTTAGGTTGCTATATATATATATATATATATATATATATATATATCATAGCTTTCCAACATCACATAGACCACATCTAGGTCGATATTTTCATATTTTTTACAACAAACTTACAAAATAAACAATTGTATTGCAAACTTGAATTGTATCACAACAAAAAAACTCACAACAAACTTACAAATATATATTCTTCACAAAACATACAAAAATATTCAACTATGTATAAGTCTTTTTCCAAACTTTAATTACCAATATAAAATCCACAAGTAGATGCGTTATAGCTTCGGTAGACAACACCAAAATCACATTGCCTGACAATAAATAATAACAATTAACATCACCAAAAAATATCAAGAAACTCAATACATGTGCAAAAACCACATGTAATATGCAAAAACTCAATAATAACAATTATGTGCAAAAACCACAACTTAGACAATTCTATAAAACTCACCAGATAAAGCTTAATTTTTATATAACTCAAAGAAAATTTTTGCCCAATGGAGTCGCAAATCATAGAAATCATCTTGTGTTAATTCTGTTGGGTCATCAAATACCTATAATACATAAATATAACAATATAGAGTTATTCTTTAAAAATTCATATTAAGTTGCACAACACAAAGTAAATAACAAATTAAAGTTATTTTTATTATCTGCATCCAGTTCTCGGTTATATTGGCAGAGACAATATCCAACATATTTTTCATCACATAGTACCCATAATCATTAGAGTTATCTTGTTGCCTTGTGTACAATTGAATGACATAATTAGTGAATATTTATCATAAATTTAACTATTGAATAACAATTTACATCGCACTTACATTGGGATGAAGCCATGTAGCCTTTTTTCTATTTTCATTTGTCATTTGATGAATCCCAAAAGAACTAATACATAAACATAAACATCACATAACTAAATTTACTCGCCAATAAAAATCACATAACTATTAATTGCGAATGAAAGTCACATGAAAGATAAAATTACTTTGTAATAATTTTCTTCGTGTTCTGGTCAATTTCCCGATGAAGTGAACAAAATACGACAACTAAATTGTCTCTTCGACACATGACAATTAATTGCCAATGTCTCATGTACGTGTGTGTGGAAACAGAAAAGTCACATAAAATATATATGTTATCAAAATTAAATAATATAAAACACAATTTCATAAAAATTCTTACCTATGAATTAATGGTAATAAGTGGCACACTCTGTTTTCATCACGTAACTTTTCTAGTATGTAATTTTTAACATCCTCTTGAGATTTCGCTCCGTTATCATTATAAATACACCTAGCAGGGTCCATAAATTCATATAACTCTGAAATAGAATTCTCAAGACATACACGCTGAATATACCTGAATAACTTTAAAATAAACATTAGAATCAAAGTGATGAGAGATATATCATATTAATAGAGATTGACTTTAATAAAACAATAAAATGTACTTACGTGCACCAAATTTGCAGAATAGACACGTCAAGTCAATGACCTAAATCCACCAATAACTCTCTGATACACTTAGCTGAAATATAAAAATTAGAGACACTCGCACAATGACTTAATTGTATTTCTAAATGGTTGTCACCCATTTTCAAAACCATGAGTAATAATCTCTGAACATCATCAACTTCCACGTCTTTTGTGCTTCCTTTTGCAGCTGAACAACTTTCTTTTCTGATTCCGTTGACAATTTCCATTTTTTCAATGCATTTAATATTATCTGTGCTTTGTGATAAACTCATAGACTTAAGTGTCTCCATTAATGATTGTTGAAACATCTTACGCTCTTCAACCAACTTTTCTTCAAGTTCAGCTCTAAGTTTTGTTTCCAATATTGCAAGTTGTTCATTTACGTCAATATGTTGTTGTTGACGTGACCTTCCAAAGTAAGTGCTTTGTTTATGGCATTTTCCAACACCATGAACACGATCTCCATGCTCAGATATTCCAATGGCTAATGTTAAGATATCGTTACGTCCATCCAGATAACTTGCACCTTTTTCGGCTTCTTGAACTAGAGAATCCTACAAAATTCAAAAACCACAATTAATCAATCACAAATATAATGATACTTGAAGTATTTTTCATTGTTTACTTACAATTTTTTCAGCAACCTCTTGTGTAGATTTTAATGTGTATTCTCCTCCATTCTTTTGTCGTGCTCTCTTCTATAACTCATGGCGTGATGGTGGAGATGGACTACCATTGTCATCTAATATGGAATTATCCCCCGATGATGACTTTTCTTTCATAATTTTCTCCTTAAGCAAGCGATACCCTCCACGAGACAATAAGTGTGGGTATACATTCTTAGCCACATTATCTTTACCCTTTTGACTTTTTTCCTATTATAAACTCAAAAATTTATTAATCACTAAATATAATAAAAATGTTATGCACAAAAAAACATATAACTCCTACTAACCTTAAATTCAGGGGTATCTCAAATCTTGAGAAACTCTTTCCATGCGTCTTCCGTAATAAAGTTATACTTGACATATGGAGGAGGATCATTTTCTATGAGATGATTAATATATTTGTCCGTGAGTTGTGTCTTAAAACCTCTCCATCGACCTCCCGCATATTTAATCCATTCTTTCTTCAACCTATCCTTCTTTGGATCTTTACATTCCAGAATAGTGAAATGAGCCTACAAATATAGTATATGTAATATGTTGTTAATTAGTATATGATTATAAAATATAATAAAGTGTTGTATTTAAAACATCTGAATATCAGTCCAAATAGTATCTTTTATGCCTTCATCTACTTCTTTCCAATCATTTTTCACAATACTACAGTACTATCGAGCAAGACATGTTATATAACTCTTAAAATGTGTAGCATTTTTACCAACACCAATACATTCATAGGTTCTTGGATTAAACTCGACCTGTATCTTTTCACCTGTTTGATGAACTTTGTCAATTTGTATCATGAAAGTGGGACCTCTAACTCTTATTTTATTGGGGTTACTAGATGAAGAAGAATTGTCGTTTGAATCACCCATGTATTTGTTTACACAAAATATAAATAATTAGAAATAAAATTAAGCACAAAATTAAAAAAATAAATAAATAAATTTAAGCACAAAATAAAAACAATTAGAAAATAAAGTAACGTGGAATCAACTTATAAAAAAAAATCTTAATAGCCCTCCCATATCCCTTCTTCATGGTCTATACGAGTAGCATGCACATCATCCCCTTCATTTTCTTCAATGAATGTAGTCACATTTGTTGAGAAAGGATGAGTTTCAGAAATATCAAAATTCTCATCATAAATGTTATGTTTGTTTGCATCTAAGTTTTTTTGTGTATATGAATATGGGTCCCAAGTCCCAACCCACATCTTAAGGGCTCTAAGAAAACTTCAAGGATAGTCTACTTGCACGTAAGATTTCATATATAAAATTGGTTAAGAAATCATTTCAACTCAATAATCACTTTTGATTTATATTGAAGCACATAGAACATAAAACTAGTAATGCTTTAGACAATGTTGAAGATTAAAGTAATGAAGTCAATACATATGTGTTAGTTAGTTAAAACATAATAACTAACTTCCATTTAGTTTGGAATTGATTAGAGAAGTTGTTAAAGCAGTTACTTACTATTCAAGTAATTATATGGTGTAGGCTATACAAAGTAACTTATGGTAGAAACAATCGATTGCGTATATAAATGAACCTTGTAATAGTTTCAAATTAGTGAGAATTCACTTCTTCATCATGTTCATTTTGATTTCTTAATATGGTATCAGAGCAATCAAAGCACTCTACCACATTCTCATTCTTCTTTGATCAATCATTTCATCTTTGTTGATCTGCAAAATACATTTGCAGTTAGTTTTCTTCATCTGCAAAATTTCTAGGTAAATTAATAAATTAATAAGTGGAACTATAGATAAGGAATGTGAAAGTGTGTGAAAATTTCAATGTCAGATTCTTTTCTAAACATCGAATGCTCACTTACTCACTTGCAATGTATCATATTATTGTTGACTCAAATATTGGGAGGAGTTCAAGGATTTGCTGCGAGGAAAGTCGCTAGACAGTAGTGCCAATGATAGTTTCGGCTGGAGGTTTAGCCACAAAGGTATTTTTTAATCAAATCTTGCTATGATATTTTTAGAGAAAATTCTTCTATCGTGTTTGACAGTAACACAGTGGCAGCAATAAAACATCTTTAGGAGATTAAAGTCCCTTCTAATATCACTACGCCAAAAGTGAGTTTTAACAGCACACATTAGACAACACTTTTGTACAAAAGCGCTGCTATAAGTGAATAATAAAAAAACACGAAAAACGTATAAAATAATTAGTAAAAGCGCTGCTAAACATATGACCTTAGACAACGCTTTTAGAAAGCGCTGCTAAAGGATTTCTTTAGAAAGCGCTTTATCATAAGCGCTGGTAAAGGGCCACTTTAGACAGCGCTTTAAGAAAGCGTTGTCTAAAGTCATAAAAAATTAAAACAAATAATAGAAAAGCGCTAATAAAGGTCACTCTTAGCCAGCGCTTTTAAAAAGCGCTGTCTAAGGTCCATATTAGCTAACACTTTTAGAAAGCACTGTCTAAACCCTTATAAGTCAGAATTAAAAAAAATAGAACCTTTGTATTTACAGTATCACGAAAACAGAAACCCTTTCCCTCGCGAAACCCATTTCCTGTTCCGTATCAAAACTTCCTCCACTGTTCACCGTCGTACCGTCCTCCACCGTCTCACTCTGTTTTCCTCCACCCTCCCAGGCCGTTTCTCAAGGTATGTTCTTTATTGAAAATGTGTTTAACTCCGTTGAAAATATGTTCTTTAGCATTTTTAGCATTTAGCATTTTTAGCATTTTTTTGGATATATAACAACATTTGGTAGGGCTTGATATACAACAACATTTAGCATTATTAGCATTTGGTAGGGCTTGATATATAACAACAACATTTTTAGCATTTATCATTTTTAGCATTTTTTGGATTCTTGTTTCTATGTTTTGGAATATAAAACATGATATATATATGATGGTGAAAGATGATATAAAAGTTTATGTTTATGTTAATTTTTGGCATTGTCATTTTATATATATTTTTTGACTCGCTTCTGACTCGCTTTTATATTGGGTTTATGTTTATATTTATTACAGGTTAGACGGCTACTAACGTCGATCACCCACGTGATGATTCTGTGCATGATGGAGATAAGGTTGTTAGTAAAACGAAAATTGAATATAGAAGAGGAATAACAATAATGAAGATAATAATACGGGATAGAGACCAAGGCATAAAGTATGAAGTGCATTGGAGCCAAGAAGGCCAACTCATTGAGCCTAACGGTTCAACATTGACAAGTTATCTCGGTTCTGTGGTAAGAAGAGAAATTCCAATCATATGTGAAGATTGGAGAGCAAGAGTGTTGGTCGACGCTAAAGATAAAATATGGAGTGAGATACAAGTACCATATGTGATGTTAATTGTTTTTAATGATGATTATGTATTTAAATTACTTATACTAAAGCACTTTGTTTATGATTTTCGTAGAGGTAGTTCATCATTGAGGATACAAGGAGAGATTATATTCTTAAATTGGCCGGTGTTGTACCCCAAAATTTGCCCTCTCATTTATCAATATTATTCTCACAAGATCCTTTGACTCAAGACTGGATTAGAGTTTGACCAACTTAAGACCTCTCATCATGCACTGATCACCCAAAATTAGGGTTTGAGATTGTACAAAGATTTTTGGACTATCAATGCTTCATATGACTTTCAAACATCATTACGGACCCCTAAGATTACTCATGACAAGTTTCAAGCCTTGAACCACATTTTTGATCAGTCAATTGGACATTTGACCTAAAAATCAGCTGTATTGGGGAAAAAGTCAACCATGGCCAATTTACAGTAAAACTATATAATATTTTATCCACATCAACATTTTGGACTCATATGTATCATTTGGTCAAGTTTGGACCGTAATTCCTCAAGAAATTTGATCAAATCATCAAAAGGGCAAAATGGTCAAAGTTAGGATTTTAATTGAGAAAGGGCAATTTCTGATTTTTGACCTAGAAAATGACCTTGATTTGAAGCATGATTTCAAGGGTTCAATTGTATCATCTTTACCTTATAAAATGGTTCAAAACATTGCAATTTCATTGGATTGACAGATGAAATTTACAGTCAACTGATCAAAAGTCAACTGTATACTGAAAAGTCAAACTTTGACTTTTTGGTCAAAATCAAGTGTCAAGGATCATAATTCATCAAAACATGTCAAAATGTGAAACATGTTCATCAAGAAATCAAAGATTGAAGATTTGGTTTTGAAATTTGAATTTTTCTTAACTTAGAAATTTTTCTAAGTATAGAAAATTTCTTATTTTTTCTCAACTTTAAGCCATTTTTTGACCATGATACAAGATGATTCAAAGAAAGTTCTCAACATGAAAGTTGTAGATATCCATGAAATCTACAACTTTTCCTCACACATTTTTCCCTAAAGATGCTTGGATCTCAAGATATAATTTTGTGAATACATGCCCATGAACTAAAATAACTTAGTGAAATTTTGCCCTAATTTAGGCAGGTTTTTGACCTAACTTCATGGAAATTTTTCATCTAGTTCGAAGAGGAATCTTTAAATTCATTTCAAATATGAGTTATATAACACATTGCAGGATTTCCAAAATGTCATGGAACTCCTTGAGATCATTTTTGAGTAGGGAGAATCGAAGAGATGAAGTTGGCAATTTCTCACTTTGATTTCAAGTCATTTCATGAAGAACAAAATTCAAATTTGAACCTATGCTGCCTAATACTTGCTTTACAGGTCTAAAACTTGTTTCTCACTTCATAATTTAATGCTTACACAGATGATAAAGCCTTAATCCAAGCACAAGAGTCTTTGTCCAAGCTTTAATTCCATAAATGGCACAAAGTTGTCATTGCCATTTTAGAAAAGCATAACTTTTGCAACTTTTCACTTCTTGAGCATTGGACTTGTTTTCTCTACACACACAAGTCCTATAAACCAAAAATAAGTTGCCTAGGACTTATACCAACTCCAAGCAGGCATGTACAAGCATGTAGAGAGTGGTCTCTTCACCTTTCTTAAAAAGCAAGTAAGAGTGCAAAAAGGCTATAGCTGAGAAATCTATAGTGGAGTGGATGAAAAACCTTCTCTATACATATACACAAACACATTACAACTTAGAACACGATTGCTCAAGGCCATAAACTCTCCAAAACTCCCTATCACCAAAAACCTGTCAAAAACTTGCAGTTTGAAACCGAGCATAGCAATCCAGTAATTTACTCGTGCGTTTCAAGTTCTAATCACTCAAAAACTTAACCTACCTCATATCTAAGTGTTCCAGACCATAATCCCTTCACTGTAACACCTCCTTCTCCATCTGCCATTTTTTTTCAAGCTTGCAGGTTGACTTGGACAGAGAGATCCAGGCACTTTCAAAGCAAGGTAAGGATTGGAACACACTCAGGAAGGTTCAGGAAAGCTAAAGGAATCTTCAGGCCTTAATAAATCTCACACGATCTGAGCTGAAAGAGGTAAGAACTCCAACTTCTATCTCTTCATACAGGCATCTATTGGTCATCATTTGTGAAGATAAGATGTAGATATCCTTGTGCTAAAACCAACCATGTTCATAAATTTCATTTATATTCATTGTGTATTTAGAATTTTAGAATTCAAATTTCTGTAAAAATTAGGTTTGAAATTAGGGCCTTTTAAATTCGCTTTGATCTTTGATTGTTAGTTTACATGATTTACATGGTTGAAATCGTGGGAAAAAGTACTATTATTTTTATGTTGGAAGTCTCCATTTTCATGGAGAAATGAGAAAGATACAGAGGTTCTGGCCAACTTGAGGAAGAAGATGAAGTACAGGGCAATGAGGCTTTATATGTTATGTTTTTCTTGTTTCATTTAAACTAACGGATGTACAACCACCCTAGCGGTAAGGCAGCGCGCTAAAATGCTTAAGGTCACAGGTTCGAGCATTGGCGCTGCCTTTTTTCATTTTTCACATTTTCATCCATTTTTTGGCTATTTGCAGCGTGGGCTTCAACATTTGGGCGTTGTGTTTTTTTTTCTAACATGCTACCTCCTGATTACTCTGGGCACCCCTAGCCCAACTATTTTCATTTATTTATTTTATGTTATTTTATTTTCATTAAATATATTTTTCTTAACTTATTAAAAATCATAAAAAATGTAAAAATGATAAATATTATATTTTGTTTATTTTATTTTATTTTGTCATAAAAAAAAAATTTTTTAGTTATGTATTAACTATTTTTTCCTAATAAACTTGTAAGTAAAAAATAGAATTAGGTTAATTACTTATTCTTTTTCTCACACTTATAAATATTTATTTTAACATATTAAAAAGACTAAATATTTTCATAAATACTATTTATTATTTTAGGACAAAAAGTACACAAAAATAATACTTAAAGAATTTTATTTTCTTTTAAAATTAGAAATTAGGGTTAACCACATTTTCAAGAAATATTTTCCTTTTCTTAAATCATTAGGATTAGATCAAAACTCTTTTGCATATGAAAAACAAAGCAAAAACCTTTTTCTTGCATATATATATATATATATATATATATATATATATATATATATATATATATATATATATATATATATATATATATATATATATATCATTGCATATTTAAATTATATGGTATATTGTTTATTCAAATACTTGTACAAATTCGATTTGGTTGTAATAGCTTAATTAGATTTACATTATTGCAAATCCCCATTCATAATTTGTATACCCCCTCCCATAAAATACTGAAATAGCATAGTAATCTTTAAATTACGCAATTTTCCACTTTTATATACCATACTAGTAATTAGGGTTTGTATGGAAAGATAAAAACAAATCAAATAGAAAACCCTAAATCCAATACAAAATCAAGCATGAAAATAACACACTTGCACACAAGCATCCTTAGGGTTTCTCCACTTTGTTGCCTTATACAAAAAATGGCAATATTACGCATGCGAAGTATCTTGGCAAAACAAACAAATATAAGATCATAGTCCCCCGATGACGTTGTTCTAAGTTGCCTTACAAAATGATCTTAGTCACTCAAAAATGCTAAGATACTTTGCAACATTGCTAATCATGGTTATACGATGACCCACGCCCGTCCCATTTACATCTAAAGATAGGGTTGCTTACCAAATCAATGGTAAGACAACAATATCAAAGGAAAAGAAAATGAACAAGAAAGACATTTGAGTAGGTAGGTTACTTCTACTTACTTGCTCCATTTATAACAACTATCCTTGCTATTTTCAAAACAAACACCTACACACTTTCAAAACATCTTACAAACATTGAAAACATTTTCAAAAAAGATCAACATCTTTGTATACATTCTTACGAACGAGAGTCATTACAAAGATTGCCTAAACAATGGCCTATTTTACAAAATACTTTCAAAACCACACAAAGCATAATTTCAAACAAAAAAAGCAAGTGATCTAGCAATTAACTAAGAGCCCATGGAAAACCATGGATGAAAAGGGTGTTAATACCTTCCCTTTTCATAATCTACCCCCCGAACTCAAGAAACAATCTCAAAGGTCTTTCTTGTGTTTTTTCACCTTTCATTTGGATAAAAGAAAAGTCGGTGGCGACTCTTGCTAACCGAAACATTTGCGATAAAACACAAAACCCTTTGTTGTACCCCAAAATTTTCCCTCTCATTTGTCAAGATTTTTCTCACAAGACTTCTTGGACTTAGGACAAGATTAGGGTTTGGTCAGCTCAAGACATCACCTTGCACTGATACCTGAAATTAGGGTTTGAGTTTGCACAAGGATTTTTGGACCATCAATGCTTCATGTGACTTTCATACACCCTCTTGGACCCCTAAGATTGCTCATGACAAGTTTCAAGCCTTGCATCACATTTTTGCTCAGTCAATTGGACAGTTGACCTAAAAATCAGTTGTATTGGGGAAAAAGTCAACCATGACCAATTTACAGTCAAACTTCATAATTTTTGATCCACAACAACATTTTAGACTCATATGAACCATTTGATCAAGTTTGGATCACAACTCCTCAAGAAATTTGATCAAATCATCAAAAGGGCAAAATGGTCAAAATTAGGGCTTTGACTGAGAAAGGGCAATTTCTGATTTTTAACCTAGCCAATGACCAATTGGGTTCAAGCATGATTTCAAGGAATGAATATAATAATCTTGAACTAATCACATAGTTCAAAAGATCTCAAATGCATAGGATTGACAAATGAATTTTGTAGTCAACTGATCAAAAGTCAACTGTGCACTGAAAAGTCAAACTTTGACTATTTAGTCAAAATCAAGTGTCAAGGGTCATAATTCATCAAGATATGCCAAAATATGAAACTTGTTTATCAAGAAAATCAATTTTGAAAATTAGGGTTTTGATTTGAAATTTTTTCGTAACTTAGAAATTTTCTAAGTATAAAAATTTTCTTAATTTTTCCCAACTTTTCACCACTTTTTCATTATGATGCAATTGGATTCAAAGAAAAATTCCAACATCAAAGTTGTAGTCCTCCATGAAACCTACAACTTTGATACACAAAGTTTTCACAAAAGATGCTTGGATCTCAAGTTATGATTTTGTGAATAGGGATCCATAAACTAAATAACTTAGTGAAATTTTACCCTAGTTTAGGCAGGTTTTTGACCTAACTTCATGGAAACTTTTCACCTAGTTACAATAAGTATCTCAAGTTGAATTTCAAATATGGATTGTAGAGCATGTTGCAATCTTTCCAAAATGTCCAAGAACTCTCCAAGATCATTTGTGGTTAGGGAGAATCGAAGAAGAGAAAATGGCATTTTGTCACTTTTGTTCAAGCCATTTTTACAATGCATCAAATTGCAAATCTGATCAAGCATGCTTGTACCTTGCATTACAGGTCCTAAATCCCTTCTACACTCCATAATTAAATGCTAACTCAATGGATAATGGCTTTATTTTGACCTTTGGAGCATTGTACAACAAATAAATCCATAAATGGCATAAAGGGCACATTGCCATTTTCATAAAGCAAGCTTTTTGCAACTTTTCTATCCTTGAGCCTTGGACCTGTTATTTTGTCACAAGCAATGTCCATAGATATCAGGCAAAGCATACCAACCCTATGTAGCTAGCAAGCAAACAAGGACAAGCATATTGGCATAAGTCTTGTCACTTTTCTTCAAAAACAAGAAAAGTTGCAAAAGTCGAGAGAACTTGTACATCTGATAAAGGGTGGACTTGGCCTCATTCAAAACAACTTCACAAACTTATCTCAAGCTAGAACACGAGTGCATAACTTCTAAAACACCCTCAAACCCAAAAAACACAAATTTCTGCCAAAATAGGGCAGCTTCTGCAAAACTCATACCAATTCAATATTTGCTCGTGCGTTTTGTCTTGTAACACTTCAAACACCTTCCATACGTCACATCAAAACCATCCAAGCCTTTGCACTGCAACTGTGTGCCCTGTTTCAGACATCACCATTTTCAAACTTGAAGGTTGCAGGTTGACTCGTGGTGGAAGTTTCAGCCATCCATAAGGCCAGTTAAGCATTGGAATAGCTTGAGGGAACTTCAAGGAAGCTCACACGATCCTCAGGCCTCACTCAAAGTCCCCACATTGCCATATCCAAATCCAGCTGAAGGAGGTATTTTTCAAAACTTTATCTTTCTATTTAGGCATCCTCAAGCCACGATTTGTGAAGCAAAAATGTAGTCTCCAGCATGGTGAAGCTGTACATATGCATAGTTGTCATTTATATTAACTGAGCTAAGAGAATTTGAATGTTGAACATGCTGAAAAAACTAGGTCAGAAATTAGGGCTAATGAAATTCTCCCTGGTCTTTGAGAGTTAGATTATGAATTTTATATCATTGGAATCGTGAGATACGAAGCTACATTTTTTATGTTGCAAGTTTTTGTTTTTGTGCAAAGAATAGACAGTTACAGGTTGAAGGCAGAAACGCACGCAGGAGGGAGCTGGAGGACAGGGACAACCTGTCTTGGGCCTTGGCGCGCTTGGGCTTGGTGTTTTGACTTTCCACACCCCCTGATCCACTATCCACACACCTATTGCTTTTTTTGTTAATTTTTATATATTTTCTCATATTTTTATGTTTATTGATTTTTAATAATTTTTTCTGAACATTAAAAAATCACAAAAATCATGAAAAATATTTTCTTTATTTTTTTTTGCATTTTATTTTATTTATTTTATTTTTATTTTTTGCATAAAATAATAGTTTACTAGGATAAATTATACTTTATTTTCATAAACAAAACTTGTAAATAATAAATAAATACTATACATTTTATTTTATTATTTCACACATAAAATAATTATTTTCATACATATTTTAATTTTTTAAATATTGTATATAAAATTACTTATATTTTCTTATACAAAAAATAGACAAAATAATAATAGAAAACATAATTTTCTTTTAAATCAAAAAATTAGGGTTTCCTCTTTTAAAAATAATAATGTTATTTTTTTCTTATTTTTTAGGACTTAAATAATCTTATTTTCTCATACATAAAACAATTACAAAACATTTTGCATAAATACATTTTATTTGCATATTTAAATATTTGTATATTTATTTATCCTGTACAATAATTCAATTGGGTTGTAATAGTATTTTAGGGTTTTACTTTGTGCAAATATCCCCATTCAAAAACTTGTATCCCCCCTCCCATAATAATTGTTGTAATAGCTCAGATTTATTTTACGCAATTTATCGCATTATGCTATGTGTAGTAAATTAGGGTTTTGCATGATAAGACCAAAAACAAACAAATAGAATGACCTAATCCAAGACAAACAAAATGCATGTAAAATGACACACATTGCATACAAGCACCCCTAGGGTTTCACCCACTTGGTTGCCTAATTTAAAATGGCCATGGTATGCATGCAAAGTATCTTGGCAAAACAAAACAAAACAAAAGATCATAGTCCCTCGATGACGCTATCAAAAGGTTTCCTAAACAAAATGATCTTGGTCCCTCAAAATGCTAAATATACTTGGCAAAATTGCTATCATGGTTATACGATGACCCGCGCCCGTCCCGTTTAAAATGCAAAGATAGGGTTATTTACCAAAGCAATGGTAAATCAACAATGTCAAAGGAATAAAAATGCACAAGAAAGACTTTTGAGTAGGTAGATATGCTTCTAGTTACTTGATCAATCTCAAAACAATCCTTGCTATTTTCAAAAACAAACACATACACATTTCAAAACATTGAAACATTTTTCAAAAGACAAACATCTTTGTATACATTCTTACGAACGAGAATCATTACAAAGATTGCCTAAACGATGGCCTCTTTTCAAAATACTTCCATAACCACACAAAACACCATTTCAAACAATATCAACAGCAAAGCGAGTGATCTAAACAAGTAACTAAGAGCCCATGGAAAACCATGGATGAAAAGGGTGCTAGTACCTTCCCTTTTCATAATCTACTCCCCGAACTCAAGAAAATATCTCAAAGGTCTTTCCTGTGCTTTTTAACTTTCCTTTTGAATAAAATAAAAGTCGATAGCGACTCATGCTAACCGTGAAATTTGCAAACACAAACGCAAAACCTCAAGTCAGTTCTCCCACCGCACCACACCCTCAAGTTAGTTCTCCCACCGTATCACAGAACTGGCGACTCTGCTGGAGATAATTATAAAAGTGGGGTTACCTTAGGGCTAGATCATATATATTTGCTTACATTTTTTGACTTGTATGCTTTACATTATGGTTTTTTGTTTGGGTTTGAAATCCTCTACCTGGATTTAGGATACATTATAGGTAAATAGCAATACATTGTGGAAACTGTGCGGGGTATACCGACATGGTCTAAGCAATAACTATGTTAGTGCGACATATTTGTGGGTACCGGTAGCCTTTGAGTTAATAAAAAAGAATAGCCGCTGAGTGATGTCATGAACCACTAATGAACTTCTAGAACCCTTTACTTGACCAACTTGGCCTTTAAGATGTAGTGAGATGACCGACTTTGGTGCAGTCCGAAGTTGGTAGATACTCGATACTACACTCATTGAGGGTTGGTTTCTTGGGATATTTCGGTCGCCATTAAATAGGCTTGAGCTGAAACAATGACCAAGGAAACAATCCGGTGATATTGAGCCCCTTAGAACCTGGTTACTATTATTAGGACAGGTTTAAGCCAACTAAACTTCAAGAGGGTACTTACCTATAAAACCCCATGCAAGCCTAAACTAAGAACTTGGTTGATTTTCTTGTATATGCATACTTGTACATAACATCATGGACATCATGAACATCATATGCATCCACTAACCATTTCAAGGATTTTGGAGATTCATCTTTGTTCTTGTTTTGTAGGATATGGATTCGCTCCGCAGGAAAACTATCCAAGTCAACCTTGTAAGAATTCCTCCATAACTTAAGGAGCTAGCTTCAAGGATCCTTGAGAAATCTCCATTCACCGAGAGGCATGGTCGTCTACTCAACTTGGTCACCTCCAACGCATATGAGGATATGATGAAAGTGCTCTTCCAGTTCGTTGATCCTTTGCACCATTGCTTCACATTTCCTGACTATTAGCTTGTGTCTACTTTAGAAGAATTCTCCCAACTCTTGAGGATTACCATTATTAATCAACTACCTTTCAAAGGTACGGAAAGAGACCCAAAGCCAGAAGAGATTGCTCAAGCTCTACACTTGCACTCATCTGATCTCACAACTCATTGGGAAACTAGAAGTGGTGTCAAAGGCTTCTTAGTAAAGTTTCTGTTTGAGAAATCCCAAAGCTGTTGGAATTCCTTAGACTTGAAAGCCTTTGAGGAAATTGTGGCTCTTCTTATCTATGGGGTGGTATTATTTGCCAATCCTGGCCAACTCATAGATATGAGAGCCGTCAAAAACTTCATGTCACGCAATCCGGTGCCTACATTGCTAGGGGACATCCTACACTCTTTTCACACTCGCACAATGAGGAAAAGAGGTGTCCTTATGTGTTGCACTCCTCTCCTGGAAAGATGGTTTATTTCTCATCTTCCCCAATCAGTCTTAAAGAATGAGGAAGGTTTAAGGTGGTCACAAAGGTTAATGACACTCAAACATTCAGATATTCATTGGTGCTCCCGATCCAAAGAGAATGTTATCATTGTTGACCGTTGTAGGAAATTCCCTAATGTCCATATATTTGGCATTAGGGGAGGCATCCCTTACAACCCATGCTTAACTTTAAGACAGTTTGGTTACGCTCTAAGGGATGGCCCGCACGAGATGCTGATTCAAGGTTTGGTATTCGACTACGACAACGACGATCAAGGTCTTCACCAGAGATTCATCCGAGCTTAGAGGATGCTAAACAAGGTGGATAGCGAGACTTTGGGTCACAAGAATTCCATCCCTCTTGACCTTACCTCAAATGGGTACGAACCCACGCTCAAAGTCTTATGATGCCTTATCCTACCATTCTTCTGGTAATTATTGAGCCTGTTAAGGAGGGAGAAGTTCCATACACTATCCTACATCCTGACATGCCCACATCTCTTGAAGACCTACAAAGGGATTAGATACAGCTCAAAGGAGAGCGAGATACTTTCGAAGCCCAATTCTACACAAGCGAGAAGAAGGTTTTGGAACTCACTAGGCTACTTCATGAGGAGCAGACTCTAAATGCCTACATTGCACCAAAGAGAATGCGCACTACTTTTTTATCTTAGAGTTTTGTATTATTTTGCCCAAGGGGCATTGATGTACTCAAACTTTATCTTATTAATATAACGTGTGTTTCTTTTTGTCTAAAACGAACTTGAATCTTTGAAATCCTTGAAAACAATGCATATGCACATATCATTCATCATGACATAAGCAGGTTGTGATACGGTGGGAGAACTGACTTGAGGTTTTGCGTTTTGTGTTCGCAAAGGTTTCGGTTTAGCAAGAGTCACCACCGACTTTTTATTTTATCCAAAGGAAAGGTCAAAAAGCACAGGAAAGACCTTTGAGATGTTTTCTTGGGTTCGGGGGGTAGATTATGAAAAGGGAAGGTTCTAGCACCCTTTTCATTCATGGTTTTCCATGGGCTCTTAGTTACTTGTTTAGATCACTTGCTTTTGCTTTTCAATTGTTTGAAATGGTGCTTTGTGTGTGGTTTTTGAAAATGCTTTGAAAAGAGGCCATCGTTGTGGAAACCTTTGTAATGGTTATTGTTTGAATATATACAAAGGTGTTTGTCTTTTGAAAAGATGTTTCGATGTTTGAAAGTTTGTTTTGGGAAATGTTTTGAAATTGTGTTGTGAAGTGTGTTTGAAAATAGCAAGGATGTTTTTGCAAGTTTTGATCAAGTAACTAAGAGTTGTCTACCCTATTTTACTCAAAGATCTTTCCTACACATTTTTAAACCTTTTGACAATGTTGTTTTACCATTGTATTTGGTAAACAATTTTGTATTAGGATGTTAAACAGGACAGGAGCGGGTCATCATATTGACCATGATAGCAATAGTGCTAAGTATCTTTAGCAAATTTTTGAGGGAGTAGATCATTTTGTATAGGCAACCAAGATAGCGTCATCGAGGGACTATGATCTTTTTGTTTTGTTTTTGTTTTGCCAAGATACTCAACATGCATACCATGGCCATTTTGAAGGCAACAAGTGGATGAAACCCTAGGGGTGCATGTGTGCATTGTGTTGTCAATTTACATACTTTTAGGTCTTGTATTAGGTCTAGCTATTTGTTTTGATTTTGGACATTTGCATACAAACCCTAATCTCTATCATGGCATATTTGAAAGCATAAATGCGTAAAAATAATCTAGGCTATTGCAACATTGATATGGAAGGGGGGTACAATCTTGAATAGGGGATTATTTTGCAAGAAATTAAAACCCTAATATTTACTATTACACCCAAATTGAATTCTTTGCATCAAATAATAAATAAACAAATATTTAAACAAACAAATTAAGTATAAATATGCAAAATATTATAAGTATGTAAAAAATGTTTTTTTGTTTATTTTTATGTACGTAAAAATATAATATTTAATGTATTATTAAAAAATATAGAAACAAAAGATTAATTTTTGTCAAGGGTAAAAACCCTAATTTTCTTTAAGAAAAGTATATATATTAATTATATTGTTTATATACAATAAAATAAAATAATGAAATATGTACAAATGTCAAAAAATGAAAATATATTAGAAAAATATTATTTAAGTATGTAAATAATAATAATAAAAATTTAATATTTTTTATGTATTATTTTCAAGTTTTTATTAAAGAAAATAAAAGTATATACTAATTAATAATTATTTTCATGTTAGAAAAATAAAATAAAATAAAATATAAAAATAAATGTAAAAATTTATAAAATATTTTTGGTAAGTTTTTGTGTTTAGAAAAAATAGAATAAAATCATAAATGGAAAATAAATACAAAAATACAAAAATATAAAGAAATGAGCCAGGGGGTGCAGTCAGCAAACTAGAGGTGCAAAAAGCAAGCCAAGCCAAGGCCCAGCCCACTGAACTTCATCTTCAACCTTTGAACAAAAAATGCGCCCCCTGTAACTCCAATTTTGTTCTCTCTATTCTTTGCATGAAATCAAAAACTCAAAACATGAAACTTGTAGAGCATTAAACCACAATTTCAACCATATAAAAAACTCAATCTAACTCTCAAAGACCAGAGAGAATTTCTCTGGCCCCAATTTCTAACCTAACTTTTTCAGGAAGTTCATCAGTCAAATTCTCTTAACACACTTAACTTAAATGAAAACTGAGCATATATACAGCTTCAGGGCCATGAATACTACATTTTTTATTCACAAACCTAAGCCTAATGATTGCTAAATAGAGAGATAGGAAGTTGACAAATACCTGTTTCAGATGAACTCGTGTATGGCAATGTGGAGCTTTTCAGTGAGACCTGAGGTGTTTGGGAGCTTGCCTGAACTTCCTCTGATCTTCCCCAATGCTTAGTTTGCTTTGGATTTGCTTGAACAAGCTTATAGAACTCAACCTGCACAAGCTGAAAATAGAAATGGTGAAGCTTGCAAATGGAGTTACAGTCAGTGGCCAATGATTGGGATAGCTTGGATAGGTTATATGGAATATATTGGAACAAGTTTGGGGCAAAACGCACGAGTAACTTGTGAGATGGAAGTGAAACTGCAGGGAGTGCCATGTTTTGCAAGAGGAAGGTGATTTTGTGTTTTGGAAGGCTTGAGGGTTCAATAATTCGTGTTGCTGGCTCAAGGCAATGTCAAAAACTTGTCTCAAATGCTTGCAAGAGTTGGTTATAACAGATATGCAAGTTATGGCTCTTTGGCAAGTTTTCTTGTATTTTAAGCAAAAGTAACAAGTGCTACAAGACTGGCCTGTACAGGCTATCTTTCAGCTTGCACTTTGTGATCTTGGCCCTTCAAGTTTGTGGATATTGTTTGCTGTCCAAGATTTGGTTCAAGGCTCAAGGATGCAATTTGACATAAAGCAAAATTTGACAAAAATGGCAATGTTGCCTTTTTGCTATTTTTGGATTAATCTCTTATGTAATCCTCCCATGATCAGAACAAAGCCTCAAAATAATGGATTTGCATATAATTATTGAGTATGGAAGGGTTTAGGGACCTGTAATCAAGTACAAACAATGCTGAATGGAAATTGCAACTTGTAGCATCATGAAACATGCCATGGATCAAAGTGAGTTTTTTCCAAATTCAAACCTTCGATTATCCCTAACCACAAATGATTTTGGAGAGTTCTTTGACATTTTTTAAAGCTTGTAACATGCTATAAAATCCATCTTTGAAATGAATTTTGAGATTCCAAGTGGAACTAGGTGAAAAATTGCCATGAAGATAGGTCAAAATCCTGCCTAAACTAGGGCAAAATTTCACTAAGTTAAAAGTTTCTTGGACCCTTGTTCCAAAAATCATAACTTAAGATCTAAGATTCTTTTGGGAAAACTTTGTGAATCAAAGTTGTAGATTTTGTGGAGGACTACAACTTTCATGTTGGAAGTTTTGTTTGAATCCAATTGAATCATGGTGAAAATGTTGGGCAAAGTTGGGAAAAAATAAGAAAATTTTATAACTTAGAAAAATTCTAAGTTATGAAATTTTTCAATCTTAAACCCTAATTTGAAAATTGGGTTTCTTGATGAAAAAGTTTCATGTTTTGACACATCTTGATTAAAAATGACCCTTGGCACTTGATTTTGACCAAAAAGTCAAAGTTTGACTTTTCAGTGTACAGTCAAATTTGATCAGTTGACTGAAAAATTCATATGTCAATCCAATGCAATTGAGATCTTTTGAACCTTGGGAATAGGTCAAGATGGTGCCATTGAGTCCTTGAATCCATGCTTGAACCCAATTTTCCATTGGCTAGGTGAAAAATCAGAAATTTCCCTTTTGCAGTCAAAACCCTAAAAATGACCATTTTGCCCTTTTAATGATCTGATCAAATTTCTTGAGGAGTTGTGGTCCAAACTTGATCAAATGGTTCATTTGAGTCTATAAAATTGATATGGATCAAAATTTATGAGGTTTGACTTTAAATTGGCCATAGTTGACTTTTTCCCCAATACAACTGATTTCTAGGTCAACTATCCAATTGACTGGGCAAAAGTTTGATTCAAGGCCTGAAACTTGGTATGAGCAATCTTATAAGTCCAACATGGAGTATGAAAGTCATATTGAGCATTAGAAGTCTAAAATTCCTTGTGCAAACTCAAACCCTAATTTAGGTCATCAGTGCAAGGAGATGTCTTGAGCAGAGCAAACCCCAATCCTGTTTGGAATTCAAAGAGTCTTGTGAGGGGAAATCTTGATAAAATAAGAGAGAAAATTTTGGGGTACAACATATTCCCCTGTTCAATCTTCTTGAACCTGAAGAGTTAAATTGGCAAGTTTGCCTTTCGTGACTCGAAGGTAAAAGAGGATTGGACACTAGAGTGCCCGTAAATTTGCGCTCGTCAGAGTGTAGTTGAGGGAATGGGCTTAAAGATACCATTTGGAAGATGTGATAGAATCTTGTCGGAGATGGGTTTAAATATTCCATCCAAGAAAAATGACCGCATAAGAGATTCCTTTGCGAGAGTCTGTATGCTTGTTATTGAGGAGAACTACGCCGGGGGAATGCTGGTCTCTGTCGTGGTAGAAATAGAACTTCAGTCGTCTGTTATTCTACTGGGGATTCATCTCTTGGTTGAAGAGGTGACAGTGAACTGCTATCTGGTCAACACCCAGGCTTCACAGTCTTGTATTGCTATCTGGTTAACATCCAGGCTTCACGATACTTTACTTCCTATCTGGTCAACATCCAGGCTTCAGAAGGAACTCAAGTGGTTATCCGGTCGCCTCCGGTTTTCCCTTTAATTTTAGGCCTACTAATATCCGGTTGAATCTGGGGTTCAAAGTAATTGGCCGAGTAAACTGTTATTTGGTCAACATACAAGTTTCACAGTATACCTTACTGTTATCTGGTCAACATCCAGGCTTCACAGTCTTGTATTGCTATCTGGTTAACATCCAGGCTTCATGATACTTTACTTCTTATTCGGTCAACATCCAGGCTTTAGAAGAAAATCAAAATGGTTATTCGGTCGCCTCCGGTTTTCCCTTTGATTTTGGGCCTACTAATATCTGGTTGCACCCGGGTTTCAAAGCAACTGGCCGAGTAAATTGTTATTTGGTCAACATCCAAGTATCACAGTATACCTTACTTTTATCTGGTCAACATCCAGGCTTCACAGTCTTATATTTCTATCTGGTCAACATCCAGGCTTCACAAAACTTGCAGGGGGTTCTACTATTTTCCGGTCGATCTCCGGGCTTCAGTATAGTCAAGATATTATCTGGTCGAATCCAGGCTTCATAACTGGAACATGAATCTCCATATTGATTTGAATAAGTAGATAGGGAAGCATCCGTGTCTAGAGCATCTCTAAGTATTTTCTAAGCTTTGAGTATCTGTTTTAGGTAACTATTGATTTTATCCTGAAAATGGTAGAATGTTAGTTGAAACACAAAGTTATGTTACATGAAATGTATGATGCAATAAGATGTGTTTTATCAATGTTCATGATTTATGAATGTAATGTATGCGCATATAAGCTGATTAGCTATTTTGCTGAGGAAAATAAATCTTGGATAGCTGGAGATAATAAAATCTTTGACCGCTGTCGGGGAAAATAAATCTATGACCGCTGTTGGATATTCGAAATCTTTGACAACCTCTGTGGGGAGAAGCTATACCGCTGGGGAGATCAGGAGTTTGGGTTGTATGCCAATCTACTAGGGACTTCAAGAACGAGAATCTTCGTTCTATTGGGGGGTATCAGGGAAAAGTGAATGGTTTCTGCTGGGGATTGGTAGATCAAAGTTTCCTTTCCGCTGGGGATCTTAATGACGTACTGATTTGATCGTGGCGACTTCACTAGGGAAGAATAACTCTCTGGGGAATTATCTGGTTTTAAAGCGAATCTTCAGGGACAATGGAGGAAACTAGATGGTCTCCACTGGTGTTCAAAGGCTGAAGGTTTGACTCTGTTTGGGGAAGAAAGTTTCATCCTTACTGAGGGTTTGTAGTTCAAAGTTTTGCTCCACTGGGGATTCGGAGTTTGAAAATTCAACTCTGATGGGGATTCTTGAAACTTAACTCCGATGGGGATATGGATGATGTGTTGCAGGGGACTCCTCCTGGAATAGCCTAAAGACATCTTCCTATACTTTCATCCTATCAGTAATTATTCTTTCTCATTTCGTTTTATTTTGTAAGCAATGATTATATTCAAATGCATATGCTCATTTAATAAATCATTGGACGTTTTCAAATAAAACACAAGTATAAAAAAGAAAGGAAAGGCAAACAATTTTCTGCACTTTGAAATATCTTTGTATTAACTTTGTGTAAGTATTTTGTACAAAGGAGACAAACATCCTAGTAAGAGAATGTTGTCATAAAATTGAGAAAAAATTTATACAAAGAAAGATGGCTATGTGTAACAATTCCATGGGGTTCCCATTCTGCTATAGCCTTCGTAACTCGGAGTATCTTGTCCATTTGTTGCTTCGTCCACAGATGATTGGATTGATCAGAAGCTTGGAGCTTGTCCGTGAAGAGATTGTCCTTAAAGTGATCCGACGAGACATAGTCATACGCTTTAATTCCCTAACTTTTTCCTGGATCGCCCTTTCAGGTTTTCGATCCACCGGGAAACCCTTTTTTGCCCAAGTCGCCCTTTCAGGTTTTCAACTTGCCGGGTGTACAAATTTTTTCTATTTATCCCTAACTTTTTCCTGAACTGCCCTTTCGGGTTTTTGATTCACTGGGATGCCCATTTTTTCCCAAGTTGCCCTTTTGGGTTTTCAACTTGTCGGGTCGTTTATGCGTAGTATCTTTTAACTATGTCTGCGTTCGCAGGGTGTGGCAGGTCATCGCCTTCCATGGTGGTCAGGATCATTGCCCCACCAGAAAAGATGTTTTTGATCACAAATGGTCCTTCGTAAGTAGGAGTCTATTTTCCCCTGGGATCACTTTGCAGCAAGATGATTCGCTTGATTACAAGGTCCCCAACTTGATATACTTGTCTCTTGACTTTCTTGTTGAAGGGCTTGATCATACGTTTTTGATACGCCTGACCATGGCAGACAGCAGTAAGTCGCTTTTCGTCAATCAAGTTAAGTTGATCAAGCCGGGTCTGAATCCAATCTTCTTCACTCAAACCCGCATCTTTCATGATTCTCAAGGAGGGAATCTGAACCTCGATAGGTAAAACAACTTCCATGCCGTATACCAAAGAAACGGGTGTTACCCCAGTTGAAGTGCGTACTGTGGTACGGTACCCGCGTAGAGCAAATGGTAACATCTCATGCCAGTCCTTGTAGGTGACTGTCATCTTTTGAATGATCTTCTTGATATTTTTGTTTGCAGCTTCGACAACACCGTTCATCTTAGGCCGATAGGGAGATAAATTGTGATGTTGAATCTTGAACTGCTCGCACAGAGCAGTGATTATAGTATTGTTTAAATTTGTACCGTTGTCAGTGATGATCCTATCGGGGATACCATACCGGCATATGAGGTTCTGCTTGATGAAGCGGGCAACCACATTCTTTGTAACGAAGGCGAATGAAGCTGCTTCGACCCAGTTGGTAAAGTAATCAATGGCCACCAGGATGAAACAGTGTCCATTGGATGTTGTAGGCTTGATCTCTCCAATCATGTCGATTCCCCACATCGCGAATGGCCAAGGAGCTGTTAAGACATTGAGAGGAACTGGAGGAATATGTACCTTGTCAGCATAGATTTGGCATTTGTGACAAGTACAGGAATGTTGATGACAATCAGCTTTCATGGTAGACCAGTAGTAGATTGCTCGTAGAATCTTCTTAGCCATCGTATGACCGCTTGAGTGGGTGCCAAAGGTGCCATTATGTAGTTCAGCCATGATCTGCTCAGCTTCAACCTTGTCCACACAACGGAGTAGGACATAATCAAGATTACGTTTGTATAGGATACCATTGCTCAGAAAGAACTTGGCAGCGAACCTCCTTAAGAACTTTTTGTCGTTGACTGAAGCTCCTTCAGGGTATTCTTGTGCTTCGAGATACCTTTTGACGTCATGAAACCACAGTTGATCCACTACTTCTTCGGTATTAATCTCGTGACAATGTGCAAGTTCGTCCATTCGTTCAATGGTGATTTGAGGTGCCTCATTATCCCAGTTAAGTTTAAACATGGAGGACATTATAGCTAGCACATCTGCCAACTGATTCTCTTCTCGCGGGAAGTGCTCGAAGGTAATCTGCTCGAAATGTGGTAATAATGTCAAGACATGTTCTTTGTAAGGGATGAGGTTAGGGTGCTTAGTATTCCACTCTCCTTTGATTTGACTGATAACCAAAGCTGAGTCCCCAAATACAATCAAAGATTTGATTCCCAAGTCAATAACGGCCTTGAGACCAAAGATACAAGCTTCATAATCGGCCATGTTATTGGTGCAACTGAAGCAGAGTCTAGCAGTGAAAGGTGTATGGCAATCTTCTGGAGAGATAAGTATCACGCCGATACCATTTCCAAGTGCGTTGGAGGCACCATCAAAGTACAGAGTCCATCGGGATCCTTGTTCAGGTCCGTCATACGGTCTGTTTTCTTCAATGTTGCTCAAAGTCATGATATCCTCGTCTGGAAAGTCGAACCTCATGGATTGGTAATCTTCGACAACTTGATGGGCCAGATGATCGGCTAGCACACTCCCCTTTATAGCTTTTTGGGTCGTGTATTGTATATCATACTCGGTGAGGATCATCTGCCATCTAGCAATTCTTCCGGATAAAGCAGGCTTCTGGAAGATGTACTTGATCGGATCCATCTTAGAGATCAGTAAGTGGTATGTGTCAACATATACTTCCTTATCTGGCGAGAAGCCCATACCAAAGTGCAACAAGTTTTCTCGAGCAGTGAGTAGCGAGTCTCACAGTCGGTAAACTTTTTACTAAGGTAATAAATGGCATGCTCTTTTCGGCCAGACTCGTCATGTTGGCCCAGTACGTACCCCATTGAATTCTCCATGACAGTTAAATACATGATTAAAGGTCTTCCTTCAACGGGAGGCATCAAGATAGGAGGTTCTAGCAAATATTCCTTGATTTTATCGAAAGCAACTTGACAGTCATCATTCCATTTAACCACCTGATCTTTCTTCAACAGCTTGAAGATCAGTTCACAGGTAGATGTTAGGTGAGAGATGAACCTTGCAATGTAGTTTAGGCGTCCCAAGAAACCTCTGACCTCCTTCTCAGTACGAGGAGAAGACATTTCTTGTATGGATTTGACTTTGGCAGGATCGACCTCAATGCCTTTGTTGCTGACAATGAATCCCAAGAGTTTACCGGACCTGACTCCGAAAGTTCACTTGCTAGGGTTCAGTCTGAGCTTATATTCCTTTAACCTGACAAATAGCTTTTGCAGATGGTCGAGGTGTTCTTCTTCTGTTTGTGAACGGGCTATCATGTCGTCTACGTAGACTTCAATCTCATGATGTATCATGTCATGAAACAAAGCTACCATGGCTCGCTGATAGGTTTCCTCGGCATTCTTCAGTCCGAATGGCATCACTTTATAGCAGAAGGTACCCCACTGCGTAACAAAAGTAGTCTTCTCCATGTCTTCGGGGGCCATTTTGATCTGGTTGTACTCCGAAAATCCATCCATGAAAGAGAATACCTTATGTTGAGCTGTATTGTCAACCAAGATGTCGATCTACGGTAGTGGAAAGTCATCTTTAGGGCTAGCCTTGTTTAAGTCTTTGTAATCCATGCACATTCTGACTTTGCCGTCCTTCTTAGGCACGGGCACAATGTTAGAAACCCATTGCGGATAGGAAGTAACAGCAAGAAAGCCAGCATCGAACTGCTTCATCACTTCAAATTTAATCTTTTCGGACATGTCGGGCCTCATTCGGCGGACTTTCTATTTGATTGGTGGACAATATTTTCTTGTAGGGAGACGGTTAACCACAATATTTGTATCCAGTCCCGGCATGTCTTCATAGGACCAGGCAAAGATCTCAACATATTCATTCAACAGCTGAACTAAACGCTCTTTGACACTTGGCTCTAGGTTGGCACCCACTTTAACCTCATATCTGTCTTTGGCAGTACCCAAGTTGATAGTCTCTAACAGCTCTTCATGGGGCCAAATAGCCCTTTCTTCCTATTGTAGGAGTCTAGCCAACTCTCCAGGCACTTCACAGCTTCATCACCTTTGTATTCGGCATGATTGACCAGATCTTCAGAGTCATTGAAGGCCATAGCAGAATTGTTACCCATTGAATCTGGAGTGGATGGGTACCTGCATTTTGTGAGTGTGGGTGTGTGTAAGGGATATCCACCTTTAAACAAAATAAAATGTAAAAAGAAAGAAAATGAACACCAAAGTTTATATATGAAAATGTCCATGATTCATTAAAAATGGCATATGAAAATGAAGAATCAAAACCCTTAGAAATGGACCTATCTGCCCTGGGTAAGGCACAAGGCAAAAAGAGTGTATGATTTGTTTAATAATTATTACAGACCAACAGAAAATGTTCAAAAGATAAATTACTGATTGATGAAACTAATGGGAACGAAGTCTTTCACCTCCTAGTTGTTCAGTCCTCCTTCAATAGTTGGAAAGATCCAGTCTTCAAAATTGCTTTCTTCTCCATCATCCTATAAAGCATGAACTCCATGACGAGTGATCTTTAATGGCGGTCATCCAGCCCAGGAGCGACACACAGCCTTCTGACTAGCAGTAGTGAAACCCAAGCCGAACTTATCTGTCTTGTAAGGAAAATCTGGCAGTTGACCCCATATTGTGCTTCCTCCTTCCTTGATCACAGCCTCCGCATCTTTAAGGGATGACATCTGGGACACAGGTTTGGTAATGATGGGCGCAGAAGTCAATGTCTTGGCTACCGCAACTTCAGGAGAAACCTCTTCAAAGTGTTGAAAGGGGGTCTCGATGAATTCACCATCTAATTCAACATAGCGAAATGAATTCAGATGGCTTATCATATACTCCTCCTCGCCAAGAACTGTCACAATTTTCCCCTGGACTGGGTACTTAAGCTTCTGATGCAGAGTGGACGTAACGGCCCCAACATGATGAATCCATGGTCTTCCTAACAAGCAAGAGTATGAGGGACGGATATCCATGACATAAAATATGGAGTGGAAAGTTTCGGTACCCACTTTAATTTGGATGTCCACCTTTCCGTGGACCATCCGCTTAGAAACATCAAAGGCTCTTACAATGATATTGTTGGGCTTTAAGGTCAAACCTTCACAGTCCAATCTGTCCAATGCTTTCTTAGGCAAGACATTTAAAGACGACCCAGTATCAACCAGAACGTGAGCAAGAGTAGTCCCTCTGCATTCCACCGAGACATGCAGCGCATCATTATGCTTTTTTCCCTTAGATGTTAGATCGGCATCAGAGAAGCCAAGACCATTGTCGGCGATTAGACTGGCTACATACTCTTGGAACTGGTCCGCGGAGGTTTCTTGAGGCACATGGACTGTCTTCAGGAATTTGATCAAGGCTTTGGCATGAGCTTCAGAGCAGAGTAATAGGGCCAGCATAGAGATTTTTGAAGGGGTTTTCCCCAACTGATCTACGACATCATAGTCGCTTTTCTTAATTATTTTTAAAATCTCCTCCATTTCCTTTTGAGTGGTCTCGGGGATGACCAAAGGTTGAGCCCTCGTCCTGACGGGAGCTTCTTGGATCCCCTTACCTTTATCAGTAGTAACAGCAGAGGGTACAACGTCGGGAGTTATGATCTCTTTAATCACTGGAGTTTGTACAGATGCGTCGACGGGCACCGGAGTAACCTTAGGAGCACTTGAGGGTCCGAAGATTGCCCTTGGAGGAGCAATCTCCGGAGAGAAGATTCTTCCGATGCGGGTGATCTTACTTGTCCCCGCAATATTTCCTACGTCAGGAGTGTCTTCATCGGAATTCTCTTCAACTGATTTGATCTGTTTAACACCGTGCTAGAAGATCTCTCCTCCATAATTCCACGGTATTGTCTTGTTGGACTTGTATGGGATAGGCCCCGACATTATTATCTCCAGAGGTACAAACTTTGGATCATGTGTAATCTTAACAGGTCTTTTGGAGACCTTGGAAAGATTGTCGGAAATGGTGATTATAGCAACATCGTTGATTGGAGCAACAGGAGTAACAGGAGTAACAAGAGTTTTCTTGAAGAGGATTTCTTGATTATCCATCAGGCGTTGGATGCATGATTTCAATAGCGGACAATCGGATTGCAAGGTCGAACAAAGGTATCAATCTTTTTCACAGCCAGGGAAAATCCCGGCTTTCCACAGATTCATATTGATCATTGGCAATGGAGTCATTAAGTCTTCAACAGCAGTAACATAAAGATCTTCTACAATAACATTGAAATTATGACCATGTTTTGGCATTGGAGCGGATATCACATTAGGTTTTTCAGGTGCGTCGAACTCCACCTCCTCGGCATCTATTAAATCTTGGATCTTGTTTTTGAGGGCCCAACAGTGGTTGGTGTCGTGCCCTATGCTGTCTGAATGGTAAGCGCATTTAGCGTTGGCATGGTAAAAAGGAAAAGTTGTATTCGGATTTTGTGGTGGCTCTCTCAAGGTTGTAAGGTTTAACTTCAAGAGATGGGGGAGAACATGGGCAGGCGTCATGTTTATTTTGGTGAATTGTCTAGCAGGCCTTCCCCTTCTTGGTTGGTTGGTTCTGGGTTGACTGCTTCGAGATTGATCGGCTGCGGAATTCTGAATCATCACAGCCCCTACCGCTGGTCGGCGCTCGACTCTTCCTTGATTTCTCTGGGAGTAAACAGCTGAGACCTCTTCCTTGGCTGGAAAAGTTTTCTTGATAGCAGCTGAAGCAGATGCATCCTTCTGAATTTTACCTCTCTTAATGCCAGCTTCGACTCTTTCACCAGTCAGAATTAGTTCGGTGAACCCGGCAGGTGAGCTCCTGATCAAGTGATTAAAGAATGGACCTGACAGGGTCCCCAAAAACATATCCACCAGCTCTCTCTCTCTCTCTCAGACAATGGTGGCTACACCCTTCCATCCAAGTCCCGCCACTTCTGGGCATACTCCTTAAAGCCCTCATTAGAGACCATACCCATACTCTATTATTGAGTACGAGTAGGTGCTAAGTCTGCATTATATTGATATTGTCGGTAGAAGGCAGCAGCCAAATCCTCCCAGTTATGTACATCAGATCTCTCAAGCTGATAGAACCAATCCAATTGCGTACCCGACAAACTATCTTGAAAAAAGTGGACCCACAGATCCTTATCAGAAGAGTGAGGTTGGATCTTTCTGACGTAAGACCGCAGATGCATCTTCGGACAAGACAAACCATCATATTTGGAAAATGTAGGCACCTTGAATTTAGGGGGAATCACAATCCCAGCAACCAACCCCAGTTCCTCGAAATCCAGCCCAATCACTCTTTGTACCTCCATGGCTGCCAAACGCTCTTCCAGATTCTTATACTTGTCGTCTGCAGGAGGATACTGTTGTTCAGAGTAATCTTCATCCTCTTCTTTTTCTTCTTCATCCTCAGACTCGGAGGGCACTGCAGCTCCCTTTCCTTTGCCAACCCCTTCATCAGACGTCGAGGGGAAATCCAGGACCCTTCTAGCTTGGTTCTCAAATCTTCTTCCCATAGTGGCCATACCAACTCTTTTTTTCTTTTTCTCCTTTTCTTTTTCCTTTTCCTTCTCTAACAGTGCTTTAAGGTCCTTTTGACCCTTTGCCAAGGTCATGACGAGTTGTTGGAACTGTGAATTCTGTGCTTGTAGATCTTTGACCGTTTGCTCTATATCCATCTTGCTAAAATAAACAACAGAGAGATAAGGAAACCTGGTGTAAAGACCTGTTTATGCATATGATGAATGATATGTACTCATGTAATGCATTCAAGAATTCAGAAATTCAAAGTTGTTGCAAACAAAAAGAACACACGTCATATTAATAAGAAGAAATTTGTTAGTACATAAATTCCCCATGGGAAAAATATTACAAAATTATAATGTAAAAAGACGCTGCACATCCTCTTTGGTGCGATGTAGGTGTTGAGAGTCTGCTCTTCATAGAGTCGACGAGTAAGTTCCAAAACCTTCTTCTCACTGACGTAGAAGCTGGCTTCAAAAGTGTTATGTTCTTCCTTGAGCTGTATCCAACTCTTTTGCAAATCTTCTAATGATGTTGGCATGTCAGGATGTAGGAGGGTGTATGGAACCTCTCCTTCCATAACAGGCTCTTTGATCACAGGGATAATGTAAGGGTAAGGCATCATAAGACTCTGGGCGCGGGTTCGTACCCACTTGAGGTAAGGCTCAAGGGGGATGGAATTCTTGTGCCCCAGTGTCTTACTGTCCACTTTGTTGGGCATCCTCCAAGCTCGGATAAACCTTTGTCGAAGTCCTTGAGCGTCGTTGTCGAAGTAAAAAACCAAGTCTGGAATCAAGATGTCATGAGGGCCATCCCTTCGGGCATACCAAAATTGTCTCAGAGACAAGAAGGGGTTGTAGGTAATGCCTCCCCTAATGCCAAGTAGTGGGACATTAGGGAATTCCCCACAACGATCAATGACGATGACATTTTCTCTGGACCGAGAACACCAATGAACATCAGAATGTGTAAGAGTCATCAATCGCTGTGACAACCTCAAGCCTTGCTCATTCTTCAAGACTGATTGGGGAAGGTGATAAATAAACCACCTTACTAGAAGAGGAGTACAGCACATGAGAACACCTCTTTTCCTCATTGTTCGTGTGTGAAATGAGTGGAGGATGTCCCCAAGCAATGTAGGCACAGGATTCCGAGATATGAAAATCTTGACAACATTCACATCTATAAGCTGATCAGGGTTTGGGAACAAGACCAACCCATAGATGAGAAGTGCTACAATATCTTCAAAAGCTTGCAGATCTAGATGCTTCCAGCAGTCTTGTGCTTTCTCAAATAGAAACTTTGCCAAGAAACCCTTGACACCACTTCTGGTTTCCCAATGACCTTTGATATCAGATGGTTGCAAGTGCATGGCTTGAGCAACATCTTCAGGATTTGGTTCTCTTTCCGTACCGTTGTAGGGTAGTTGATGGAGAATAGGAATCCTCAGAAGTTGAGAAAATTCCTCCAAAGTAGGTACTAGTTGGTAATCAGAAAATGTAAAGCAATGGTGTAGGGGGTCAAATAACTGGAAGAGAACTTTCACCGTGTCTTCTTCAATGTTGGAGTTGACCAAGTTGAGAAGTCTACCATGTCTTCCAGTGAAGGGAGAATTCTCTGGAATCTTGGAAGCAAGCTCTTTGAGTTGAGGAGGAATTCACACAAGGTTGACCTGGATTGTTTTTCTGCGGAGTGATTCCATAACCTACAAAATAGGAACAAAGATGAAGACCCAAACCCTTGAAATGGTTAGTGGATGCATATGATGCTTTATGATGTTCATGATGTATGCACAAGTATATGTACAAACAAATCACACAAGATCCTAGTTTCAGGCTTGCATGGGGTTTCATAGGTAAGTACCCTCTTGAAGTTTAGTTGTCTCAACCTGTCCTATAAATAGTAATCGGGTTCTAAGGAGCTCAATATCACTGGATTATTTTCTGTGTTCATTGTTTCAGTTTAGCCACTTAACTGGCGACCGAAATATTCTAAGAAAACAACCCTCAATGAGTGTAGTATCGAATATCTACCAACTTCGGACTGCACCAAAGTCGGTCATCTCACTACCCCTAATAAGGCCAAGATGGTCAAGTAAAGGTTCTAAAATTCCATTAGTGCTTCATGACATCACTCAGCGGCCTCGTATTCTCTTTGATTGACTCAAAGGCTACCGGTACCCACAAATATGTCGCATTAATATAGCTATTGCTTCAACCATGTCGGTATACCCCGCATAGTTTCCACAATGTATTGCTATTTACCTATGAATGTTTCCTAAATCCGGGTAGAGGATTTCAAACCCAAACAATAGAAGAAAATGTAAAGAAATCAAAGCAAACAAGATAAGCATGTAAATATGATCTAAACCCTAAGGTTACTCCACTTTTAAGATAATTCCCCAGCAGAGTCGCCAGTTCTGTGATACGGTGGGAGAAATGACTTGAGGTTTTGCGTTTTGTGTTCGCAAATGTTTCGGTTTAGCAAGAGTCACCACCGACTTTTTATTTTATCCAAAGGAAAGGTCAAAAAGCACAGGAAAGACCTTTGAGATGTTTTCTTGGGTTCGGGGGGTAGATTATGAAAAGGGAAGGTGCTAGCACCCTTTTCATCCATGGTTTTCCATGGGCTCTTAGTTAATTGTTTAGATCACTTGCTTTTGCTTTTTAATTGTTTGAAATGGTGCTTTGTGTGTGGTTTTTGAAAATCCTTTGAAAAGAGGCCATCATTGTGGAAACCTTTGTAATGATTCTTGTTTGAATATATACAAAGGTGTTTGTCTATTGAAAAGATGTTTCAATGTTTGAAAGTTTGTTTTGGGAAATGTTTTGAAATTGTGTTGTGAAGTGTGTTTGAAAATAGCAAGGATGTTTTTGCAAGTTTTGATCAAGTAACTAAGAGTTGTCTACCCTATTTTACTCAAAGATCTTTCCTACACATTTTTAACCCTTTTGACAATGTTGTTTTACCATTGCATTTGGTAAACAATTTTGTATTAGGATGTTAAACGGGACAGGAGCGGGTCATCGTATTGACCATGATAGCAATAGTGTTAAGTATCTTTAGCAAATTTTTGAGGGAATAGATCATTTTGTATAGGCAACCAAGATAGCGTCATCGAGGGACTATGATCTTTTTGTTTTGTTTTTGTTTTGCCAAGATACTCAACATGCATACCATGGCCATTTTGAAGGCAACAAGTGGATGAAACCCTAGGGGTGAATGTGTGCATTGTATTGTCAATTTACATACTTTTAGGTCTTGTATTAGGTCTAGCTATTTGTTTTGATTTTGGACATTTGCATACAAACCCTAATCTCTATCATGGCATATTTGAAAGCATAAATGCGTAAAAATAATCTAGGCTATTGCAACATTGATATGGGAGGGGGGTACAATCTTGAATAGGGGATTATTTTGCAAGAAATTAAAACCCTAATATTTACTATTACACCCAAATTGAATTCTTTGCATCAAATAATAAATAAACAAATATTTAAACAAACAAATTAAGTATAAATATGCAAAATATTATAAGTATGTAAAAAATGTTTTTTTGTTTATTTTTATGTATGTAGAAATATAATATTTAATGTATTATTAAAAAAAATAGAAACAAAAGATTAATTTTTGTCAAGGGTAAAAACCCTAATTTTCTTTAAGAAAAGTATATATATTAATTATATTGTTTATATACAATAAAATAAAATAATGAAATATGTACAAATGTCAAAAAATGAAAATATATTAGAAAAATATTATTTAAGTTTGTAAATAATAATAATAAAAATATAATATTTTTTATGTATTATTTTCAAGTTTTTATTAAAGAAAATAAAAGTATATACTAATTAATAATTATTTTCATGTTAGAAAAATAAAATAAAATAAAATATAAAAATAAATGTAAAAATTTATAAAATATTTATGGTAAGTTTTTGTGTTTAGAAAAAATAGAATAAAATCAGAAATGGAAAATAAATAGAAAAATACAAAAATATAAAGAAATGGGCCAGGGGGTGCAGTCAGCAAACTGGAGGTGCAAAAAGCAAGCCAAGCCAAGGCCCAGCCCACTGAACTTCATCTTCAACCTTTGAACAAAAAATGTGTGCCCTGTAACTCCAGTTCTGTTCTCTCTATTCTTTGCATGAAATCAAAAACTCAAAACATGAAACTTGTAGAGCATTAAACCACGATTTCAACCATATAAAAAACTCAATCTAACTCTCAAAGACCAGAGAGAATTTCTCTGGACCTAATTTCGAACCTAACTTTTTCAGGAAGTTCATCAGTCAAATTCTCTTAACACACTTAACTTAAATGAAAACTGAGCATATATACAGCTTCAGGGCCATGAATACTACATTTTTTATTCACAAACCTAAGCCTAATGATTCCTAAATAGAGAGATAGGAAGTTGACAAATACTTGTTTCAGATGAACTCGTGTATGGCAATGTGGAGCTTTTCAGTGAGACCTGAGGTGCTTGGGAGCTTGCCTGAACTTCCTCTGATCTTCCCCAATGCTTAGTTTGCTTTGGATTTGCTTGAACAAGCTTGTAGAACTCAACCTGCACAAGCTGAAAACAGAAATGGTGAAGCTTGCAAATGGAGTTACAGTCAGTGGCCAATGATTGGGATAACTTGGATAGGTTATATGGAATGTATTGGAACAAGTTTGGGGCAAAACGCACGAGTAACTTGGGAGATGGAAGTGAAACTGCAGGGAGTGCCCTGTTTTGCAAGAGGAAGGTGATTTTGTGTTTTGGAAGGCTTGAGGGTTCAATAATTCGTATTTCTGGCTCAAGGCAATGTCAAAAACTTGTCTCAAATGCTTGCAAGAGTTGGTTATAACAGATATGCAAGTTATGGCTCTTTGGCAAGTTTTTTTGTATTTTAAGCAAAAGTAACAAGTGGTACAAGACAGGCCTGTACAGGCTATCTTTCAGCTTGCACTTTGTGATCTTGGCCCCTCAAGTTTGTGGATATTGTTTGTTGTCCATGATTTGGTTCAAGGCTCAAGGATGCAATTTGACATAAAGCAAAATTTGACAAAAATGGCAATGTTGCCTTTTTGCTATTTTTGGATTAATCTCTTGTGTAATCCTCCCATGATCAGAACAAAGCCTCAAACTAATGGATTTGAATTTAATTATTGAGTATGGAAGGGTTTAGGGACCTGTAATCAAGTACAAACAATGCTGGATGGAAATTGCAACTTGTAGCATCATGAAACATGCCATGGATCAAAGTGAGTTTTTGCCAAATTCAAACCTTCGATTCTCCATAACCACAAATGACTTTAGAGAGTTCTTGGACATTTTAGAAAACTTGTAAAATTCCCTACAATCCATCTTTGAAATGCATTTTGAGATTACAAGTGGAACTAGGTGAAAAATTTCCATGAAGATAGGTCAAAATCCTGCCTAAACTACGGCAAAATTTCACTAAGTTAAAAGTTTCATGGACCCTTGTTCCAAAAATCATAACTTGAGATCCAAGATTCTTTGGAGAAAACTTTTTGAATAAAAGTTGTATATTTTGTGGAGGACTACAACTTTCATGTTGGAAGTTTTGTTTGAATCCAATTTCATCATGGTGAAAATGGTGGGCAAAGTTGGGAAAAAAATAAGAAAATTTCATAACTTAGAAAAATTCTAAGTTATGAAATTTTTCAATCTTAAACCCTAATTTGCAAAATTGGGTTTCTTGATGAACAAGTTTCATGTTTTGACACATCTTGATGAAAAATGACCCTTGGCACTTGATTTTGACCAAAAAGTCAAAGTTTGACTTTTTAGTGTACAGTCAAATTTGATCAGTTGACTGAAAAATTCATCTGTCAATCCAATGCAATTGAGATCTTTTGAACCTTGGGAATATGTCAAGATTATGCCATTGAGTCCTTGAATCCATGCTTGAACCCAATTTTCCATTGGCTAGGTGAAAAATCAGAAATTGCCCTTTTGTAGTCAAAACCCTAAAAATGACCATTTTGCCCTCTTAATGATCTGATCCAATTTCTTGAGGAGTTATGGTCCAAACTTGATCAAATGGTTCATATGAGTGTATAACATTGATGTGGTTCAAAATTTATGAGGTTTGACTGTAAATTGGCCATAGTTAACTTTTTCCCCAATACAGCTGATTTCTAGGTCAACTGTCCAATTGACTGGGCAAAAGTTTTATTCAAGGCCTGAAACTTGGTATAAGAAATCTTATAAGTCCAACATGGAGTATTAAAGTCACATTGAGCATTAGAAGTCCAAAATTCCTTGTGCAAACTCAAACCCTAATTTAGGTCATCAGTGCAAGGAGATGTTTTGAGCAGAGCAAACCCTAATCCTGTCTGGAATTCAAAGAGTCTTGTGAGGGGAAATCTTGATAAAATGAGAGGGAAAATTTTGGGGTACAACACAGGTCTTTTGCAACAAGTTTCCTCATCTCTCTACTATTTATTTCAGTAAGATGGATCTCGAACAGACAGTCGAAGATCTCCAAGCCAGAACACGCAGTTTCAACAGTTGCTCTTGACCCTAGCCAAGGGGCAAGAAGAGTTGAAGACTCTACTGGCTGAGGAAAGGAAAAAGAAAACAAAGAAGGTCACCGCGGTTTTAAACATGGGAAGAAGGTTTCAAGGGCAGACTAGAAGAACCTTGAATTTTGCTACAACATCTGGTGAAGGAGAGGGGAAAGGAAAGGAAACATCGGTTCCGTCAGAATCTGAAGAAGAGGGAGAAGAGGAAGACTACTCTGAGGAACAGTATCCTCCAGCTGATGATAAGTACAAACATCTTGAAGAGCGTTTTAGAGCCATGGAAATACAAAAGGTTCCAGGTCTAGACTTTGAAGAATTGGTACTAGTATCGGGGATTGTGATTCCTCCGAAATTCAAAGTGCCTTTGTTCACAAAATATGATGTAGTGTCATGTCCTAAGATGTACCTCCGATCATATGTGAGAAAGATCCAACCAAACTCCGCTGATAAAGACTTGTGGGTAATTTTTTCCAAGATAGTCTATCTGGAACACAACTCGACTGGTTTTACCAACTGTAAAGGGCCAACATCCACAATTGGAAGGATCTTGCCGCAGCTTTCTACAAGCAATATCAATATAATTCTTATTCCGCGCCTACCCGTACCCAACTTCAGAGTATGGCTATGGCTTCCAATGAGGGTTTCAAGGATTACACACAGAAATGGAGACATCTAACTGGGAGAGTGCAACTCCCTCTGTCTGAAAGAGAATTGGTGGACATGTTCTTAGGCACTCTATCGGGCCCCTTCTTCAACCATTTGATTGGAAGCTCATCTGCAGGATATACTGAGTTAATACTAACCGGAGAGAGGGTGGAAGCTGGCATAAAAAGTGGAAAGATTTAGAAGGATTCATCTTCTTCTACAACTGTGAGGAAGCCTTTTATTGGGATGAAAGAAGTAGCTGTTGTATATCCACAAAGGAACCAAGGGAGAGCCGAACGCCGACCAACGGTAGGGGCTGTTATGATCCCAAAGCCTACATATGATCAGCCAAGAAGTAATCAACCGAGGGTGGAAAGGCCAGTCCGGCAATTCACCAGAATCAATATGACTTTGTCCCAAGTATTACCGCATCTTCTGAAATCCAATTTGGCAACTTTAAAAGAAGCTCCAAAAAACACCAACACAACGTCCCCTAATTATCACCTAAATGACCGTTGCGCATATCATTCCGAAAGTCCGGGTCACGACACCAAAAACTGTTGGGCCTTGAAAAACAAAATTCAAGACCTTATAGAGGCAAAAGAAATTGAGTTTGATGCACCCGAAAAGCCAAACGTCATTTCTGCTCTGATGCCCAGACATGGTCACAACACCAATGCTATTGAAGAAGATTTGTTTGTTACCACAGTTGATGAACTCGTGACTCCACTCCTAATCATTAAGATAAACTTGTTAAAAGCCGGTGTATTCCCGGGTTGTAATGAAGACTGCCACCTCTGCTTATCCTCACCAACTGTTTTCCCTTTGTTGAAGACAGGCATCCAATGCTTGATAGACAACAAAGAGATCCTTTTTGAAAGTACTCATGTCTCTCCTGTTCCTGTTGAAGATATTTCCATCATTACCATCTCCACCAATTCTTCCAGGGTCTCCAAAAGACCCGTTAGAATTACATCTGCTCCAAAAGCTACTCCTCTTATAATCACAATGCTTGGGTCAGTCCCATATGAATCAGACAAAACTGTGCCGTGGAATTACAGTGGGGACATCTATTACCATGGCATCAAACAAGATGGGCTGGCCGCCGAAGAGATAAGCTCCAAAGAAGAAGACTCTGACATTAGCAATATTGCCGGAACTAGTAAGATTACCCGAAGCGGTAGAATATTTTCTCCAGAAATTGCCCCCCTAAAGGCAGTTTTTGGACCCGTGGCTGCTCCAAAGGTTACTTCTGTACCAATAATCATCTCTTCAAGTTCTTCTATTGACGAAGACGATACAACCCCTGTTGTCGTTCCTACCAACACTCCTGCTGCTGAAACTCGAGGAAAAAGTATTCAATTGGAGCCTGTCTGGACGAAGGCTCAATCATTGACTATCCCCGAAACCTCCAAGAAAGAAATGGAGGAGATCCTGAGAATCATGAAAAGGAGCGACTACGATGTAGTCGAACAGTTGGGGAAAACTCCCTCCAAAATATCCATGTTGGCATTGCTACTGTGTTCTGAGGCACATGCGAAAGCCCTGGTGAAGTTCCTAAAGACAGCCCATGTGCCTCAAGAGACACCTGCCAATCAATTTCAAGATTGCGTGGCCAGCTTGACAGAGGATAACGACCTAGGCTTCTCAGATTCTGATCTGACACCAAGGGGAAGAAAGCACAACAAGGCATTACATGTCTCTGGAATATAGAGGCACAACTCTGGCCCATGTCTTGGTGGACACTGGCTCATCTTTGAATGTTTTACCGAAGAAAGCCCTCGACAGGCTAGACTGCAAAGGACTGGAGTTAAATCCAAGTAACATAGTCGTAAGGGAATTTGATGGCTCAAAGAGGATGGTACACGGGGAGGTGGATATCCCCATAAAGGTTGGGACTCAAACTTTCAATTCAACCTTTTATGTAATGGACATCCGCCCCTCTTACTCCTGTCTGCTAGGACGGCCATGGATCCATAATACTGACGCTGTCACCTCTATATTGCACCAGATGCTGAAATATCTGGTCCAAGGAAAGATTATCACTGTCCACAGAGAGGAAGAATATATGATTATCCACCTCAATTCCTTGAGGTATGTGGAATTGGATAGAGAGTTCATTGAAACTCCTTTTCAACACTTCGAAGAGGTCCCCCAAGAGGTAGCAGTGACCAAGACTGTGTCCCATATTCCCAAGATTACAAGGCCTCCACTCCGGATGTCATCTATGAAGGACGCCAAAGCAGTAGTAGAGGAAGGTGGATGCACCATCTGAGGGAAACTTCCGGATATTCCTTATAAATCTGACAAGTTTGGCTTAGGTTTTACTTCAAATGCTCAGAAGGCTTTACACCGTGCCCGTGCTGGAGGGCTACCCTTGAAGATTAGAAATCGAGAGGTCAATGCGGTAGAAGATGGTGAAGAGGATTGCAGCTTGGAGGATTGGATCTTTCCTACTATCAATGGAGGACTTCGCAATTGGGAGGCCAAAGACTTCATCCCAATAACTTTCATCCCTCAGTAATTTATCTTTTACATTTTGTTGGATATGTAATATTGAAAAACAATTTGTACTCTCAAAACCTTGTGTCTTACCCGAGGCACAAGGTCCATTTGTAAGGGTTATTATTTCATCTTCATATGAAATTCAATGAATCATGGACGTTTTTCGCATACAGACTTTTGTGCTCATTGTTTTTCCTTTATGTTTTATTTTTTAAGGATGGCTATACCCTTACACACACCCATACTCACAAATGCAGGCACCCCTCCATTACTACAACAAGAGGTAAGAGTCTTTCAGCCTCACGAGGAACCTATGGATACAATCAACTTGGATACCGAGGAGGATAAAAAAAAGGTCAAGGTGGGTTCCAATCTAGAGCCCAGTGTCAAGGAGCGTCTGATTCAGCTGTTGCATGATTATGTTGAGATCTTTGAATGGTGTGATACGGTGGCAGAACCGACTGTTTATACTGGTTTGCAATATTTGTTCGCAAAGTTCGCGGTAAACAAGAGTCGCCACCGACTTTTATTTTATCCAACTGGAAAGGAAAAAAGCACAGAAAAATTCCTTTTTCGAGAATTTGAGTACGGGGGTAGATTATAAGAAGGGAAGGTATTAGCACCCTTTCTATCTATGGTTTTCCATGGGCTCTTTGGTACTTGCTCATTTTGAAATTGCTTGTGTGTGTTTGATTTGAAAAGTTTTTTGTTTTACTTCATTTTAACCCTTGTTTCTGTCCTCAAGAGTGTTACGAAGTTGTTTTTGAAAACTTTTGAAAAGTGTAAGTGTGAAGAGTTTTGATATGAGCAAGTACCTACTAGCATCTACCTACTCGAAAAAAGATCATTTCTATTCTTGCTTCCTTTAGACAGCGCTATCCTACTATTGAGAAATAGGTAGCACCGTCATTGGAATTTGTAAGGGACGTTCGAAGGGACGAAATGGTCATTGAAGGCAACATGTAAGGATACCTTAGCGTTTCGAAGGGACTGTCATCATATATTCGTAGGCAACATCGAGGGACAAGATCATATACCGTAGGCAACTTCGAGGGACATCGAGGGACCATGATCTTTATGATGATTTTAACCGAGGGTCTTTGCTAAGGGTATCCCTATGTTCGAGGGACATGACCTATGTTTTCCGAGGCAACCAAGTGAGGCATACCCTAAGAGTGAGCATGTGCATGTGTTTCATTTCAGTTATTTAATCTTTGCACAATTAAGGTGATCTACTGTTTTAATTTTCAGTTTGTCTTTCCATACAATCCTATTAACATACATCTAAGCAGTTTATAGTTTGCGGAATTAAAATGCAGAAAGTTTAAAGTCCTAGCTATTACAAGGCTTTTGCAGATACATAATTATTTTGGACTGAAACTAAAAATGCGGAATTTAAACCCTAATTACTATTACAACCTCGGAGTAGTTACATAATAATGAAGAGTGCAGAAAAGAAATCCTAAAACTATTACATCCCGGAAGCAATTACATAATTATAAAAAAATGCGAGAAAAGATAAATTTACGCTATTACATTGATAATGCGACCTATATAATTTTCCTAGAAATAAAAATGTAAAAGAATAAATAAAAAGAAATTAAGGAAAAATTAAAACCTAAAATTCTAAGTTAATGTTTTTGGTGTTTTTTTGTAGAAAATAATTTTAAGTTAATTAAAAAACCTAATTCTAACTAATTTTAATTAAAAAAGTTAATTAACTTAATTTATTAATAAATAAATAAAAATCCAAAAATTCAGTTACTAACTAAAACAAAAACCTAATCCTAATTTGTTTGAGTTAAAATAAAAAGGTTAGTTTTAAAAAAAATGGTTAATTAAAAAATCTTAAAACCTAATTAATTTTAATTAATAAAAAAAGTTAATTTTGAAAAAAAAAAGTTAATTAAAAAAACCTAAAACCAAATTAATTTTAATTAAAAAAAAGGTTTTAAAAAATTTTTATGTCTAATGATTAATAAAAATATTAAGTTTTCCAAAAAATAGATAAGTGAAGAAACATCAATGAAAAATAGAGTTAGAAAATAAAAATAATACAAATATCATGGGTGGTTGTTGAACCGAAAATTAATTTAAAACCTAAAATTAAATTTATAGAAACCTAAAATTAATTATTCAAGTTTATTATAAAAAAATCAAAGATTTGTGAAAAATATTAGGTTTTATGAAAAAAGTTTTAAACAGATGGTTGCCTTAACCACCTTATGATGTTTGTCTTTCCATACATTGGTGGTTGTTATGATACGACCTCAGTGTTTTGTAATAAACCTGCATGGGACCATAATAGTCAAACCTGTTGAATCTCATAGCCACATTAAACAAATTAGTATATATATATATATATATATATATATATATATATATATATATATATATATATATATATATATATATATATATATATATATATATATATATATATATATATATATATATATATATATATATATATATATATATCATGAAATACAAATAAAACAAATATATGAAAAAAAGTTAATGTTAAAACCGATATGGCATGTATGAATGCTTCTATGCCCTTTTGATCATGGAGATCAAACCAGCCATACTCTTACTGGAGAAGTAGTAAGATGAATGCTTCTATGCTCTTTTGATCATGGAGATCAAACCAGCATTACCCTTATTGAAGAAGTAGTGAGATGTGGGTTTATAATAAGGATTTAAAGGTTTTAGGGTTCTTAAAAGAATTTGATATTCTGACAGGGTTGTGGCAAATATTTTTCGTCTCCTCTATTTGTGTGAAAAGAATGAGATTATATAATAAAAATTAGAGCAAAGAAAATGGGCTTTGAATGTGCAATTGGGCCTCCAATGTTCACTTTAGTTCGTCACGTTGCAGGCTAAATCGCAGGGGCTTAAGTGCAATTTTTGAAGTTGGAATATGATAACAAAATGTATCCGACATCGAGAACTAACTCATGTCCAAAAATGGGCTCAATCAGATAAACGGTGAATTAGTTATGAATTTTTGAAGTTTCAGCTCAGATAAACTTATTTTGGGCTCTAGTGTCGACTCTGACACGTTCTTCAATAAAAAACTGGTATTGATAGGAGAATAATCCGGTCTCGACTTTAGAAGAAAAGTTGTAGATCTCGGAGTCAGTGACCTTGTGTAAAAAGGTGGGCCCGATCTGATAAAAATTAACCGAGTTATGAATTTTCGATGTTTCAACCAAGATGAAATAATATTCAGCATTCAGGATTTTCGGCGCGTCACGCGCACTCTGAGCAAAAAACGAAGGCCTTTTGGATATCGTTCGAACTCGATACCTCCTGTGAAAACATAGTCAACTCAATTTTCGAAATTTTGGCACCGGAACCAGCTCGATACGATGAAAATCGACCAAGTTATGATTTTCTTAACATGATGCAAATAAACTTCTGTCACAAATTTTCGGTACGAAAATACTTGATAAATCCGCATTTTTGAAGACCTTATGATCGAAATTGGCTTCCAGCCATGAGAGATGAAAACGTATATGACGTCAAGATGGAATTTTGGCCACCGAACGGGTTCAAAACGAGCCACGATCTTTAAGTTATGAATTATTTTGTGCGTAAAAACTGCACTTTCAGCACACTTTTTCACCACATTTCTTCGAGAAAACTCACACATTCGGAGACTTTCTTTAAATAATTGACTCTTGAGCTGAACCTAAATTTGAGAATACGTTATCAGAGATATCTTGGTGAAAGAACACCTAAATATGATGCGCCGGGTTAGACTTGTGAATCTTTGAACCCCGAATCATTGCAAAAAGGCGAACCGATCTTCAGCACAGAAAATACTCTGAGAATATTCATTGACGAAATAAACCCCACATGTAACCTGAAGAAGCTTGATAAATATACCTTTATTCCATAACCATAAAACCAATAATATGTGTGTAAGAAAAGAGGGAAAATTTTGGGGTACAACAGCTGCCCCTGTTCAATCTTCTTAAACCTGAAGATTTAGATTGGCTCGTCTGCCTTTCGTGATCTGAGGGTGGAAGATTATTGAACACTAGAGTGCCCAGAAATTTGCACTCGTGTGAAGTGGTACTTGTCTTGTGATTTCGGGAATGGGCTTACAGATGTCATTTGGAAATTGATGACGGAAGATGGGCTTAAGAGGTTCCTTTGCGAGAGTCTGTATACCTGTTGTTGAGGAAGACTACGCTGGGGAATGCTGGTCTCTGTCTTGAGAGAAATAGAATTTTAGGAGCTTCGGTCGTCCGTTATTCTACTGGGGAATCATCTCTTAGTCGAAGAGGTTAAAATGAACTACTATCTGGTCATAATCCAGACTTCATAGTGATAAGACCGACTGCTATCTGGTCGTAATCCAGGATTTACAACGACTTACTAGGGAGATGAGATTAAACTTGCTATCCGGTCGTAATTCAGGCTTCACAATTTCTCAATTCTTATCTGGTCGTAATCCAGGCTTCAGAAGGAATTAAGTTGTTATCCGATCGCATCCAGGATTCAACTTGATTTTAGGGCACACTAATATCCGGTCGACTCCGGGCTTCTTAGTAATTGTTCAAGTAAACTGCTATTTGGTCGAAATCCAAGCTTCAGTGTCTCGTACAGTTATCTGGTCGTAATCCAGGCTTCCGTCATTTACCTCTATCTGTTCGTAATCCAGGCTTCATTATGTTTTATACCATTATCTAGTCAAATCCAGGCTTCATGGTGTTCTGTACTGCTATCTGGTCATAACCCAGGCTTCACGATGTCTCATACCATTATCTGGTCGAATCCAGGCTTCATGGTGTTTGGAGAAATCATGATATTATCCGGTCAAATCCGGGATTCATAACTTGCCTTAAAGATATACCACTATCTGGTCGATTCCAGGCTTCGTATTATTCTTTGCTGTTATCTGGTCGTAATCCAGGCTTCACAATGTCTTATACCATTATCTGGTCGAATCCAGGCTTCATGGTACCTTGTATTGTTATCTGGTCGTAATGCAGGCTTCACAATAACTTGCTAAGCTGTTATCCGGTCGATTTCCGGGCTTCACGACTTGTGTTTATGACATACCATTATCTGGTCGCTTCCAGGCTTCATGGTGTCTTGTACTGCTATCTGGTTGTAATCTAGGCTTCACAGTAACTTGCATTGTTATCTGGTCGTTCTCCAGGCTTCACAATAACTTGTTGGGGATTAAACTATTATCTGGTCGAATCCGGGCTTCATAGCTTAAATTTAAGATGAACCACTATATGGTCGATTCCAGGCTTCGCGGTATTTTGGTACTATTATCCGGTCGTTCTCCGGGATTCACAGTATGATGGAGAAATCAAGATATTATCCGGTCGGATCCGAGATTCATAGCTTGAACTGGAATAGAAATCTTAGCATCGATATGACTGAACCAGAGTAACTTGTGAGAATTTGATTGTATCTTTTCCTGAAAGATAAAGAGTTAGTTGTATGTAATGTCATGATGTATGAAATGTATTGAGTAATGATGCTCTCAAAATAAATGAGATTGTGATGTATGATGCGTATGCGCATGCCATGATGTATGGATATGCAAATGTTCTCGTGATGCTTTCTGGATGGGGAAAATAAATCCTGGACTGCTGCTGGATAGTGCAAGGAGCCAAATTCTTCGTTCTTGCTGGGAATAACGACCGAAGATAATTTGAGAATAACCCTGCTGGAGAATAAACTGGCGAGAAACTGACTCTGTAGGGAAGAGAGATACTCTGCCAGAAGATCTGTTGATTTGGAGAAATAACCTCGGCTGGGGATGAATTACCGTTGCTGGCAATAATGAACCCGGTTGGGGATTGAGTTTCTACCTGTGGAAGAAATAAACTCCACTAGGGATAGTCTTCCATTGTTGGTGATAGATGAACTCTGCTTGGGGAGAATTAACACCACTGTCTTTGGATACTTCTTACTCTGCGGGGAGTGTATGTTACTGGGACGCATACTGAGGATATGATAATGACTTTGTATCAAGACTTTTCTGCCCCTGTACCTGTTGGAGAAAGTGCCTGCGGAGGCCTTGTGGATTGAGTGTCATCCCAACTTATGAGGTGCTTGGTAACTGCCGATCAGAATGATAAGTCTTATACTGATAGGCAAGTGACAAGATGACGGGACATATTCGTATGCTTTAATCCCTAACTTTTGCCTGCACTGTCTTTTCAGATTTTCAGTCCACCGGGACACCCTTTTTTGCCCAAGCCGGCCTTTTGAGTTTTCGACTTTCCGGGTGTACAGATTTTTCATTTTTTATCCCTAATTTTTTCCCGAACCTTTTTGGTTCGCCGGGATGCCCTTATTTTTGCCTAGGCCAGTCAACCTAGCGGGTCTTTATTCATGCGCAGTATTTTCTGACTATGTCCACGCTCTCAGGGTGTAGGGAGTTGTCACTGTCAGTAGTGTTGTGTTGCCACACTACCAGAAGATGTTCGTTTGATCATACAAGATTCTTCACTGGAATTTATATCCAATGCCCCAAGTAATTCATATGGAGATCTGCCCCTGGCTATTTGGCATCTTTGAGAGATTCCTTGAATCTTGAATTGACTGCCCCAGATGATGGACAATGATCATGCCGTGCGCCTTGGTTGGAAGTGTTTTTCCACTTGAGGTGATCCTTTTATTGAGAAGGTTTTTGTTCACTAGATATTCGTCATGCGAATTTCTCTATCGTTGAACAAATAGTCATATGTAAACAATGTTATTTTAAGAACGCAAAGCTTATGTCTGTCTTGAAGTTTGAAAATTCATTTTTTAGTAAAACAAGTTTTTTTTTGTAATAGTGTGATGTCAACTCAGGATTTATAGCAAACCTTATAGGAGTCAGGATACCTTCTATAACAATATTCTTTCGAACTAACCCATGCTTCAACTAGGACTTTTAAGGGTTATAACGTGGCCTGGTTCACGGTTTAAGAAACAAAGGATAAAGGCTCAAATTTTATTTGTACCCACCCATTCTCCATGATGTTCTCCAGTCCTATGCTCAGTTACTTGTGCGTTTAGAATCCTAGTTGAGTTCTGGAATATTGTCCTTGATGTTCCAGTGATGGTTCAGATACTGAAAGTTTACTTGAAAAAGGCAGTCATTTTGTAATCTTTTTTTTTTGTCGAGGATTTGTAGTAACCTCTTTTTTGGTTTTACTATCCTTGTCTTTTGCCTGGACGGTTTCTTTTTGTGATTACAGTCAACGGGATGCCCCAATTTTTTTCTTAAGTCTCCTTCATAGGTTTTGACTTAATGGCTTTTATTTCGAGAGATAATGATTGCCTGTCTTGACGATTATAGGGAACCATCATCGTCTTTTGTTTTGGAAGGACGTTTTTGAAGCCATTCATTGTGCACCTGGATTAACTGAGAAAACTACCCTGCCCCAGGTTATGATTAAGGGTTTTAATTTGTGTGAAAAGAAAAACTCCTACTTATTTGGCTCAAAGGAATTGACTAGGGATTATCTTCCTTATAACTCCACTGTTTAGGATTTGAAACAACGCCTGTACATCGTCAGCGGGGTATGTTCAAAAGTATACTGTAGAGATTTTGATATCATTTTTGTCATCCTCCCTCTAAGGGCTCATAGCTTTTGTTTGAGATTTGAATATCATAAAAAGGAAAGTAATTTAAATATAGTGAATACGAATGAATTGATTCAAAACAGACATATGCAATGCATTGATAAAGTAATAGAGTTTGACATGAATAGATGTTTGAACAATCAAAAGAAAATTGCAAATTGAAAATTCTAATGAGCAAAAGCCTCTTCGTCTGGTCTTGTCACTTCAGAGGATGTGCCTTGGAGGGATGGTAGAAGAACTCAGCCTGACCATCTTGTGTAAACTCCAGCACTCCTTCATCAATCAAGTCCTGAATTTTAATTTTCAATGCCCAACAGTCATCAGTATCATGCACCAGACTGTTGGAGTGATATGCAAACCTTGCATCAGGATTGTAGTTAGGCGAAGAAGTCTTGGGATTCGGATGAGGTCCTATCAACGTAACCAGATTCATCCTCAACATGTGTTGTAAAGCTTGAGACAACGACATGTTGAGTTTGGTAAACTGCCATTTGGACATATCCGGCTTACTCTGATTAACCCGTTGTTTTTGGCGAAGTTATTGTTGGACCCGTGATGTAGTAGCAACTTGGAAAGGTCCACTCTTCACCAAACCAACCTTTTGTCTTCTTGGAGGTTGATCAATGCCTTGGTCCCCGGCCTCGACTGTTTACTTCATACTGTTGTATCCGTCTTGATGAAGTTGGTTGATGTTGGTTTTCAGATCTTCTTGTCTTCGGGCTAGGCCTTGGATAAGAGCCATCTGCCCCAGCATATGGGTTCTCATTGTACCTACCTCAGCTTGCAGTTGTTCTAGCCGTTCGTTCTTATTGTCTTTAGGACTTTTCTTGACCAAGTTCCCAACGAGGAGTGTTTTCAACTCTTCCTGCCCCTTGTATAGGTTTAGGAATATTTTCGTGAACTGAGCTTCTTGAGTTTGAAGATCTCTGTTGTCGTGTTTGAGAGCCATTGCTGAAATAAACAGCGAGAACATGAGAGACATGTACTGGAAGACCTGTTATGCAATGATATGTATGATATATGTATGCAATGTTTTCAAGGATCTCGCAGGGTAAACAAGAAACTGTTAGAATTTGGTTGCAACTTGATTGAAGAAACTTTGTGCCGTTAAGAGTCCTTATTCAAGAGTCAAGCTCACCATATCGAGTGAGTCATAGCCACTGACTCAAGTTATCGTGTTTTGATCTCTAGAAGACATTGGCTAGAGAAACATAAATCCCCTTGCCCCTTGATAGACATCTGATTTACCATAACCTGCATCACAAACCCTTGAGATCCTTGAAATGGTTAAGGAAATGTTAAGGCATGATGTTATAATGTGTATGTTATGCATTTAAGCAAAAGTGTGAGGTGATGTAAGCAAGTAAATCCGGCAAGAAATCTAAGTTATTGGATAAGGACTGTAAATAAAACCTGCAAGGAACTCATGTTGTCAGATAATAAAACTGTGCAAGTAGTTCAAGTTGAAAGCACATAAGTCACACAAATAGCCTTAGGTTTAGGCTTGCATGGGCTTTAAGGTAGTACCCTCTTGAAGTTAAGTTGGTTCAACCTGTCCTATAAAAGTAACAGGGTTCTAGAGGATCTCAATATCACTGACCATCCTCTATCGGTCATGGTTTCAGCTCATGCAATCTTTTCTTACGTCCGGAACTATCTCGAGAGTATGGTCTCAATGAGTGTAGCATCGAGTATCAACCAATTCTCAGCTCTACACCGAGGTCGGCTATCTCACTACTTTCTAATGGCCAAGTTGGGCGATTAAAGGTTCTAAGGTCAGTTGATGCTTAACGACACACATAGCAACCTTGTATTCTCCTCGTTTCTCCACAAGGGATACCGGTACCAACCAATGTGCCACATCAACGTAGCTACTGCTTCAACTGTATCGGTCTACGCCGTACATTTCCCTCACAAATTATTGCTACTTACCTAAAAGGTGTCCCCAGATCCAGTTTAGGATCTATAGTAACTCCCAATACAAAACCCGTAAAAGTAAAGCAACAAAAACAAACAAGAGAAGCAATTTTATGATGAACTATATCCTAAGGTATACCCCACTTATTCGTCCCCAGCAGAGTCGTCAGTTCTATGATACAGTGGCAGAACCGACTGTTTATACTGGTTTGTGTTTTTTGTTTGCAAATGTCGTGGTAAGCAAGAGTCACCACCGACTTTTATTTTATCCAACTGGAAAGGAAAAAAGCACAGAAAAATTCCTTTTTCGAGATTTTGAGTATGGGGGTAGATTATAGGAAGGGAAGGTGTTAGCACCCTTTCTATCCTTGGTTTTCCATGGGCTCTTAGGTACTTGCTCATTTTGAAATTGCTTATGTGTGTTTGTTTTGAAATTTTTTTTGTTTTACTTCGTTTTAACCCTTGTTTTTGTCCTCAAGAGTGTTACGAAGTTGTTTTTGAAAGCTTTTGAAAAGTGTAAGTGTGAAGAGTTTTGATTTGAGCAAGTACCTACTAGCATCTACCTACTCGAAAAAATATCGTTTCTATTCTTGCTTCCTTTATACAGCACTATCCTACTATTGAGAAATAGGTAGCACCGTCGTTGGAATTTGTAAGGGACGTTCGAAGGGACGGAATGGTCATTGAAGATAACATGTAAGGATAGCTTAGCATTTCGAAGGGACTGTCATCATATATTCGTAGGCAACATCGAGGGACATGATCATATACCGTAGGTAACTTCGAGGGACATCGAGGGACCATGATCTTTATGATGATTTTAACCGAGGGTCATTGCTAAGGGTATCCCTACGTTCGAGGGACATGACCATTGTTTTTCGAGGCAACCAAGTGAGGCATACCCTAAGAGTGAGCATGTGCATGTGTTTGATTTCAGTTATTTAATCTTTGCACAATTATGGTGATCTACTGTTTTAATTTTCAATTTGTCTTTCCATACAATCTTATTAACATACATCTAAGCAGTTTATAGTTTGCAGAATTAAAATGCAGAAAGTTTAAAGTCCTAGCCATTACAAGGCTTTTGCAGATACATAATTATTTTGGACTGAAACTAAAAATGCGGAATTTAAACCCTAATTACTATTACAACCTCGGAGCAGTTACATAATAATGAAGAGTGCATAAAAGAAATCTTAAAACTATTACATCCCGGAAGCAATTACATAATTAAAAAAAATGCGAGAAAAGATAAATCTACGCTATTACATTGATAATGCGACCTATATAATTTTCCTAGAAATAAAAATGTAAAAGAATAAATAAAAAGAAATTAAGGAAAAATTAAAACCTAAAATTCTAAGTTAATGTTTTTGTTGTTTTTTTGTAGAAAATAATTATAAGTTAATTAAAAAACCTAATTCTAACTAATTTTAATTAAAAAAGTTAATTAACTTAATTTATTAATAAATAAATAAAAGCCAAAAATTCAGTTACTAACTAAAACAAAAACCTAATCCTAATTTGTTTGAGTTAAAAAAAAAAGGTTAGTTTTAAAAAAATGGTCAATTAAAAAATCTTAAAACCTAATTAATTTTAATTAATAAAAAAAGTTAATTTTGAAAAAAAAAAGTTAATTAAAAAACCTAAAACCTAATTAATTTTAATTAAAAAAAAGGTTCTAAAAAAAGTTTACGTCTAATGATTAATAAAAATATTAAGTTTTCCAAAAAATAGATAGGGAAAGAAATATTAATGAAAAATAGGGTTAGAAAATAAAAATAATACAAATATCATGGGTGGTTGTTGAACCGAAAATTAATTTAAAACCTAAAATTAAATTAAAAAAAATCTAAAATTAATTATTCGAGTTTATTATAAAAAATCAAAGGTTTGTGAAAAATATTAGATTTTATGAAAAAAGTTTTAAACAGATGGTTGCCTTAACCTCCTTAGGATGTCTGCCTTGCCATATATGGGTGGTTGTTATGATCCGACCTCAGTATTTTGTAATAAACCTGCATGGGACCATAATAGTCAAACCTGTTGAATCTCATAGCCACATTAAACAAATTAGTATATATCATGAAATACAAATAAAACAAATATATGAAAAAAATTTAGTGTTAAAACCGATATGGCATGTATGAATGCTTCTACGCCCTTTTGATCATGGAGATCAAACCAGCCTTACCCTTACTGGAGAAGTAGTGAGATGAATGCTTCTCTTCCCTTTTGATCAAGGAGATCAAACCAGCATTACCCTTATTGGAGAAGTAGTGAGATGTGAGTTTGTAATAAGGATTTAAAGGTTTTAGGGTTCTTGAAATAATTAGATATTCTGACAGGGTTGTGGCAATGTTTTTTTCGTCTCCTCTGTTTGTGTGAAAAGAATGAGATTATATAATGGAAATTAGAGCAAAGAAAATGGGCTTTGAATGTGCAATTGGGCCTCCAATGTTCACTTTAGTTCGTCATATTGCAGGCTAAATCGCATGGGCTTAAGTGTAATTTTTGAAGTTGAAATATGAAAATAAAATATAGCCTACATCGAGAACTAACTTCTATCCAAAAATGGGCTCAATCAGATAAACGGTGAAATAGTTATGAATTTTTGAAGTTTCAGCTCAGACAAACTTATTTTGGGCTCCAGTGTCGACTCTGACACGTTCTTCAATAAAAAAATGGTATTGATAGGAGCATAATCCGGTCTCGACTTTGGAAGAAAAGTTGTAGATCTCGGAGTCAGTGACCTTGTGTAAAAAGGTGGGCCCGATCCGATAAAACTTAACCGAGTTATGAATTTTCAAAGTTTCGACCAAGATGAAATAATATTCACCATTCAGGATTTTCGGCGCGTCACGCACACTCTGTGAAAAAAACGAATGCCTTTTGGATATCGTTCGAACTCGATACCTCCTGCGAAAACGTAGTCAACTCAATTTGTGAAATTTTGGCACTGGAACCAGTTTGATACGATGAAAATCGACCAAGTTATGATTTTCTGAACATGACGCAAATAAACTTTTGTCACAAATTTTCGGTACGAAAATACTTGATAAATCCGCATTTTTGAGGACCTTATGATTGAAATTGGCTTCCATCCATGAGAGATGAAAACGTATATGACGTCAAGGCAAAATTTTGGCCACCGGAACGGGTTCAAAACGAGCCACGATCTTTAAGTTATGAATTTTTGTGTTCGTAAAAACTGCACTTTCAGCACACTTTTTCACCACATTTCTTCGAGAAAACTCACACATTCGGAGACCTTCTTTAAAGAATTGAGTCTTGAGCCGAACCTAAATTTGAGAATACGTTATCAAAGATATCTTGGAGAAAGAACACCTGAATATGATGCGCCGGGTTGGACTTGTGAATCTTTGAACCCCGAATCATTGCAAAAAGGCGAACCGATCTTCAGCACGGAAAATACTCTGAGAATATCCATTGACGAAATAAACCTCACTTGTAACCTGAAGAAGCTTCATAAATATACCTTTATTCCATAACCATAAAACCAATAACATGCGTGTATGAAAAGAGGGCAAATTTTGGGGTACACCCCCTGGTCATATGAAGACATGTCAGGACTTGATACGGACATCGTGGTACATCGTCTGGCTACAAGAGAAGATTGTCCGCCAGTAAAACAAAAAGTCTGCCGCATGAGACATGATATGTCAGAAAAGATCAAAGTGAAGGTCATGAAGCAATTCAATGCTGGATTCTTTGTTGTCACTTCCTATCCTCAATGGATTGCCAACATTGTTCCCGTACCTAAAAAAAGACAGCAAAGTACGAATGTGCATGGACTACAGAGATTTGAATAGGGCAAACCCTAAAGATGATTTTCCACTTCCCCACATTGATATCCTGGTTGACAATACGGCTCAACACAAAGTGTTTTCCTTCATGGACGGATTCTCAAGTTACCACCAAATCAAAATGGCACCTGAGGACATGGAGAAAACTACATTTGTCACACAATGGGGCACATTCTGCTACAAGGTGATATCATTCGGACTGAAGAATATTGGGGCAACCTATCAACGCGCCATGGTAGCTTTATTTCATGACATGATACATCATTAAATAGAGGTCTACATAGACGATATGATAGCCAGATCACAAACAGAAGAAGAGCACTTGGATCACTTACAAAAGTTGTTTGAGAGATTAAAGAAGTACAAGCTAAGGTTGAATCCAAACAAATGCGCATTCGGAGTACGGTCCGATAAACTCTTAGGTTTTGTCGTCAGTAACAAGGGTATTGAAGTCGATCCTGCCAAAGTTAAAGCAATACAAGAGATGCCTGCTCCTCGTACTGAGAAGGAAGTCAGAGGATTCTTGGGACGCTTGAACTATATTGCCAGATTCATTTCTCACCTAACAGCTACTTGTGAGCCAATCTTCAAGCTATTGAAGAAAGATCAAGTAGTCAAATGGAGTTATGAGTGCCAGGTTGCTTTTGACAAAATCAAAGAGTACTTACAAGAGCCTCTTATGTTGATGCCACCAGTCGAGGGAAGACCACGGATCATGTATCTGACTATTTTAGAAAACACAATGGGGTGTGTATTGGGTCAGCATGACGAGTTTGGCCGAAAAGAGCACGCTATTTATTACCTGAGCAAAAAGTTTACTGACTGTGAAACCAGATATTCACTGCTCGAGAAAACTTGCTACGCTCTGGCATGGGCTGCTCGTCGGCTAAGTTAGTATATGCTGACTCATACTACTTTATTGATATCTAAGATGGATCTGATAAAATACATCTTCGAGAAGCCTGCTCTCTATGGGAGAATAGCTAGATGGAAAATGATCCTAACAGAATACGACATACAATATACTACCCAGAAAGCTATAAAGGGCAGTGTGCTAGCTGATCATCTTGCTCATCAAGCTGTAGAAGACTATCAGTCCATGAAGTTTGAATTCCCAGATGAAGACATCATGACATTAGACAATTGTGAAGAAATCAGGCCATATGACAGACCTGAATAAGGACCCTGATGGACCCTATTCTTTGATGGGGCATCCAATACACTTGTTAATGGTATCGGCGCTGTACTCATATCTCCGTAAGGGTGTCATACTCCTTTTACTTCCAGACTTTGCTTCAATTGTACAAACAACATGGCAGAATACGAAGCGTGCATCTTTGGTCTTAGAGCTGTCATAGACTTGGGAATCAAATCCTTAGACGTATTTGGAAACTCAGCTTTGGTCATCATTCAGATCAAAGGGGAATGAGACACTAAACACCCAAACCTTATCCCTTACAAAGAACATGTTTTGACATTGCTACCATATTTTGAGAAGATTACCTTCGAGCATTTCCCGCGAGAAGAAAATCAGCTAGCAGACGCTCTAGCCACAATGTCATCTATGTTTAAACTTAATTGGGATAACGAGGCTCCCCAGATCACCATCGAATGAATGGATGAACCAGCGCATTGTCACGAGATTAATACTGAAGAGGTAGTGGACCAACCTTGGTTTCATGAGGTCAAGAGGTATCTCAAGGCTCAAGAATATCCAGAAGGATCTTCAATCAATGATAAGAAGTTCTTAAGGAGATTCTCTGCTAAGTTCTTCCTTAGTCATGGCATCCTGTACAAACGCAATCATGACTCCATTTTGCTTCGGTGAATGGATAAGGTTGAAGCTGAAAAGATCATGGCTGAATTACATGACGGTACTTTTGGCACCCACTCCAGTGGGAATACGATGGCGAAGAAAATCCTACGGGCAGGCTATTATTGGTCTACCATGGAAGCAGATTTCTATCAACACTCTCGTACTTGTCATAAGTGTCAAATTTATGCTGACAAGATGCACGTACCTCCGGTTCCTCTGAATGTCTTGACGGCTCCTTGGCCCTTTGCTATGTGGAGAATTGATATGATTGGAGAGATCAAGCCTACAGCCTCCAATGGACACCGCTTCATCCTAGTGGCCATTGACTATTTTACAAAGTGGGTTGAAGCAGCCTCCTTCACCCTTCGTGGCCAAGAATGTTATGGCCCGCTTCATCAAGCAAAACCTTATTTTCTAGTACGGTATCCCAGAAAGGATCATTACTGACAATGATACAAATCTGAACAACACTATGATCACCGCCTTGTGCGAGCAATTCAAGATTCAGCATCACAATTCTTATCCCTATCAGCCAAAGATGAATGGTGTTGTCGAAGCTGCAAATAAAAACATTAAGAAGAGCATACATAAAATGACAATCACATACAAAGACTGACATGAGATGTTATCATTCGCTCTCCACGGGTACCGTACCACGGCTCGCACATCAACTGGGGAAACACCCTATTCTTTGGTTTACGGCATGGAGGTTGTCTTGCCTATTGAGGTTCAGATCCCCTCTCTGAGAATTATGAAGGATGCGGGATTGAATGAAAATGATTGGATCCAGACTCGACTTGATCAACTGAACTTAATTGATGAAAAGAGACTTACTGTTGTTTGCCATGGTCAATTGTATCAAAAACGGATGATCAAGGCTTTCAACAAGAAACTCAGACTCCAAGTATATCAAGTTGGGGATCTAGTGATCAAACGTATCATCTTGCCACAAAGTGATCTCAGGGGCAAATGGACTCCAACCTATGAAGGACCATTTATAATCAAAAACATATTCTCCGATGGAGCAATGATCTTGACCACCATGGATGGAGACGACCTGTCACACCCTGCGAACGCGGACATAGTCAAAAGATACTACGCATAAAAAACCCGCTAGGTTGACACACCTAGGAAAAACAAGGGCATCCTGGCGAACCAAAAGGTTCGGGCAAAAATTAGGGATAAAATAAAAAAATCTGTACACCCGGCAAGTTGAAAATCCGAAAAGGCGACTTTGGCAAAAAAGGGTTTCCCGGTGGACTGAAAATCCGAAAGGACGGTCCAGACAAAAGTTAGGGAATTAAAGCGTATGACTATGTCCCGTCAAATCACTTTACGGACAACCTTTGACTTCCACTGATAAACTCAGAGTTTCTGATCAATTCAATCATCTTTAGGGAGCGCTTTAAAGCGCTGTTAAAGGCAAAAAAAAAGCGTTGTCTTTTTCCTTTTTTGTAGTAGTGTATCTCTATATTTGGGTGGAGATTCATCCTTAATAGGATCCCCACTAAAGACCAATTATTTATGAGAGGAGTTTTATCAGATAGATCTTGCGTTCTTTGTAATACGTAGGAGGAATGTTTACGTCATCTTTTTGGACAATGCGTAATTTTGGATGGTATTTGGAAGAAGGTATATACTTGGATTGGTAGAGATTTGGAGTTATCTTTGTCGGAGTTGGAAAGCTTATTCTTTAATTGGGTGTAGGTGAAGAACAAGATGACGAGGATATCTGTAGCGGTGATTTGGTTAACAACTGTGTGGAGTATCTGAAAGATGATATAATTTAATAAGTGTTGCAGTTCTTATCAAAATTTTCCAACAAATTATAATTTAATAAGTATGAAAATGTACCTAACCCTGTTGTAATCTTTTAAGGCACATATATCAGCATATATTTATCAGCATGAATTAAGAAGACAATAAAAGTTTAGAATCAATTAATCAACTTACAAATTACTAAGTGTTGGCAACCGTTAGCACAAAAGATGTTATAATACTGGTACCAAATTTAAAAATTATTGCAAATCAAGTTCATAACACACATAGTAAAACAAAAACAAATTACAAGGGTTTAGACGTTTAGTGGCAATGTGTAAATTTGCTGCAGGAGTTTTTCAGTTTTTTTTAAAGGCAAATCTATAACATAGCCTATATTTTATCTGTATATGAATACGTATGGTTGTCAAAATCTCGATTTCAAGTATAATTGCGTATTGTAGCTAAATTGAATAAAAAATCTATAAAATTATTGATTTTGTGCTATCTTTGTCATCTTTGACCATGATTCACAGTTTTACGACCACCACTATTAAATGCCTGATTGTTAAAAATAGTTTAATAATAAAATATTATTGTGACTTTTTGATGATGCCATGTTTAATAAGTAATAAAGAATCCAAGCTGATAACAAAACAAACCAAATTGAAAATCATAATTGTTAAAAAAGAAAATTATATTCTACGATTTTTGTTATTACGAGAGTTAATTGTATTCATGATTCTTCTTATAAATATAGTAACATAGTAACTGTCATATCAGTAAAATTAGAATAACATATTTATAAGAATGAGTTACTGAGTTATAGGAACAGATTCATCTAATTAGAGAGATGTATATATGTATATAATGCTCTAATGTTTCTAAAAGAAAACACAATCATGGCCAGTGATGGAAACAAATTTGATTTCAATAACTCTTACTCTCTTCATCATTCCGATCATTCCGAAATGGTTCTTGTTTCTAAACCTTTCAACGATGACAATTATTCGATTTGGCGTCGAGCCACTACCATCTCACTGAATGCAAAATCTAAGTTTGGTTTTGTTGATGGAACCCTCAAAGCACCACGTGCCAAAACCAAACCGGAAGACTACACGGCATGAAAAAAATGCAATGATATGGTTTTGTCATGGATTCTTAATTCATTAACCCGTGATATTGCAGATAGTGTTATGTTTTATGACACTGCTCGTGAAGTTTGGGAAGATCTTCAAAATCGTTTCTTTCAAAGCAATGCACTACACATTTTCCAGATCGAGAGAGTGATTGCTTGCCTTACTCAAGATCAAATGACAGTTGTTGCATACTACACAAAATTAAAAAAATTGCGGGATGAGCTAGGATCCTACAACGATGCTATTTGCACATGTGGAGTAAACAACAAAAGACGCAAGTTGATGCAATTTCTCATGGGGTTGAATGAATCTTATAGTGTTGTTCGTGATCAACTCTTTTTGATGAATCCTCTACCAGGTGTATCACAAGCTTATTCTTCCATCATTCAAGAAGATAAGCAACGAAATTTGTACTAGTGCAGAAATGACTTTTTATATTGGGCGAAACTAACTTTTTACATCGGTTCTGGGTCCGATGTAAAGTCATGTGGTATAGTAAATCAGAGACTTTTTATATCGATTTTGGGTCCGATGTGAAAAAGACAGTTAACACATCGGTTATAAGCTAAGTCTGATTTAAAAAACAATTATAACATTATTTTTTTTAAAATTGAAGCAACATTTTACATCGGTGGACCGATGTAAAAGATACCATTTTTATATCGGTTGTGCTTTTTGCCCGATGTAATACATACAGTTTTCACAGTTTTTACATCGGTTGGAAGTAATGACCGATGTAAAACGTAAGCAATTTTTTTTTAATAAATTATTTATTTTCTGGATGATTCTCTCTAAAAAAAAATTTGGTACCCATTTTTTCATATTTTTCCAATATCACACAAACTATATTTAGGTCGCTATATATATATATATATATATATATATATATATATATATATATATATATATATATATATATATATATATATATATATATATATATATATATATATATATATATATATATATATATATATATATATATATATATATATATATATATATATATCATAGCTTTCCAACATCACATAGACCACATCTAGGTCGATATTTTCATATTTTTCACAACAAACTTACAAAATAAACAATTGTATTGCAAACTTGAATTGTATCACAACAAACAAACTCATAACAAACTTACAAATATATATTCTTCACAAAACATACAAAAATATTCAACTATTTATAAGTCTTTTTCCTAACTTGAATTACCAATATAAAATCCACAAGTAGATGAGTTATAGTTTCGGTAGACAACACCAAAATCACATTGTCTGACAATAAATAATAACAATTAACATCAGCAAAAAATATCAAGAAACTCAATACATGTGCGAAAACCACATGTAATGTGCAAAAACTCAATAATAACAATTATGTGCGAAAACCACAACTTAGACAATTCTATAAAACTCACCAGATAAAGCTTAATTTTTATATAACTCAAAGAAACATTTTGTCCAACAGAGTCGCTATTCATAGAAATCATCTTGCGTTAATTCTGTTGGGTCATCAAATACCTATAATACATAAATATAACAATATAGAGTTATTCTTTAAAAATTCATATTAAGTTGCAAAACACAAAGTAAATAACAAAGTAAAGTTATTTTTATTACCTGCATCCAGTTCTCGGTTATATTGGCAGAGACAATATCCAACATATTTTTCATCACATAGTACCCACAATCATTAGAGTTATGTTGTTACCTTGTGTACAATTGAATAACATAATTAGTGAATATTTATCATAAATTTAACTATAGAATTACAATTTACATCACACTTACATTAACATGAAGTCATGTAGCCTTTTTTCTATTTCTATTTTCCATTTGATGAATCTCAAAAGAACTAATACATAAAGATAAACATCACATAACTAAATTTACTCGCCAATAAAAAATCACATAACTATTAATTGTCAATGAAAGTCACATGAAAGATAAAGTTACTATGTAATAATTTTCTTCGTGTTCTGGTCAATTTCCCGATGAAGTGAACTAAATACGACAACTAAATTGTCTCTTGGACACATGACTATTAATTGCCAATGTCTCCTGTACGTGTGTGTGGAAACAGAAAAGTCACATAAAATATATATGTTATCAAAATTAAATAATATAAAACACAATTTCATAAAAATTCTTACCCATGAATTAATGGTAATAAGTGGCACACTCTGTTTTCATCATGTAACTTTTCTAGTACGTAATTTTTAACATCCTCTTAAGATTTCGCTCCATTATCATTATAAATACACCTAGCAGGGTCCATAAATCCATATAATTCTGAAATAGAATTCTCAAGACATACACGATGAATATACCTGAATAATTTTAAAACAAATATTAGAATCAAAGTGATGAGAGATATAACATATTAATAGAGATTGACTTTAATAAAACAATAAAATGTACCTACGAGCACCAAATTTGCATAATAGACACGTCAAGCCAACGACCTAAATCCACCAATAACTCTCTGATACACTTAGCTGAAATATAAAAATTAGAGACACTCGCACAATGAGTTAATTGTATTTCCAAATTGTTGTCATCCATTTTCAAAACCATGAGTAATAATCTCTGAACATCATTAGCTTCCACGTCTTTTGTGCTTCCTTTTGTGCTTCCTTTTGCAGCTGAACAACTTCCTTTTGCGTTTCCATTGACAATTTCCATTTTTTCCAATGCATTTAATATTATATGTGCTTTGTGATAAACCCATAGACTTAAGTGTCTCTATTAATGATTGTTGAAACATCTTACGCTCTTCAACCAACTTTTCTACAAGTTCAGCTCTAAGTTTTGTTTCCAATGTTGCAAGTTGTTCATTTACGTCAATATGTTGTTGCTGACGTGACCTTCCAAAGTAAGTGTTTTGTTTATGGCATTTTCCAACACCACGAACACGACCTCCATGCTCAGATATTCCAATGGCTAATGTTAAGATATCGTTATGTCCATCTAGATAAATTGCACCTTTTTCAGCTTCTTGAACTAGAGAATCCTACAAAATGCAAAAACCACAATTAATCAATCACAAATATAATGATACTTAAAGTATTTTTTATTGTTTACTTACAATTTTTTCAGCAACCTCTTGTGTAGATTTTGATCTGTATTCTCCTCCTTTCTTTTGTCGTGCTCTCTTCTATAACTCATGGCGTGATGGTGGAGATGGACTATCATTATCATCTAATATAGAATTATCTCCCGATGATGACTTTTCTTTCATAATTTTCACCTCAAGCAAGCGATACCCTCCACGAGACAATAAGTGTGGGTATACATTCTTAGCCACATTATCCTTACCCTTTTGAATTTTTTCCTATTATAAAATTAAAAACTTATTAATCAATAAATATAATAAAAATGTTATGCACACAAAAACATATAACTCCTACTAACCTTAAATTCAGGGGTATCTCGAATCTTGAGAAACTCTTTCCATGTGTCTTCCGTAATAAAGTTATACTTGACATATGGAGGAGGATCATTTTCTATGGGATGATTAATATATCTGTCTGTGAGTTGAGTCTTAAAACCTCTCCATCGATCTCCCGCATATTTAATCCATTCTTTCTTCAACCTATCCTTCTTTGGATCTTTACATTCTGGAATAGCGAAATGAGCCTACAAATATAGTATATGTCATATGTTGTTAATTAGTATATGATTATAAAATATAATAAAGTGTTGTATTTAAAACATCTGAATATCAGTCCAAATAGAATCTTTTACGCCTTCATCTACTTCTTTCCAATCATTTTTCACAATAACACAGTACTGTCGAGCAAGACATGTTATATAACTCATAAAATGTGTAGCATTTTTACCAACACCAATACATTCATAGGTTGTTGGATTAAACTCGACCTTTATATTTTCACCCGTTTGATGAACTTTGTCAATTTGTGTCATGAAAGTGGGACCTCTAACTCTTCTTTTATTGGGGTTACTAGATGAAGAAGAATTGTCGTTTGAATCACCCATGTATCTATTTACACAAAATAAAAATAATTAGAAACAAAATTAAGCACAAATAAAAAAAATTAGAAATAAAATTAAGCACAAAATAAAAACAATTAGAAAATAAAGTAACGTGGAATTAACTTATAAAAAAAATCTTACTAGTCCTTCCATATTCCTTCTTCATGGTCTATGCGAATAGCATGCACACCATCCCCTTCATTTTCTTCAATGAATGTAGTCACATTTGTTGAGAAAGAATGAGTTTCAGAAATATCAAAATTCTCATCATAAATGTTATGTTTGTTTGCATCTAAGTTTTTTCGTGTATATGAATATGGGTCCCAAGTCCCAACCCACATCTTAAGGGTTCTAAGAAAACTTCAAGGATAGTCTACTTGCACGTAAGATTTCATATATAAAATTGGTTAAGAAATCATTTCAACTCAATAATCACTTTTGATTTATATTGAAGCACATAGAACATAAAACTAGTAATGCTTTAGAGAATGTTGAAGATTAAAGTAATGAAGTCAATACATATGTGTTAGTTAGTTACAACACAATAACTAACTTCCATTTAGTTTGGAATTGATTAGAGAAGTTGTTAGAGTAGTTACTTACTATTCAAGTAATTATATGGTGTAGGTTATACAAAGTAACTTATGGTAGAAACAATCGATTGTGTATATAAATGAACCTTGTAATAGTTTCAAATTAGTGAGAATTCACTTCTTCATCATGTTCATTTTGATTTCTTAATATGGTATCAGAGCAATCAAAGAACTCTACCACATTCTCATTCTTCTTTGATCAATCATTTCATCTTTGTTGATCTGCAAAATACATTTGCAGTTAGTTTTCTTCATCTGCAAAATTTCTAGGTAAATTAATAAATTAATAAGTGAAACTATAGATAAGGAATATGAAAGTGTGTGAAAATTTCAATGTCAGATTCTTTTCTAAACATTGAATGCTCACTTACTCACTTGCAATGTATCATATTATTGTTGACTCAAATATTGGGAGGAGTTCAAGGATTTGTTGCAAGGAAAGTCGCTAGACAGTAGTGCCAATGACAGTTTCGGCCGGAGGTTTGGCCACAAAAGGTATTTTTCGGTCAAATCTTGCTATGAACTTTTTAGAGAAAATTCTGCTATCGTGTTTGACAGTAACACAGTGGCAGCAATAAAATATCTTTAGGAGATTAAAGTCCCTTATAATATCTCTATGTTTGGGTGGAGATTCATCCTTAATAGGATCCCCACTAAAGACCAATTATATATAAGAGGGGTTTTATCGGATATATCATGCGTTCTTTGTAATACAAAGGAGGAACGTTTACGATGTTTTTTTGGACAATGCATGATTTTGGATGGTATTTGGAAGAAGGTATATACTTGGATTGGTGGTGATTTGGAGTTATCTTTGTCGGAGTTGAAAAGCTTATTCTTTAATTGGGTGTAGGTGAAGAACAAGATGACGAAGATATTTGTAGCGGTGATTTGGTTAACAACTGTGTGGAGTATCTGATTGAGTCGCAATGATGTTATCTTTGTATTTATTTTTTATAATTATTTGTCAGCTATAATTATGAGGTCGTGGACATATATCAAACTTTTAGCTAAAAGATGATATAATTTAATAAGTGTTGCAGCTCTTATCAAATTTTTCCAACCAATTATAATTTAATAAGTATGAAAATGTACCTAACCATGTTGTAATCTTTTAAGGCACATATATCATCAATATATTAATTCAAACACAACATTTTTTTTAATTATAAATTTCAAGCATACATTCATATGTACTGGCCATACGATACTAGGAGACTATTAGATACCGGGATACACCCATAGTGCTAGCTAGTTTTATTTAATATACATATGATCCGGTTCTTGCACATCACATTCCTCCCGCAAAACATGAGAGTCAAATGAAGATGAAAATCCTCAAATCACAAACATGAAGTTGTTGAATGAGAGATGAGTGCACAACCATTTAACATTTACATGACACAAAGATTGTCTGCGGTATGATTTGGTACCCAAGCAGCGGCTTTATTGCCAATGAAATGACATACAGGGACAGTTCCAGGAGTAACTTCGAGTGCTTCATAAAGCAACTCAGGATTCATACCTCTAGTGTCATGGTGGCAGACTGTTAAAGCCTTAGTTTTAGTTCCATCTGAGGCTACCAATGAGACCACATAAGCGGTTGTTTCACGCACTTGGTGGCAATTGAATACTACCTTTTCAAAATTCAATCTATGACACATCACTGCATTATCTCCAACCTTTTTCACATCTTCCACTACATATTGGTCTTGATATGGAGCAAAGTTACTTGAAATTGCCTTAATCTTTGTACTTCCAAAATGTGAAATGACTTGGTCAATCATCGATTTCAAGGATGATACGCAATGTTTGTGTTCTGCTATAGCAGTTGGACTATAACAAAAGTCCTCAAGACTTTGTTTCTCTTTATTTGCCAGCCATATGGAATCTGTGACCCCTTGTCTTGATTTTGTGAATGGTCGAATTATACTTCCTACAGAATTAGTGTTGCCCAAGATAAAATTTTTCCCAGGGTGAAGGTCATGTTCAAAAAACAGCGTTGAGTATTGCTTCAATTCTTCACTTTTGATGGGTAGACTATTAGTTTTTCCACCTGCCATGTTAATTTTACAAGAAATTAAGTTAAAGATTACAACCAGTAATGAAATGAATACAAACAATAATTCTGAGATTAATTTGGAAAGTTATAGTTTAAATTACTAACTAGGAATTAACAGATCGGAGAAGGTCTTTGGCAAAGGAGTGTTTGGCCAAATAGATTGCCAATAATCTTCTCCGGATGATGTCGCAGTGATTCCCACGAAAGCCAGCTGCAAAATAAATTCATGACTCGTTTGAAATAAAAACCATGCATACGTTAAATCTTGAAGATTAGAAAATATTTAACTTACGCAAAAGAGAGATAAAACAGTGAGATGTGCAAACTCCATTTGACTGGCTATGAAGAAATGATAATCGTGTAAAACTTAGTGAGTGTGTATGAATGAAAATATTGCAAAATCCTCATTATATAGACTACATGCATAACTAGTTGCATGTAAATTTGTAGTTTTCTTCATTATTGCTTCCTCCAAGTGGATGTCATGGTTTTACACATGGCTTCCATGCAAATCATTTCCAAAATATTTTTAAACTTTCCACAGGGCATCCATGCATGCACCTCAAAACTTGTGTGTGGTAACATTGTTGTCTTGAAAAATTACTAAACCTTTTGTCCACGTGACGTTCATGCACCTCAAAGCTTGTGTGGTACCATTATTATCCTCAAGAATTATTGAATGTTTGGTGTATATGGCAACAGTCTCCAAAAACTTGTGGTACCATATTCACTTTAATTTTTATCAGCATGAATTAAGAAGACAATAAAAGTTTAGAATCAATTAATCAACTTACAAATTGCTAAGTGTTGGCAACCGTTAGCACAAAAGATGTTATAATACTAGTACCAAATTTAAAAATTATTGAAAATCAAGTTCATAACACACATATTAAAACAAAAACAAATTACAATGATTTAGACGTTTAGTGACAATGTGTAAATTTGTTGCAGGAGTTTTTCAGTTTTTTTTTTAAAGGCAAACGTATAGAAAACATAGCCTATATAATATGAGAAAAAAACTTGCATGCAAACGTATTTAAATCCCTATTCTTAAAAACGGTCAAGTCCCAAGTCCCAACCCATATCTTAAGGGCTCTAAGAAAACTTCAAGGATAGTCACTTCAGATTAAAAGTAATCATTTCAACTCAATAATCACTTTTTTACAACACAATAACTAACTTCCATTTAGTTTAGAATTGATTAGAGAAGTTGTTAGAGCAGTTACTTACTATTCAAGTAATTATATGGTGTATGCTACACAAAGTAACTTATGGTGGAAACAATCGATTGCGTATATAAATGAAGCTTGTAATAGTTTCAAATTAGTGAGAATTCACTAACATCATGTTCGTTTTGATTTCTTAATATGGTATCAGAGCAATCAAAGAACTCTACCACATTCTCATTCTTATTTGATCAATCATTTCATCTTTGTTGATCTGCAAAATACATTTGCAGTTAGTTTTCTTCATCTGCAAAATTTCTAGGTAAATTAATAAATTAATAAGGGGAACTATAGATAAGGAATATGAAAGTGTGTGAAAATTTTAATGTCAGATTCTTTTCTAAACATTGAATGCTCACTTACTCACTTGCAATGTATCATATTATTGTTGACTCAAATATTGGGAGGAGTTCAAGGATTTGTTGCGAGGAAAGTCGCTAGACAGTAGTGCCAATGACAGTTTCGGCCGGTGGTTTGGTCACAAAGGTATTTTTCGATCTTGACAACCTTACTTATAACCACTATGCATGAGCAAACCCTGTAAACACATAAAACAACACTAAAAACATAGGGTTATCTCATTGTACTTTTTAGGGGTCCGATAAAACTAACATAGGCCTCTTGTTCGATCCATCCTACCATTAGGGCGACGACGATGACACCATTCTTGATTGCAAGGTCGAAGTGATGATTCGTGGCGATATATTCATAAAGATATTGTTTGGCATAATGCGCTTGTTCTTTCATGGAGCTTCAAGATGATGATGTCAATGATGATGAGACATTCTCGTTAGTTTTGAGCCTCCTTGGAAAGCTTCGGTTAATGTTTGATATGTTTTGCGTATATTTTGATTCACATTATGTAGATGACTGTCAAACATCGATTATGTTACAATGACAATTTATTTATTACGAGCTTAAAACATTCAAATAATGACATTAAAGTCATATTTAAAGAATGTTTAGAAATACCGCAATATAATCACATTTTATTGTTCTAAGGAACTCTAGGGTTTAGAAACACCGATCATGAGTTTAGCTTTTTTACTGTACAAGTGCATAAATTTTCCATCCCTACTTAAACACAAAACTGGAATTTATTTTTTCTGTTCTATAAAAGAGCACGACTTTTGAGATAATGGAGTAATGACAAGGCAAAAATAAAATTATCATTATAATAAAATGTTAACATGGATTCTTACACTCAATTTTTACATTAATGCTTATACTCGACAATGTTAAATACAATGAACAATATTTTTTTAAATAAAAAATGTATATTTATGAAGAATGACACGACTATTAAAAAATAACATACATATAAACAATGATAAAGTTGATTAATAATATAGTGATTAATAATATAGTGATTAATAATATATAACAAAACAAATTAATGAAATAATTAAGTTGATTAATAAACGCCTGATTGTTAAAAATAATTTAATAATAAAATAAAATTGGTTAATGAAAAATAAAAAATTAATTAATAAATTAATAAAATTAGTTAAAATTTTTAATATTAAAATCATTAATAAAATATAAAGTGTTAGTTAACAAAACTATTAATAAACCTTCAAATATTAAAACAATTTTGTTATGTTGACACTATAAACATACAATACACCGTATGTCTTGTTCATTTATACTAAAAAAATTATCATGTTATTATATATTTTATTATGCTATTTTTTCTCTCTTTCCTTTTTCACTATTATCCCATCTTCTTCTTCTTTGCACCATTCTTTGACCTCTTTTTCCAATATTCTTGTAATTAAATCTCTAACCATACCCATTAAATTATGAAAATAATTACTATATCAAGAAAAATTTGTAAAACAAAGTTGATTAATAACGTTTAAAATTTGATTATTATAGATTCGGTCATTAAAAAACATGAAATTTGTAAAAAAAAATTGGTTAATATAGTACAAGAAGTTGAATAATTGCATTTAAAATTTGGGTAATATATACCCAAATATCAAAACACATAAAAATTGATAAAGCAAATTTGGTTAAGTTAGTGAGTGCAAGAAATTGGTTAATAGAATTTAATGTTTGGTTAATATAGATACAAATATCAAAACACATAATGATACATGTATATTAATAGATTCATAATGATATGATACATACATGTATATTTTATATTTTTTAAAATTATTAACATCACATGAAATTAAGCTAGATTTAATTTATCTTTTCATAGTGCAAATAATAAAATAGGCTAATCTATTATGCCATAACGAAACTGATTCAATCATATAAGCATAAATATAAGTCTGATTTAAAAAATAATTATAACATTATTTTTTTAAAAATTGACACAACATTTTACATTGGTGGACTGATGTAAAAGATACCATTTTTATATCGGTTGTGCTTTTTGCCTGACATACAGTTTTGATAGTTTTTACATCGGTTGGAAGTAATGACCGATGTAAAATATAAGTAATTTTTTTTAAATAAATTATTTATTTTCTAGATAGTTCTCTATAAAAAAAAAATTAATACTCATTTTTTTATATTTTTTCAATTTTACACGGACTATATTCAAGTTCATAACACACATATTAAAACAAAAACAAATTACAATGATTTAGACGTTAAGTGACAATGTGTAAATTTGTTGCAGGAGTTTTTCAGTTTTTTATTTAAAGGCAAACGTATAGAAAACATAGCCGTTATAATATGAGAAAAAAACTTGCATGCAAACGTATTTAAATCCCTATTCTTAAAAACGGTCAAGTCCCAACCCATATCTTAAGGGCTCTAAGAAAACTTCAAGGATAGTCACTTCAGATTAAAAGTAATTATTTCAACTCAATAATCACTTTTGATTTATATTGAAGCACATAGAACATAAAAGTAGTAATGCTTTAGAGAATGTTAAAGATTAAACTAATGAAATCAATACATATGTGTTAGTTAGTTACAACACAATAACTAACATCCATTTAGTTTAGAATTGATTAGAGAAGTTGTTAGAGCAGTTACTTACTATTCAAGTAATTATATGGTGTAGGCTACACAAAGTAACTTACGGTGGAAACAATCGATTGCGTATATAAATGAACCTTGTAATAGTTTCAAGTTAGTGAGAATTCACTAACATCATGTTCGCTTTGATTTCTTAATATGGTATCAGAACAATCAAAGAACTCTACCACATTCTCATTCTTATTTGATCAATCATTTCATCTTTGTTGATCTGCAAAATACATTTGCAGTTAATTTTCTTCATCTGCAAAATTTCTAGGTAAATTTTCTCATTGATTCTCTTGGTTTCTTTCCTTTTACTGTAACTTCTATTTCATCTTCATCATCAATCCAAAATTCCTGTGTGTAGAAACAACAAATCAATCTATAATCATCATATTACGTTCATCCAAGTGAAGACTTCAACATAGTCAATGTACTTCCAAAATTAGATGGGTCAAGCTATCTTGCTTGGAAAAAAATCAATAATCTCAATTCTGCTCAATGGGAACGATGCAACCATCGCATATACATCTGGATAATAAACTCAGTTCTTTATTAGATTGCTTCCACTATTATTTTTCATGAAAATGTGTTAGATATTTGGAACGATTTACATGAGTGATTATCAAAGATGGGCCGTGTCAGGATTTTGATTATTCCATCATCAATTAACAATCTGAAACAAAATTCAAGAACATTTATGGAGTACTTTCTTGAATTGAAAGGACTTTGAGGAGAACTTAATTCTCATCGCCCTTTACCAATGTGTACTTGCATTTACAGGTGTATATGTGTTGTTATTTAAATTGCTCAAGAATACAGACTAGAAGATTAAGCCATTCAGTTTTTAATAGAGTTGGATGACAATTTTTCTGTCGTCAAAACTCAGGTTTTCCTTGTGGATCATTTGCCATCCATCACTCGAATTTACTCTTTTGTGATTCGAGAGGAAAGTAATCGTAGGAATTTAGTTCAACTTGAAGATAATTATATTTTGTTCAATTTCAAAAATTCTACTTGAATATGCACCTTTTGTCATATAAAAAACCATTGTAGTACCTCATTTTGCAGGTTACTTCTGGGTGACATGTCTTTAATAAAGACGACAACTTTCTAATGTTTAATAATGACAACTAATCCATATTGACAAGTCAAGAATAAGTGTTTAAAGATGCAAACTAAAGTATTAGGATTTGATGAACTTGACACTATGATGATGACAACCAAATGGAATATAATTCAAGTCTCATCTCAAGTAAACTTAAACATGTGTCAACAAAGGAAACATCTGACAAATCTTAAAGTTATACAAAAGTATGTGAATGTCTGCCTCGACACACTTGAGTGAACATATTGTAAGGAATAAGAGTATTCTCGTAAATATACATGACTTGCAGCCATGTCGAATGAGTTAGGAGCTGTCAGAAAAGCTCTAGGAGATCAGCCCGTAAAAAGCGTCTGAAAAAATACGTAAACAGCTTAGGTTTGGAATTTGTGTGATCAAGTCTATTATTTAGGTTTGAGATCAGCCCATGATAAAATCTCATAGGTTCTTAGTTATCCCGTGATAAAAACAAGTTTAGGTTTAAGCTTAGTCCGGTGTTAAGAGCTTGTTTCGCTTTGAGATCAACCCGATGGTAAAATATCACATGTTATTAGTTAGACCGGTATAAAGCCATGGCTTAGGTTCGCGAGCTGATCTCAGTGTTAAAAGATCGTAAGATTTAATTAGAAGCCTGAAGCCTAACATATCCAATATTTTTGTGGAAAGAGGACTAACCATTTTGATCCATCATTTAGAAGAAAGACTCGCTGCTCCGCTCCTTTGTTTATTGTTTAGTTGGAAGTTGGCCATAAACATTATTTCCTTTATATAAAGGGGTTCGTGAGTTATACTTACTAAAATCTCTCAAGTTTAATTGGATACTCTCAAGATCAACTCTTTGGGACAAGACTAAGTTGTTTTGTGACTAAACCTGTATGATTTCTGTAACACCCCAATTTTAGTAATTAATTATATATATTATAATAATGAACTATTTGTGTGAATTTGTGGGTAATTGTTTTAATTAAATTATTCGTTATGTATTGCGTGTAACGGGTTAGTCAACTTGAATTGGTGAATTGTAGAATTATAGTTAGTTTTGGTGTCGGTTAGTAAATAATCATTTTATTAGTGATAATTATATAGAAGTCATGGAAATAATGTAATTGGGCCTATTGGATAAAAAGGGAAGATTAATGTGGGGGTTTGTGTAGTAAGCTCAATATTGATTACTAGAGGTTGTAATTTGTAAGGCTTTAATAAAAAGAAAAGAAATAGAGTTAGTAAAGGGATTAGAAAAAGAGAAGAGAAAGGTTTTCACGAGAAAAGAAAAGAAGAGCGAGAAAGAGGAAAAGGGCAATAACGCAAAGATTAAAAGAATCTACCTAGATCAAAGTAGATGAGTTTTCATTCGATTATTGGGAGTGTTGATAATGCATGATGGGTAGTAAAATTTGTTAGGATCAATTTCACTATTTTCCATGTTTTGAATTACTTAGGTTTTGATTGGAAATCAATGGATTTGGTTTGTGATTGTGTTAGGAGGTTTTGGTTTCAAACTATATGTTGTATGTATGTTTTAGTAGCTTAAATCGTGATAAATTGGATGTGAAAACATGTTTTGGGTGAAGAAAATCGCATTGGAACTGTGTTTTTATCACAAGATTTTCTGCAGAAATCATAGAGCACGCTTAGGGTGGCCAAGTCACTGAGTTTGGTGCTTAGTGCATAGGTGATAACGAGAAATCGTATCATATAATTGCTACATTTTTAATCGATTTTCATACTGCATTAACCCATTTAACTCCCGATTGTTCCGAGTTTTTATGTCTTTTCACAGGTACAACATGTTTCAATTCAATTTAGTGGAAAAAAAAATCACATGAAGAAAGCTAACATAAAAGTCAGAAGAAAAGGAACTAATCTGCAAAATTCTGTAAAGTTTGATGTTGTGACGGTCGTCACACGTCCATTACGAGCGTAACACGCTCACAACATGAATAACGCTCGTCACACATCATTGACGAACGTAACGCGCTATTTAAGCGCATTACGACGATCACCTCTTCATTACGACCGTCACACGCGTAATTTAACGTCATGAAGAACAAGAGACGTGGGCAACGTAATGGAAGGATCTTTTCAACTCCTACAAATTCTAAACCTCACCAACGTCCAATACTGGTCTTTCTCCACTAAAGCAGTACAAGTCCACGTCCCTAATTTTTCTTAACTGCCAATTTCTCTTCTATAAATAGGAGATATTTCAATGAAGGAATGAGAGTTTTTTTTACAGAATTTCTTGCGGAAGCCCTGCCAAATTTACGAACCGTCCGTTTGCATTTTTTTTGTTCTTGTTTTATTTCCCTTTTACCAATTAATAACTATTTCCAACATTAGGAAATTGCTATTGTAGTTAGAATTTATTTTTAGCCTCAGAATTCGTTTCAAGTTCCGATTCCGAAGGTTCCAATCTTGCCGACTTGTGGAAGAGGGAGTTTGAGGAATAATATTATTATTCAGGTTTTTAATCGCATTTAATTTAATTTTAATACAATTTGTTTATGTTTATTTATTTATTTATTTATCATGAATGTTTTATTCTTTCCCGATTATATTTCCTGTATGTCTGTTTCAAGTACTATGACTAGCTAATTTTCCAGAGTCGGGATGTGATAATAGTAACCAAATGGATTAAATTGTGCCTAAGCTAAAATCCAAATTAACTTAATTTCTGGCTGTGACTTTTTATAATTAAAATCAATCTTTTTGTTACGAGAGTAAGAAAAGTAGAATAGGTTAGGATCGAGACCACAAAAGTGTGAGGTTTTAATCGGATAGCTAAAGTTAGGCATTTGATTTAAATACAACAAGAGCGCTTTAAAACGAATTAGATTTTATTAAGTTTTCAAAGAGTATTTTCTAAACACTTATGGGCTAGAGAGAGCAGGCATAGGGCTTTAGGGGTATAATCTGAGATAAGACCACGAAAGTGTGAGTTGAAGGTTTTTAAACTGATAATTTCTACAGAACCATCTAAGTTAAACATCTTTATATGCTTAGGTTCAACTAGATCCACTTAGGTTCACTATATTACATACCGACCGTTTTATTATTATTATTCCCTTAATTTGATCTAGTTTCCTTCTACCTTAACCTGTAAAAAACCAAACGTGACAACATCCGCCTTATCTAAACTAGCAAACCTTTATAGCGCTAGAGTGATTACAAAGTCCCTGTGGGTTCGACATCTTTTTATTACTACCGCGATAGGCTGTGCACTTGCAGTTAAGATACCGTTAGACATATTAGGTCGATCACACATCAAGTTTTTGGCGTCGTTGTCGGGGACTTTGATTTAGTCACTAGTGCACTCGTAAAGTAGTACTGTATAGACTAAGGCAACTATTTATTTTTCCCTCTCTTGTATTCCAAATACTCGCTCCCGAAGCGAGCCTTTGCATCTACAAATAAATGATATCAAGCGTTATCTAAGAGTAAGACGCCGAGTTCAAGAATACCTTGATCTCAACAATCTTCCTCCGACTAAGCTTCCTGATATCTCAATCCATGAATTAATTGAAGAATCTAAGATGGCTGACGTACCAAATCCACCTCGTGCTCTTAAGGATTACGTAGTTCCTTCTCAAGCGGATCCCCTCAACAGCATTGCCGCTCCTGCTATCGCTCGAAACGATTTTGAGCTGAAACCTTCGCTTCTATCCGCCGTTCAGTAGAACCAATTTTCTCGATCTCCTACTGATGACCCAAACCTACATCTGTCGGTGTTTGTGCAGTACACAGACACTGTAAAAGCGAATGGTGTAAACCCCGAGGCGATACAATTGCGCCTATTTCCCTTTTCTTTAAGAGACAGAGCTCGAGCATGGCTCCAATCTCTTCCTTCAAACTCAATCACCACATGGGATGAGTTGAAAAAGGTCTTTTTGGCTAGATATTTCCCACCAAGCAAAACTGCTATACTCAGAGCCAACATCAATGGTTTCAGACAAAAAGATAACGAATCACTTTTTGAAGCGTGGGAACGCTATAAGGACATGATCAGACTCTGTCCTCATCATGGTTTAGAAGAATGGCTGATCATTCATAAGTTCTATAACGGTCTCTTGTACAACACAAGAATAACTATATACGCTGCTACTGGTGGCGCATTGATGGATAAGCCGTATACCGAAGCAAATCAACTTATCTAAAGCATGGCTCAAAACCATTATCAATGGGGAAGCGAAAGAGCTAATATGGAAAAAAACTCAAACAAAAGGTGGCATGATTGAAGTGAATAGTCTGGATCAAGTCAATTCTAAAGTAGAAGCCCTTACCCAAAAGCTAGAAAATCTTACTACCGCTCCTGCAGCTACCGTGGGTGCAGTAGCTCAAGCTTGCGATCTATGTGGTCTTCAATCACATCCTTCTCCAGAATCCCACTTCTAACAGGAGTCCCAGCTGAACAAGCGAATTACGTACAGGGAAACCCTTATAACAATACCTATAACCCTGGTTAGAAGAATCATCCGAACTTTTCATATAAAAGAAACAATGCGTTGTATGCACCTGGACAAGCTCCTGCCACACCACCTGGCTATCCAAAAGCTGCCCCAAATCACCCCAATAATGGACCTAATACATCCAGTGCCCCTAGGAAGTCTAATCTAGAAATCATGATAGAACATTTCATTGCTTCCCAATCTCAAACTAATAAAGATGTTCTAAATCAAAATTTACATACTAATGAGCAGATTAAACAATTATCTAGTAAAGTTGACGCTTTAGCTACCCATAATAAGATGCTTGAAACTCAAATTTCGCAAGTGGCTCAACAACAAGCATCTACTGCTGCCCGAGCTAGATTTTTCCCTGGTCAACCACAACCTAACCCAAAAGGACAAGATAACGCTGTATTACTGAGAAGTGGAAAAGAACTTGACACACCTGTTGATCCAAGACTCGAAAATACAGCCATGTACCAAAAGCAGAACAAGCCAACTGAAAATGAGAATGAACCAAAGGAAAAGGAAAACGAGAACCAAGAGGCAGTGGAGAAAGAAAAGCCTTATGTGCCTCCACCACCCTATAAACCACCGATCCCATACCCTCAGAGACTTACCAATTCCAAAATGATGGGCCAATTCAAGAAATTCGTTGAACTTCTGAAATAACTTAATATCACAATACCGTTTACAGAAGCTATCACTCAGATGCCCTCGTATGCTAAATTTCTCAAGGAAATCCTATCCAACAAGAAAAATATAGAATAAAATGGAATATTTACACTTACTGCTAAGTAGCGCTATTATTCAAAATGATATGCCCCCTAAGTTAAAATATCCAGGTAGTTTCTCTATACCTTGTAACATTGGAAAGTTTGTCATAGACAAAGCTCTATGCGACTTGGGAGCAAGTATTAGTGTCATGCCCATATCTATTTGCAAAAAGCTGGAAATGGGAGAACTTAGACCCACAAAAATGTCCATTCAATTAGCTGACCGATCAGTTAAATACCCTGTAGGTATACTGGAAAACGTTCCAGTTAGAATAGGTCAATTCTATATCCCGAACGATTTCATAATCATGGACATTACTGAGGACTCAGTTGCTCCTATCATATTAGGAAGACCCTTCCTAGCCACAACTGGAGCTATAATTGATGTAAAGAAGGGCAGACTGACATTCGAAGTTGGAGAGGAAAAAGTGGAATTCATCCTCACTCAATTCTTACAAGCACCAGCCATGAATGACATATGTTATCTAATCGACGTTATAGACGAGTGCGTAAGAGAGATGGAAGCAGAACAAACCACATACTCTGAAATAATGAAAATCCAAACCCCTCTGATATTCGAAGACGACAATTGGCGTGAACCATACCAAGATGATAGTCTAAGCGAAAGTCTAGCACTTACACCTGATCATATGCCATGTCCGAAGAAACCGGGTTTAGAATTAAAAACCTTACCTAGGAACCTAAGATACGAATTCCTAGATACCAAATGTACGCGACCAGTAATAATCAATTCCAGTTTAGGAATGCTCGAAACTGAGAAACTTTTAGATGTCCTAAGAAAGTACCCGACTACATTAGGTTATAACATATCCGACTTGAAAGGAATATGTCCTTCAATTTGTATGCATCATATTATGCTAGAAGAAGATTGAAAAACCTCTAGAGAACCCCAAAGAAGGATTAACCCAATCCTTAGCACTTTAGTCAGAGATGAAATTAAGCAGCTATTGGAAGCAAGAATCATATATCCAATCTCCGACAGTAAATGGGTTAGCCCAGTACACATCGTACCGAAGAAAGGAGGTATCACTATTGTGAAGAACGCAAAAGGCGAACCGATAACGCAAAGAGTGGTAAATGGGCATAGAGTGTGCATTTATTATAGGAAACTAAACAAAGCTACTCGAAAAGACCATTTTCCTCTACCCTTCATAGATCAAATGTTAGAGCGATTAGCCAAACATTCCTACTTCTGCTATCTAGATGGTTATTCCGGATTTTTCCAAATTCCTATTCACCCTGATGATCAAGAGAAAAATACATTCACATGTCCCTATGGAACATTCGCTTGTAGACGAATGCCCTTCGGATTGTGCAATTCCCCAACAACCTTTCAATGATGTATGATGTCAATCTTTGCAGATTTCATTGATAACATCATGGAAGTGTTCATGGACGACTTCTCTGTGTGCGGGCAAAGTTTTGAAGGATGCCTATCAAACCTAGAAAAGATTTTAGAAAGATGTGTGAAAGTAAACCTCGTGCTTAACTGGGAAAAATGCCATTTCATGGTCAAAGAAGGAATCGTACTAGGACATGTTATATCTAACAAGGGAATTGAAGTTGATAAAGCCAAGATAGAAGTCATAAAAGAACTTCAACCACCTAAGACCGTTCGAGAAATACGAAGTTTTTTAGGACACGTCGATTTCTACCGACGATTTATCAAGGATTTCTCGAAGATCACTAAACCACTTACCGGTCTATTAATGAAAGACGCTGAGTTCATATTCAAAGAAGATTGTCTTAAAGCGTTTGAAAATCTAAAATCAGCCCTCATCACCGCACCAATCATGCAACCACCCGATTGGAGATTACCTTTTGAAATCCTGTGCGATGCGAGCGACTATGCCATAGGCGCAGTTCTTGGACAAAGGAAGGACAAGAAACTTCACGCAATCTACTACGCCAGTAGAACGCTAGACTCAACTAAAATGAACTATGCCACAACTTAGAAAGAGTTGTTGGCAGTTGTCTTTGCGCTTGACAAATTCCGTTCTTACCTAGTAGGAGCGAAGATAATCATCTACACAGACCACGCTGCTATCAGATATCTACTAACTAAGAAGGATGCAAAACCAAGACTCCTCAGATGGATCCTACTTTTGCAAGAATTTGATCTAGAAATTAAGGATAAGAAAGGAACGAAAAATGTCGTAGCAGACCACTTGTCAAGATTAGAAGGTATAAAACCCGAACAAGTACCGATTAACGATGATTTTCCATATGAACAGCTGATAGCACAAATAAGAAGCGATCTAGCTCAATTGGACAAAAACAAACCAAAAGCCAAAGAAGCTGTGGAAGCGATCCATACAACCATGGGATTGCCATGGTATGCTGACATAGTCAACTACTTAGCCGCAGGCGCGCTCCCACCGGAATTAACTTATCAACAGAAAAAGAAATTCTTCCATGATCTCAAGTATTATTATTGGGATGAACCTTTATTATTTAAAAGAGGACCGGACGGAATTTTCCGCCGATGCGTACTTGAAGAAGAAATGGAAGATGTTATCTCTCACTGTCATTCATCTCCCTATGGCGGACATGCCAGCACTTCTAAAACTTGTGCAAAGATCCTACAAGCCGGCCTATTCTGGCCTAATCTATGGAAGGATGTCCATATCGCTGTTAAAAACTGCGATCGGTGTCAACGCACCGGTAATATTTCAAGACGCGATGAAATGCCTCAAAGAGGAATACTAGAAGTAGAAATCTTTGATGTTTGGGGAATCGATTTCATGGGACCTTTCCCATCTTCTTTCGGAAACAAGTATTTACTCGTAGCTATCGATTATGTTTCAAAATGGATTGAGGCTATAACCTCTCATACAAATGACACACGAGTAGTAATTAAGTTCTTTAAAAACATAATCTTTCCAAGATTTGGTGTGCCTAGACTTGTCATTAGTGACGGTGGCTCCCATTTCATTTCAAAGATATTTGACAAATTATTATCTAAGTATGGAGTCAAACACCGAGTAGCAACACCGTATCATCCACAAACCAGTGGACAGGTCGAAGTCTCGAACAGAGAAATTAAACAAATCCTAGAGAAAACTATCGCCATATCTAGGAAAGACTGGTCATCTAAGCTTAACGAGGCTTTATAGGATTATAGGACAGCCTACAAGACCCCTATAGGAACTATACCCTTCAAACTTGTGTACGGAAAGTCCTGTCATCTCCCGGTAGAATTAGAACACAAGGCATATTGGGCAATCAAAATGCTCAACATAAACTACACAACTACTGGAGAAAAGTGAATCCTCGACTTGAATGAATTAGAATAATTGAGATTAGACGCTTATGAGAACGCTAAGATATATAAGGAAAGAACCAAAAGATGGCACAATAAGCGCTTATCCCGGAAGGAATTCAGTGTAGGAGACGTTGTGCTATTATTTAACTCTAGACTTAGGATTTTTCCTGGAAAACTGAAATCCAGATGGTCTGGTCCTTTTGAAGTTACAAAAATATTCCCTAGCGGAGCAATAGAAATTAAGGGTAGGAATAGCGATCCGTTCATAGTGAACGGGCAGCGATTAAAACAATATCATCATATCTAGAATAGAAACTATGAGAATAGTCTAAAACTATTAGAATTACCCACTATTTCCCCTAAATGATCTACTGCTAGGCACTATGTCAGGCTTATGACGTTAAAAACAACGCTTAGTGGGAGGCAACCCACCTATTTGTTTTTGTTATTGTTTCCGTTTGTTTTTATTTATTACTTTTGATTTTATTTTCTGTTTCTGCATTTATTTCTTTTAAAGCCTTATTTTCATAATTTTCTTTTCCATTTTTCCTAAAAATCTTTATACAACTGCTGCTAATTTTCAAACAACTTTATTCACTACAGGTTTTCTGAAAAAGTCTTTTTCTATCCTACCTTCTCCTCTGATTTGTTTCCCCCATTTAGTATTTACTATGGAAACCACTTTTAGAGGAAGGAACCAAATGAGGAGATTTGGGGAATTATCACACATGAATATTGGTATGACATTGTATTATGATGAACCAATATGGACACTTTAGGCATTAAGGATAATGTCCTTTATTTGTTTAACCAACTGGGATGGGAAAAAGCCCACATTAAGTCTAGGTTTGTTACATACCGCGAGTTTACCCTTGAATTTTTGAGTTCCTTAGTTCATATACCTGAGCGCGGTTTTGGAACTAGAAAGGGATTTATAGCTTTCAGACTATTCGATATTGAATTTGCTTATAACCATAAAGAATTAGCCGACCTTCTAGGATTCCCTAGCGGACCTTATGCTTTTACTACCACCCAGGAAGAATTAATGGATTTCGAGTTAGATTACTTTTGGGGAACCTTAAACGGAAACTACCACCCTGAGCCGGATAGCATGGACAATAATGAAATACACAACCCCGCCATCCGCTATTTCCATAATATTCTAGCCCATACTATATTCGGAAAAGAACAGAACCATATTGTAGTATATAAGGATGAGATGTTTTTACTACAGTTTATGACCCAAGGCCGACCTGTTAATGCAGTGCCATTCTTGATGCAAACCTTTTCTCGCATTGCTCAGAACCCTAATGAACCGATCATCGTGGGAGGCCTAGTCACCATGATTGCCAATGCCCTCTAACTTAGATACCAACTGCATAGGTGTACACAATTTGGTTCAATCCGCCCTATGAATATTGATTTATGTTTCCACCTACGAATAATAGGTAATCTAGGTCCTGCACCTTTCGAATACCTAATAAGGGATGAATTTGTCACAATATTTACACTTCCAAACCATGTTAAAGTAAGTGCCCACAATCGCGACAATTGGCTGTATGAGCTAAACCCTCCCGACCATCCTTCAACACCTGAGACACCACAATCCTACCAAGTTAATGATGCCACGATGTCTGATGTGAGTGATCCTGAGACCCCTTCTGGTTACCATGATGGTAACAACATTGCAGAGGATATTGATGCCCCTGAAATAACAAAAGGAGAATACGCTGAAAATTTGAATAAAATCTTTACTACACTGGATGTTTATCAGACGAACATTAATGGAATCAAGAACGAGTTGAAGAGCATGCGTATGGACGTAATAGGCTTAACTGATATAAATGTGGAGCAATTTTATCACATAAATGTAGCTTTCGAAGATTTGAAAACATGACTGGGATGAAGTAGCAGAATCAACATTTATTTTTACTTTCTGTTTTATGTTTCTAGGAAGTTTAAGATTTCATTTTAAAAAAGTTTACTTTCTACAGTTTTTAAAGTTCTGTTAGAAACAGATATTTATTTCAATTTCAGTTTATTTTCATTTTCATTAAATTTACCGCGTGCTACATCAAATATTAAATTCACTATATATATTATCATTCTGCAAATTTTTGTTATAAGATGTGTGTTGGAATTAATCTGCATGTTTATTATGTTGAATTACTGTGTTATGAGGTCTTGGAATTAAACTGTTTCGTTTATTTTATAAATGCAATTATTTGTATCCGTAACGATCGTAACATCCCTATGACGAGCGTAATACGCGTTTCACCGTGTTACGCCCGCCATCCCACTGTGACGGTCGTCACGCGCGCTCAAAAGCATATTATGCTATTACAGAAGTCGTTCCCCTTCCCATTTCTTCTTTCCTTTTTCCCAAACCGTAACACCACCCATTCAATTTTCTCTTAAATTCCATGACTCCAACACTTAAATTCCATCACTCCACTACTCCATCCATATTCCAAAACCTTTCTCAATTCAATATCTTGCATGCAATATGGCCAACAACCAGCAAATCCCCAATCTCACTTTCAGAACTGGCGAGCAAGGTGAAACCCAAAGACTAAAATTCCAGAAATTCCAACGCCGCGGTCTCCAACCAACTCAGTATGTTGACCTTGATTGTCTGAGAAATTTGGGACTTCTAGAGAGCGTCCGACAACTTTTGCAGAATGTGAACTTATGAACCTGTGCCGCCAACCGCAACCCATCTACGAAACTCTCACCTTGGAGTTTTTGAGTTCCTTTTCATACATTACTCCCACTGGAGCCACAAACCAACTCTCAGGTGTGGCCAAATTCTGTATGTTTGGCACTGAGTATCAGCTGTCCCAAATTGATATCGCATGGCTGCTAGGTTTCAGTTCTGACGAAGGTGTCCACCTTCAGGTGCCGGATAATTTCGGCGAGGAAGCTTTTAATTTATGGCACAGTATGACAAACATTCGTGCCGGATCTTATGACCTCCTCAACGCCACCCATATCCATAATCTGGCTATCCGATACTTTCACCGCATCCTTTGCAACACCATCTTCGCCTGAGACAGCAACCACAAGCTCAACTCCAAGGAGCTTTTCTTCATGCACTGTGCATTCACCGGCTAGAAGATCAATGCCGCCCCATTTTTATTGGCCCATATTCACTCCATCTGTGCTAGAGGCGGCAAACCCTTCTATTTCGGAGGGATTGTCACTTCTCTTGCCATATCTTTAAATCATGGTGACGCTCTCACGGATATGACTTCTATGGCACCGAAATTGTTGACTCTGGACCACTGCAAGGCGGCACACCTCATCTATGAGCGGGAGGACGGCAGATTCCATCCTGTGATCTGAAACATTGTTTATAATAACATTACTTTGCCTTGCAGGTACCGAATCGACCCACAAAACAGAGCCAACTGGTTATTTGATCCTGCAGCTCCCGAGGGCCATGTTCCTATTCATGATAGCCAGCCTAATGCCCCCGCAGACGAGATGCAAGAAGAGTTGGACAGTGCTGCCCCTGTTCACGACATTCCAGGACCTTAATCCGCACCACCTCCTATTACTCTTGAAGAAATTCTCCGAGCCATCCATCAGCAAAATCAAATGAGTGTCGCACTTGAAAGAAGACAACAGGAGCAATATGACTATTTATGTGCACAAAACGCTCAGATTTTGACTTGCCAGTGGAGCATGAACGAGAGGTTAGACGAGGCCCTGTCTGAACTTAACGCTTTAAGGTTGGACGTCAGCACCCTTGGCTACCAGGACACTGATACCAAAGCCACGCCTACCAGGCGATCACGCACTAGGAGTAGAGGACGTGTCTATCAGTAGTTTTTTATTCTTAAGTAGTTTACTTTTACTGTTTCTTTTTCTTTTTTTTTTTTGTTTTTGTATTTGTATTTCCCCGCCTTTATACCACAACATTGAGGACAATGTCGGATATAGTGTGGGAGAGGTACCTTTCCATTTACCATAAATAAGTAATTTTTTATGATATTTCTCAGTTTAAATTCTTCCCCGCTTTATTTAGCCATACCGAAAATTTTTGCTTTATCTTTGCATTAGCCCGACATACCTATCTTAACGAAATCCTAGTTAGGAAGCCAAGAACGATTCAACAAGATCGATACGGTTACGACACCTTAGAATTCCTACTTATGCGATCCGTTTCAATAACCGTTATACCTATATCTTGAGTTTTAGTTCTAAAGTAACCCCTAGTAGTTTATACTAGCAGTCAGCACCGTCTTGACACAAACCACGTGGGGAGCCAATGAATATAAGTGTTTGATGCCTGATCAATGAAATATCCTTCTTATCTCGCTGCTAAAAAGGAAAAAGTTGCACCAAAATACAAGGTCGCATATAAGAGATGAGCAAATAATGAAGGAGTCCATTGTTGGTTGGTTTAGAGGTATCTGGTTTTGAACTTGGTAGGGCGTGCTATGGCTCGATCCCCCACAACCTCCAATTTGGATAATATGTGTAGGATTTCCACATTCGTGTACTAGACCCCGTGCTAAAAGGATCAAAGTCACTAACCAGTTACTCCACTACGTGCGTGCTAAGACAAAGGGCTTAATGTGATTGCGCTAGAACAAAACCGGGTGAAATAGATACAAGAAACTCTGGGCAGAATTATAACGGAACTATTGGACATTTTGTTTAAAATGGAAGTTCACAACTTAGCTTATTGCTTGTGTCATTAGCGTATCGTTAGTGTTTCACTTAAGTATCGGTCGAACTGACGAGGATTTCCCATAATTGCTTTAAAAATCAAAGGTATGTCATGCATGTGCGCCTGATAAAACTTGTTCGATCTTTCTAAATGATTATTTTCTTGAGGACAAGCAAAGGTTTAAGTATGGGGGAATTTGATAACGAGAAATTGTATCATATAATTGCTACATTTTTAATCGATTTTCATACTGCATTAACCAATTTAACTCCCGATTGTTCCGAGTTTTTATGTATTTTCACAGGTACAACATGTTTCAAATCAATTTAGTGAATAAAAGATCACATGAAGAAAGCTAACATAAAAATCAGAAGAAAATGAACTAATCTGCAAAATTCTGCAAAGTTTGATGTTGTGACAGTCGTCACACGTCCATTACGAGCGTAACGCGCCCACAACATGAAGAACGCTCGTCACACATCATTGACGAACTTAACGCGCTATTTAAGCGCATTACGACCGTCACCTCTTCATTACGACCGTCACACGCGTAATTCAACGTCATGAAGAACAAGAGATTTGGGAAACGTAATGGAAGGATCTTTTCAACTCCTACAAATTCTCAACCTCATCAACGTCTACTGATCTTTCTCCACTAAAGCAGTACAAGTCCATGTTCCTAATTTTTCTTAACTTCCAATTTCTCTTCTACAAATAGGAGATATTTCAATGAAGGAAGGAGAGTTTTTTTTACAGAATTTCTTGCGGAAGCCCTGCCAAATTTATGAACCGTCTGTTTGCATTTTTTTTGTTGTTGTTTTATTTCCCTTTTACCAATTAATAGCTATTTCCAACATTAGAAAATTTCTATTGTAGTTAGAATTTATTTTTAGCCTCAAAATTCGTTTCAAGTTCCGATTCCGAAGGTTCCAATCTTCCCGACTTGTGGAAGAGGGAGTTTGAGGAATAATATTATTATTCAGGTTTTTAATCGCATTTAATTTAATTTTGATACAATTTGTTTATGTTTATTCATTTATTTATTTATCATGAATGCTTTATTCTTTTCCGATTATATTTCCTGTATGTCTGTTTCAAGTACTATGACTAGCTAATTTTCCAAAGTCGGGATGCGATAATAGTAACCAAATGGATTAAATTGTGCCTAAGCTAAAATCCAAATTAACTTAATTTCAAGCTGTGACTTTTTATAATTAAAATCAATCTTTTTGTTACGAGAGTAAGAAAAGTAGAATAGGTTAGGATCGAGACCACGAAAGTGTGAGGTTTTAATCGGATAGCTAAAGTTAGGCATTTGATTTAAATACAACAAGAGCGCTTTAAAACGAATTAGATTTTATTAAGTTTTCAAAGAGTATTTTCTAAACACTTATGGGCTAGAGAGAGCAGGCATAGGGCTTTAGGGGTATAATCTGAGATAAGACCACGAAAGTGTGAGTTGAAGGTTTTTAAACTGATAATTTCTACAGAACCATCTAAGTTAAACATCTTTATATGCTTAGGTTCAACTAGATCCACTTAGGTTCACTATATTACATACCGACCGTTTTATTATTATTATTCCCTTAATTTGATCTAGTTTCCTTCTACCTTAACCTGTAAAAAACCAAACGTGACAACATCCGCCTTATCTAAACTAGCAAACCTTTATAGCGCTAGAGTGATTACAAAGTCCCTGTGGGTTCGACATCTTTTTATTACTACCGCGATAGGCTGTGCACTTGCAGTTAAGATACCATTAGATACATTAGGTCGATCGCACATCAATAGGAGCTCACATAACGCGGTTTCATGGGAGCGGAAATTTAATTATTTTATTGTGTTGTCTTGGGATTGTGTATGCTTATATTTTATGCTAATTTATACTTAATTTTCTTGAATTTAAACTGCATGTTTGGATGGGTGTCATAAGGTGGGAGAATTGACTTTTTGGTTTTATCCAAATGTGCGGATAGCTAGAGTCGCCACCGACTTTTCTTTTATCCAATATTTAGGAAATGTGAAAAGAACAGGAAATACCTTTGATAGATTTTGAGTTCAGAGGGGCAAGATATGAAAAGGGAAGGTGTTAGCACCCTTTTCATCCGTAGTTATCTACGAGCTCTTAAATACTTAGCTCACTTTTGAAAATCTTGCTTTGTATGTGTGATTAGTTTGAAAATATTTTGAAATCAACATTGTAAGGATAACTTTGTAATGATTATTGTATCAGTCCTCAATAATGTATACAAAGTGTTATTTTTGAAAATATTTGTTTGAAATTGTAGTGAGAAAATGTTTTGAGAAACGTTGTGAGCAAGAAATTAAGAGTTTCCTACCCACTAAAGTCTTTCTTATTATATTCCTTCTCCTTTAGAGATATACTATTCATACCATTAGTTGGTAGGTAGCCCTATCTATTAGATGTGAATGGACAGGTGTAGGGTCATCGTATGGTCATCGAAGGCAACAAGTGAGGATACTTTAGCAATTGTATCAAAGGGACTATCATCATTTTGTAGGCAACTCGAAGGGACTAGATCATTTTTTGAAGGCAACTTGAGGGACGTCGAGGGACTATGATCCTTTATATCGTAGAGACTATGATGATTTAATCGAGGGTCTTTTGCTAAAGTATCCCTACTTTCGAGTGACATGACAAATATTCATAAGGCAACAAGAGAGGGTACCTTAGAGGTTAAAGTGTGTGAAGTGTATTGTTTTCAATTATTTTATCTTAGGAATTAGGGTTTTCTAAGTTTTTTTAGTCATGTCATACAAACCCTAATTACTAGCAGTTAAATATGTACAGAAAAATAAAGTGCAGAATGTAAAATGCAGAAATTTAAACCTAAGATATTACATCTTGTGAGCAGTTACATAATAGGAAAAATGCAGAAAGTAAATCTAAGTTATTATATTAGAACATGCGACCTATACACTTGGTCTATGAATGTAAATAAATGAAGAAAAAGAAATAAGAACATGCTTTAAGAAAAGTTTGAAAAAAGAAACCATAATGTTCTAAGTGTTAATGTTTGTTTGTTATAGAAAATCATTTAAGTGATAATAGTAATAAAACCTAAATTTTAATTAATTTTAATATTAAAAAAAGGTTGATTAGTTAATTAATAAAAATATTTCAAGAAAATTAAACATTAGTTAAAAATCCTAAACCTAATTTATTCGTATTAAAAAAAATAGGTTTGTTTTAATGAATAATTAAAAAACAAATAGGGTTAGAAAAGGAAAAAAAGAAAAGAAATTAGGTTAACAAAATAAGGAAAAATAGATTTGTATGGGGTGGGTGTTGAACCCACGCCCTCTAGATTTAACGCGGCATCGCTTGCCACTAGGCCAAGCGCCTGTTGGTGTCTGAAGATAGGCGCTACATAATATATGTGAAACACATGTTAGTTTAGAAAATAACAAAAAAACATTGCAGACGCAGGGATCAAACACACGCCCTTAACATTATACGCCTTCGCCTTGACCAGCAGTGCTATGCTCTCATGCCGCTATACAAATGAAACAAATAAATATATTATAAACCAGGTGGACCAGAGAGGTGCCAAAGCCCTAGCTCCGGTCGTATTCTCCGGCAAGATGATTTTGTAACCTGCACAAATAGTGTGTGTTAGGAATAAAGAATGACCTTATCCCCCTAAAACTACCCTTCTGAATCCAATGGTGGCATTAGTTTTGGCTGATTTGATATGTACAAAGAGATTCAATCAAAATAATAAAAATCGGTTCAGCAATGGTGATTGACTAATCTCGCGTTATGGGCCTCATGCAAGGGATCAAACCTACACTAATTTCTCCGAAGAACACATTGCAAACATTAGTTCAAGTCAAAGAATCGCAAAAATTAAAATATGAATTTCATAAAATATGCAAAATGTTGATGCTTGAAATGCAAGTATTAGGCCTCTTTGATCATCAAGAATGATCAAAAGTTACTTTGTAATACCTCAGGGATCGATTTGAATGGGTGGTTTTCCTTTGACAAAATTAGAGATTTCGAGGGGGTGCTTTAAAGCAGCTTTTTTTTTTGTCCTCTTTGTCTGAAATATGATGAGTATATATAGCGGAAGATTTAGGCCAACAAAAGTAGATTCAATCTTTTGTATTTCATGATCAAATCCTTGATTGAAGTTTTGCATGAAATATTTCTTTTTTTAGGCCAATCATGTAGCAGTCATCCTTACACGTTTTTTGCAAGTTGTCATCAGTTTATTAGACTTGTGATTTGATTCAAAAATAGATCCTCATGCTTTGATTCATTCATTTGGTATTTTATTTGATTTATTTCACTTTTAATTGAATAAAATAAAAAATAAAATAAATAAAAACCACAAAAATAAATGAATGGATTTAGGAGTCTATTATGAGGTCAAGAACACGTTTGGATCTTAAAAATAGGTCCATTAGCCCAAAAATTCAAGTTTGCTTAATTTGAACATCATGCATTTTCTCAAAATTGTATAACTTGCACAAATCATATCTCACTCTTTTTTTTTGTCATAAGAAGTTGATCTTTGACTTTTTGAAAACCTCAAGATGTACACTAAAATATTCACGTTGGTCATTTTTCATTTGAAACATTTATCTAGACGTAAATTTCTTTGACAAAAAGTGTTTTTTTTCCTTTTAAAATGACATGTAATGTTTTGGCCTATATCTCTCAAATAAAGCATTTTTTGCCTTGAGCTTAGAGAGACAAATATGTAGAGAATTTAATTTCCTTCAAAATGAGATTTAATTGAGAAATTTCTGATGAAGTATGTGAAAGTTATGCTTGGTCAAAGTTCAGTTGACTTCTCCTTAAGAAAACCCTAACTTAGTAACTTTTGTCTTTTGATGAATCTTGAGTTTTATTGATGAATCATGATCAACCCTTGATCAAATGATGAATGTGACGTCAAAATGTTGATTTTGACCAAAAATATTAAAGTTTGACTATAAATTGGTCAAAGTTGACTTTTTGCCCAATACAATTTATTTTCAATCATCTGACTAATTGACTGAGAAAACTTATGCTGCAAGGCTTAGAATTTGGCATGAGGATTATTTGACACAAATGAGAAACCATGAAATCCACTTGAGGCATTATAAATCTAGTTTCCTTTGAGAGAAGCAAAACCCTAGTTGTAGGTCAACTGCTTAGGAGAAGGGTTTGTCTGATCAATCCTTGAGTAGCCTTGAGCAATTGGGAACCCTAGGAGCATGGAGAGACCTATTGAAATAATTTGTCTTGAATAATGGGAGGGAAATTTTTCGGGTACAACAACTTCCCTGGTTCAATCTTCTTTAACTTGAAGAGTTAGATTGTCATGCTCGCCATTCGTGATCTAAAGGTGGAAGAGGATTGAACACTTAAGTGCCCAGAAATTTGCACTCACATGTGGATGAAGTACACTGTTGGTTTATTGTATTGCTTGTATGGGCTTAATGATTCCATTCAGAGAGGTGATAGAGTGTCGTCAGAGATGTGCTTATAGATGCCATCTAAAGTAATTGTTGATTGGAGTATCAAAATGAGTCTATGTTCGAAGGTATCTGAGAAGTATACTAGAGTAAGTTTGTGTCCGACTGTATCTAGAAGATGTGTTAGGGAGTGTCAGAATGAATCTTATGTCTCGATTGTATCTGAATGATGTTCTAGAATGAGTATATATCTTGACTGTATCTATAAGAGAATCAGAATAAGTCTTCTCCCCGACTGTATCTGAGATTCGTATTAGAATGAGTCTATGCCTGACTATATCTAAAAGAGGATCAAAATGAGTCTTTGCCCGGCTGTATCTGAGATCTGTATTAGAATGATTCTACACCTGATTGTATCTAAAAGATGTACTGGAAGGAGTATCATAATGAATCTATACCTCGATTGTATATAAACTGTATCTAGAAGATATACTGGAATGAGTCTAATCTTGACTGTATCCAAAGGAGCATCAGAATGAATCGTTAATTGGTTGTATCTGAAGGATGATAAATTGTTGACAAAATTTATCTGTTTGTAAACTAACCTGAAAAATAAAGTTAGTTTTATGCAATTTCATGATGCATGAAATGCATCGCGTAATGATGCTCTCAAAATAAATGAGAATACTATACGCGTTTCGTATGCATATGCTATGAAATTCTATAAATTATGTATGGGTTTAATATGTCGCTGGAACATATCAGTAGCTTCATATAGCATCTTTGGCTGAGGAAAATAAATCCCTGACTGTTGCTGGGGATGAAGATAGTAGGTTCTCAATTTTTTTTAGAACGTCTTTGCTGGGGATTCTCGCTTTCTGTTTGAGGACACTCTGCTGGGGACACTCGACTTCTGCTTGGGGATAGAATAATTCCAGGAAAATTGGTCGTTCATCGCTCTTTTGAAGGATTTGATTCTTGTGTACCCCGACTGGGGATAAAAGAGATGGATAATCCTCTACTGTGATGTCTGACCAAGTTTAAAATATGGATGTCAACTCTTCTGGCGAGGACAAAGTTGAATGATATATGGTCGGGGAAGAGAATCCTGTCGGGGATTGCAATATATGAGAAATAAACTCCGTTGGAGAAATAAACCCTGTAGATTGTGTTGAGGAAATAATCTCTGACGGGGATCAGGATTTCATAGGCTGCACTGAGGAAGTTTCCATCGTCTGCTGGGGAAATGATCAAACTTCCTTATTTGTTAAGGAGTCTATTAGGGAAGATGATCATGTCAAGCTATCCATCAGGGATATAGAGGTGAACTGATGGAAGATGCCCCAATTTCTGTCTAATGGCATATTAGATTTTCTGTGGAATATATCTCTGTTGGGGATGAGCTTGTGAAGATAACTCTGTAGAGATAGTTCCGTGGAGATTGCTCTAGAGAGATTTGTGGATGACTTGAATGTTATCCAAACTCCTAGAGTATTTAGTAAATGCTAATCATGTTTTTATGCATATATTTTGTTAACAGTAATCATGTTCAAATACATATGTTCATTCAATGTAATCATTGGACGTTTTTGCAAACAAAACAGAGAAAGTAAAAAAATTTTGAATTTTTAAATCTAATTGCATTGATTCTGAAAGTTTGCCTATAAGCAGGCAGTTTTATACAAAGAGACAGAAGTCCTAGTAAGAAGAAATCGTCGTAAGAATGAAGAAAGGGTAAAAAAAAAACAACTATGTGGAAAGGATCCCATCAAGTTTCAACTCTACTATTGCCCTTATGTCTTCAAGCATCTTATCACTTGCTGATGGAAGAAGATGGTTAAACTGTTCTGTACCGTTTAAACATGACGCAAGTAATGAAGTCGGTTGTAAGTAGATGGGTGATCCAACGGGACATAGTCGTACGCTTTAATCCATAAATTTTTCCTAGACCGCCCTTTCGGATTTTCAGTCCATTGGGATATTCTTTTTTGCCCAAGCTGCCTTTTCATGTTTTCGACTTACCGATGTACATTTTTTTTTATATATATCCCTTATTTTTGCCCGAACCCTTTTAGTTCGCCGGGATGCCCTTACTTTTTCCTAGACCTGTCAACCTAGCAGGTCTCTTTTATGCGTAGTATTTTTTGACTATGTCTGTGTTTATAGGGTGTGGAAAATCTTCACCGTCCATGGTAGTAAGTATCATAACACCACCAGAAAATATCTTTTTGATCACAAATGACCCTTTGTATGTGGGAGTCCATTTTCATCTGGGATCACCTTGTGGTATGATAATGCTCTTTATTACCAAGCCACCATCCTGATATACCCGATGTTTGACTTTCCTATTAAAGGCTTTAATCATGCATTTCTAATACATCTGACCATGACAAACAACCGCAAGCCTTTTTTCATCGATCAAATTTATTTGGTCCAGTCGAGTCTGAGTCCATTCGTCTTCATCTAAACTTGTGTCTTTCATAATCCTTAGGGAAGGAATCTATACTTCAACATGTAAGACAACCTTCATACCGTAGACTAGAGAGAACGAGGTTGCTCTAGTTGATGTACATACTAAAGTGCGATAACCATGAAGAGAAAATGGTAACATCTCATGCTAATCTTTGTATGCCACAGCCATTTTCTACAAGATCTTATTGATATTATTGTTGGCGGCTTCCACTGCGCCATTCATCTTTGGTCGGTATGGAGAAGAATTGTGATGCTTATTCCTGAACTGCATGCAGAGTTCTGTGATCATAGTATTGTTAAGATTGGTACCATTTTTTGTGATGATCCTTTCAGGAATGCCATAGTGACAGATAAGGTTGTATTTAATGAACCAAGCCACAACATTATTGGTAACATAAGAAAATGAGGCTGCTTCAACACACTTCGTGAAGTAATCAATAGCGACCAGGATGAAACGATGCCCGTTGGAAGCAGTAGGCTTAATCTCTCAATCATATTAATGCCCCACATTGTAAATAGTCAAGGATCAGTTAAGACATTTAAAGGAACCGAAGGCACATGTACTTTGTCAAAATAAATCTGGCATTTGTGGCAAGTTCTGGAATGATGATGACAATCAGTTTCCATGGTAGACAAATAATAACCCCCTCTCATAATCTTCTTAGCCATTGTATGCCCCCTGGAGTGAGTACCAAAGACTCCTTCGTGCATTTCTTCCATAATTTTTTCAGCTTCCTTCTTGTCTACACAACGAAGTAAAGTCGAATTGTGGTTGCATTTGTATAGGATTTTGTAACTTAGAAAGAACATGGCAGAGAACCTCCTTAGAAATTTATTATCATTGATAGATGCTCCTTCCAGATATTCTCGATTTTTTAGGTATCTTTTTACTTCGTGGTACCAAGGCTTTTCCTCTACTCCATCAGTATCAACTACGTAGCAATGCACCGATTTGTCTAATCTCTCAATAGTAATTTGAGGAGCTTGATTATCCCATATGACTTTGAACATAGATGACATGGTAGCTAATGCGTCTACCAATTGATTATCTTCTCATGGAATATATTCAAAAGTGATTTCCTCGAAGTATGGAATTAATGTCAATATGTTCTCTTGACAAGGAATGAGATTTGGATGCTTTGTGTATCCCATTATCCCTTAATTTGACTGGTCACTAGGGCTGAGTCTCCATATACATTCAAGAATTTAATTCTCATATTGATGGCAACTTTGATACCCATGATACATGCTTTGTACTCGGTCATGTTGTTGGTACAGTCAAAACACAACCTGGAGGTGAATGGCGTATAACAACCCTTGAGAGAGATGATCATTGCATGGATTGCATTACCAAGCGCGTCGAAATATCCATCAAAAACCATAGTCCATCGAGATCCCAATTCAGGTCTTTCATACGGCTCAGGTTCTTCATAATCAGTAACTAGCATAATATTCTCATCTGGGAACTCAAAATTCATAGACTGATAGTCATCTAAAGATTGATGAGCCAAATTATCTGCCAGTACACTTCCTTTGATTTCCTTCTGAGTAGTATGCTGAATGCGATATTCTGTCAAGACCATTGTCCATCTTTCTATTCTTCCGGAGAGAGTGGGTTTCTCAAATATGTATTTTATTGGATCCATCTTAAAGATCAACAATGTAGTACGAGTCAACATATACTGTCTTAGTTGGAAAGTAGCCCATGCCAAAGCGTACAAAGTTTTCTCGAGAAGTGAGTATCTTGTTTCACAGTCAGTAAACTTTTTACTAAGGTAGTAAATTGCACGCACTTTTCGACCAGACTCGTCATGCTACCCCAATACACACCCCATTAAGTTCTCTAACACTGTTAAGCACATGATTAGGGGTTTTCCTTCAACTGGTGGTAACAAAATTGTAGGTTCCTGGAGGTAATCCTTGATTTTTCGAAGGCTATCTAACAATCGTCGTTCCACTTTACTACTTGATCTTTCTTCAGCAACTTGAAGATTGGCTCACAAGTAGCAGTCAAATGGGAAATAAATCTGGAAATGTAGTTCAATCGTCCCAGGAAACGTATGACTTCTTTCTTAGTACGGGGAGCTGGAATTTCTTGAATGGCTTTAACCTTGGAAGGATCAACTTTAATACCTTTACCACTGACGACAAAACCTAGGAGTTTATGGGATCTTACCCCAAAGGTGAACTTGTTTGGATTCAACCTCAACTTGTATTTCTTCAACCTTTCAAACAGCTTGTGTAGGTGGTAGAGATGTTCTTCTTCAGTCTAAGACCTGGCTATCATGTTATCAACATAAACCTTTATCTCGTGATGGATCCTTTCATGGAAAAAAGATACCATAGATCGCTGATAAGTTGCACCTATATTCTTCAAACCAAAAGGCATAACTTTGTAACAGAAAGTGCCCCACTGTGTGACAAAGGTAGTCTTCTCCATGTATTCGGGTGACATATTGATTTGATTATCACTAGAAAAACCATCCATGAAGGAAAATACTTTATGCTGAGCGGTGTTGTCAACCAGAACATCAATATGCGGAAGCGGAAAGTCATCTTTGGGGCTTGCACTATTTAGATCCATGTAGTTTATACACATATTCACCTTGCCATCCTTCTTATATATTGGAACCCCATTTGAAACCCACTAAGGATAGGACGTAACAGCTAAGAAACCTGCATTGAACTGCTTCAGAACCTTAGCTTTGATCTTTTCAGACATCTCAGGATGCATACGACGGACCTTCTATTTTATAGGAGGACAACTATAATACGGTTGGAGAACTGACTTGGTGTTTTGAGTTTATCACAAATGTTGTGGATAATAAGAGTCGCCACAGACTTTTCTTTTATCCAATAAAGAAAAGGGTGAAAAGAACAGGAAAGACCTTTTGAGAATTTTCTTGAGTTCGAGGGGTAGGTTATAAAAAGGGAAGGTATTATCACACTTTTCATCCGTAGTTATCTATGGGCTCTTAATTACTAGCTCACTTTTGAAAATGCTTCGTGTTTGTGTATGTTTGCAAATATTTTGAAAATGCCTAAGTGCGGCAATTTTGTAATGATTCTCGTATCGTTGAGAATGTATACAAAATGTTTGTTTTGAAAATAATTGCTCGAAAGGGAGTATTTGGAAGATGTTTGGAAATGCCAATGTAAGGCAATTTTGTAATGATTCTCGTATTGTTGAGAATGTATACAAACTGCTTGTTTTGAAAAGTGTTTTGAAAATAGTTTATTTTAAAGGTGTCAAGTATGGAAATTGTTTTAGTTTGTGAGCAAGATATTACGAATGATCTACCTACTAAAAAAAGTATTTGTTCTTCTCCTCCTCATATAGATAGTGATATCCTACCATTAGTTAGTAGGCAGCCCTATCATTGGATGTTAGGGACAGACGTTGGTCATTGTACAGTCATAGAAGGCAACTTGTGGGATGCTTTAGAAATTTGTCGTAAGGAACTAAGATCGTTTATCGAAGGCAACATCAAAGGGTCATCGAGGGACTACGATCTTTTAATTGAGGGTCTTTGCTAAAGCATCCCACGTTCGAGGGACATGATTGTTTAAATCCGAGGCAACAAGTGAGGTTAACCCTAGAGGTTCATGTGTGAAAAGTATGTTTGATTCAATTATTTGTCTTGGATTAGGGTTTTGCTATGATTGATTTTAATCTTGCCATACAATCCTATTAAACTAACAATAATAAGAAAAACGATAAATTACGAAAATTAAATATCCTGCGCTATTATAATGCTTTGGGAATGGGGGTACAAATTTGTGAATGGGGAGGAAAGCAATAAACCCTGATTATCTATTACAGACCATGTACATAAATAATAATGCGAAATAATAAAAAACACAAAATGTAAAGATGAAGAAAATAGAAAAGAAATTGTTTTGCGGTTTTGGTAGAGAAAAAGGTTTAATATTTTAACCTAATTGATTGACTTTGTATTTAAAAGAAATTAGTAAACCTAAATAAATTAAGCTAAGATCAAAATTAATTTCATTAATTAAAAGGAAAAATAATTTAAATATAGAAAAAACCTAGGTCTAAGTTAATTTAACAGAGAAATTAATTGTTAGAAGATATTTTTGAGGTTTTATTTAGAAAACTAATTTGTGATGTAAAATAAATAATAAAAACCTAATTCTAATCATTTTTTACAAGTTTAAAAAAATGGAATAAAGTAATTAATTTTATTTATGAAAATTAAAAATAATTGATTAAAACCTAAACCTATTTTTTATAATTTTTTATGATTTAATGTATTTTATTAAATAAAATAAATAAATAAATAAAAGTAGAAAAAGAAAATATAAAAAGAAATAAATAATATTGGGCCATGAGTCAGAAGTAAAAAAGGGGGTGTGAGAAAACCATTTTTATTAGGCCCAAAATACGTTTTTAGTAGAATCAGAACTAAAATAAAATAAAATGAAAATGGGCTTGGTTGTGAGAAATTTGGGGGAGGTGCGCTGAGGAAATATGGAGCCCAAGGTTAGGAGGCCCATATTGGGGCATTTGGAAAATAGAAAAAATCACAAAAAAAATAAAAGGGTACCACTGGGGCTCGAACCCAGGTCCCAAAGGTAACAAACGCGCGCTTTAACCACTAGGGTGGTATTACACCCGGTAGTTAAAACAACAACTACTCAATATATTACAAACTTGTTTCTGAATATGACTTCATCTTTTTCCTCGTGCCAGATGCCTTAATAACATTTTTGAATTTATGAAAAATGCTCATTTCTCAACCAAATGGAAAGATGTAAACATGAAACTTGCTGGAAATTTAACCACGAATCCAACCATATAAATTTCAAGAGCTATAAATCAAAGATGGGTGAGAATTTTACTTGGTACCAAACTGAACCTTAAAATCTCATAATTTTCAATTATAAAATTCTCATCACTCAGGAAAGATAAATGAAATGTAAGCACATAGTTAGCTTCAGGGCAATGATGTCTACATTTTTTATTCAAAAAGTAAACATTAATGATGCTTGTAAAGAAAGTTCAAAGTTGAGAAAACATACCTCAAAAGTGAGAATCATGTTTGAAGTTGGAGCACTCCTGGAGATGTTGTGATGATCTGGATAGCTTCACTGAACTCCCGGGAAGCTATTGCAATGCTTACTTCGGATTGAGAGTGTCCGAATCTTTCTGGACAAGTCAAGTTGCAAAGCTCTGTTTTTGAAAATGGAGGTGATGAAGATAATGTTACAATGGTATAACAAGTGTTTTAATAGCTTCTATATAAGTTATATAAGCTTTGTGATGGATTTAAAATGAAACCACATGAGTGGATTAGGTATTTGAAGTTAAAAGTCAGAAATTGCAACAAATATGGTTAGGGATGCCAATTCTGATTTCAAAGAGTTTGAGAGGGTTAGAAGGCTTGTTAACTAGTGTCTATCTTGCAAATGGACCTCTCTATTTATAGAGAAAGGTTGAAGGGAATGAGCTGATCATATTTGCAAGATCACATGTTGTGGTTTGGTTGGATTGTAAATGAAGCAATCTTTGAAATACATGGTTTCAATGTGAAGTACAGGGAAATCTAAAGTGGTTAGGCACTTTAAACATGTTTCTTCTAACTTTTGTGTTGAGTGTGTGAAGAGGGAGCAAGTTAGAGGTTGAATGCATTGACTTTTACAAAAAAGCTTGTTTACAAGAATGGAAATTGTGCCTTTCTTCCCAAAATGGAAAAATGATTTGGATAATGGCTTAAACACTTGGGTAATGGCCCAAAAGTTTCTGTAAACATTTAATTATAGAGAGATTCACAATTTTAGAAGCCTGCAAATCAAGATTATGCATCATGCTTGAAGATTGGATCATAAGGTTTTCAAAAGAGTGATCTAAAATTCAAGTTTGTGATGTCATCTTCATCTATTCGAATCTTCTAACTCAAGCATGATAAAAATGTGTTCTTTGACATTTTGGAAAGCTTGAAACATTGTCTACAACTTTCATGTTAACCACTTTGGCTAAATCAACTTTGAACTTGGTGAAAAATTGCCAAGAAGTTGGGACAAAATTCTGACCAAACTTGTTGAAAATTTCTTTAGTGTTAGATAAAAATGTCATGACTTCATGGACCTATATCTCCTAATCCAATCATTTTTTTGGACATTATTCCCCTAGAACAAAGTTGTAGAATTCATCATGCTCTACAACTTTCATGTTGAAAGTTTTCCTTGAATCATCTTGTATCTTAGTGAAAAATGGTCATGAAGTAGTGAATTTATTAAGGATAAAACACTTAGAATTTTTCTAAGTATTTGAAATTTTGACTTTTTGTTGACTTTGTGATTCTTGTTGATCAAGCTTGACAAATTTTAATGTTTTGATGTCTCTTGACCTTTGAAGTTCAAAGTTGACCAAAAAGTCAATGTTTGACTTTTGTGTGATAGTTGACTTTTCATCAATTGATCTTAATTCTTCAACTATCAATCTCTTGCACCTTTGTAAGTGTCTTAAACCATGTAATTAGGTCAAGATGTTGTATTTTAGACCTTAAGATCATGATTCAAGTCATTAGGTCATGTACTAGGTCAAAAGTCAATGATCAGTCATTCTCAGTCAAAATCCTAATTTTGACAATTTCGCCCCTTTGATGATTCGAGTGTTTTCCTTGAGGAATTATGATCAACCCTTGATAAAATGATGAATATCACATAAAAATGTGGATGTTCACAAACAATCTTGAAGTTTGACTGTACGTTGACCACAATTGACTTTTTACCCAATATAGTTGATTTTCATTCATCTGAGCAATTGACTGAGTAAATTTGTGATGCAAGGCTTGAAATTTGACATGAGAATTCTTGGAGACCTATGATGAACAATGAAATTCACTTGAAGCATTAGAAATCCAATTTTCCTTGATAAAACCAAAACCCTAGTTGTGGACCCAGTGTTTAGGAGGTGAGCCTGTCTGATCATCTCTTGAGAATCCTTGAGCATTTGAGAAATTTTGTAAGAAATGTCTTGAGAAAAAGGGAGAGAAAATTTTGGGGTACAACAGCTTCCCCTGTTCAATCTTCTTAAACCTGAAGAGTTAGGTTGACATGTCTTCCATTCGTGGCTTGAAGGTGGAAGGTGATTGAACACATAAGTGCCCAGAAATTTGCACTTGCTTGTGCACAAAGTAATATTATTGGTTGATTATGCCGTGAATGGGATTAAAGATTCCATTTGGAGAGGTAATGAAGAGTTGTTATAGATGGGCTTATAGATTCCATCTGAAGTAATTGTTGATGGAGAATTTAGACTAAGTCAATGCTCGACTTTAACTAGGAGAAGTATTGGAATAAATCTTTGGTCAATTTAATCTGAGTCAAAAAATGTCTACTGGAAGAAGTATCGGAATAAATCTTTGGTCGATTTAATCTGAGCCAGAAAAATGTCTACTAGAAGAAGTATCAGAATATATATTTGGTCGATTTAATCTGAGCCAGAAAAATGTTTACTGGTAGAAGTATCAGAATAAATCTTTGGTCGATTTAATTTGAGCCAGAAAAATGTCTACTGGAAGAAGTATCAGAATAAATATTTGGTTGATTTAATCTGAGCCAGAAGAGGTCTTTTTGTCTTTAACTGGAAGAAGTATCAGAATAAATCTTTGGTCGATTTAATCTTAGCCAGGAAAATATCTTTTTGTCTTTAACTGGAAGAAGTATCAGAATAAATCTTTGGTCGATTTAATCTGAGCCAGGAAAATGTCTTTTTGTCTTTAACTGGAAGAAGTATCAGAATAAATCTTTGGTCAATTTAATCTGAGCCAGAAAATGTCTATCGGAAGAAGTATTAGATTAAATATTTGGTCGATTTAATCTTAGCCAGGAAAATGTCTACTGGAAGAAGTATCAGAATAAATCTTTGGTCGATTTAATCTGAGCCAGAAGAGGTTTGAAGGAAGTAATTATCATGTAGATATTAGCCCCGTCTTATTTTGGGAATAAATCTTAGATCTATTGGTGATAATATTCGTCTGTTGATTGATCTTTCTTGAAAAGGTAAAGAGTTAGCTATATGCAATGTCATGATGTATGAAATGCACTGTGTAATGATGTTCTTAAAATAAATGAGATTGTGATGTATGGGTTTCGTATGCATATGCTATGATGTATGAGTTGAAATATTGTGAAGTGTATTTGTAAGCCTGTGCTGTATTTTGTGTGGGAAAATAAATCCCTAACTATGACTGGGGATGAAGAGTATGTGTATCTTCAATCTTGTCTAGAATGCTTCCTCTGGGAATTCTTGTATTTTGTTTGAGGAAAATTGACTTCTGCTTCGGGGATGAAGAGTTTTAGGAACATTGGTTGTTCATTGCTCTAGTGGTGACTTCATTGGGGAGATAAATTTTGGCGGTGATTCGTAGCAATATGAGGAATAGAATCAAGCTTGGGAGATTGTAATCTGTTGGGGAAATAAACCTTGTTGACAGAGAAATATTCTGATGAGGAAACAAACTCTCATGGGAAAATTAAATTTACAGTTTTCAAACTCAACTGGGGAAGAGAATTTCCATGAACTTTACTGATTGGAATTCCGTAGGTTGGAAAATGTGGGGAATGTATCCTTATTGGGGGTGAATTTGTGAAGATTACTCTATGGCCACTATGCCAAACAAGAGATTAGACAACACTTTTTTAGGCCTTTAACAGCGCTTAAAAGCGCTGCTAAAACCTCTGCTGCTAAAGGTATAGACAACGCTTATGTAATTTCAAAAGCGCTGCTATAGGTACCCCCCCCCCCCCCCCCTTAGGAACCCCTTTAGCAGCGCTTACTCTTTAGACAACACTTTTAATGTGGAACTTTAGACAACGCTAGGTAAAAGCGCTGTCTATTCCCCCCCTTTAGCAGCGCTTTTCCTTATTATTTTTTAATATTTTTTTTCAATCACTTTAGACAGCGCTTTTATGAAAAGCGATGTCTATTCCCCCCCTTTAGCAGCGCTTTTCCTTATTATTTTTTTTCAATCACTTGTGACAGCGCTTTCATGAAAAGCGATGTCTATTCCCCCCCTTTAGCAGCGCTTTTCCTTATTATTTTTTTAATATATTTTTTTTCAATCACTTTAGACAGCGCTTTCATTAAAAGCGTTGTCTATTCCCCCCCCCCTTTAGCAGCGCTTTTCCTTATTATTTTTTTAATATAATTTTTTTTAACACTTTAGACAGCGCTTCTCATTAAAAGCGCTGTCTATTCCCCCCCTTTAGCAGCGCTTTTCCTTATTATTTTTTTAAATATATATTTTTTTTATTTAAAACAAAACGCTGCCTATCAAATTTAATCTCACCATTTTTGCACCAGAATTTATAGCTTCATTATAACATTTTAAACAACAACAACATCAATATACCACAATGAAACAATATTATAACAACATCAATATTCATCTTTTAAATCATTTTTGCACAATATACACAACAACAACAACATTAGTATATACCACAATGAAACAATATTATAACAACATCAATATTCATCTCTTCAATCCTTTTTTTACAATAAACACAACAACAACATTAGTATATACAACAATGAAACAATATTATAACTACATCAATATTCATCTCTTCAATCCTTTTTGCACAATATACACAACAACAATATTAGTATATACAACAATGAAACAAAATCAACAATGAATTACAAAATAACTCTATCTTCTACATCGAGCTGCACCTATATAACCTAAAACAAAATCAAAAAATCAAAATTCATACAAGTTACCAAATAACAACAACAAAAACAATAATATTGTAACACAACTATAACGACATATATTATATTCTCAAAACTCAAAGTTATACCTTATAATAAAACTCTCAACTCCATAACAAATTGGCACCAATCCTCCATAAGTTCATCCAATTGATCTTTTGAGTATGAAGCACACTTAAATTCATCAAATTACTACATAATAATATAACATAGTATAATTTAATTAAAATACTAAGTCATTTTATGAGAAATATGAAAATAATTCCTAAGTTAGAAATTCATACCGTGGATGGAATCTCTAATCGATCCAAAAGAATAGTTTCTTTCATAAACCTCAACATAAAATAACTGCAATCTACACCATTGCGCTGACGAGGACACTACACATGGAAAGAAAATACGGATATACATCAAGATATACACCTTAACTTATTTTATCAAGTATCATCGCTATATAATCAAAACTGTGAAAATCTATACCTCCACTTTGATCCAAGAAATATTGTTGACTCTACTCCTTGGTACTTGAATATCTCTTTGTGCTCGAAAACTTTGTAGAATCCTATAATAAAATAATAACGAATATTTAGAACTATCGCACATAAATAATTAAATATACACAGTAATATTTTGGAACAATCTCACTTACGTGTCAATCGTCTTCTTCATATCTGGGTATGTTGTCCAATCATTGCCCAATGAATCCAGATAATATACAATTTCTCTCACATGATTAATTGCAACAAATAACCAGTGTCCACTGGAATATTAAACAAAGGTTAGATGGAAATTTTCTGCACAACGTTAAAAAACGAAAAATTATAATAGAGGAAATTTAGAATGAAAATCTTACTTGGGGCCAGTATTATATGGTAAAAAGAACAATTTTTCTGTATCTTTGCTGGCCATAAATAAACTGAGCACAAATGATATTACTTCATCTGGTTTTGAGATGATTGACCCTGCGTGGACAATGTTGGGATTTATGAAAGCGAATCTGGACTCCAATCCACGCGGTCGAATCAACTTGTCATACAGAAACCTTAAATAAAAACATCATTAACATTAATTATTCATTGAAATGAGTAAATAAATTCTGCAATTAATTAAACAAAGTTGACTGGAGTATACCTGATGTATGTTTTGATAACAGCCATGCCTAATGTCAAGTGTCCAAAAACTTCTTCCAAATCCTCCTTACCAATTGCTGTCATGCTTTCAGAACCATAAATCCCTTCATCCAGGGGTATAAGAGAAGTACCACCTTGCGAAATAGTTGTGAAGCTTATAAATGTCTGGAGGCACGACCTATATTGTGAAGTAGTTTTCTTTCTAGCCCCGGTCCTCTTAGCAACACTCTTTGTTTCTGTGGGAACGTTGCTAATTACAGGCTCCTTACCCATACTTACAACTTCAATCTCTTTAGCAGGAATAATCTAAATATCATAAAATTAGAGTGGTCAAGTATAGGACGACAAATTAACATTATCTAAGCATAAATATCATATAATTGTGTTGTAACTGTTTTTTTTGCTGTCACTGACTCCTTTGGTCGCGTAATCCCTTTATCTTTTGGTTTGGGTTTTGTAGGAGTCTAACATTACCATGCAAAAAAAATGTAAGTAAAACGAACGTAAAAAATTTGAGTACTAAAAGGTTCATAACGGTTTTAATTATACCTCATCATCTATGCGAACGAGTCTTGACGGCCATGCAACAAACGCTCCTATTGCCTCTCCCACCAATGTTGCATCCGGAACTTCATCCGGGATTGGTAATAACGCACCCTCCTCTAAAGCAATATCAATCGACACTTTCAAATATCCAGAAGGGAGCGGTTTATGATTAAGTACTTCTCCCAGAGTGTTATGGACTTTTCCCTTGCCAACCATGCGATAAGTTTGTGTCTCTAAAAAGAGTTGACAAGGTGAAATTCCCTAAAATCAATAATAAATATGACATCGTTAATGTGTATATATGTTAGTTAAATAAATTACACTAATTTAATTTCATAATAATATATGTAAGTACCTCGGGAATACTCGGTTGAGCTGCACAATTGACACTAGGTATGTCAATAACTTCTTTAACACCCGAAGCTTCCCTTTCTGATTGGTACTGTCTTGTTTTTTCCTTCCTCAATTCAAGAACTTCAACTTCTAATGCATCCAACCTTTCCTGAAGTTCTTTATTGCTAGCATATTTTATCTTTGGATTGTTATTTTTCAAGGAGCTTGGAGTAACCCCATGTCCTTTACCCCTCACCCGACCAGAATACTCACGAACATCTAATGCTCGACTAAGTATGCTCCTACAATCATCTGGTGGAGATGTAGACTGAGACAAACTCTCCTGAAATTCATATGAATATTGGAAAAACATGAAAACTATATGTTAATAAAATTTTGATTTAATTAGAATTAATGTTATACTTACGCATTTTTCAAAAATTTGTTGTACATCTTCTTTAAGAACTCCATCCTTACCCACACGGGCAGCCTTCCACAAAACATGCACCGAAAGAGATGTTTCAGAACTACTCTCCTCTTTTAACTACACATTAACACAAAAAACAATCTCAGTTATAACTATTGATGAACAAGTATATCATTGCAATTTGTAAATACTATTTTTTGTTCTAATCGTGCATATCCCAAACGCCCTTTTTTGTATGGATATGCGGGAGATGATGCTCTTTGACGATTTACTTCACTTACACTCTGAAATTTTGGGGTTTTCCATTTGGCTTTAAAAACATCCCATTCCTTAACTGAAATCACATCTGCATATTCTGCTGGACGTTCTTCATCAACAAATTTTTTTTCGGCATCTCTAAGATATTTTCTGTTTAAATATGTTCTAAACCCTCTTAGTATTTTGCCGGCCAATCCAAGACAATAATCTTTTCTTTTGTCATCAATGTTGAAAGACCTCTACAAAAAACATACACAAAGTGCGTTAGTATAAGTAATTTAAAGACATAATTTAAAGTACATAATCGTAATTTAAAGACATAATTTAAAGCACCTGTATCTCACTCCAGATTTTGTTTTTAGCATCATCCAACTTATCATCTCTCCACTCATCACAAGTTATTGGAATTTCTCTCCTTACAAGTATACCAATGTAACTTGTCAATTTAGAACCGTTAGGCTCAATTAATTGGTCATTTGGACTCCAATGCACATCGTATTCTATACCTCTATCTCTATCACGAATGATATTCTTCATAATAGTTTTTCCTCTTTTAATTTCTTTTTCCACTCCCTTACTTGATTTTCCTCCATCATTGACTCCATCATCATGTGGGTGCTCCTCGTTACTAGCCATCTAACCTGTAATAAAGAAAAACATTAGTATATAATGAAAAATATTTAATTCCAAATATATAATTCCAAATATCTATTCAGTATATAAAATGAAAAATATCAATTGAGTATATAAAATGAAAAATATATAATTTATTAGAAGTTTCCTAAGTGTTAACAGGTATGGAGGAATATATATTACCTCTTTCACTAACATCTCTTTCTTTTCTTGGTTGGATTCCGAGTTACTTGTCTCTTAAGAACGCGGACGGAGGGATTGATCCAAATTCCCTCATCGTGATCTTTTCTGATATACGATTCATCCACTGTAGTATTTTCATCTCGATCGTTTCTAATATACGACTCATTCTCAACATCAACACCAACTTGATCCACACTTTTATCATCAATCACTTTGTTAGATAAAAGCACTATAGACCATTTCGTACTCTTCGGGTCTGTGACATAGAACACTTGTTTAGCTTGAGAGGCTAGAATAAAAGGCTCATCTTTGTACCCCACCCTACTAAGATCCACTTGCAAAAACCCTGACTTATCCATTCGTATGCCACTAGTATGTACCCACTTGCAACCAAAGATAGGAATCTGAAACTTCTCGTAATCAAACACCCAAATGTGATTGATAACCCCAAAATATGACAAATTTTCATATTTGGGGTTTAAGTCCTTCATACTAGAAATGTGCATTGCTTCACATACCACCATGACACCACTATTTTGCATGGTACTTTTCTCATCTTGTTCTTTGGTATAAAATGTGTATCCATTAATTCCGTATCCTCTATAAGAGAACACAATCGAACTTAGACCATATGCCAAACATCTCAACCTGTCTGATATTGAAGCGGGATCTGAATGAAACTTTAAATATATATGATCCTTAAACCACTGTATAAAACATTGATTGTGCTCTCTTACTATCCAATTTTCATTTCTACTTTGATTCTCACCTCAGAGTATAGCCTTGTGCATTTTAACAAACGGCTCAACCTCAGTGTCATTGTGCAGAACATACAAACGCACTTGATCCCGTTCATCCCTTGATACTGTCACAATTTCATTTCCAATTAATTTTATACCTTCTTTTTTCGAAAAAAAAATGAGATTTGGGGAGTCCAATGGATTGCACATTGGACAAAAAATCAGTACAAAACTCAACCGCTTCTTCAACAAGGTATCGCTCAACGATACAACCCTCTGGATGACTTCGGTTTTTCACGTACCCTTTTAATATTTTCATATAACGTTCAACAGGGTACATCCATCTCATATAAGCTGGTCCACACAATTGTGTCTCTTTCACAAGATGAACAACAAGATGTACCCTAATGTCAAAAATTGATGGAGGAAAATACATTATATGCAAAAGGCTTGCCAAACTGAATACTCACATCTTTCACCTTTTCACAAATTTGATCACCTGCCAATCCAGTGGAGCTCTACGTTGTTCGGTATTTCCATTGAACGCTTTTCTCCATCCACGATATTGATGTTTTGAATTTAAGAATCTACGATGACCGAGAAAGACATTCTTCTGACAAAGTTTCAATCGTGTTGTATCGGTTCCATCTTCACAGACAGGACACGCTTTTTCACCTTTGATGCTATACCCGGATAAATTTCCATATGCTGGAAAATCGTTAATTGTGCCAAACAACATCGCCCTCAAATTGAAACTTTCTTTCCTATATCCATCATAAACCTCCACATCGTTCTCCCACAAAATCTTCAAATCTTTGATTAAAGGTTTCAAGTATACATCTATGTCATTCCCTGGTTGTTTAGGCCCAGAAATTAACATAGATAACATCATGTACTTGCGCTTCATACATAGCCATGGAGGTAGGTTATAAATCATAAGAATTACAGGCCATGTGGAATGTGAGATACTTTGAAGACCATGCGGGTTCATTCCATCCGTAGATAATGCCAAGCGAAGGTTTCTTGTTTCTCCTCCAAAATCAGGATAATCATTATCAATTTTCTTCCACTGTGGTGCATCTTCCGGATGTCGAAACTTTCCATTGATAATTCTTTCATATGCATGCCAAGTCAAGTGTCTAGCATCGGTTTCACTATGAAACATGCGTCTAAATCTCGGAATAATAGGAAAATATCATAAGACTTTCGTTGGAGATAATTTTTTCTTATATCGAGATAAACCGCACTTTAGGCACTCATTCAATGATGCATATTCGTTTCAAAACAAAATACAATCATTTAGACATACATGTATCTTATCATAGCTCATGCCAATAGAGCACAACATTTTTTTGGCCTCGTAGGTTCGATTAGGAAGAACATTATCCTCAGGAAGCATATCTCTCAAAAGGGCTAATAACTGTGTGAAACTTTTATCCGACCATCCATTGTGCGCCTTTAAGTTGTACAATTTTAATACCGCATACAATCTTGTGAATTTGGGGCAATCTTTATACAACGGTTTCTCCGCATCGCTTACCAACCTCTCAAACATTTTGGGACAATCTTGAAGATCTTCTTCAAGTGCTTCTGCAATCTCTTCAACTCGATCACAATCATATGTATCTGTGGCATTGTCGTACGAAACATAGGTCGCATTACTTTTCACTCCCGGTTCAACATTCTCGATGCTTTTCTCACCATGAAATATCCAACACGTATAACTTTGATCAATTCCATGCATTAGTAAATGCAATTTCAATCCATCTGCGTCAACCCGACCCACATAATAACAACCCAAGCAAGGACATTTCATTCTATTCGGGTCTTCAGCATGTTCAACAACAAACTTAACAAACTCTAATACCCCATTCTCGTACTCTTTTGACAATCGATTGGCACACATCCATTTTTTATCCATGGTTTTAACTATTATCTAAGTTAAACAAAAACACTAATTAGGGCACAAAACGGTATAATGCGTTTCTGCCAAAACACAAAGTATACAGGAATTTTATTATTCAAGTGAATATGTCATTGTTACGTGAACCTATTGTGTTGATTATTACTAACTTGGATTATAAGCAATGTGGTGGGAGTACAATGAATTTAAAGAGTCTGTGTTGTCAACAAAAATCAAACATGTGATTTGAACAATTCTAGAAATGAGGATTGTAACATGTGAGTGAAAGGAGCATAGCCACGACTGTGGTCCAACCTTAGAGGCCTAGTTCATGTTACTGTTGTGGTCCTATAACATATTCAATCAATGATCGTCAACGTTACAATTTTAGAGACATTATCTTAGTTGTGAACTCATTCGAAGATTCATGATTTGTGTTATTTTTTACTGTTACTAAGTTGAATACTAGATTGAACAAATGGAAACCTATGATCCAAACTCAAGTAAACCGGAAAAAGTCCTCTCGCCGCGATAAACTCATTGAAAGGACCATTAACATTAAGAGTACTAGTAATCACGGTAACATTCCTCTCAGACATAACCGCCGCAAAAGACCCCGAACCAATTCCAATATCAAAACCTATTCTAATCCCACCATTTCCTAATTGCAAAACATCATCAACAAGAAAATCATTCTTAATCTTAGACTTAACAAATCTTTGATTCTCATATCCATTAACCAAATCAAAGCAACAAACACAATCTGTATTCAGTTTCCTACCATTCAAACCACTCGAAACTGTTTTATTACTAACAGGCTTCCATAGTGAAACCGGAAAAGGATGAAGAAATTTTACCTTAGATAAAACTGATTTTGCGAAACTTCTTCTTCACGAGGATATGGTGGTGTGCCTGATGTCGTAAGCCGTTTCCCAAAAACAACTTTCTGGACCCTCACGTGCCTCTGGCCCTTGCCCTCGTATAACCGGAGAATCCCAAGTTTGCAATGAGATAACAAATCAGAAGCTTTCAGGCATGAACCACGGTTGGACGGTGAGAAGGGAGGAGACGAGTTGGAGAAGAAGATGAACAGGAGCGTTTTCTGGGTGTGTGGGGTTTCGTTTGTATAAAGTGGGGTTTTTGAAATCTGATAACCAATTTAGGGATTTAGAAACTATTTAATTACCTTAGACAGCGCTTTCAAGAAGCGCTGCTAAAGGTATTACATTTAGCAGCGCTTTAGGCTTTAGCAGCGCTTTAGAGTAATGCCTTTAGAAGCGCTTCTTGAAAGCATTGTCTAAGGTATACCCTTTAGCAGCGCTTATTCTAATTTTTTTCTTTTTTTTACTAAAAACCTATAGCAGCGCTTAGGGAAAGGAAGCGATGTCTATGGTAAGGCCTATAGCAGCGCTTATAATAAGCGTTGTCTTTAGTATACCTTTAGCAGCGCTTACTCTAATTTTTTAAGTTTTTTTTACTGAAAACCTATAGAAGCGCTTAGGGAAAGTAAGCGATGTCTATGGTAAGGCCTATAGAAGCGCTTATAATAAGCGCTGTCTATAGTGTACCTTTAGCAGCGCTTACTCTAATTTTTTAATTTTTTTTACTGAAAACCTATAGCAGCGCTTAGGGCATAAACGCTGTCTATGTGGCGCTGTCTAAATTCAATTTTGGCATAGTGGGGGTTAATCTCATAGAAGTGCCTCTGTGGGGATTCATGGATAGCTTGAATGTCATCCCAACTCCTAGAATCTTGAGTAAATGCTTATTCATGTTCTTATGTATATATTTGTTAACAGTTAGTCATGTTGATATGCATATGTTCATATAATTTTAGTCATTGAACATTTTTTCAAGCAAAACGTAAAAATAAAAAGTTGAACTTTAAGGTGTATTTGTATTGATAATTTGCCCATAAACAGACAATTTTGTTCAAAGAGACGGGAATCCTAGTAAGAGGAATTCGTTGTGAAATAAAAGAGTACAAAGTTAAAGCAAAATATATAGCTATGTGGAAATGACCTCGTTAGGTTCCAACTCTGCTATTTCCCCTATGTCTTCGAACATCTCATCTCTTACTGTCAGAAGAAGTTGATTGAATCGATTTGCACCGTTTGAACTTATCGTTGGTAATAAATCTTGTTATAAGTGATCCAACGGGAAATAATCGTAAACTTTTAATCCCTAACTTTTGCTTGGACCACCCTTTCGGGTTTTCAGTCCACCAGGATACCCTTTTTTGCCCAAGCCTCCTTTTAAGGTTTTTGACTTGCCGAGTATACAACCTTTTGTATATATCCTTAATTTTTTCCTGAACCCTTTTGGTTCGTTGGGATGCCTTTATTTTTCCTAGGCCGGTCAACCTAGCAGATCGTTTTTATGCATAGTATCTGTTGACTATGTCCGTGTTCACAGGGTGCGGGAAATCTTCACCGTCCATGGTGGTTAGTATCATATCACCACCCGAAAATACTTTCTTGACAATAAATGGTCCTTCATAAGTGGGAGTCCATTTTCCCCCGGGATCACCTTGTCGTAGAATGATGTGATTTATTAACAAATCACCATCCGGATATACCTGATGCTTGATATTCTTGTTGAATGCCTTGATCATGCGTTTTTGATACATCTGACTGTGACACACAGCCACAAGCCTTTTTTCTTCAATCAAATTCAACTAATATAACCTAGTATGAATCCACTTGTCTTTGTCTAAGTCTGTATCTTTTATAATCCTCAGAGAAGGAATCTGAACTTCGACAGGCAGAACAACTTCCATGCCATAGACCAAAGAGAACGGGGTTGCCCCAGTTGATGTGCGTGTTGAAGTGAGATAGCCATGAAGAGCAAATGGTAACATCTCGTGCCAGTCTTTATAGATCATAACCATCTTTTGCACAATCTTCTTTGTGTTCTTATTGGCGGCTTCCACTGTGCCATTCATCTTTGATCTGTATGGAGAAGAGTTGTGATGCTTGATCTTAAACTGGGTGCAGAGCTCAGTGATCATGGTGTTGTTGAGGTTGGTACCATTGTCAGTGATGATTCTCTCAGGGATCCTATACCAACAGATAAGGTTATGCTTGATGAAAAGAACCACCACATTCTTGGTAACTGAGGAAAATGAAGTCGCTTCAACCCATTTTGTGAAGTAGTCGATGGTGACGAGAATGAAGCGATGTCCATTAGAAGAAGTAGGCTTGATTTCTACAATCATGTCAATGCCCCACATTGTGAATGGCCAAGGAGCATTCATGACGTTCAAAGGTATTGGAAGCACATGAACTTTATCAGCATAGATCTGGCACTTATGAAAAGTTATTGAGTGGTGATGACAGTCAGTTTCCATGGTCGACCAATAATAACCTGCTCTCAAGATTTTTTTAGCCATAGTATGCCCGCTGGAGTGAGTACAAAAGATTCCTTCATGCATATCCTCCATAATTTTCTTTGCTTCCTTCTTGTCCACACAACAAAGTAGAGTTGAATCATGGTTGCGCCTATAAAGGATTCCATTTCTCAGGAAGAACTTAGCTGAGAACCTTCATAGGAATTTCTTTCCATTAATAGATGCTACTTCAGGGTATTCTTGAGCTTCAAGGTACCTTTTCACTTCATGAAACCAGGGCTTCTCTTCTACTCCATTAGTATCAATTTCGTAGTAGTGTGACGGTTCGTCGAATCTTTCAATAGTAATTCTGGGAGCCTCGTTGTCCCATATGAGTTTGAACATGGATGACATGGTAGCCAAAGCGCCCTCCAACTGATTTTCTTCCCTTGGTATGTGCTCAAAGGTAATCTCTTCAAAGTTCGGAATCAAGGTTAGCACATGTTTTCGGTAAGGGATAAGATTTGGGTGCTTTGTATCCCATTCTCCCTTGAACTAACTGATTACCAAGGCTGAATGCCCATATATGCTCAGGAATATGATTCTTAAGTCAATAGAAGCTTTAAACCCAAGATGCATGCTTCGTACTCAGCCATGTTGTTGGTGCAATTGAGGCAAAGTCTGGCAGTGAAGGGTGTATGGAAACCTATGGGGGAAATGATCACAACACCGATTCCATTTCCAAGAGCATTAGAAGCTCCATCAAAAACCATATTCCATCGGGATCCTGGCTCTGGTCCTTCATACGGTCTAGGTTCTTCACAATCTACAATTAGCACGATGTTCTCATCTGGGAATTCGAAATGCATAGACTGATAGTCGTCTACAGCTTGATGCGCCAAATTATCTACCAGTACACTTCCTTTGATTTTTGTGTGTGTGGTGTACTGAATGTCATATTCAGTTAAGATCGTTTGCCACCGGGCTATTCTTCCGGAGAGAGTTGACTTCTCAAATATGTACTTAATGGGATCCATGTTAGAGATCAATAGAGTAGTACGAGTCAACATATACTGACTTAGTCGGCGAGCAGCCCATGCCAAAGCGTAACAAGTTTTCTCGAGCAGTGAATATCTTGTTTCAAAGTAGTTAAAATTTTTACTAAGGTATTATATTGCATGCTCTTTTCGACCCGACTCTTCATGTTGCCCCAGCACATACCCCCATCGAATTCTCTAAAACTGTTAGGTACATGATTAGAGGTCTTCCTTCAACTGGTGGCATCAAAATCGGAGGTTCTTGTAAGTACTCTTTGATTTTATAAAAATCCATTTGATAGTCGTTGCTCCACCTGACTAATTGATCTTTCTTCAGCAATTTGAAGATTGGATCACAAGTAGCAGTCAAATGAGAGATGAATCGGGCAATGTAATTCAGTCGTCCTAAGAAACCTCTGACCTCCTTCTCAGTACAGGTAGCTGGCATTTCATAGATAGCTTTAACTTTTGCAGGATCGACTTCAATACCTTTACCACTAACGACAAAACCTAGGAGTTTTCTAGACCTCACCCCAAAGGTGCATTTGTTTAGATTCAACCTTAGTTTGTACTTCTTCAGCCTTTCAAATAATTTTTGGAGATGATCAAGATGTTCTTCCTCATTCTGTGATCTTGATATCACTTTGTTGACATAGACTTCTATCTCCTAGTGAATCATGTCATGAAACAAAGCTACCAGGGCATGTTGATAAGTTGCACCTGCGTTCTTCAACCCAAAAGGCATGAACTTGTAACAAAAAGTACCCCATTGTGTGAAGAAATTAGTTTTCTCCATGTCTTCATGTGCCATATTGATCTAATTATATCCCGAGAAACCATCCATGAAGGAGAATACCTTGTGCTGAGAAGTGTTGTCGACCAAGACGTCAATATGTGGAAGTAGGAAGTTATCTTTGGGGCTTGCCCTGTTCAGATCCTTGTAATCTACACACATACGTACCTTGTCGTCCTTCTTTGGAACGAGAATAACATTTGCAACCCATCAAAGATATGACTTCATTTCTAAGAACCCCTCATTGAATTGTTTCATGATCTCGGCCTTGATCTTCTCAGACATCTCGGGACACATGCGACGAACTTTCTGTTTAATTGGAGCACAACCCTCTTTCATCGGTAGAAAGTGAACCATAATATATGTATCGAGCCCTGGCATGTCTTTGTATGACCAAACAAAGACTTCAACATATTCGCGCAACATCTGAATCAATCTGCTCTTGACACTTTCTTCTAGGTTGGCGCTAATCTTGACTTCTTTCCAATCTGTCTCAGAACCCAAGTTTACCACTTCGACCGACTCTTCATATGGTTGAATATCCTTTTCTTCTTAGATCAAGAGTCTGGCGAGTTCTCCATATATTTCACAATCTTCCTCACCTTCATCCTCCGCTTGGTAGATTGGATTTTCAAAGTCATAAACAACAATAGCATAATTGTTAACAACGAGATCTGAACTGGATGGGGATCTGCTATGTAGTGTGCGGGTGTGTGTAAGAACACGTAGCTATTTGAAAGTGCAAATAAAGTAAAAGAAAGACAGAGAACACAAAATTTGAATGCAAAACGTTCAATGTTTTCATTAAATGAAGATATGACATATGAAATGACAACCCTTAACAAATGGACCATTGTGCCCTGGGTAAGACACAAGGTTTAAAGTCATTGTTTAAAGAGAAATTACATAACCAAGTTTCTTAAAGCGATAAAAACATAAATAGCTATTACTCCTTGTTAAAGGATATTGATACAAAGTCTTTAGTCTTACAGTTGTCTAGTCCACCGCCAATGGTAGGGAATATCCAGTTGTCTAAGTTACCATCACTGTCCGTGTCTTCTAGAGAATTGACTTCATTATTGCTAATACAGAAAGGAGGTCTTCCAGCTCGAGCATGAAGGACTGCCATTTGGCCCTCTATAGTAAAGCCCAGACCAAACTTGTCAGATTTGTAGGGGATATCAGGAAGCTGACCCCAAATAGTATAACCACATTCTTCTATCACAACCCTAACATCTTTCAGAGAAGCCATTCTCGATGCGTCTTTGGTAATATTGGGAGTAGAAAGAGTTGATCTAGCAACGATAATCATTGGAGGGATTACTTCAAATGTCTGGCAGGGAGTTTCAATGAATTCACCATCCATTTCAACATAATTGAAAGAATTCAAATGGCTGACCATATATTCTTCTTCTCCATAGACTGTAACGATCATCCCTTTCACCAGATACTTAAATTTTTGATGCAAGGTAGAGGTGACAACGCCTGCTCCATGATTCCAAGGGCGTCTTAGAAGATAGGAATAGGTCGGGAGAATATCCATTACATAAAAAGTAGAGTTGAAATCCTGAGATCCCACCTTAATCGAAAGATCAACTTCTTCGTGCACCATCCTTTTTGACCCATCAAAGGCTCTTACAACAATATCGTTGGGTTTTAGCACCATCCCTTCACAGTCTAATCTATCCAAAGCACCTTTTGGTAATACATTCAAGTAAGAACATGTATCAACTAACACATGCGCCAAAGTAGTTCCCTTAAACTCAATAGAGATGTGCAAGGCCTTGTTATCATTCTTCCCCACCGAAGTTAAGTCAACATCAGAAAAGCCTAAACCATTATCAGTTGTTAGAATTGCAACACAATTCTCAAATTGATCAGCAGAGGTCTCTTGTGGTATGTTGTACCCTAAAATTTGCCCTCCCATTTCTCATTGGTTTCTCATCACAAAGCCCTTGGAGATTAAAATCCAGTTAAGGTTTCATCTGCTCAAGACTTCTCCTTGCACTGTTGACCCAAATTAGGGTTTGTGTTTGCACAAAGATATTTTGACCTAAAATGCCTAAGTTGACTTTCTTGCTTCATATTGGACTCCCAAGTTTATCCATATCAAGTTTCATGTCTTGATTCCAAGTTTTGCCCAGTCAATTGGACAGTGGAATTAGAAATCAGCTGTATTGGGGAAAAAGTCAACTGTGACCAATTGACAGTCAAATCTCATGAATATTGACCCACATCAACATTATGAACTCATATGAACCATTGGGTCAAGTTTGGATCACAATTCCACAAGAAATTTGATCAGATCTCCAAAAGGGCAAAATGGTCATTTTTAGGGTTTTGACTGCACAAAGGCAATTTTTGACTGTTTGACCTAACCAATGGCAATTCAAGCTCACATATGGACTCAAGGACACCATGGAATTATCTTGACATGCTCAACAAGCTCAAAAGATCCCAAATACACAAGATTGACAGTTGAATTTCCCAGTCAATTGATCAATTTTGACTGTATATTGAAAAGTCAAACTTTGACTTTTTGGTCAAAATCAAGAGTCAAGATTCATTTTTCATCAAAACATGCCAAATCATGAAACTTGTTCATCAAGAAATAAAAAAATGCAAATTAGGGTTTGAAATGAGAATTTTTCATAACTTAGAATTTTTCTAAGTTATGAAAAACCCTAATTTTTTCCCAACTTTGCCTCACTTTCTCACCAAGATTCATTTGGATTCAAGCAAAAGTCAAAACATGAAAGTTGTATATTGATGCATAATCTACAACTTTTATGCACAAATTTTTCCCAAAAGAGGCTTGTATCTCAAGTTACAATTTTTGGAATAAGGGTACTAAACCATTCTTAACTTAGTAAAATTTTAACCTATTTTGGCAAGGTTTTCTACCTAACTTCAAGACCATTTTCCATACACTTCCACTTGGAATTTCAATTTTCATTTCAAAGATGGATTATAGTACACATTCCAGGCTTTTCAAAATGTCCAAGAACTCATCAAACAATCTCATAACTTGAGAGAATCGAATTTTGCAATATGGCAAAAACTCACTTTTGAATTGGTCATGTACATGTTCATAACTTATGCCATTTTCAAGTCAGCTTGGTTTGTGCTACATTACAGGCCTCTAAACCATCCAACACTCAATAATTTAATGCATATTCATTGTGCTAAGGCCTTGTTTCATGAGTTTAAGCATTACATGTTGAATTAAGCCATAAATGGAAAAAGTGAATTGGCCATTTTTGCAAAAGCAAGCTTTATGTCATAATGCAAATCCAAGAAGTACAGATCAAATCTAATTGGCACAAGTTTATGAGTTAATCACACTGATCAAGGAGAAGTTTTGCAGCATGTTTAGGGGTCCTCTACCTGTCTAGAACATCAACTTGGCTTTGCTTGCTTAAGTGTGAAGAAAGGTGGCATAACATAAGATAACTTTGATCTCAGCAAAAAGAAGCCTAAGCAAATATTGTATACACTTTCTAATCATCAAGCACAAGCTAAAACACGAGCAAACAAGGTCCCAAACACTCCCATTCCCAGAATCACTCTCAAACTGCAAAAACAGGGCAGGGTCTGCAGATTGAATCCCACAACTCATCCCTTTCATGCTTTCTTGCTCAAAGCTCATCAAACACATTCCCTAGCATCACTTGAAGCTAACCAAAACACAAAACACGACCTGTAATTCCTCTAACCAGTTCCACCATTTTCACTTTCTTGTTTTACAGTTGGAGGTCCATAGCTCGATTCAAGGTGTTTCAAAGCAAAGTAAGCATTGGAATAGCATCACCATACTTCAGGCAAGCTATACAGATCATCATCTTGCTCTGAAAGCTCCCCCATTGCCAGATAGAACTTCAACTGAACAGGTATCTTCTTGAACTTATAACTCTTAGTCTAGGCATCATTAGCTCTAAGTTTGTGAATAAGAAGTGTTCTACTCATGCCCCTGAATCTGTACATGCTTTTACTTTTCATTTATTTTGCTTGAGCTGTGAGAATTTAAGGTTTGAATATGGAAGAAAAGTTAGGTCAGGATTTGGGAATGTCAAAATTCTCTCTCATTTCTGAGAGTTAGGATGAGTTCTTTATATATTTAGAATCGTGATTCAATGCTTAACATTTCTTATATTGTGAGTTTGTGCAAAAGATCAAAGAATCCAGATGTTTGAACTTGGAAAACAGGCGCGCGTTTTGGAACATTTTTTGTCTGAAGGTTGAAGAAGAAGCTTCATGGGCTGGGCCTGTTGTGTTATTTCTTTTCACACCTTGTTTTTGGTTTCATAACCCCTGAGCCCATTATGTTTATTTTCATGATTTTTGACTTTTCTTTTTTTCATTTTGGCTTATTTATTTTTTCCCATAATATTAAAAACATGAAAAATTATTTTTACACCATTTTTATACTTTTAGGCATTTATTTAGTTATATTACTATTTGTATGTAAATAAGTACAAATAATAGATTATTTAGAATAAATAGAAAAAATAATGTAAACACCATTTTATTTTCATTTTTATTTTGTTTTATCCTCTTAAAATATTTTATATAAAATATACTTTTTTATAAATATTAATTATTTTTATATTTGTATATATAATATTTATTTAGTAAATAACAAAGATATTCATATATATTATTATATTTAGGTAAACAATACAAAAAAATATATACATTTTTTATTTTATTAATATTTGACATAAAAAAATACTTTTTATAAATATACTTCATTTTATTTTATGTTTTGTATATAATTATTAAATATTATACATATTAATTAGTTAATATATTTATTTAATGAAATTAGGGTTTTACCCTTAAAACACAAAAACTCCAAAAATATTACTTTTTTATTTTTATTTATTTTGTTTATTTGACATGAAAAATATCTTTTTCCATACATATAAAAAACCCTTTTTGCATTTTGCATCTTTATTTTATTTTCCATTTAATTTATGCAATTAATTATCTTGTAAATATTCCAAGATTGATGTAATAGCTAGGTTTAAATTCCTTGTCTAAATATCCCCCCATTTGAACATTTGTACCCCCCTTCCCATATTGTGTTGTAATAGTGTAGGGATTTTACTTTTCGCACTTTAACGCTTTCTAAATATACCATGCTAGAATTAGGGTTTGTATGCAAATAAAAAGAACAAAATAGTTTGACCTAATTTCAAGATAATCAAGCATGAATATGGACAACACATATCACACTTGCACCCCTAGGGTATTCCACTTGTTGCCTTCCATAAATGGGCCATATTGTATGTTAGGTCTCTTTGGGCAAAACAAATACAAATCAATTGATCATAGTCCCTCGATGACGCTTTCGAAAGTTTCCTAAAAAATGATCAAAGTCCCTTAAAAGAAAATTGCCCAAAGATACTTAGCACTATTGCAATTATGGTCTAAACGATGACCCGCGCCCGTCCCTTTCACCTCCTAACACAAGATTGTCCACCAAATGCAATGGTGGAACAAAATTGTTAAAAGGATTAAAACATAACAAAAATCTTTGAGAACTTTAGGGTAGATAGCTCTTAAGCACTTGTCAACTTGCAAAATAAAACACTTGCCTATTTTCAAACCACACTTTCAAAACAAACTTTCAAAAAAAACCTTGAAACATCTTTTCAAAAAGACAAACACCTTTTGTAAAACATTCGAGTAAAGAATTGTTACAAGGGTAGCCTATACAAGGCATCTTTTTCAAAACCTTTTCAAAGCCACACACAAAGCACCATTTCAAACAATTGAAAACCAAGGCAAGTTGATCTAAGAAAGTACCTAAGAGCCCATGGATAACCATGGATAGAAAGGGTGCTAATACCTTCCCTTTCTATAATCTACTCCCCGAACCCAAGAAAAATCTCAAAGGTTTTTGCTGTGCTTTTTAAACCTTTCCTTAGGATAAAATAAAAAGTCGGTGGTGACTCTTGCTCAACCGAAACATTTGCGAAAACAAACGCAAAACCATAGTCAGTTCTCCCACCGTATCACAGAACTGGCGACTCTGCTGGGGACATTATTTTAAAAGTGGAGTAACCTTAGGGCTTAGATCACCCTCTTGCATGACTAATTGTTTGAATTGTTTGCTTTATATTTTGGCTCTATTGTTTGGGTTTGCAATCCTACACCTGGATTTTGGGAAACATTCATAGATAACAATACGTTGTGGAAACTGTGCGGGGTATACTGACACGGTCGAAGCAATAGCTATATTAGTGCGACATATTTGTGAGTACCGGTAACCCTTGAGTTCAATCAAGGAGAGTACGGGGCCGCTGAGTGATGTCACTAAGCACTAATGACCTAGAACCTTAATTGACCATCTTGGCCTTTTATTAGGGGTATTGAGATGACCGGCTTTGGTGCAGTCTGAAGTTGGTAGATACTCGATGCTACACTCATTGAGGGTTGTTTTCTTGGAATATTTTGGTCGCTAGTTAAGTGGCTAAACCAAAACAATGAACATTGAAAACAATCCAGTGATATTGAGCTCCTTAGAACCCGGTTACTATTTATAGGACAGGTTTTTAAGCCAACTACACTCAAGAGGGTACTTACCTATGAAACCCCATGCAAGCCTGAAACTAGGGTTTGGTGTGATTTGCTTGTACATATGTTTTGTGCATACATCATAAACATCATAAAACATCATATGCATTCACTAACCATTTCAAGGGTTTGGATCTTCATCTTTGTTCTTGTTTTATAGGTCATGGAAATTCCTCGCAGAAATACCATCCAAGTTAACCTTGTGAGAATCACTCCTCAACTCAAGGAGCTCACCTCAAGAATTCCGGAAAGCTCATCCTTCAGTGAAAGACATGGTAGACTGCTCAGCTTAGTCAACACCAACATTGAAGAAGACATGATGAAAGTGCTATTCCAGTTCTTTGACCCTCTTCACCACTGTTTCACTTTCCCTGATTACCAGTTGGTGCCCACTTTGGAGGAGTTTTCTCAACTCCTGAGAATTCCTATCCTTAATCAACTACCCTTCAACGGTACGGAAAAGGAACCAAAGCCGGAAGATGTTGCTCGAGCATTACATCTACAACCATCCGACATCAAGGCGCATTGGGAAACCAGAAGCGGTGTCAAAGGATTCTTAGCAAAATTCTTATTTGAGAAGGCACAAGAATGTTGAAACTCATTGGACCTACAAGCCTTTGAAGAGATTGTGGCACTCCTTATCTATGGATTGGTCTTGTTCCCAAATCCCGACCAATTGGTAGATGTCAACGCCGTCAAAATCTTCTTGTCCAGAAATCCAATACCAACATTGCTTGGGGACATCCTTCACTCATTTTACACACGAACAATGAGAAAGAGGGGTGTTCTCATGTGCTGTACTCCTCTCCTTGCAAGGTGGTTTATTTCGCACCTTACACAATCTGTCTTGAAGAATGACCAAGGCTCAAGGTGGTCCCAACGGTTGATGACTCTTACTCATTCTGATGTACATTGGTGTTCTCGGTCCATAGAAAATGTCATCATCGTCGATCGTTGTGGAGAGTTTCCTAATGTTCCTTTACTTGGAATCAGAGGAGGTATCACCTATAACCCTTGCCTAGCTTTGAGGCAATTTGGATATGCACGGAGGGATGGCCCTCATGACATGTTGATTCCTGACCTAGTTTTTGACTTCGACAACGATGCGCAAGGACTTCGCCAAAGATTCATCAGAGCTTGGGGAAGACCCAACAAGGTTGATAGCAAGACACTGGGACACAAGAACTCCATCCCTCTTGAGCCTTATCTCAAGTGGGTACGAGCCCGAGCCCAAAGTCTGATGATGCCTTATCCGCATGTTCTCCCTGTGATTAAAGAGCATGTCAAGGAAGGAGAGGTTCCCTACACCATCCTTCATCCAGACATGCCTACATCGTGGGAGGAAATGCAGAAAAGTTGGATTCAGCTCAAGGAAGAACGGAATACTTTTGAAGCTAGCTTCTACTCCAGTGAGAAGAAGGTTCTAGAGCTTACCCGCCGACTCCATGAGCAAGAGGCCCTCAACACCTACATCGCACCAAAGAGGATGCGCAATGTCTTTTTGCCTTGAGAAGTTATTTTGTAATATTTGGCCCATGGGGCATTTATGTACTAACAAATTTCTTCTTATTAATATGACGTGCGTTCTTCTTTGTCTGAAACAATTTTGAATGTCCTAAATCCTTGAATGCATTGCATACATAAGCATACCATTCATCATGTGCATAAGCAGGTCTCACTCCAGGTTTCCTTATCTGTCTGCTGTTTATTTCAGTAGGATGGATCTCGAGCAAACAGTCAAAGACCTGCAAGCTCAGAATGCACAGTTTCAGCAACTCCTGACAACCTTGGCTAAAGGTCAGGAGGATCTCAAGACCTTGTTGGGGAATAAAGATCCAGTGAAAAAGAAGAAAAAGAGACTCGGGGTGGCTACTTTGGGGAGAAGATTTGACGGAGAAGCTCGGAGAGTGCTTGAATTTCCTCCTACTTCTGATGAAGGAACCAACAAAGGAGGTGGGGCTGCGGTACCTTCCGAGTCCGATGTGGAAGAAGAGGAGGTCGAAGAGGATGAAGATTATTCTGATCAGTAATACCCTCCAGCTGATGATAAATACAAGGGTTTAGAAGACAGGTTGACCGCCATGGAGCTACAAAGAGTACCGGGTTTGGATTTTGAAGACTTGGGTTTGGTCGCCGGGATTGTGATTCCCCCAAAATTCAAAGTGCCAGTGTTTGTGAGGTATGATGGGCTGTCCTGTCCAAAAATGCATCTCAGGTCCTACGTGATAAAGATTCAACCCTATACGGCAGATAAAAACCTGTGGATTCATTTCCTTCAAGACAGCCTTTCTGGAGCTCAGTTGGAGTGGTTTTATCAGCTAGAGGGAACCAGCGTCCTAAATTGGGAAGACTTGGCCACCGCTTTTTACAAACAATACCAGTATAATTCTGACCTTGCTCCTACTCGTACCCAACTTCAGGGTATGTCACTAGGAACATGCGAGGGATTCAAAGAATATGCACAAAAATGGAGAGATTTGGCTGGCAGGGTGCAGCCTCCTTTAACCGACCGTGAACTTGTTGATATGTTTCTTGGGAACCTATCTGGGCCATTTTTCAATCATCTAATTGGTAACTCTTCCGCGGGGTTTACCGATTTGATCTTAACAGGCGAGAGAATAGAAGCTGGCATCAAGTCAGGAAAGATTCAGAAGGGTGTTGCTGCAAGTGTTGAGAAGAAGCCTTTTAAGAAGGAAACATCTGTGGTATATTCTCAGAGAAGAGCAGGGAAGACTGAGCGCCGGAGGACCGTGGGGGCCGTAATGATTCAAAATCCTTCAAGTGAGCAGCCTCGCTATAACCAATCCAGACCAAATCAACAACGAGTGGAACGGCCACAACGACAATTCACCCGTATTAATATGACTCCAGCGTAGGTGCTTCCCCATCTGTTAAAGTTGAATCTCGCCACCATCAAGGAGGCACCAAAGAATGTGAATACGTCCTCTCCGCATTATCATCCTAATGCTAAATGCGCCTACCACTCTGACAGTGTCGGACACGACACCAATGATTGTTGGGCACTCAAGCATAAGATCCAAGACCTGATAGAGGCGAAGGAGGTGGAGTTTGAAGCTCCGGAGAAGCCTAATGTGATATCTGCACCCATGCCGAAGCACGGCCGAAATGTCAATGCCATTGAAGAGGATTTGTATGTTGCTAATGTCAATGATCTAGTAACTCCATTGCTAACCATCAAGTTGAATCTGTTAAGGGCCGGGATCTTCCCGGGGTGTAAAGAAGACTGCTATTGTTGTTACTCTCTGCCGATTGATTGTCCGTTATTGAAGAAAGGCATCCAAGGCCTTATGGATAGTCGACAAATTTTGTTTGAAAAAGTTTCTGCTGTTCCAACCCATACTGAAGATGTCTCAATCATAACCATTCACGCCAATCTTTCCAAGGCCGTCAAAAAGCCTGTTAAGATTACACCAGCTACGAAATCTGTTCCTTTGAAGATAACGATGCCAGGGCCTGTCCCCTATGTTTCTAAGAAGTCGATACCATGGAACTATGGTGGTGACGTCTACTACCATGGTATCAAACAAATCGAAATAACTGAAGAAAGTTCGGATGATGAAGAAGCCAGCATTGGTAACATTGCAGGCACGAGCAAAATCACCAGGAGCGGGAGAATATTTTCTCCAGAGATTGCCCCTCCAAGAGCAATCTTTGGACCCTCATCTGCCGACAAAGTCATCCCTGCACCAATAAAACTCTCTGCTAGAACCCCTGTGATTGAAGATGTTGTTGTTCCTAGTACTGTCCTTCCTACCGCTGCTGACAAAGGTAAGGGAATCTAAGATGAGCTCGTCAGGACGAGGGCTCAACCCTTGGTCATCCCGGAAACCTCCAAGAAGGAAATGGATGAGATTTTGAGGATAATCAAAAGGAGTGATTACGATGTGGTAGAACAATTGGGGCAAACCCCCTCAAAGATCTCCATGCTGGCACTACTACTTTGCTCATAAGTGCACGCTAAAGCTCTGATAAAATTCCTGAAGGCAGCCCATGTGCCCCAGGAAACCTCTGCGGATCAATTTCAAAATTGCATGGCTAGCCTGACTGCGGACAATGGATTAGGTTTCTCTGATGCCAACCTAACTCCTAAAGGTAGAAACCACAATGACGCTTTGCACATTTCAGTCGAGTGTCGAGGAACCACTCTCGCACATGTCTTGGTCGATACTGGTTCGTCGCTGAATGTATTGCCTAAGAAGGCCTTGGACCGACTAGATTGTGAAGGGTTGGAGTTGAAGCCGAGTGATATTGTTGTCAGAGCTTTCGATGGTTCGAAGAGAATGGTCCATGGAGAAGTTGAAATTCCCATCAAGATAGGCACTGAGGTGTTTAAATCCACTTTCTATGTGATGGACATCCGTCCATCATACTCTTGCTTGCTAGGTAGGCCTTGGATACACCATGCTGGGGCAGTCACCTCCTCCTTACATCAGATGTTGAAGTATCCTGTTAAGGGAAAGATCATTACTGTCCATGGCGAAGAGGAGTACATGATTAGCCACTTGAACTCTTTCCGATATGTGGAGGTTGAAGGGGAGTTCATTGAGACGCCTTTTCAGCATTTCGAAGAAGTCCTTCCTGAAATAGCAGTAGAAAAGTTGGCAGCTGAGACACCGAGGAAGATGGCCAGGATGGCATCTCTGGAGGATGCAAGGGCCGTAATAAAGGAAGGGAAGAATTCAACATGGGGGTAGTTACCTGATATCCCGCATAAGACCGACAAATTTGGATTAGGGTTCACAACCGCTGGCCAGAAAGCTATGCGCCGTTCGAAGATTGAAAGAGCGCCAGTCAAAATTTCTCCCTACGGAATCAACGCCTTGGAGGATGAAGACAAAGAGAGCAACATCGAAGAGTGGATTTACCCAACTGTCAAAGGAGGATTGAGCAACTGGGAGGCAAAAGACTTTGTCCCCATCACTTTTATTCATCAGTAATTTATCTGTTAAACATTTCATATTTGGTCTGTAATATTTACTTTCAAACAATCCGTACACTCTCTTTTCACCTCATGCCTTGCCCGGGGCATGTAGGTCCATTTGTAAGGGTTTTGATTATTTTTCATATCCATATGCCATGTTTAATGATTCATTGGACGTTTTTCATTTGATAAACTGCTTGTGTTCATTTTCTCTCCTTTTGCATTTTTGTTTAAGGATGGATATCCCTTACACACACCCACACTCACCAATGCAGGTACCCATCCACTCCGGATTCCATGGGTGACAATTCTGCTATATCCTTCAATAACTCTGAAGATCTGGTCAATCAAGCCGAGTATGAAAATGACGAAGGTTGTGAAGTACCAGGGGAACTAGCCAGACTTCTACAGCAAGAGGAAAGGGCCATATTACCGCACGAAGAGTCATTGGAAACTGTCAACTTAGGGACCGAGGAAGACCGAAAGGAGGTGCAAGTGGGTGCCAATCTGGAACCGAGTGTCAAGGAACGCCTGATATAGTTGTTGAATGAGTATGTTGAAATCTTCGCTTGGTCTTATGAAGACATGCCGGGTTTAGACACAGACATCGTGGTTCACCGTCTCCCCACCAGAGAAGAATGTCCGCCGATCAAGCAAAAAGTCCACTGAATGAGGCCTGACATGTCTGAAAAGATCAAAGCAGAAGTGATGAAGCAATTCGACGCTGGCTTTCTGGCTGTTACGTCCTATCCTCAATGGGTCGCTAACATCGTGCCAGTACCTAAGAAAGATGGCAAAGTCAGGATGTGTGTGGACTACCGGGATTTGAATAGGGCCAGCCCCAAAGATGATTTTCCGCTACCTCACATTGACATTTTGATCGACAATACAACTCAGCACAAAGTGTTTTCCTTCATGGATGGATTCTCGGGTTACAATCAAATCAAAATGGCCCCCGAGGACATGGAGAAAACTACTTTTGTCACACAATGGGGCACTTTCTGTTACAAGGTGATGCCGTTCGGGCTGAAGAACGCAGGGGCAACTTATCAACGCGCCATGGTAGCTTTGTTTCATGATATGATACATCATGAGATTGAAGTTTACGTAGACGATATGATAGCTCGGTCACAAACAGAGGAGGAGCACCTTGAACATCTAGAAAAGCTGTTTGCCAGGTTGAAAGAATACAAGCTCAGGCTGAATCCAAGTAAATGCACTTTTGGAGTTAGGTCTGGTAAACTCCTGGGATTCATTGTAAGAAACAAAGGCATTGAAGTCGATCCAGCAAAAGTAAAAGCAATACAAGAGATGCCTGCTCCCCGCACTGAAAAGGAGGTTAGAGGGTTCTTGGGGCGCTTGAACTACATTGCCAGATTCATCTCTCATATGACTTCTACCTGTGAGCCAATTTTCAAACTCTTGAAAAAAGATCAGGTAGTCGAATGGAACGACGATTGCCAAGCTGCTTTTGATAGAATCAAGGAGTATTTGCTAGAACCTCCTATTCTGATGCCACCCGTCGAAGGAAGACCATTGATCATGTACCTGACCGTCTTGGATAACTCAATGGGGTGTGTTTTGGGCCAGCATGACGAGTCTGGTCGAAAAGAGCATGCTATTTATTACCTTAGCAAAAAGTTTACCGACTGTGAGACTCGCTACTCACTGCTCGAGAAAACTTGCTGCGCTTTGGTATGGGCTGCTCGCCGACTAAAACAGTATATGCTGACTCATACTACCTTGTTGATTTCCAAAATGGATCCTATCAAGTATATCTTTGAAAAGCCTGCTTTATCTGGAAGGATAGCTAGATGGCAAATGATCCTAACTGAGTATGACATCCAGTACACCACTCAAAAAGCTATAAAAGGGAGTGTACTAGCTGACCATCTGGCTCATCAAGCTATCGAAGATTATCAACCCATGAGATTTGACTTCCCAGATGAGGACATCATGAATTTGGACAACATTGAAGGTAACGGACCGTATGACGGACCCGAAAAGGGATCCCGATGGACCCTGTACTTTGATGGTGCTTCAAATGCACTTGGAAAAGGTATCGGCGTAGTACTAATTTCTCCGGAAGGTTGTCACACACCTTTCATGGCCCGACTTTGCTTCAGCTGCACAAACAACATGGCTGAGTATGAAGCTTGCATCTTTGGTCTCAAGGCTGCCATAGACTTGGGGATCAAATCTTTGATCGTATTTGGGGATTCGGCTTTGGTTATCAATCAAATCAAAGGAGAGTGGGATACCAAGCATCCTAATCTTATCCCATACAAAGAACATGTCCTGACGTTGTTGCCTCATTTCGAGTAAATTACCTTCGAGCATTTCCCGCGAGAAGAGAATCAGCTAGCAGATGCTCTAGCCACAATGTCCTCCATGTTTAAACTCAACTGGGATAACGAGGCTCCCCAAATCACCATCGAGCGAATGGATGAACCTGCGCATTGCCACGAGATTAATACCGAAGAAGTAGTGGAACAACCTTGGTTCCATGAAATCAAAAGGTATCTCGAGACCAGAGATTATCCCGAAGGAGCTTCCGTAAATGACAAGAAGTTCTTAAGGAAATTTGCGGCCAAGTTCTTCTTGAGCAACGACATCCTTTACAAACGAAGCCATGATTGTGTATTACTCCGATGTGTAGACAAAGCTGAAGCAGAGTTGATCATGACTGATATACACAGCGACACATTTGGCACTCACTTGAGCGGGCATACAATGACTAAGAAGATCATAAGGGCAGGCTATTACTGGTCTACCATGGAAGCTGACTGCCATCAACATTCCCGTACTTGCCACAAATGCCAAGTCTACGCTGACAAAGTTCATATCCCTCCGGTTCCTCTCAACGTTCTGACAGCTCCTTGGCCATTTGCAATGTGGGGCATTGACATGATTGGAGAGATCAAGCCCACGGCTTCCAACAGACATCGCTTCATCCTGGTTGCCATTGACTATTTCACCAAATGGGTCGAAGCAGCTTCCTTCGCCTCTGTTACTAAAAATGTGGTTGCCCGCTTTATCAAGCAAAATCTCATATGCCGGTATGGTGTTCTAGACAGGATCATCACGGACAACGGTACAAATCTGAATAACACAATGATCACCGCTTTGTGCGAACAGTTCAAGATTTATCATCACAATTCATCTCCCTATCGGCCGAAGATGAACGGTGCTGTTGAAGCTGCAAACAAAAACATTAAAAAGATCATTCAGAAAATGACAGTCACGTACAAAGACTGGCATGAGATGTTACCGTTTTCCCTACATGGATACCGTACGACGGCACGTACTTCAGCAGGGGCAACCCCATTTTCTTTGGTATATGGCATGGAAGTTGTCTTGCCTATGGAAGTCCAGATTCCTTCTCTAAGGATTATGAAGGATGCAGGTTTGAATGAAGATGATTGGATGCAGACCCGACTTGATCAACTCAATCTGATCGACGAAAAGCGACTCGCTGCTATATGCCATGGCCAGACGTATCAAAAACGGATGATCAAGGCCTTCAATAAGAAAGTCGGGAGTCAAGTGTATCAAGTCGGGGATCTCGTAATCAAGCGGATTATCTTGCCGCAGAGTGATCCCAGGGGCAAATGGACTCCTATATATGAAGGGCCATTTGTGATCAAGAGCATATTTTCTGGTGGTGCAATGATTCTAACCACCATGGACGGCGACGATTTGCCGCACCCTGCGAACGCAGACATAGTCAAAAGATACTACACATAAAATAACCCGACAAGTCGAAAACCCGAAAGGGCGGCTTGGGCAAAAATGGGCATCCCAGTGAGCCGAAAACCCGAAAGGGCGGTTCAGGCAAAAGTTAGGGATAAAAATAAAAAAAATCTGTACACCCGGTAAGTTGAAAACCCGAAAGGGCGGCTTGGGCAAAAAGGGGTTTCCCGGTGGATCGAAAACCCGAAAGGGCGATTCAGGCAAAAGTTAGGGAATTAAAGCGTATGACTATGTCTCGTCGGATCACTTCAAAGACAATCTCTTCATCAATCAGTTCCAGGCTTCTGATCAATCCAGTCATCGGCAAACGAAGCATTGAATGGACATATATTCAGAGTTGTGAAGGCTACAGCGGAATGAAATCCCATGGAATTATTTCACATAGCCATCTTTATTTTGTATAAATCTTTTAAAATATTTACGAAAAAATCCTCTTACTAGGATGTTTGTCTCCTTTGTACAAATATACTCAGAGAAAGTTAATACAAATACTTTTCCCAGAAATTTGTGTCATTTCCTTTTCTTTTCTCTTGCACTATGTGTTTTATTTTGAGAAACGTCCAATGTTTTGTTAAATAGGCATATGCATTTGAACATAATCATTTCCTTATGAATCAAGAAAGAGGATTACTGTTAGGTGGAAGATACGGTTGGATATCGTGATACCCTTCAAAGGAAACCCCCAGGAGATTTGGAATCCATATCCCCAGCAAACCCTGAATCTTATCCCCAGTGGATTCTAGAGGCTTATCCCCTGCAGAGTATGGACGTCTCTCCCGAGTTTTATTCAAAGTTATTCCTCACAAGGGCTTATAACTGGGTTATCCTCAGCTTATTGCCACGGAAGATCGCACTCGCCAAAATTCTTCCTACCTCCAGCGGAGTTCATCAGAGTTCCCCAGCGTAACTTATCTTTACAATCCCCCAGCCAGAGGATCCTCCGTAATTCAATTCCCCTCAGAGTTTAAGTTTCTGTATCCCCAGCCGAGCTAAGGCCTCAAAATTATCACTCCCCAGTGAAGCCAGACTAGTGAACCTTCTCCCCACAGAGTTTTGAGGAGGGCAAATCTTGAGTTCCCCAGTGAAGTCGCCAGAGATACTTCCCACCAAACTGAAGATTCTCAGTCTTATATCCCCAGCGTGAGTCTATTAGATTGGAACTCCCCAGTAGAAGTCATCAGGAATTCCCCAGAAGATTGGTATACAACCCAAGCTCTTTATTCTCCAGCAACAACCAGGAATTATTCTTCCCAGCAGCAGTCAAGATACTTTTATCTTCAGCCATCCCAGATTCATCTATCCTTTGCAAGACAGCTCTCCAGCTTACATGCACATCCATTTGCATTCATATCACATAACATACATTATATCATGCATCATGACATTGCATATAACTAACTCTTTACCTTTTCAGGTAAGATCAGTCGAAAGACTAGAATCACTATCCTCCGAGATTCTTTCAGGAATAGTTCGGATGTGACCCAGACACAGCAACATTCTAATGCTTATTCCAGATTTATCCAGATGCAGTTTTACACGAGCTCATCATCAGGGAACCCTACACCGGTTCTTCTTCCAAATTCAAGATTTCTGAAAACAGTTCATGGGTTCTCCAAGTAACGGATGTTAACCTATCGCTTGTTCAGTTTCTTCTCAAGACTTCTGAAAACAGTTTATGGATTCTTCCCAACAATGGATGTTAATCTATCACTTGTTCAGATGCAGCTTTTGAAAATAGTTTACGGGCGCTTCCCAACAACGGATGCTGCTCTATTGCTTATTCAACTCCAAGATTTCTGAAAACAGTTCACGGGTTCTCCAAGTAACGGATGTTAACCTATCGCTTGTTCAAATTCTTCTCCAGACTACTGAAAACAGTTTATGGATTCTTCCCAACAACGGATGTTAATCTATCGCTTGTTCAGACTCTTCTCAACTTCTGAAAACAGTTTACGGGTTCTCCAAGTAACGGATGTTAACCTATCGCTTGTTCATACTCTTCTCAACTTTTGAAAACAGTTTACGGGTTCTCCAAGTAACGGATGTTAACCTATCGCTTGTTCAGTTTGTTCTCAAGACTTTTGAAAACAGTTTATGGATTCTTCCCAACAACGGATGTTAATCTATCAACTTGTTCAGATGCAACTTTTGAAAACAGTTCATGGATTCCTCCCAACAACGGATGTTGATAAGTTGCACCTGCGTTCTTCAACCCAAAAGGCATGAACTTGTAACAAAAAGTACCCCATTGTGTGAAGAAATTAGTTTTCTCCATGTCATCATGTGCCATATTGATCTAATTATATCCCGAGAAACCATCCATGAAGGAGAATACCTTGTGCTGAGAAGTGTTGTCGACCAAGACGTCAATATGTGGAAGTAGGAAGTTATCTTTGGGGCTTGACCTGTTCAGATCCTTGTAATCTACACACATACGTACCTTGTCGTCCTTCTTTGGAACGAGAATAACATTTGCAACCCATTAAAGATATGACTTCATTTCTAAGAACCCCTCATTGAATTGTTTCATGATCTCGACCTTGATCTTCTCAGACATCTCGGGACACATGCGATGAACTTTCTGTTTAATTGGAGCACAACCCTCTTTCATCGGCAGAAAGTGAACCATAATATATGTATCGAGCCCTGGCATGTCTTTGTATGACCAAACAAAGACTTCAACATATTCGCGCAACATCTGAATCAATCTGCTCTTGACACTTTCTTCTAGGTTGGCGCTAATCTTGACTTCTTTCCAATCTGTCTCAGAACCCAAGTTTACCACTTCGACCGAATCTTCATGTGGTTGAATATCCTTTTCTTCTTGGATCAAGAGTCTGGCGAGTTCTCCATATATTTCACAATCTTCCTCACCTTCATCCTCCGCTTGGTAGATTGGATTTTCAAAGTCATAAACAACAATAGCATAATTGTTAACAACGAGATCTGAACTGGATGGGGATCTGCTATGTAGTGTGTGGGTGTGTGTAAGAACACGTAGCTATTTGAAAGTGCAAATAAAGTAAAAGAAAGACAGAGAACACAAAATTTGAATGCAAAACGTCCAATGTTTTCATTAAATGAAGATATGACATATGAAATGACAACCCTTAACAAATGAACCATTGTGCCCTGGGCAAGACACAAGGTTTAAAGTTATTGTTTAAAGAGAAATTACATAACCAAGTTTCTTAAAGCGATAAAAACATAAATAGCTATTACTCCTTGTTAAAGGATATTGATACAAAGTCTTTAGTCTTACAGTTGTCTAGTCCAGCGCCAATGGTAGGGAATATCCAGTTGTCTAAGTTACCATCACTGTCCGTGTCTTCTAGAGAATTGACTTCATTATTGCTAATACAGAAAGGAGGTCTTCCAGCTCGAGCATGAAGGACTGCCATTTGGCCCTCTACAGTAAAGCCCAGACCAAACTTTTCCGATTTGTAGGGGATATCAGGAAGCTGACCCCAAATAGTATAACCACATTCTTCTATCACAACCCTAACATCTTTCAGAGAAGCCATTCTCGATGCGTCTTTGGTAATATTGGGAGTAGAAAGAGTTGATCTAGCAACGAAAATCATTGGAGGGATTACTTCAAATGTATGGCATGGACTTTCAATGAATTCACCATCCATTTCAACATAATTGAAAGAATTCAAATGGCTGACCATATATTCTTCTTCTCCACAGACTGTAACGATCACCCCTTTCACCAGATACTTAAATTTTTGATGCAAGGTAGAGGTGACAACGCCTGCTCCATGAATCCAAGGGCGTCTTAGAAGATAGGAATAGGTCGGGAGAATATCCATTACATAAAAAGTGGAGTTGAAATCCTGAGATCCCACCTTAATCGAAAGATCAACTTCTTCGTGCACCATCCTTTTTGACCCATCAAAGGCTCTTACAACAATATCGTTGGGTTTTAGCACCATCCCTTCACATTCTAATCTATCCAAAGCACCTTTTGGTAATACATTCAAGTAAGAACATGTATCAACTAACACATGCGCCAAAGTAGTTCCCTTAAACTCAATAGAGATGTGCAAGGCCTTGTTATCATTCTTCCCCACCGAAGTTAAGTCAACATCAGAAAAGCCTAAACCATTATCAGTTGTTAGAATTGCAACACAATTCTCAAATTGATCAGCAGAGGTCTCTTGTGGTATGTTGTAACCCAAAATTTGCCCTCCCATTTCTCATTGGTTTCTCATCACAAAGCCCTTGGAGATCAAAATCCAGTTAGGGTTTCATCTGCTCAAGACTTCTCCTTGCACTGTTGACCCAAATTAGGGTTTGTGTTTTCACAAAGATATTTTGACCTAAAATGCCTAAGTTGACTTTCTTGCTTCATATTGTACTCCCAAGTTTATCCATATCAAGTTTCAAGTCTTGATTCCAAGTTTTGCCCAGTCAATTGGACAGTGGAATTAGAAATCAGCTGTATTGAGGAAAAAGTCAACTGTGACCAATTGACAGTCAAATCTCATGAATATTGACCCACATCAACATTATGAACTCATATGAACCATTGGGTCAAGTTTGGATCACAATTCCACAAGAAATTTGATCAGATCTCCAAAAGGGCAAAATGGTCATTTTTAGGGTTTTGACTGCACAAAGGCAATTTTTGACTGTTTGACCTAACCAATGGCAATTCAAGCTCAAATATGGACTCAAGGACACCATGGAATTATCTTGACATGCTCAACAAGCTCAAAAGATCCCAAATACACAAGATTGACAGTTGAATTTCCCAGTCAATTGATCAATTTTGACTGTATACTGAAAAGTCAAACTTTGACTTTTTGGTCAAAATCAAGAGTCAAGATTCATTTTTCATCAAAACATGCCAAATCATGAAACTTGTTCATCAAGAAATCAAAAAATGCAAATTAGGGTTTGAAATGAGAATTTTTCATAACTTAGAATTTTTCTAAGTTATGAAAAACCCTAATTTTTTCCCAACTTTGCCTCACTTTCTCACCAAGATTCATTTGGATTCAAGCAAAAGTCAAAACATGAAAGTTGTAGATTGATGCATAATCTACAACTTTTATTCACAAAGTTTTCCCAAAAGAGGCTTGTATCTCAAGTTACAATTTTTGGAATAAGGGTACTAAACCATTCTTAACTTAGTAAAATTTTAACCTATTTTGGCAAGGTTTTCTACCTAACTTCAAGACCATTTTCCATACACTTCCACTTGGAATTTCAATTTTCATTTCAAAGATGGATTATAGTACGCATTCCAGGCTTTTCAAAATGTCCAAGAACTCATCAAACAACCTCATAACTTGAGAGAATCGAATTTTGCAATATGGCAAAAACTCACTTTTGAATTGGTCATGTACATGTTCATAACTTATGCCATTTTCAAGTCAGCTTGGTTTGTGCTACATTACAGGCCTCTAAACCATCCAACACTCAATAATTTAATGCATATTCATTGTGCTAAGGCCTTGTTTCATGAGTTTAAGCATTACATGTTGAATTAAGCCATAAATGGAAAAAGTGAATTGGCCATTTTTGCAAAAGCAAGCTTTATGTCATAATGCAAATCCAAGAAGTACAAATCAAATCTAATTGGCACAAGTTTATGAGTTAATCACACTGATCAAGGAGAAGTTTTGCAGCATGTTTAGGGGTCCTCTACCTGTCTAGAACATCAACTTGGCTTTGCTTGCTTAAGTGTGAAGAAAGGTGGCATAACATAAGATAACTTTGATCTCAGCAAAAAGAAGCCTAAGCAAATATTGTATACACTTTCTAATCATCAAGCACAAGCTAAAACACGAGCAAACAAGGTCCCAAACACTCCCATTCCCAGAATCACTCTCAAACTGCAAAAACAGGGCAGGGTCTGCAGATTGAATCCCACAACTCATCCCTTTCATGCTTTCTTGCTCAAAGCTCATCAAACACATTCCCTAGCATCACTTGAAGCTAACCAAAACACAAAACACGACCTATAATTCCTCTAACCAGTTCCACCATTTTCACTTTCTTGTTTTACAGTTGGAGGTCCATAGATCGATTCAAGGTGTTTCAAAGCAAAGTAAGCATTGGAATAGCATCACCATACTTCAGGCAAGCTATACAGATCATCATCTTGCTCTGAAAGCTCCCCCATTGCCAGATAGAACTTCAACTGAACAGGTATCTTCTTGAACTTCTAACTCTTAGTCTAGGCATCATTAGCTCTAAGTTTGTGAATAAGAAGTGTTCTACTCATGCCCCTGAATCTGTACATGCTTTTACTTTTCATTTATTTTGCTTGAGCTGTGAGAATTTAAGGTTTGAATATGGAAGAAAAGTTAGGTCAGGATTTGGGAATGTCAAAATTCTCTCTCATTTCTGAGAGTTAGGATGAGTTCTTTATATATTTAGAATCGTGATTCAATGCTTAACATTTCTTATGTTGTGAGTTTGTGCAAAAGATCAAAGAATCCAGATGTTTGAACTTGGAAAACAGGCGCGCGTTTTGGAACATTTTTTGTCTGAAGGTTGAAGAAGAAGCTTCATGGGCTGGGCCTGTTGTGTTATTTCTTTTCACACCTTGTTTTTGGTTTCATACCCCCTGAGCCCATTATGTTTATTTTCATGATTTTTGACTTTTCTTTTTTTCATTTTGGCTTATTTATTTTTTCCCATAATATTAAAAACATGAAAAATTATTTTTACACCATTTTTATATTTTTAGGCATTTATTTAGTTATATTACTATTTGTATGTAAATAAGTACAAATAATAGATTATTTAGAATAAATAGAAAAAATAATGTAAACACCATTTTATTTTCATTTTTATTTTGTTTTATCCTCTTAAAATATTTTATATAAAATATACTTTTTTATAAATATTAATAATTTTTATTTTTGTATATATAATATTTATTTAGTAAATAACAAAGATATTCATATATATTATTATATTTAGGTAAACAATACAAAAAAATATATACATTTTTTATTTTATTAATATTTGACATAAAAAAATACTTTTTATAAATATACTTCATTTTATTTTATGTTTTGTATATAATTATTAAATATTATACATATTAATTAGTTAATATATTTATTTAATGAAATTAGGGTTTTACCCTTAAAACACAAAAACTCCAAAAATATTACTTTTTTATTTTTATTTATTTTGTTTATTTGACATGAAAAATATCTTTTTCCATACATATAAAAAACCCTTTTTGCATTTTGCATCTTTATTTTATTTTCCATTTAATTTATGCAATTAATTATCTTGTAAATATTCCAAGATTGATGTAATAGCTAGGTTTAAATTCCTTGTCTAAATATCCCCCCATTTGAACATTTGTACCCCCCCTTCCCATATTGTGTTGTAATAGTGTAGGAATTTTACTTTTCGCACTTTAACGCTTTCTAAATATACCATGCTAGAATTAGGGTTTGTATGCAAATAAAAAGAACAAAATAGTTTGACCTAATTTCAAGATAATCAAGCATGAATATGGACAACACATATCACACTTGCACCCCTAGGGTATTCCACTTGTTGCCTTCCATAAATGGGCCATATTGTATGTTAGGTCTCTTTGGGCAAAACAAATACAAATCAATTGATCATAGTCCCTCGATGACGCTTTCGAAAGTTGCCTAAAAAATGATCAAAGTCCCTTAAAAGAAAATTGCCCAAAGATACTTAGCACTATTGCAATTATGGTCTAAACGATGACCCGCGCCCGTCCCTTTCACCTCCTAACACAAGATTGTCCACCAAATGCAATGGTGGAACAAAATTGTTAAAAGGATTAAAACATAACAAAAATCTTTGAGAACTTTAGGGTAGATAGCTCTTAAGTACTTGTCAACTTGCAAAATAAAACACTTGCCTATTTTCAAACCACACTTTCAAAACAAACTTTCAAAAAAAACCTTGAAACATCTTTTCAAAAAGACAAACACCTTTTGTAAAACATTCGAGTAAAGAATTGTTACAAGGGTAGCCTATACAAGACATCTTTTTCAAAACCTTTTCAAAGCCACACACAAAGCACCATTTCAAACAATTGAAAACCAAGGCAAGTTGATCTAAGCAAGTACCTAAGAGGCCATGGATAACCATGGATAGAAATGGTGCTAATACCTTCCCTTTCTATAATCTACTCCCCGAACCCAAGAAAAATCTCAAAGGTTTTTGCTGTGCTTTTTAAACCTTTCCTTAGGATAAAATAAAAAGTCGGTGGTGACTCTTGCTCAACCGAAACATTTGCGAAAACAAACGCAAAACCATAGTCAGTTCTCCCACCGTATCACATGGTACATGAGCATTCTTTAGAAATTTCAACAAATCCTGAGCATGGGCTTCAAAGCATAATAACAAGTACAACATGGATATCTTGGAGGGTGTCTGCCACAATTATTCAACTATTTTGTAGTCACTTTTACAAATGATCTTCAGTATATATTCCATCTCTTGTTTAGAGGGATCTTCAATTGTAACATATTTTGAGGGTGCCTCTGTCTGGGCAGGATCAATCACTTTCTCTTTGCCCCGGGTTTCAGCAGTTAACCCAACAACATGAATATGAACAGGTGTTGTGATAGTTTTTTAAGGGGAGATTTCTGAGGAGAAGATCCTTCCAGTTCGGGTAACTTTACTGGTTTTGACAATATTATTGAGATTTCTAACTTCATAATCTTCATCTTCGGTAATCCATGGCTCTTTCCTAACACCGTGATAATAAACTTCCGCTCCATAGTTCCAGGGAACAGCCTTATCAGAGGAATAGGGGATTGGCCCCAATGCAATAATGATTAGAGGAGCCACTCTTGGCTCAATAGGAATCCTTATAGGGCCTCTAGAGGTGATCCTTATAGAAGTTTTGGAAATTGTGATTATAGAAAAATCTTCAAGTCTCAGCTCTTGAGATATACTTTCATGCAAACTTTTCATGGACGGAGTTTCCTCGAACATAATTTCACGGTTATCAATCAAGCATTGAATACCCTTCTTCAGCCACACACAACCATTAGTTTGGGAAGCACAATGGTAACAATTTTCAAGACAACCCATAAATAAACCCGTACTTAACAGATTCTTCTTAACAATCATCAACGGAGTGGTCAAGTCACTTATGGTGGAGACATGGGAAACATCGTCAGTAGCATTAACACCTTTACCATGACTGGGAATGGGCACAATAATCATGTTAGAGGTCTCGGGAGGATCAAATTCAGTTTCTTTTGCATCAATCATGTCTTGGATTTTTCTTTTTAGGGCCCATCAATCATTTGTGTCATGCCCAGGACTATTGGAATGGTATGCACACCTTGCATTTGGGTTATACTTCGGAGATGATGTGTTGGGATTCTGAGGAGGATCCCGGAATGTTACCAATTATGCTTTCAACAGATGTTGAAATGCTTGAGCAAATGGAATATAAATCCTGGTAAATTTCCTCCTCGGAGCGTCGATCCTACGCTGATTTACTGGTGGTTGTGGTCGAGCAAGTGTTGGATTAGAGATTAAAACGACCCCTACAGACTGATGATGATCATTCTTAATACATATCCTCTGGCCATAGACATCATTGGTTTCTTTATTTTCAATTAATGGTTTCTTCACAGTACTAGAGGATGCAGCCATCTGAACCTTCCCGCTTTTGATTCCACTTTCTACTTGTTCGCCAATCAAGATCAACTCAGTAAACCATGATGAAGAAATCCAAATTATCAAATTAAAGAATGGACCCATTAGAGTTCCCATGAACATGTCCACCAATTCTCGGTCAGTCAAAGGGGGGTTGCACCTTTCCATCTAGGTCCCTCCATTTCTAGGCATACTCCATAAAGCCTACGTTCGAGCCCATAGTCATACTCTGTAATTGCACGCGAGTTGGTGCAAGGTCAACATTGTATTGCTATTGTCTGTAGAAGGCAGAAGCCAAGTCCTCCCATGTGTGAGTATTAGTTCCTTCAAGTTTATAGAACCATTCCAAATGTGTTCCAGATAGGCTCTCTTGAAAGAAGTGAACCCATAACTTTCTGTCGGCCGTGTGTGGTTGAATCTTTTAGACGTATGACCTTAAATGGAGTTTCAGGAAAGAGATCCCATTGTATTTGGCAAAGACAGGGACCTTGAATTTGTGAGGGATGACTAACCCTGGGACCAAACCTAGCTCTCCAAAGTCCAATCCAGGAACTTTTGAATTTCCACGGTTTAAGTTGGTCTTCTAGCTGTTTGTATTTTTCATCTGCTGGAGGGTACTTCTCATTGGAATAGTCTTCATCCTTAGAAATCTGGTTATTTCCACCCCCAGCCCCGATGCTTCTAACATCCTCTTCTTGATTGTCTTCTTCCTTAGAGGAAACCTCTTCTGCTTGAACTAGTCGGGCAGGACCTTTGAACCTTCTCCCCGTGTTAAGGATAACAACCCATTTCTTAGTTTTCTTTTTTGTGACGAGCAGCGCCATCATCTCTTGTTGCCCTTTGGATAGGTCGAGAAGAGTCTCTTGAAACTGTGTGTGTTGAGTTTGCAGATCTTTGACGATTTTCTCGAGAGCCATCTTATATTGAAAAAAATAGTAAATAGATGAGGAAACCTGTATCGAAAAACCTGCTTATGAAATGATGCATAGTATGTGGATGCAATGTTTTCAAGGACCTTAAGAGATTTAAATTTTCTATCCAAAAAGAAAACAGAAACAAAGATTGCATTAACAAGTTCAAAAATTACAATTGCCTCTTGGGATTACAATGAAAAGAAAAAGAATCTCATATAGACAACAAAATGAACTCCTAAAACCTAAGGCTCAAGTATCCCATATATGTTTCCTCTTCATGTTGATGTATGCATTACGGCTTTGCTTCTCGTGAAGTTGCTTTTTGAGCTCCAACACTTTCTTCTCGCTTGCATAAAATCTAGCTTCAAAGGTGTCTCGTTCTCCCTTGAGTTAAACCCAGGTCTTCTGCAATTCTTCGAGGTTAGTTGGCATGTCCACATGGAGAATGGTATAAGGAATATCCCCCTCAGTAATGGGCTCTAAAATCACTGGTAGGATAGCTGGATATTGAATCATGAGGTTTTAAGCGTGAGCTTGCACCCATTTGAGATGAGGCTCTGGAGGGATGGAATTCTTATGCCCCTAAGTCTTGCTATCAAACTTGTTTACCATTCCCTAAGCTCATACAAACCTTCGAAGATAACCTTGACCATTGTTCTTGTAGTCAAACATAATACCTAGGATAAGCACGTCATGAGGACCGTCTCTTCGAGCATAACCAAATTGCCGTAGATCTAGAGAAGGGTTGTAAGTAATAACTCCCATAATGCCAAGGAGTGGAACATTAGGGAATTCCCCACACCGGTTAATGATAATAACATCCTCACAAGATTGGGAACACCAATAGATATCCGAATGAGAGAGTGACATCATCCTTTAAGACAACCTCAAACCTTGCTCATTCTTCAATACCGATCGGGGAAGGTGCGAAATAAACAACCTAGATAGCAACGATATGCAACACATAAGAGCCCCTCTCTTCCTCATAGTACGAGTGTGAAGAGAATGCAGAATGTCTCAGAGAAAAGTAGGCACAAGATTACGAGAAAGGAAGATTTTGACCGTATTCATATCTACGAGTTGGTTCGGATTAGAGAATAACACCAAACCATAGATTAATAAAGCTAAGATTTCTTTGAAAGATTGAAAATTCGTAGCCTCCAAAAATAGTCGAGCCTTCTCGAACAGAAATTTATCTAGAAAACCTTTGACTCCACTCCTTGTTTCCCAATTAGCTACAATGTCGGACCGCTTCAAATGTAAGACTGATGCAATTTCTTCAGGTTGTGGATCTTTCTCTAAACCGGTGAAAGGTGTCCCGTCACGAAAAGGTATTCCCAGCAGGTCATAGAATTCTTCTATTGTGGGTACTAGTTGATAATCCAGAAAGGTGAAATAGTTATGAGCGGGATCAAATAACTAGTATAGAACACTCATCATATCTTCTTCAAAATCCAAAGTAACCAAATTGAGTAGTCGACCATGCTTTTTGATGAATGGAGAATTTTCATGAACTCTAGAGACTAACTCCTTAATTTGAGACGGTATATTCATAAAGATGATTCAGATAGTGTTTCTGCGAGCGGAAGCCATAACCTACAAAACAGAACAAAGATAAATCCCCAGGTCCTTGAAATGGTTAGTGAAAATTTAATGGCATGATGTCATGATGTTATGATCTCATGTTTGAACAATTAATCATACGCAAACAAAGCACATAATGAGTGTAGTATCGAGTATTAACCAACTTCAGTATGCTCCAAAGCCATCTATCTCACTACTTTCTAATGGCCAAGTTGTTCAACTAAGGTTCTATTGTGAAATAATGCATTATGACACCACACAGCGGCCCCATATTATCCTTGATTCAACTCAAGGGACACTAGTACCAACAAATGTGTCACACAAACGTAGCCATCGCGTCAACCATATCAGTCTATGCAGTACAGTCTCCACGACCTATTGCTACTTACCTAAAATGCCCCATATCCGGGTATAGGATCTATACAAGAAATAAACCCAAGCACATCCCGAAATATAAAGCAAACAAGGAAAACAAGTAAAGCAATAATGGTGATCTAGCTCTTAAGGTAACCCTAATTTTAGTTATTTCCCCAGTAGAGTCGTCAATTCTATAACGGTGGGAGAACTAACTTGGTGTTTTGCGCTTTATCGCAAATGTTGCGAATAGCAAGAGACCTCACCGACTTTTCTTTTATCCAATAAAGAAAAGTGTGAAAAGAAAAGGAAAGACCTTTTGAGAATTTTCTTGAATTCGGGGGGTAGGTTATGAAAAGGGGAGGTATTAACACCCTTTTCATCCGTAGTTATCTACGGGCTCTTAACTGCTAGCTCACTTTTGAAAATGCTTTGTGTTTGTGTATGTTTCCAAATATTTTGAAAATGCCTAAGTGCGAAAATTTTGTAATGATTCTCGTATCGTTGAGAATGTATACAAAATGTTTGTTTTGAAAATAATTGCTTGAAACAGAGTATTTGGAAAGATGTTTGGAAATGTAAATATAAGGCAATTTTATAGTAATTCTCGTATCGATGAGAATGTATACAAAATGCTTGTTTTGAAAAGTGTTTTGAAAATATTTTGTTTTGAAGGTATAAAGTGTGGAAATTGTTTTAGTTCGTGAGCAAGCGATTACGAGTGATATACCTACTCAAAAAAGTCTTTGTTCTTTTCCTCCTCCTTTAGATAGTTCTATCCTACCATTAGTTAGTAGTAAGCCCTATCATTTGATATTAGGGACATGTGTGGATCATCGTACAATCATAGAAGGCAACTTGTAGGATGCTTTAGCAATTTGTCGTAAGGGACTAATATCGTTTACCGAAGGCAACATCGAACGTTCATCGAGGGACTACGATTGTTTAACTGAGGGTCTTTGCTAAAGCATCCCACGTTCGAGGGACATCACTGTTTAAATCTGAGGCAACAAATGAGGTTAACCCTAGAGGTGCATGTGTGCAAAGTGTGTTTGATTCAATTATTTGTCTTAGATTAGGGTTTTGCTATGATTGATTTTAATCTTTCCATACAATCCTATTAAACTAACAATAATAAGGAAATCAATAAATTACATAAATTAAATATATTACGCTATTACAATGCTTTGGGAATGGGGGGTACAAATTTGTGAATGGGGAGGAAAGCGATAAACCCTGATTATCTATTACAGGCCATGTACATAAATGATAATGTGAAATAATAAAATGCACAAAATATAAAGATGAAGAAAAGAGAAAGGAAATTGTTTTGTGGTTTTGGTAGAGAAAAAGGTTTAATATTTTAACCTAATTGATTGACTTTGTATTTAAAATAAATTAGTAAACCTAAATAAATCAAGTTAAGGTCAAAATTAATTTCATTTATTAAAAGGAAAAATAAGGAAAAATAATTTAAATATAGAAAAAACCTGGGTCTAAGTTAATTTAAAAGAGAAATTAATTGTTAGAATATATTTTTGAGGTTTTATTTAGAAAAATATTTTGTGATGTAAAATAAATAATAAAAACCTAATTCTAATCAAATTTTACAAGTTAAAAAAAAATAAAAAAATAATTAATTTTATTTATGAAAATTAAAAATAATTGATTAAAACCTAAACCTAATTTTTATGATTTTTTATGATTTAATGTATTTTATTAAATAAAACAAATAAATAAAAGTAGAAAAAGAAAATGTAAAAAGAAATAAAAAAATATTAGGCCATGAGTCAGAAGTAAAAAAAAGGGTGTGAGAAAATCATTTTTATTAGGCCCAAAATACGTTTTTGTTAGAATCAGAAACAAAATAAAATAAAATAAAATGGGCCTGGTTGTGAGAAATTTGGGGGAGGTGTGCTGAAGAAATATGGAGCCCAGGGTTAAGAGGCCCACATTGGGGCATTTTGAAAACAGAAAAAATCACAAAAAAGTAAAAGGGTACCACTGGGACTCGAACCCAGGTCTCAAAGGTAACAGGTATGCTCTTTAACAACTAGGGTGGTGATACATCATGTAGTTAAAACAACAACTACTCAATATATTACAAACTAGTTTATGAATATGACTTCATCTTCTTCCTCGTGCCAGATGCCTTAATAACATTTTTGAATTTCTGAAAATGTTCATTTCTCAACCAAATGGAAAGATGTAAACATGAAAGTTGCTGGAAATTTAACCACAAATTCAACCATATAAATTTCAAGAGCTATAAATCAAATATGAGTGAGAATTTTACATGGCACTAAACTGAACCCTAAAATCTCAGAATTTTCAGTTCCAAATTTTCATCACTCAGGCAAGATAAATGAAATATAAGCACATGGTTAGCTTCAGGGTAATGATGTCTACATTTTTTATTCAGAAAGTAAACATTAATGATGCTTGTACAGAAATTTCAAAGTTTAAAAAACTTACCTCAAAAGTGAGAGTCGTGTTTGAAGTTGGAGCACTCCTGGAGATGTTGTGATTATCTGGATAGCTTCACTGAACTCCCAGGAAGCTATTGTAATGCTTACTTTGGATTGAGAGTGTCCGAATCATTCTGAACAAGTCAAGTTGCAAAGCTGTGTTTTTAAAAATGTAGGATGATGAAAATAATGTTACAGTGATATAACATGTGTTTGAATAGCTTCTATATGAGTTATACAAGCTTTGTGATTGATTTAAAATGAAAACACACGAGTGGATTAGGTATTTAAAGTTAAAAGTCAGAAAATGCAATAAATGTGGGTTGTGATGACAATTCTTATTTAAGAGAGTTTAAGAGCGTTAGAAGGCCTGTGAACTCATGTCTAGCTTGAAAATGGACCTCTCTATTTATAGAGAAAGGTTGGAGGAAAGGAGCTGATCAGATTTGCAAGATCACATGTTGTGATTTGGTTGGATTGTAAATGAAGCAATCTTTGAAATACATGGTTTCAATGTGAAGTACAGGGAAATCTAAAGTGGGTAGGCACTTTAAACACGTTGCTTATGGCTTTTTTGTTGAGTGTGTGCAGAGGGAACAAGTTAGAGGCTCAATGCATTGACTTTGGCAAAAAAGCTTGCTTTACAAGAATGAAAATGGTGCCTTTCTTCCCAAAATGGAAAAATGATATGGGTAATGGCTTAAACACTTTGGTAATGGTCCAAAAGTTTGTGTAAACATTTATTTATAGAGAGATTCAAAAGTTTAGTGGCCTGCAAAGCAAGATTATGTAGCATGCTTGAAGATTGCATCATAAAGTTTTCAAAAGAGTGGCCTAAAATTCAAGTTTGTGATGCCATCTTCATATCTTCGAAACTTCTAGCTCAAACATCATAAAAATGTGTTCTTGGACATTTTGAAAGCTTTAAACATTGTATAGAACTTTTATGTTCTCCACTTTTTCAAAATCAACTTGGAACTTGGTGAAAATTTTCCAAGAAGTTGGGACAAAAATCTGATCCAACTTGTTGAAAATTTCTCTAAGTGTTAGATAAAAATGTCATAACTTCATGGACCTATATCTCCTAATCCAATCATTTTTTGGACATCATTACTCTAGGGCAAAGTTTTAGAATTCATCATGCTCTACAACTTTCATGTTGAAAGTTTTCCTTGAATCATCTTATATCTTAGTGAAAAATGGTCATAAAGTAGTGAATTTATTAAGGATAAAACACTTAGAATTTTTCTAAGTAGGAAATTTTTACTTTTTGTTGACTTTGTGATACTTGTTGATCAAGCTTGACAAATTTGAATGTTTTGGTGACTCTTGACTTTTGAAGTTCAAAGTTGACCAAAAAGTCAAAGTTTGACTTTTGTGTGATAGTTGACTTTTCATCAGTTGATCTCAATTCTTCAACTATCAATCTCTTCCACCTTTGGAAATATCTTGAACCATGTAATCAGGTCAAGATGTTGCGTTTGAGCCATTAAGATCATGCTTCAAGTCATTAGGTAATGTACTAGGTCAAAAGTCAATATGAGTCATTCTTAGTCAAAACCCTAATTTTGACAATTTTGCCCCTTTGAAGATTTGAGTGCTTTCCTTGAGGAATTATGATCAACCCTTGATCAAATGATGAATATCACATCAAATTGTTGACGTTGGCAAAAAATATTGAAATTTGATTGTATGTTTACCACAATTGACTTTTTAGCCAATACAACTGATTTTCAGTCATCTGACCAATTGATTAAGTAAATTTGTGATGCAAGGCTTGAAATTTGACATGAGAGTTATTGGAGACCTATGACGAACCATGAGATTAACGTTAAGCATTAGAAATCCAATTTTTCTTAAGAAAACCAAAACCCTAGTTGTGGACCCAGTGTTTAGAAGGTGAGCCTGTCTGATCATCTCTTGAGAATCCTTGAGCATTTGAGAACTTTTGTAAGAAATGTCTTGAGAAAAAGGGAGGGCAAATTTTGGGGTACAAAAACAACCTTTCTTCATCAGAAAACAGTGAACCACAATGTCAGTATCAAGCCCTGACATGTCTTCGTACGACCAAGAAAAGATCTCAACATAGTCACGTAACATCTGGATTAATCTCTTTTTGACACTGTCTTCTAGGTTGGCACCTATTTTGACTTATTTCTTGTCCTCTTCAGTACCCCAGTTCACAACCTCGACTCACTCTTCATGCGGTTGTATGGCTCTTTTTACTACATTAACAGCCTAGCAAGCTCAGGTACTTCACAATCTTCCTCACCTTCGTCCTCGGCTTGGTAGATCGGATTTTCGAAGTCGTAATTGGAAATAGTAGAATTATTATCAATGGGATCCAGGGTGGATATGGATCTGCAATTTGTTGCGTGGGTGTTTGTAAAAACACATAGCTATTTAGAAAGCAATAAAGTAAAAGAAAGACAAAGAGTGCAAAATTTGAATGCAAACGTCCAATGATTTATTAAATGAAAATATGCGGATGAAAAATGACAACCCTAACAAATGAACCGTTGTGCCCCGGGTAAGGCACAAGGTTTAAAGTTATTGTTTAAATTACATAACCAAAAACTTGAAAGCAAGAAAATAAAAAGTATCATTTACTCCTGACTAAAGGAGATTGGTATAAAGTTTTCAACCTTCTAATTGTTGAGCCCATTGCCGGTAGTAGGGAAAATCAAACTGTCCATGTCACAGTCGCTGTCAGCATCTTCCACAGTGTTGACTTGATTTTTGTGAATTACATTGTTGTTGATATGGAATGGAGGTCTCCTAGAATTAGTACGAGCACGACAAACAGCCCTCTGAGCCTCTGATGTGAAACCCAAACCAAATTTATTGGACTTGTAAGGGATGTTGGAAAGCTGACCCTAAATAGTGCCACCACCTTCTTCTACCACAACCTTAGCATCTTTCTGAGAAGTCATTCTTGGTGGAATCCTGGTAACCTTAGGAACAATATGAGTAGCTTTGTCAATAGGGGTTATATGAGGAATAACTTCAAAGGTCTGGCAAGGAGTCTCAAATAATTCACCATCTATCTCAACATACTTGAATGAATTCAAATGGATCACCATGTGTTCTTTTTCGCCACAAACTGTAACTATTTTTCCTTTTATGGGATACTTCAACTTTTGGTGTAAAGTTGAAGTAACAGCGCCTGCCCCATGAGTCCAAGGGCGTCCAAGCAAACAAGAATAGGCTGGACGAATAACCATCACATAGAAAGTAGAGTCTAAGACCTGGGAACCCACTTTGATTGGAACATTAACCTCTTCATGCACCATTCTCTTTGAACCATCAAAATCTCTTACCACAATGTCATTAGGTTTTAATACAATCCCTTCACAGTCAAGTTTGTCTAAAGCAGCTTTTGGCAATACATTCAATGAGGAACCTGTGTCCACCAATACATGGGATAAGGTAGTGCCCCTACACTCAATAGAGACATATAGGGCCTTATTCTGGTTCCTTCCTGCAGGATTTAAGTAAGCTTTAGAAAATCCTAGCCCTTTATTAGTTGTCAGGCTAGCGACATAATTTCTGAACTGATCAACAGAGGTTTCCTACGGTACATGAGTATATTTCAGGAACTTTACCATAGCCTGAGCATAGGCTTCAGAGCTCAACAATAGAGATAGCATATATATTTTGGAGGGGGTCTTCCCCAACTGTTCAACGATCTTATAGTCACTATTTCAAATAATTTTCAGTACTTCTTCCATCTCTTGCTTGGAGGTATCTTCAATAATAACCTCTTTCAGTGCCTCAGTATGGGCAGGCTCAGTCATATGTTCTTTGCCTCGACTTTCAATAATTGATTCGATGGTAGTGATACGAACTGGTGTAGTAAAGGCTTTTGGAGAGATCTCTGGAGAGAAAACCCTTCCACTTCTGGTAACTTTACTAGTCCCAACAATATTGCCAACATTGGCATCAATAATTTTAGTATTTTCATCTTTGACAGTCAATGGTTCTTGCTTGACGCCATAGTAGTAGACATCAGCTCCATAATTCCAAGGGATTGCCATGTTATAGGAATATGGATTTGGTCCAGGCGTAATAATGATCAGAGGAGAAACCCTATGTTCGACACTAATCTTCACAGGGCCCTTAAAAGTGATCCTTACAGGAGTACTGGAAATTGCAGACATGTCTTCAAGCTTTAGGTCTTGAGCCATACTTTCCACAGAAGGAGTCTTCTTGAATAGAATCGCTCAGTCATACATTAGACACTGAATACCTTCTATCAGCAGTGCATAACCATTGGATTGGGACACACAATAGTAGCAGTTTTCAATGCAACCCAAAAATAAATTGGCTTGCAGCAAATTCTTCTTAATAATCATCAGCGAAGTAGTCAAGTCATTCACATCAGAAACATAAGAAACATCATCAATAGAATTAATTCCCTTGTCGTGATTAGGCATAGGTGCAATGATCAAATTAGGAGTCTTAGAAGGGTCAAATTTAATCTCCTTAGCGTCAATCATGTCTTGGATCTTATTCTTCAGAGCTCAATAGTTGTTAGTCTCATGTTTGAAACTGTTGAAGTGATATGCACACCTTGCATTAGGATTATAACTGGGAGAAAAAGTATTGGGATTCTGAGGAGGATCTTTCAATATAATCAGATTTGCCTTCAATATATGTTGCAAAGCTTGAGACAACAACATGTTGATTCTTGTGAACTCTCTCCTGGGTGTGATCTGAATATGTTGATTATTATGTTCTTGTTGTTGCACTGGCGCGGGATTAGAGATCAACACTTCCCCTACAGATTGGTTGCGGTCACTCTTATTACGACCCTTCTCGCTGTACACAACATTGGATTCTTTCTTACCATTGTAAGGCTTCTTCACAGTGTTTGAAGATCTAGCCACCTGGATTTTACCGCTTATGATTCCATTCTCAACAGGTTCTCCTGTCAAATATCAGTTCAGTGAAATCGGCTGAATAAATTCCAAGTAGGTGGTTATAGAAAGGACCTACTAGCATACTCATGAACATGTCAACCAATTGCATATCAGCCAAAGGAGGTTAAACTCTGTTTGCAAGATCTCTCTGTTTCTGTCCGTACTCTTTAAAGCCTTCCTCAGAACCTATGGACATACTTTGTAGTTGCATGAGGGTTGGTACCAAATCATAATTGTGTTGATACTGTTTATAGAAGGCTGTAGCCAAATCTTCCAAGGTAAGGATATCGGTACCTTCAAGTTAATAATAGAATTCTAGTTGTGTTCCAGACGGACTCTCTTGAAAGAAATGCAACCATAATTTCTTGTCAGCAGTGTGTGGTTAAATTTTCCGAGCATATGATCTCAAATGCATCTTTGGGCAAGAAACACCATCTTACGTGGAAAAGGTAGGAGTTTTGAACTTAGGAGGAACGGAGACTCCTGAGACTAAACCCAATTCTTCAAAGTTCAAGCCATACACCTTCTGGATCTCCATAGCTTTCAGATGCTCTTCTAACAGCTTATACTTCTCATCAGTAGGGAGATATTGTTCATCCAAATAATCCTCTTTCCCTTCATCAGGAAACTTGTCAGAACCAAGGTTGTTTCTTTCAGTTTTAACACTTTTACCATCTTCATCTTGGTTGTCATCTTCATCCGATGGGATATTAAAATTTTGAGCTTGTTTGACTGGACGTATGAACCTCCTCCCCATGTTAAGGATGTCGATTGCTTTCTTGGTCTTATTCTTTTTCTCTTTGGTGATGAGCGCCTTTAGTTCTTCTTGCCCCTTGGCTAAGTTCAGGAACATATCTTGGAACTGAGCATTATGAGCCTGGAGATCTTTGACTGTTTGTTCAAGAGCCATTTTTCTACTGAAATAAACAACAAGAAGAAGAGAAAACCTATATTGAAAACCTGTTATGTAATGATATGTATGGTATGTAGATGCATATGCAATGTTTTCAAGGACCTCGTGCGATTTAAATTTGTTAATAAAAAGGAAACAACAACAAATATTCTTGTTAGTAAGTTCAGATTATAAACACCTTTTAGGCTTACAAAAAGAAGGGTTACAAAGGAATAAATTATGAATAAAGTTTCCCATGGACGCTTCGTCTTTGTGTTGACATATGCATTAAGGCTTTGCTCTTCGGGAAGGCATTTGGTCAACTCCAGTAATTTCTTCTCATTAGCATAGAACCCATTCTCAAAGATGTCTCTTTCTTATTTCATTTAAATCCAAGACTTATGTAGCTCTTCACGTTCAGTAGGCATATCTGGATGAAGAACAGTATGAGGAATATCTCCTTCAGCAATAGGCTCCACAATTACTGGTAAGAAAGCGGGATATGGCATTATAATATTTTGAGCATGAGATCTCACCCATCTGAGGTAGGGCTCCAGAGTGATGGAGTTTTTCTGTCCCAAAGTCTTCCTATAAATCTTATTCTCCATGCCCCAAGCACGTATAAACCTTTAACGATAACCTTGAGGATCATTCTCGTAATTGAATAGAATACCCTAGATGATCATATCATGAGGACCATCTCCTCGAGCATAACAAAATTGACGTAGATCTAGGGAATGGTTGCAAGTGATACCTCCCCTTATTACAAGGAGTGGAACATTAGGGAATTCCCCACAGTGGTCAATAATAGTGATATCCTCCTGAGATCGGGAACCCGAATAGATATCTGAATGAGAGAGTGACATCATCCTTTGAGACCACCTCAAACCTTGTTCATTCTTCATCACTGATCAGGGAAGATTCGAAATAAACCACTTGGATAGTAAAGGTATGCAACATATAAGAGTCCCTCGCTTCCTCATAATACGAGTGTGAAGAGAATGAACAATATCTCTAAGCAAAGTAGGCATAGGATTATGAGTAAGAAATATTTTGATGGCGTTCACATCTATGAGTGGTATGGATTAGGGAATAGTACCAAACCATAGATCAACAAAGACAAGATATCCTCGAAAGCATGAAAACTCATAGCATCCAGAAACAACTGATCCTTATCTATCAGAAATTTAGAAAGAAGACCCTTGACTCCACTTCTTGTTTCCTAATTAGATATAATTTTAGTCTGCTTCAGATGTAAGGTTGCTGCTATATCTTCAGGTTTTCGAACTTTCTCTAAACCAGTGAAGGGTGTCTGATCAAGAATAGGTATCCCGAGTAGCTTAGAGAATTCTTCCATTGTGGGTACCAACTGATAATCTGGAAAGGTAAAACAATGATGCTCACTATCAAAGAACTGAAACAGAACACTCATCATGTCTTCTTCAAAACCTGAGGTAACCAAACTGAGTACATAACCATGCCTTTTGGCGAATTGAGAGTTTTTGCAAACCTTTGAGACTAACTCCTTAAGCTAGGAAGGTACCCTTAAAAAGTTGATCCGGATAGTGTTTCTAAGAGCGGAGTCCATAACCTACAATAAAGAACAAAGATAAATCCCTAGGTCCTTGAAATGGTTAGTGAAAATGTTATGTTATGATGATATGATGTTATGATGTCATGTTCATGTTAGATAAGTATCAAACACACACAAGTCACATAAGAGCCTTAGGTTTAAAGGCTTGCATGAAGTCCATAGGCAAGTACCCTTCCCCATTTAAGTTAAGTTGGCTCAACCTGTCCTAAAATAGTAATCGGGTTCTAGGAATCTCATATTACCGATCTTTTTCGCAGGCTTTATTTTAGCACGACAACTGGCTTTCCACCAAAACATCCATAAAGTCAAATCTCAATGAGCTTAGTTTCAAGTATCAACCAACCTTGGACTTCACCAAAGTCGGCTATCTCAATACCTTCTAATGGCCAAGATGGGTCAACTAAGGTTCTAAAAGTCAATTATTATTAAAGACACCACGTGTAAGCCTAATGTTATCCTTTACTGACTCAAAGAACATCAATGAAAATCAAAGTGTCGCACTAATGTAGCCATCATATTATCCATATCGGTCTACCCCGTATAACCTTTATAATCTATTGCTACTTACCTAAGGCATCCCTAGATCCGGGTGTAGAATCTTACAAGAAAATAAACCCAAAAAAACCCTTAAAGTAAAGCAAGCAAAGCAAAAAATTAAAAGCAATCAAAGTGATCTTAAACTCTAAGGCAAACCCTCCTTTTTAAGTTGTCATCCCCCAGCAGAGTCGCTGGTTCTGTCATACGGTGGGAGAACTGACTTTTTGGTTTTATCCAAATGTGAGAATAGCTAGATTCGCCACCGACTTTTCTTTTATCCAATATTTAGGAAAGGTTAAAAGAACAAGAAATACCTTTGATAGATTTTATGTTCAGGGGGGGGGGGGTAAGATATGAAAAGGGAAGGTGTTAGCACCCTTTTCATCCGTAGTTATCTACGGGCTCTTAATTACTTAGCTCACTTTTAAAAATCTTGCTTTGTATGTGTGATTTGTTTAAAAATATTTTAAAATCGCCAACGTAAGGCTGACTTTGTAATGATTCTTGTATTACTCCTCAGGAATGTATACAAAGTTTTATTTTTGAAAATATTTGTTTGAAAGTGTAGTGAGAAAATGTTTTGAGAAAAGTTGTGAGCAAGAAATTAAGAGTTTCCTACCCACTGAAGTCTTTCTTATTCTTTTCCTTCTACTTTAGAGGTAGTACTATCCATATCATTAGTTGGTAGGTATCCCTATCTATTGAAGGTGAAGGGACAGGCGTAGGGTCATTGTATGGTCATCGAAGGCAACAAGTAAGGATACTTTAGCAATTTTATCGAAGAGAATATCATCATTTTGTAGGCAACTCGAAGGGACTAGATCATTTTTCGAAGGCAACTTGAGGGATTTCGAAAGACTACGATCCTTTATATCATAGGGACTGTGATGATTTAATCGAGGTTCTTTTGCTAAAGTATCCTTACTTTCGAGGGACGTGACCAATATTCGTCAAACAACAAAAGAGGGTACCCTAGAGTTGCAAGTGTGAGAAGTGTATTGTTTTCAATTATTTTATCTTGGGAATTAGGGTTTTATAAGTTGTTTTTAGTCTTTGCATATAAACCCTAATTACTAGCAGCTAAATATATACAGAAAAATAAAGTGCAGAATGTAAAATACAGAAATTTAAACCTAAGCTATTACATTCCGTGAGCATTTACATAATAGAAAAAATGCGGAAAGTAAATCCAAGTTATTACATTAGAACATGCGACCTATACACTTGTTCTATGAATGTAAATAAATGAAGAAAAAGAAATTAGAACATGCTTTGAGAAAAGTTTGAAAAAAGAAACCCTAATGTTCTAAGTGTTAATGTTTTTTTGTAATTGAAAATCATTTAAGTGATAATAGTAATACAACCTAAATTCTAATTAATTTTAATATTAAAAAAAGGTTGATTAGTTAATTAGTAAAAATATTTCAAGAAAATTAAAAATTAGTTAAAACCCTAAACCTAATTTATTAGTATTAAAAAAATTAGGTTAGTTTTAATAAATAATTAAAAAACAATTAGGGTTAGCAAAGGAAAAAAGAAAAGGAATGGGTTAATAAAATAAGGGAAAAAAGATTTATATGGGGTTGGTGTTGAACCCACGCCCTCTAGTTTTCACGCTGCATCGCTTGCCACCAGGCCAAGCGCCTGTTGGTGTCTGAAGATAGGTGTTGCATAATATATGTGAAATATGTGTTAGTTTAGAAAATAAGAAAGAAAAAAATTGTAGACGCAGGGATCAAACCAACTCCCTTAGCATTATACGCCGTTGCCTTGACCAGTGGTGCTACGCTCTCATCCGGTCATACAAATGAAACAAATAAATATATTATAAACCAGGTGGACCGGAGAGGCGTCGGAGCCCTAGCTCCGGTCGTCTTCTCCGACAAGATAATTTTGTAACCTGCAAAAATAGTGCATCTTAGGAATAAAGAAGGACCTCATCTCCCTAAACCGAACCTTGTGAATCCAATGGTGGCATTAGTTTTGGATGATTCGACCTGTACAAAGAGGTTCGATCAAAATAATACAAATCTTTTTAGTAATGGTGATGGACCATTCTGGCGTTATGGGCCTCATGCAAGGGATCAAACATGCACTAATTTGTCTCAGGAACACATTGCAAATGTTAGTTCAAGTCAAAGCATCGCAAAAATCAAAATATGAATTTCATGAAATATGCAAAATGGCGATGCTTGGAATGCAAGTTTTAGGCCTCTTTGATCATAAAAAATTATCAAAAGTTACATTGTAATACCACAAGGATCGATTTGAATGGGTGGTTTTCCTTGAGGATGGATGGGAATTGGATTTCGAGTTTGCCCTAGTTTTTAAAAAAATTGAGATTTTGAGAGCGTGTTCTTGAGTAGCTTTTTTAGTCCTCTTTGTCTGAATATGATGAGTATAAATAACGGAAGATTTAGGTCAACAAACGTAGATTCAAACTTTTGTATTTCATGATCAAATCTTTGATTGAAGTTTTACATGGAATCTTTCTTTTTTAGGCCAATCATGTACCAATCATCCTTACATGTTATTTGCAAGTTATCACCAGCTTATTAGACTTATGATTTGATTCAAAAATAGATCCTCATGCTTTAATTCTTTCACTTGGTATTTTATTTTATTTATTTTGCTTTTAATTGAATAAAATAAAAAATAAAAGAAATAAAAACCACAAAAATAAATTAATGGATTTAAGAGTCTATTATGAGGTCGGGAACATGTTCGGACCCGAAAAGATAGGCCCATTAGCCCAAAAATTCAAGTTTGCTTAATTTGAACTTCATGCATTTTATCAAAATTGACGAACTTGCACAAATCATATCTCACTCAATTGTTGTCATATAATGGTGATCTTTGATTTCAAGATGTCCCCTACAATCTTCATGTTGGTCATTTTTTCATTTGAAGCACTTATCTTGACGTAAATTGCTTTGACAAAAAGTGTATTTTTGTTGACTTTTAAAATGACATGTAATGTTTTGGCCCATATCTCTCAAATGAAGAATTTTTGGCCTTGAGCCTAGAGAGACATTGTTGTAGAGAGTTCAATTTCCTTCAAAATGAGCTTTGGTTGAGAATTTCTGATGAAGTATGTGAAAGTTATGCTTGGTCAAAGTTCAATTGACTTCTCCTTAAGAAAACCCTAATTTAGTCACTTTTTATTTTTGATGAATCTTGAGTTTTCTTGATGAATCATGATCATCCCTTGATCAAATGATGAACGTGACTTCAAAATGTTGATTTTGACCAAAAATATTGAAGTTTGACTATAATTTGGTCAAAGTTGACTTTTTGTCCAATACAGTTGATTTGCAATCATCTAACTAATTGACTGAGTAAACTTGTGCTGCAAGGCTTAGAATTTGGCATGAGGATTCTTTGAGACATATTATAAACCATGAAATCCACTTGAGACATTAGAAATCCAATTTCCTTTGAGAGAAGCAAAACCCTATTTGTAGGTCAACTACTAAGGAGGGGGGTTTGTCTGATCAATCCTTGAGTAGCCTTGAGCAATTGAGAACCCTAGGATAATGGGAGAGAAAAGTTTTGGGTACAACAACTTCCCATGTTTAATCTTCTTAAACATGAAGAATTAGATTGACATACTCGCCATTCGTGATCTGAAGGTGGAAGAGGATTGAACACTTAAGTGCCCAGAAATTTGCACTCACATGTGCCTGAAGTAACACTGTTGGTTGATTGTATTGCTTGAATTGGATTAAAGATTCCATTTGGATAGGTGATAGAGTTTCGTCGGAGATGGGATTATAGATTCCATCCAAAGTAACTGTTGATTGGAGTATCAAAATGAGTATACGTTTGACAGTATCTGAGAGTATACTAGAATGAGTTTGTGTTTGACTGTATCTAGCAGATGTGCTAGGGAGTGTCAGAATGAATCCTATGTATCGATTGTATCTTAATGATGGTCTAGAATGAGTCTATGTCTTGACTGTATCTATAAAAGAATCAGAATGATTCTTCACCCAACTGTATCTGAGATTCATATTAGAATGAGTCTACGACTGACTGTGTCTAAAAGAAGATCAGAAATATTCTTCGCCCGATTGTATCTGGGATTCATATTAGAAAGAGTCTATGCCTGACTATATCTAAAAGATATACTGGAAGGAGTATCAGAGTGAATCTATATTTCAATCATATCTGAACTGTATCTAGAAGATGTACTGGAATGAGTCTACTCTTGACTGTATCCAAAGGAGCATCAGAATGAATCATTGATTGATTGTATCTGAAGGATGAGAAATTGTTGACAATATTTATCTGTTTGTAAACTAACATGAAAAACAAAGTTAGTTTTATGCAATGTCATGATGCATGAAATACATTGCGTAATGATGCTCTCCAAATAAATGAGAATACTATATGTGTTTCGTATGCATATGCTATGATATTATGTAAATGATGTATGGGTTAAATATGTCACTGGAATAAATTGGTAGCTTCATATAGCATCTTTGGTTGGGGAAAATAAATCCCTGACTGTTATTGGGGATGAAGATAGTAGTTTCTCAATTTTGTTTAGAACATCTTTGTTGGGGATTCCCGCTTTCTTTTTGAGGACACTCCGCTGGGGACGTTCAACTTCTGCTTGGGGATAGAAGAATTCCAGGAAAATTGGTTGTTCATCGCTCTTTTGAAGGATTTAATTCTTATATTACTTGACTGGGGATAAAAGAGATGGATAATCCTCTGATGTGTTGTCTGACCAAATTTCAGATATGGATGTCAACTCTTCTAGGGAGGACAAAGTTGAATGACATCTGGCCGGGAAAGAGAATCCTGTCGGGGAATTGTAATATAGGAGAAATAAACTCCATTGTGGAAATAAATCATGTAGACTGCATTGAGGAAATAATCTCTGATGGGGATCAGGATTTCATAGGTTGCGCTGAAGAAAAGTTTCCATCGTATATTGGGGAAATGATCAAACTTCCTTATCCGCTAGGGAGCCTATTAGGGAAGATGATTACATCGAGCTATCCATTAGGGATATAGAGGTCAACCGCTGGAAGATGCCCAAATTTCTGTCTGATGGCATAATAGATTTTTTGGGGAATATATCTCTGTTGAGGATGAGCTTGTGAAGATAGCTATGTAGAGATAATTTCTTGGAGATTTCTCTAGAGAGATTTGTGGATAACTTGAACATTATCCAAATTCCTAGAGTCTTTAGTAAATGCTAATCATGTTTTTATGCATATATTTTGTTAATAATAATCATGTTCAAATGCATACGTTCATTAAATGTAATCATTGGACGTTTTTGCAAACAAAACAGAGAAAGTAAAACAATTTTGAATTTTGAAATCTAATTGCATTGATTCTGAAAGTTTGTCTATAAGCATGCAGTTTTATACAAAGAGACATAAATCCTAGTAAGAGAGAATAATCGTAAGAATGAAGAAAGGGTAAAAAGAAAAACGAAAATTGAAGTTAATAATAAGACGATTCAAATGCTCCAATAACCGCTTGAAGACGATCTTCTGGTCAGAAGTTACAAATTTTTAAGCATCTGAAAACTAGTGAACCAGCAAGTCAACTATATAACGCATTTCAAGTATTTTACGCATAAGAAAATATTCCTTACAAAAATAGCCTTCGACCTGAACATATGAACTGGAGACGATCTCAAGGTGGTTTTGAAGAGTGAAGAATCATTCCCAAACCATTTTCGGTCTCTAGTTATGAATTTCTGAGCTTAAAATGCACAATACTAAATTTATGTCTGTACTGTCTCAAATCTATTGAAACACTCGACTTCTTGCGCAATTCAAAGTGTGCCAAGACACATAAGAGCTTGATATGATGATGAATTGATTAATCCATAATTGGATAACTTGGAAACCATGTGAAGTGAATTTAAATGCTAAAACCCCTGAGTTCTGCATCATAGTATTGCTTAACAAAACAATCATCTTTCACTATTCTTTTCATAGAGAAAACCTTTGGTTCCATGAGTATAGACCTTATGACATGTGTGTACGCATGTGATCATGAAGTATAAGTCAATTAGGATTAAAATCAAGAGGGTGAATTTTGGGGTACATTAGCGGCACGAGACAAATTATGGATAGATATTGTAAGTGATTTTTTTTTTTGGATTTTTGTGGATTGAATAGTTGAAGTTTATAGAAATTAGTGGTTGAGTAATTAATATTTAATATTAACTAATATATTAAATAACATTTTTTGGATACAGAAAAGAAATTAATGTGATTAAAAACTATTTAGGTGGAATTTTACTCAAAATTTGGTGCCTAACTGTGTATTATGTTTTAATATATTAAGCATTTGTACATTTTATTTAAAATGATATGATATATTTCAATTCTGTTATATATTTTTTAATTTCTGTGTAAAAAATGATATAGACATGTTAATAGATTTATAATGATATGATACAGACCAGTGAAAATGATACATACAAAAAATTAAATTTAACCCCTCGGTTATTACTTAAAGCCGAGGTGTTATTACCTCGGTCTTTAAAAAAAATTGAGAGTTATATGACGTGCACAACAAAATTTTAAAAATAAAAATATGCAGTTGGTAAGGATCGAACATACCACCTTTTAAATTATAATCTCGGTTTTAAAAATACCGAGGTGTTAAGTGATAGCTTTTCATGTCACCATTTGTAACCTCGCCTGGGTAGTCGAGATTAAATTCATTTCGCGACCGACGTTACATGTATTATTTATAGTAGTGTTACATGCTATTAAATTCACATAAATCTGAATGCATAAGATCAAACACGTTTTCATTTCTTTCTATGGAAAGATGTCTTAATCGTTTTAGATTTAATACATATTTTATATTTTTCAAAATTATTTACATCACATGAAGTTAAACTAGATTTAATTCATCTTTTCATAGTGAAAATTCTAATAAAAATTAATCTATTATGCCATAAAGAAACTGATTCAATCATATAAGCATAAATATAAACTTTCTTAATAATTTTGACAATAGTACAATGTTTACCAATTTTCTAAGCGAAATAACTCATTCCCACAAATATTACATGTCAAGATTGACTTGCTCGATTCATACAAAGATTTAATACCTAATTTTATCAAAAGATCCCTACTAATAAGGTTTCTATTAATGCCAGAAACACGAAGTAAATTAATAAGAGTAACCTTATTATCATAAGTGAAGTTGAGTTCCACGGTTCTGATTCTAATGATCATCGAACATCCTTCATTTCCCATTTGAAACTCTTGTCCATCGGTGAATTCGTAGGTTTTTGTTGTACCCCAAAATTTTCCCTCTCTTTTCTCTAGACATTTCTTATAAAGATCTGCAAAACCTCAAGCTTGCACAAAGATTGACTAGGTCAAGACATCTCCTCAACATTGATACCTCAAAATTAGGGTTTGAGCTTGCAAAAGGACAATTGGACTTCTAATACTTCAAATGACTTTCATGGATCATTATGGACCTTCAAGAATTCTCATGTCATGTTTTAAATCTTGTATCATAAATTCTTCTCAGTCAATTAACCAAATGACCAAAAATCAACTATACTAATGAAAAGTCAACTAATACGCCAAAAGTCAAACTTTGACTTTTTGGTCAACATTTAAATTTCAAAGATCACAATTTATCAAGAAATTCAAAAATATAAAGCTTGATCATCAAGAAACCAAAAAGGTCAAAACTCAATGTGAAAAGTCAAACTTTTCAAGACTTAGAAATTTTTCTAAGTGTTTTATATACATGATAATTTCATTACTTCATGCCATTCTTTCACCAAGATGCAGGATGATTCAAAGAAAACTTTCAACATGAAAGTTGTAAATCTTGATGATAACTACAAGTTTTCTTTGCTGATCAAGTACTAGAAGTGCTTAGATTTTGAGTTATAAATTTATGAAGTCATTGCATTTTTGTATAAACACTTAGAGAAATTTTAAGCAGGTTTGGTCAGGTTTTTATCCTAATTTCTTGGCCAATTTTCTTTAAGATTGTAGGTTGTAGAGGATGTTAAAAGCTTTCCAAAATGTCAAAGAAATCATTGAGATCATACTTGAGCTAAGAGAATCAAAGCCATGAAGTTAGGGTGTCATCCTTGAATTACAAGGCAGATTTTGTGATGAACAAGAATCAAATCCATAGCCATGCTGCATAATCTTCACTTTGCAGGCCTCAAACTTTTATATCACTCCTTAATTTAACTCTTACGCAACTGATTAAACTATGATCCAAGTGTTTGAGTCTTTGTCCAATTGATCATTCCATTTTTGGAAGAAAGTAACATATCCATTCTTGAAAAGTTCACTTTAATTACAAAGTCAATTTCTTGAGCCTCTAACTTCTTATTTTGATCACACTCAACTCCTACAAGTCAGAATAAACATGTTTAAAGTGATCAGCCACTTTAGATAGTTGGGTACAAACATTGGAAACATGTTCTTCATGCTTGCTTAAAAAACAAGCAAGATAGACATAACATGTGATTTCAAAATCTGAGTTGTTTCAAGTCTCAAACCTTCTCTATAAATAGAGAGGCCATTTTCAAGATAAAGGAGGAGAAGTTTTGGTGGTGATGCTAGAAGTTTTATTATGTAGGCAAACCCTCAAAATCTCATACTCTCAAAAATCCATAACTGTCCACAAAACCTCCATACTTGAGCTTTGAAGTCCAAATCTTTGAACCTCTCACACCTTTCAAAATTGTAGTATGAGTCGACACATACTCACATGAGTCGAAACGTTTTAGTTACGGAACCAGGCATGAGTCGACACAAGATATTATGAGTCGATTCATACTGCTATCCAGACCCAAAAACAGAAAGACCAAAGGTGTATGAGTCGACACAAAATGTGAATGTGTCACCACAAATAAGAAATGAGTCGACACATACCGTTATGTATCGACTCATACTGAGCTGATTTTTGTTTTACAGAAGCAAGAAAGGTTATGTGTCGATGCAAAGATACATGCGTCGACACATAATGGTTAAAAAATGTTTTTTCCTTTCTTTACACTATTTTTATACTTTGTATATATTTTCCTTCATTTCTATTTGATATGGTTGTAATAATTAGGACCTTTATTGCTTTCCACCCCCCATTTGTAAATTTGTATACCCCATCCCCAAATGATGTAATAGCGTAGGACATTTATTTTCCATAATTTACTGCTTTTACATAAATGCTAGTAATTAGGGTGTGTATGATAAGATTTAAAATCAACAAGTAGACAATCCTAATTCAAGACAAAAAGCTTGAAATCAATACACTCGCACACGCGCATCTCTAGGGTAACCCACACTTGTTTCCTCGGATAAAAATAGTCATGTCCCTCGAATGTGGGATGCTTTATTAAAGACCCTAAAATACAAGATCATAGTCCCTCGATGACCCTTCGATGTTGCCTTCGGTAAACGATCTTAGACCCTTACGACAAATTGCTAAGGTATCCTGCGATGTTGCCTTCTATGACTATACGATGACCCACGCCCGTGCCTTCACATCCAAAGATAGGACTACTTACCAATCAATGGTAAGATAACAATGTCAAAGGAAGAGAGAAATGAGCAAAAGACTTTTGAGTAGGTAAAACGTTCTTAGTTGCTTGCTCACCATCCATCTTCAAAAACAAACATCTTTTCAAACACACTAAACACTTTCAAAACATGAAATATTTTCAAAAAAGTCCAACACTTTATATGCATTCTTATAGAGACGAGAATCATTACAAAGTTTGCCTAAACGAAGGCGCTTTTAAAAAATACTTTCAAAACCCACCACAAACACATTTCAAACAAAGTAATTTCAAAAGTGAGTTAGCTAGAAACTAAGAGCCCGTAGATAACTACGGATGAAGAGGGTGCTAACACCTTCCATTTTCATAACCTACCCCCCAAACTCAAGAAAATTCTCAAAAGGTATTTCCTGTTCTTTTCACACTTACCTTAGAGACTAGATCACCTTTAAAATGTTTTCATTGTTTTACTTGTTTGCTTTACATTATGGGTCCTTGTTTGGGTTTTATATTGATCCTCTACCCGGATCAGGGAACATTATTAGGTAAGTAGCAATAGATCATGATGACTGTGCAGGGTATACCGACATGGTTGAAGCGATGGCTACGATAGTGTGACACATTTGTTGGTACCGGTAGCCCTTAAGTCCAACAAGGAGAATACGGGGCCGCTGTGTGGTGTCATAAAGCACTAAGTGACCTTAGAACCTTTAATTGAACAACTTGGCCAGTAGGAAGTAGTGAGATAGCCGGCTTTGGTGCATTCCAAAGTTTGTTGATACTCGATGCTACGCTCATTGAGATTAGACTTTCGATATATTCCGGTCGCTAATAAAGAGGCTTGTGCTGAAATAATGCCCGATGAAGAAATATCAGTGGTATTGAGATTCTCTAGAACCCGATTACTTTCTATGACAGGTTGAGCCAACTAAACTTCAAGAGTGTACTTACCAATGAAACCTCATGTAAGCCTAAACCTAAGGACTTATTTGCTTTGTGTGTATATGTATACTTGTACATAACACCATGAGATCATACCATGGAATTTTTCACTAACCATTTCAAGAACCTAGATATTTATCTTTGTTTTGTTTTTTAGGCTATGACTTTCACTCGCAAGAATACTATCCAAATCAACCTCATAAGTGTGCTTCCTCAACTCAAAGAGTTAGCCTCAAGGGTTCTCGAGAACTCTCCGTTCACCAAGAGACCTGGTCTACTTCTGAATCTGGTTATCTAAAGCCTTGATGAAGACATGATGAAGGTGCTCTTTCAGTTCTTTGACCCTTTACACCATTGCTTTATCTTTCCTGATTACCAACTTGTGCCTACTATGGAAGAATTCTCTCAACTCTTGGGAATTTCTATTCTTGATAAACTACCCTTCAAAAGTATTGAAAGAGCCCAAGACCTGAGGAGATTGCTCGAGCTCTACAATTGCAACGATCCGACGTTGTGGAAAATTGGGAAACAAAAAGTGGTGTCAAAGGGTTTCTAGCCAAGTTTTTGATGGAAAAGGCTCAAGATTTTTGGGATGCTCTGGATTTACAAGCCTTTGAAGAAGTGTTGGCTCTTCTCATCAATGGGGTGGTACTATCTCCCAATCCGGTGCCTACTTTACTTGGGGAAATCTTGCATTCTCTTCACTCTCGTACTATGCAGAGAAGAGGATTTCTTATGTGTTTCATTTCTCTGTTGGCTAGGTGGTTTGTTTCGCACCTACCTCGATCTTTTATGAATAATGAGCAAGGCATGATATGGTCTAATAGATTGATGTCGCTCACACATTCTGATATTTATTGGTGTTCTTGATCCTTGGAGGACATTACTATTATTGAACGTTATGGGGAATTCCCTAATGTCCCTCTACATGGAATTAGGGGAGGTATCACCTACAATCCTTGTTTGGCTTTACGACAATTTGGGTATGCTAGGAGGGATGGCCCTCATGATTCACTTGTCCAAGGAATTGATTTAACTATGAGAGCAATGTCCAAAGTTATCGTCAGAGATTCATAAGAGCTTGGAGCATGGTTAACAAAGTTGATAGCAAGACATTAGGGAATAATAATTTCATTCCTTTGGAGCCTTATCTGAAGTGGGTGCGAGCTTGTGATCAAAGCCTTATGATTCCTTATGAAGCCATCTTACCTATCATCATGGAGCCTGTTGCCAAGAAAGATGTTCCATATACTGTCCTTCATCCTGATATGCCTACTTCTCTTGAAGATTTGCAAAGAGCTTAGATTCAGCTAAAGGGGGAGCGAGACATCTTTGAAGCACAATTTTATGCAAGTGAAAAGGAGACGTTGGAGCTCACGAGGCAACTTCACGAGGAGAGGAACCAGAATGCCAACAATACCCATAAGAGGAAGCGCTCATAGGAGACTTGAGCCTTTTTATTTTTATTTAGTTCATTTTGTTTCTTTTGTTTCAATGTAGGCCCAAGAGGAATGTTGTAATCAATCAGAACTTATTAATGAATTAATGTTTGTTCCTTCTTTGTCTAAAAAAATTTAAATCTTCTAAGTCCTTGAGATCCTTTGTATATGCATTTCTTGCATCATAACATAAGAAAGCTTTCCACAACAGGTTTCCTCATCTTTCTACTCTTTATTTCAGTAAGATGGATATCGAGTAGACCTTGAAAGATTTGAAAGCACAGAATTCCAAATTCCAAGAGACTTTGTTGACTCTGACCAGGGGACACCAAGAGCTGATGACACTACTGGCGGCCAAAAAGAAGACAAAGAAGAAAGACCTGATCAACATGGGGAAAATATTTAAAGGCCCAGTCCGTCAGGTGTAGATGATTGAAGAGTCATCTGAGGAAGACGAGAACCAGGATGAAGAGGCAAGGAGTACCCACGCTGGGGGTACAAACAATTAAGCTTCTGAGCATGGAGACTACTTTGAAGAACAATATCCACCGGCTGAGGATAAATACAAGCAGTTAGATGATAGACTGAAAGTTGATGAAATTGAAGCCGTACCTTGTTTGGATTTTGGTAATTTGGGCTTAGTACTTGGGGTCGTCATTCCCCATAAGTTCAAAATACCAATCTTTTCTAAGTATGACAAATTTTCATGCCCAAAAATTCATCTGAGGTCCTACGTCCACAAGATACAACCATATACTACTGACAAGAAGCTCTGGGTCCATTTCTTCTAAGAGAGTTTGGCTGTGACTCAACTAGAATGGTTTTACCAATTGGAGGGTTCCCGCATTCACACATGGGAAGATATGGCCACTGCTTTTTATCATCAATATCAGTATAATGCTGATATGGCACCAACTAGAGTTCAACTTCAAGGGATGAAAATGGGTACTAATGAAGGGTTTAAAGAGTATGTGCAAAAATGGAGGGATCTGCTTGTAGGGTCCAACCACCACTAACTGACAGAGAACTTGTTGATATGTTCATGGGAACACTAACAGGACCATATTTCAACTTGCTAATTGGTAGGTCATCTTTCGATTTCACTGAGTTAATTCTGACTGGTGAAAGGGTCAAGAGTGGAATCAAGAGTGGAAAAATCCCCATGGATTCTGATTCTATATCAAGCACTGTAAAGAAGCCCTTTATTGGGAAAAAATAAGCCAATGTTGTTTATGGGTCAAGGGCCCATACCAAGAAGGATCACGGTCCATCTGTTAATGTTGGTTTAATCTTCAACCCTCCATCTGCTCAAAAACAACAAGCCAACCATCAAAGGTATGAGGTTCCAAGAAGACAGTTCACGAGGATTAACATGTCATTGTCCCAAGCCTTGTAACATCTTTTGAAGGCTAACTTAGTGACATTGCATGATCCGCCATCAAATCCAAATATTACATCACCGAAGTACAATCTAAATGCCAAGTGCGCGAACCATGGCAAGGTGTAAATGCGATTGATGTTACTACTTTTGTTTCCCCCGTTAAGGATTTGACTACTTTATTGACTATTGTGAAAGTAGATTTTTTGAGAGATGGGGTGTTCCCTGGATGTTTAAAAGATTGTGTTTGTTGTGCTGAAAAAATAAATGGATGCAAGTGGATGAAAGAAGGTGTTGAACACCTGATAGATAGTCACAAGATCCTGTTTGAAAAAAGTCCTACCATCAAAAGTTTGACCGACAAAAATGAAGATTTTTCTATCATAACAATTTCCAATAAGCCTCTTAGGATCTCCTCAAAGGATCCTATTAGGATTTAAAATGAATCAACAATTGCTCCTTTAATAATCACTGCCCCTGGGCCGGTTCCTTACTCCTCTGACAAAGCAGTTCCATGGAACTCTGGTGCCAAAGTTTACTATCATGGAATAAAGCAAGATTCATGGATAAATGAAGACAAATCCCCTAATATTTCACCTCCGACTACTATAACAAATCATGTTCACATAACCAATAAAAATCCTAATGCCAACAGTAAAGGCAAATAAAAAGTAAGTGAGCCTGTTGAAATAGAGGCACCTGCCAAAGATGTTGATGCTGAAGAGCCCTCCACTCGAGAGATGGAGGAAATCCTGAAAATTATAAAGAAGAGTGATTTCAAAATAGTAGAACAGTCGGGGAAATCCCCCTCCAAAATTTCAATGATGTCATTACTACTATATTCTGATGCTCATGCCCAATCTTTAATCATGTTTTTGAAGAAAGCTCATGTGCCCCAAGAGACTACAGTAGACCGGTTCAAGAATTGTGTGGCGAGTTTAACGGCTGATAACAAATTAGGTTTCTCTGACGCTGACTCAATTCCTGCTGGAAGGAATCATAATAAGGCTTTGCATGTCTCTATTGAATGCAAGGGAACTACCCTGGCTCATTTCTTAGTTGATACTGGATCGTCCCTAAATGTGTTACCCATAGGTGCTTTGGACCGGCTAGATTGCAAAGGCCTGGTGTTGAAACCAAGTGATATAGTTGTAAGGACTTTCAATGGGTCTAAAAGGATGGTTCCTGGAGAGGTGGATCTCCCTGTTAAAGTAGGATCACAAATTTTCAACTCCACCATTTATATAATGGATATACGTCCAGCCTACTCTTGTTTTCTTAGGCACCCTTGGATCCATGGGGCAGGGGCAGTAATATCCACCCTCCATCAAAATTTAAAATACCCAATAAAAGGGAAGATTGTCACTGTTTATGGTGAAGAGGAATTTATGGTGAGCCACCTCAATTCCTTTTAAGTATGTGGAAATGGATGGTGAGTTTATAGAAACTCTGTGCCAGGCTTTCGAAGTTGTTCCTCCTATGGTTGCCGCCACCAAAATCTCCTTTGACATATCAAAAGCTGATGAAGTTGTACCAAGAATGGTTTCACTTAAAGATGCCCGTGCTGTGGTCGAAGATGAAAGATGTACTATCTAGGGACAACTCCCTGACATTCTGTTTAAAGTAGACGAATTTGGGCTGGGTTTCACCATCAAAGCTCAGAAAGAGGTCAGGCGCGCTTGCATGGGAAAGCCACCTCTTCGCATCAGAAATCATGAAGTAAATGTTGTGGAAGAACCTGACGATGAATGTGCTTTTGAAGAATGGATCTACCCTACTTCCAGAGGAAAGCTCAACAACTGGCATACAAAGGACTTCACTCCCATCTCCTTCAATGAGGAGTAATTACTGTTTAGTGTTTTTTGTCAATTCAAGAACTTTTGTCTGTAATCTTAATTCCAAACAATGACTTTTAATCCATGTACCTTGCTCGGGGAACCTTGGTTCATTTGTTAAGGGTTTTGTTCATGTTCATTTATCATATGATCATTTAATGAAAAACATTGGACCTTTGCATTCAAATTTTATGCTCATTGTCTTTCTTTTTCTTTATTGCATTTTTCAAATAGCCATGTATCTTACATGCACACACACACACACACACTTGTAGATCTTCATCCACTCCAGATCTCATTACCAACGACTCTACTATTGCCAATTATGACTTCGAACATCCAATTAACCAAGCCGAAGATGAAGACGGGGATGATTGTGAAATACCAGGGGAACTAGTCATACTTTTAATGCAAGAGGAGAAAGCTATTCAACCTCATGAAGAACCAGTCAAAGTTATCAACCTAGGTACTGAGACAGGCATGAAAGATGTCAAGATCGGCGCTGACTTAGAAGATGGTATCAAGAGCAGGTTGGTCCAGATGCTACTTGATTTTGTTGAAGTATTTGCTTGGTCGTATGAAGACATGCCATGGTTGGATACTGACATTATGGTTCATCGTCTACCGACAAAGGAAGATTTCCTCCTGTTAAACAAAAGGTTCTTCGGATGCGGCCTGACATGTCTGAAAAGATAAAAGCAAAAGTGATGAAGCAATTTTGAGCATAATCATTGTTTCCCCACACATATAATAGCCTCCTTTGGGGACCTCTACTACACCATAATTCTTGAAATTATTTTGATTCTTTTTAGGACAAATATAGTTCTTCTTACCATCTTGGCCTTAGAATATCCAGCAGTCTCAAATTTTTCTCGATCTTTCAATTCCTCCTCTTTTTAAATATGTTTCTGTATTCACTCAAGTGAGAAGTTTATGAAATCGTGAAGCAACTTTTTTCTATAGCTTTTCCATAAAATGTCAATTTCACAATGTTTGCACCAACTTGGAAGACTTCAATATCGATCTTCACAACCGTCAGTTTATTTAAAAGAACATGTAACTCACGCACTTGTGCAAGTATAGGCTTTGAATGAACATTTTAAAATCAAAATACTTTGAAATCATAAAATTTTTAGTACCTTCCTCCTCAACGGGAAATTTTAACTCGAGTGCCTTTCAAAATTTTCCTTCCCTATTGGGTGTTTGTGTAGAGATCATTGAGACAATCAGATAGTGTGTTTAGAATGTGTCCATGACCCAAGAATTCATCCTCCTCTCAGTTCTTTCATTTTGCCATGAGTTTCTTGAAATCATTGTCTTACAATTTTAGAATTAGTGTCAATTTAGGATCCAAGACAAAAAAGTTCTTCAAGCAGCCAGGAGGAAGATCGTCGTGTCTTTCTAGAGAGAGAATTATGTCCCATCTAAACAGTCCAATGCCACATGGCCTTTGTTCATCACTTTGATGCTTGAAATAATAGCCCTAGATGCCATTATTTGAGATACTACTAAACTGTTAGATATTGATTCTAAGTTAAATGGATCAAGGATAGAATCTTGCATATGAACACTTTCTTAATATTATTTCAAGCATTCTATAAAATTTCTCAAAGCCTACATGCAGGAATACTCAAGATAATTCAACCTATTTTTAATTTGCACGAGACAAATGAAAACTTGAATGTAAGGAATAAAAAAAATCTACAAATAAACAATGAAGAAGAGAGTTTGAATTACATATTTTTCTGAATCCGAAATAATTTATTTATAAACTAAATTGTATAGTTTCATAAGGTTTTGACCCTTGATAAAATATACTTTGTCACCAAGTATTGAACCACTTTCCACTAAGTGTTGCAACTCTTTACTGAGCTTATAACTTTTTGAATTAAAAAATAATGAACTGGAGTAACGACCACTGTCACGTTAGGCGGCTTGCCACCACTAGCTAGCCGAAGGCCAGCCTCCGGATCATCGTTGTCTATGCCACTAGTAGCGTGTTTTCTCTGAGCTCAAGGGTCACCTACAAGCCGTCACTAGTGTCTCTACACCCACACCCTCGATACTAATCACAGAGCCAATATCGATGGTGCGAGAGGGAGTGTGAAGGTGACAAGCAACATGAAGACTTGAGACCACCACACTCATCCATGTGACACTCTACTTTCTTTACCTCCTTAATAAATTAATAAGTGAAACTATATATAAGGAATATGAAAGTGTGTGAAAATTTCAATGTTAGATTCTTTTCTAAACATTGAATGTTCACTTACTCACTTGCAATGTATCATATTATTATTGACTCAGATATTGAGAGGAGTTCAAGGATTTTATGCGAGGAAAGTCGCTAGACAGTAGTGCCACTGACAGTTTCGGCTGGAGGTTTGGCCACAAAGGTATTTTTTCGGTCAAATCTTGCTATGAGCTTTTTAGAGAAAATTCTGCTATCGTGTTTGACAGTAACACACTGGCAGCAATAAAATATCTTTAGGAGATTAAAGTCCCTTCTAATATCTCTATGTTTGAGAGGAGATTCATCCTTAATAAGATCCCCACTAAAGACCAATTATATATAAGAGGGGTTTTATTTTTGGACAATGCGTGATTTTGGATGGTATTTGGAAGAAGGTATATACTTGGATTGGTGGTGATTTGGAGTTATCTTTGTCGGAGTTGGAAAGCTTATTCTTTAATTGGGTGTAGGTGAAGAACAAGATGACGAGGATATATGTAGCGGTGATTTGGTTAACAACTGTGTGGAGTATCTGATTGAGTCGCAATGATGTTACCTTTGTATTTATTTTTGATGATTGTTTGTCAGCTATAATTATGAGGTCGTGGACATATATCAAACTTTTAGCTGAAAGATGATATAATTTAATAAGTGTTGCAGCTCTTATCAAACTTTTCCAACCAATTATAATTTAATAAGTATGAAAATGTACCTAACCATGTTGTAATCTTTTAAGGCACATATATCAACAATATATTAATTCAAACACAACATTTTTTTTAATTATAAATTTCAAGCATACATTCATATGTACTGGCCATACGATACTAGGATACTATTAGATACCGGGATACACCCATAGTGCTAGCTAGTTTTATTTAATATACATATGATCCGGTTCTTGCACATCACATTCCTCCCGCAAAACATGAGATTCAAATGAAGATGAAAATCCTCAAATCACAAACATGAAATTGTTGAATGAGAGATGAGTGCACAACCATTTAACATTTACATGACACAAAGATTGTCTGCGGTATGATTTGGTACCCAAGCAGCGGCTTTATTGCCAATGAAATGACATACAGGGACAGTTCCAGGAGTAACTTCGAGTGCTTCATAAAGCAACTCAGGATTCATACCTCTAGTGTCATGGTGGCAGACTGTTAAAGCCTTAGTTTTAGTTCCATCTGAGGCTACCAATGAGACCACATAAGCGGTTGTTTCACGCACTTGGTGGCAATTGAATACTACCTTTTCAAAATTCAATCTATGACACATCACTGCATTATCTCCAACCTTTTTCACATCTTCCACTACATATTGGTCTTGATATGGAGCAAAGTTACTTGAAATTGCCTTAATCTTTGTACTTCCAAAATGTGAAATGACTTGGTCAATCATCGATTTCAAGGATGATACGCAATGTTTGTGTTCTGCTATAGCAGTTGGACTATAACAAAAGTCCTCAAAACTTTGTTTCTCTTTATTTGCCAGCCATATGGAATCTGTGACCCCTTGTCTTGATTTTGTGAATGGTCGAATTATACTTCCTACAGAATTAGTGTTGCCCAAGATGAAATTTTTCCCAGGGTGAAGGTCATGTTCAAAAAACAGCGTTGAGTATTGCTTCAATTCTTCACTTTTGATGGGTAGACTATTAGTTTTTCCACCTGCCATGTTAATTTTACAAGAAATTAAGTTAAAGATTACAACCAGTAATGAAATGAATACAAACAATAATTCTGAGATTAATTTGGAAAGTTATAGTTTAAATTACTAACTAGGAATTAACAGATCGGAGAAGGTCTTTGGCAAAGGAGTGTTTGGCCAAATAGATTGCCAATAATCTTCTCCGGATGATGTCGCAGTGATTCCCACGAAAGCCAGCTGCAAAATAAATTCATGACTCGTTTGAAATAAAAACCATGCATACGTTAAATCTTGAAGATTAGAAAATATTTAACTTACGCAAAAGAGAGATAAAACAGTGAGATGTGCAAACTCCATTTGACTGGCTATGAAGAAATGATAATCGTGTAAAACTTAGTGAGTGTGTATGAATGAAAGTATTGCAAAATCCTCATTATATAGACTACATGCATAACTAGTTGCATGTAAATTTGTAGTTTTCTTCATTATTGCTTCCTCCAAGTGGATGTCATGGTTTTACACATGGCTTCCATGCAAATCATTTCCAAAATATTTTTAAACTTTCCACAGGGCATCCATGCATGCACCTCAAAACTTGTGTGTGGTAACATTGTTGTCTTGAAAAATTACTAAACCTTTTGTCCACGTGACGTTCATGCACCTCAAAGCTTGTGTGGTACCATTATTATCCTCAAGAATTATTGAATGTTTGGTGTATATGGCAACAGTCTCCAAAAACTTGTGGTACCATATTCACTTTAATTTTTATCAGCATGAATTAAGAAGACAATAAAAGTTTAGAATCAATTAATCAACTTACAAATTGCTAAGTGTTGGCAACCGTTAGCACAAAAGATGTTATAATACTGGTACCAAATTTAAAAATTATTGAAAATCAAGTTCATAACACACATATTAAAACAAAAACAAATTACAATGATTTAGACGTTTAGTGACAATGTGTAAATTTGTTGCAGGAGTTTTTCAGTTTTTTTTTTTTAAAGGCAAACGTATAGAAAACATAGCCTATATAATATGAGAAAAAAACTTGCATGCAAACGTATTTAAATCCCTATTCTTAAAAACAGTCAAGTCCCAAGTCCCAACCCATATCTTAAGGGCTCTAAGAAAACTTCAAGGATACTCTACTTGCACGTAAGCTTCCATATATAAAATTGGTTAAGAAATCCAAATTAAAAGTAATCATTTCAACTCAATAATCACTTTTGATTTATATTGAAGCACATAGAACATAAAAGTAGTAATGCTTTAGAGAATGTTAGACCACCTCCAACGGTGGTTTTTTAGATTGGTTTGCCAGCTTGATATTGAAATTGTCAACAAAAAAGTTGTTCCAGCTGGTGAACGGTACAAATATAAGTAAAATATAAGCAACGATTCTTTATATTTTTTTATTATTAAAATAATCAATTAGCCGTTGTGCAACGACTTAATTTTTTTATTTTTTTTTAAACTTTTTTTATTTATTATAAATATAGGTTTGTTGGAAAATTGTATACCAATCCTATTTTCTCTCACTTTTATTTACTCTTTAATTATATGTCATGTATTTGAGATTAATTTTAATTATCATTTTAAATTTTAAATTTTATGTTTAATTTTAATTTTATTTATTTTATATTAATTTAAATTTAAATAATTTAAATTATTATTTTAAATCAAATAAAATTTAGTATGAATAAAATATTAATATACAAAGTAAAATTGTGGGACCCAATGTTCTTTAAAATTGCATCATTGGAGTGAAAAATGGAGTGAATTGCTTCAAGATGATGTGGCTTAATGGATCCCACAAAGAACCCAAATATGAGTAGCACCATTGGAGATGCTCTTAAAGATTAAACTAATGAAATCAATACATATGTGTTAGTTAGTTCCAACACAATAACTAACATCCATTTAGTTTAAAATTGATTAGAGAAGTTGTTAGAGCAGTTACTTACTATTCAGGTAATTATATGGTGTAGGCTACACAATGTAACTTATGGTGGAAACAATCAATTGCGTATTTAAATGAACCTTGTAATAGTTTCAAATTAGTGAGAATTCACTAACATCAAGTTCGTTTTGATTTCTTAATATGGTATCAGAGCAATCAAAGAACTCTATCACATTCTCATTCTTATTTGATCAATCATTTCATCTTTGTTGATCTGCAAAATACATTGGCAGTTAATTTTCTTCATCTGCAAAATTTCTAGGTATATTTTCTCATTGATTCTCTTGGTTTCTTTCCTTTTACTGTAACTTCTATTTCATCTTCATCATCAATCCAAAATTCCTCTATGTGTAGAAACAACAAATCAATCTATAATCATCATATTACGTTCATCCAAGTGAAGACTTCAACATAGTCAATGTACTTCCAAAATTAGATGGGTCAAGCTATCTTGCTTGGAAAAAAAATCAATAATCTCAATTATGCTCAATGGGAACGATGCAACCATCGCATACACTTCTGGATAATAAACTCAGTTCTTTATTAAATTGCTTCCACTATTATTTTTCATGAAAATGTGTTAGATGTTTGGAGCGATTTACATGAATGATTATCAAAGATGGACCGTGTCAGGATTTTGATTATTCCATCATCAATAAACAATCTGAAACAAAATTCAAGAAAATTTATGGAGTACTTTCTTGAATTGAAAGGACTTTGAGGAGAACTTAATTCTCATCGCCCTTTACCAATGTGTACTTGCATTCACAGGTGTATATGTGTTGTTATTTGAATTGATCAAGAATACAGACTAGAAGGTTAAGCCATTCAGTTTTTAATAGAGTTGGATGATAATTTTTCTGTCGTCAAAACTCAGGTTTTCCTTGTGGATCATTTGCCATCCATCACTCGAATTTACTCTTTTGTGATTCGAGAGGAAAGTAATCATAGGAATTTTGTTCCACTTAAAGATAATTCTATTTTGTTCAATATCAAAAATTCTACTAGAATATGCACCTTTTGTCATATAAGAAACCACTGTAGTACCTTATTTTGCAGGTTACTTCTGGGTGACATGTCTTTAATAAAGACGACAACTTTCTAATGTTTAATGATGACAACTAATCCATATTGACAAGTCAAGAATAAGTGGTTAAAGATGCAAACTAAAGTATTAGAATTTGATAAACTTGACTCTATGATGATGGCAACCAAATGGAATGTCATTCAAGCCACATCTCAATTAAGCTCAAGCATGTGTCAACAAAGGAAACATCTTACAAATCTTAAAGTTTTACAAAAGTATGTGAATGTCTGCCTCAACACACTTGAGTGAACATATTGTAAGGAATAAGGGTATTCTCGTAAATATACATGGATAAATCACATACACACAAACATGTTTTCAAACTTATTTACTCAAATAAACTTTCTAAAAAATGACTTGAAGCCATGCCGGGTGTGTTAGGTGCTTTCAGAAAAGCTCTAAAAGATCAGCCCATAAAAAGCGTGTGATAAAATCCGTAAACAACTTAGGTTTGGAATTTGTGTGATCAAATCTATTATTTAGGTTTGAGATCAGCCAATGATAAAATCTCATATGTTCTTAGTTAGCCCGTGATAAAACCAAGTTTATGTTTAAGTTTAGCCTGGTGTTAAGAGTTTGTTTCGGTTTGAGATCAACCCGATGGTAAAATCTCACAGGTTATTAGTTAGCCTGGTATAAAGTCATAGCTTTGGTTCGAGAGCTCATCTCGGTGTTAAAAGCTCGTAAGATTTGTTTAGAATCTTGAAGCCTAATGTTGTACCCCAAAATTTGCCCTCCCATTTCCTCAACATTTTCTCACCACAAGACCCTTGGAGTTCAAGATCCAGCTAGGGTTTCCTCTGCTCAGGACTCCTCCTTGCACTGTTGACCCAAATTAGGGTTTGTGTTTGCACAAAGATGTTTTGACCTAAAATGCCTAAGATGACTTTCATGCTTCATGTTGGACTCCCAAGTTTACCCATACCAAATTTCAAGCCTTGATTCCAATCTTTGCCCAGTCAATTGGACAGTTGACCTAGAAATCAGCTGTATTGGGGAAAAAGTAAACTTTGGCCAATTGACAGTCAAACCTCGTGATTTTTGACCCACATCAATATATTGAACTCATATAAACCATTTGGTCAAGTTTGGATCACAATTCTACAAGAAATTTGATCAGATCACCAAAAGGGCAAAATGGTCATTTTTAGGGTTTTGACTACACAAAGGTAATTTTTGACTGTTTGACCTGGACAATGGCAAACCAAGCTCATATATGGACTCAAGGACCCCATGGAATTGTCTTGACATGTTCAACAAGTTCAAAAGATCCCAAATGCACAAGATTGACAGATGAATTTCCCAGTCAACTGAGCCAAATTTTACTGTATACTGAAAAGTCAAACTTTGACTTTTTGGTCAAAATTAAGTGTAAAGATTCATTTTCCATCAAAACATGTCAAATTATGAAACTTGTTCATCAAGAAACCCAAAATTGCAAATTAGGGTTTAAAATGAAGAATTTTCATAACTTAGAATTTTTCTAAGTTATGAAAATCCCTAATTTTTTCCTAACTTTGTCCCACTTTTTCATCAAGATACATTTAGATTCAAGGAAAACTCAAAACATGAAAGTTATAGTCCATTGAAAAATCTACAACTTTGATTCACAAAGTTTCCTCAAAAGAAGCTTGTAGCTCAAGTTATGATTTTTGGAACAAGGGTGCAAAACATTCTTAACTTAGAAAAATTTTGACCTATTTTAGGCAGGATTTTGCCTAACTTCATGGCTACTTTTCACATGCTTCCACTTGGAATTTCAATTTGCATTACAAATATGGATTGTAGTACACATTCCAATATTTCCAAAATGTCCAAGAACTCATCAAACAACCTTGTGGTTAGGGAGAATCGAATTTTGCAATATGGGCAAAACTCACTTTGTTCATGGCCAATTTACATGTCCATAACTTTGCATTTTTGAACTCAGCATGCTCTAAGCTAGATTACAGGTCTTTTATCTCATCCACACTCCAAAATTAAATGCAAACCCCTTGTGTTCAAGCCTTATCTTATGTGTTTAAACATTGCATACAAGATTGAGCCATAATTAGAAAAAGCAATATATCCATTTTTGAAAAGTTGAACTTTATGTCAAATTTGCAAATCAAGAATTACAAGGAAAATCTCTTTGGCACAAGTTCAGAAGCATATCACACTGATCAAGAGGGATGGTTGCAGCACATTTGAGGGGCCTGCACAAGTCTAGAAACCAAGTTGACATTTTTTGCTTAAGTGTGAAGAAACTTGGCATAACACACAACAACTTTCATTTCTGCCAACACAAGCTAAGACAAACTTGTTGTACACCTTCCAAACATCAAACCTAAGCTAAGGCACGAGCAAAACACCTTCCAAACCTCATCAAACCTCAAAACACCATCCTACTGCAGAAAACAGAGTCACCTCTGCAGTTGGACTTCCATAACTCAATCCACTCGTGCATTCTTGCTAAAACCAGTTCATACACACTCCATACCACATATACAAGCTATCCCAATCATTGGACACGACCTGTAACACCTCTAACCAACTTCACCATTTTTTCTTTTTTTTTGTTCTGCAGGTTGATTGCCATAGCTTGATTCACTTGGTTTCAAAGTAAGCTAAAGGTTGGAATAGCATCCCTGGACTTCAAGCAAGCTGTACCAATCCTCACCTTGCCTTGAAAGTGCCTCCATTGCCAAACACGATCCAAGCTTAACAGGTAAGTTCATGGACTTCTATCTCTTAATATAGGAAGAGTTAGCTTTAATTTTATGAATGAAAAATGTTCTACTCATGCCCCTGAAGCTATACATATCTTCACTTTCCATTTATATTGCATATGCTGAGAGAATTTAAGACCTGAACATTGACAAAAACTTAGGTTAAGGATTAGGGATGGAGAAATTCTCTCTCATTTCTGAGAGTTAAGTTGAGTTTTTTATATGTATGGAATCGTGGCTTGATGCTTGACATCTTTCATGTTATAAGTTTGTGCTAAAAGTCCAGGAATCAGGAGTTGTGTTTGAAGCAAGAAAAGGCGCATTTTTTCAAACATTTTGTCTGAAGGTTGAAGACAACCTTTCATGGGCTGGGCCTGAGATGTTTTCCTTTTCACACCATTGCATTTCACATGCACCCCCCTGGCCCATTTTGAGTTTTATTTATCATTTTTAATTTTTTCCTTTTGATTCTGGTTCTATATTTTTATTTAAACATGAAAAAATCTTAAAATTATTTTTCCCATATTTTTTGCATTTTTTTTAATATTTATTTGGCTTTATTTAGTTTTGTACATAAATAAACATTTATATACTTTTATTTGAAATAACCAAAAAATAATACAAAACACTTTTATTCTCTGATTTTTTATCTTATTTTTCCTTTGAAAACATTTTATAAAAATATACCTTTTTTTAATAATATTAAATATTTTATTTTTGTACATATAATATATGTTTAATAAATAATGTAAATACCTATATATTTATTAGTATATTTAGGGAAAATACAAAGAATTAATACATTTTTATTTTTATTAACATTTAACTTTAAAAAATCACTTTTTGACAATATATTTTCTTTTATTTATTTTTTGTACATAATTAATAAATATTGCATATATTAAATAATTAATACATTTTATTTAGCAAAATTAGGGTTTTGCCATAAATACCTAAAAATGCAAAAAATTAATTCATTTTATTTTTGTTTATTTGACACATGAAAATACTTTTTTACATACATATGAAAACCATTTTTGCATTTTGCATATTTATTTTATTTTATTTAATTATTGTGCAATTAAATCCCTTGTAGAATTTCAATTTGGATGTAATAGTTAGATTTTAATTCCTTGCTAAAAATATCCCCATTTGAACATTTGTACCCCCCATCCCATATATTGTGTTGTAATAACTTAGGACCTTTTATTTTCCGCATTTTAAAAGTTTTCTAAATATGCCATGTTAGAACTAGGGTTTGTATGCAAAAATTAACCAACAAATAGTTTGACCTAAATTCAAGATAAACAAGCATGAAAATGGACAACACTAATCACACTTGCACCCCTAGGGTATTCCACTTGTTGCCTTCAATAATGCGTCATATTGCATGTTAGGTATCTTTGGCAAAAACAAAACAATCAAATGATCATAGTCCCTCGATGACGCTTTCAAAAGTTGCCTAAAAAATGATCAAGTCCCTTAAAGAAAAAATTGTCCAAAGATACTTGGCACCATTGCAATCATGGTCTAAACGATGACCCGCGCCCGTCCCATTCACATCCTAACACAAGATTGTCCACCAAATACAATGGTGGAACAAAATTGTTAAAAGGGTTAAAACATAGCAATAATCTTTGAGAAATTTAGGGTAGATAGCTCTTGGTTACTTGCCAACTTGCAAAATCAAAACACTTGCCTATTTTTTCAAAACCACACATCACTACACTTTCAAAATAACTTTCAAAAACATTGAAAACCTTTTCAAAAGACATACACCTTTGTATACATCCCAACATGGATGATTACAAAGGTTGCCACCACATTGGCCTCTTTTCAAAACATTTTTTTTCAAACCCACACACAAAGCACCATTTCAAACAATTGAAAATCAAGGCAAGTTGATCTAAGCAAGTAACTAAGAGCCCATGGATAACCATGGATAGAAAGGGTGTTAATACCTTCCTATGCACGAAGAGATGGCCCTCTCGACATGTTGATTCCTTACTTAGTTTTTGACTTCGACAACGATGCGCAAGTACTTCGCCAAAGATTCATCAGAGCTTGAAGGATGCCTAATAAGGTTGACAACAAGACACTGGGACACAAGAATTCCATCCCTCTTGAGCCCTATCTCAAGTGGGTACGAGCCCGAGCCCAGAGTCTAATGATTCCTTATCCTCATGTTCTCCCTGTGATTAAAGAGCCCGTTACAGAAGGAGAGGTTCCCTACACCATCCTATATCCTGACATGCCTACATCGTGGGAGGAGATGCAGAAGAGTTGGATCTAACTCAAGGAGGAACGAAACACTTTTGAAGCCAGCTTCTACGCCAGTGAGAAGAAGGTTCTAGAGCTTACCCGCCGACTCCATGAGGAAGAGACCCTCAACACCTACATCGCACCAAAGAGGATGCGCAACGTCTTTTTACCTTGAGAAGTTTTTTTTGTAATATTTGGCCCATGGGGCATTTATGTACTGATAAATTTCTTCTTATTAATATGACGTGCGTTCTTTTTGTTTGCAACAATTTTGAATTTGCTAAATCCTTGAATGCATTGCATACATAAGCATATCATTCATCATACGCATAAGCAGGTCTCCACACCAGGTTTCCTTATCTTTCTGCTGTTTATTTCAGTAAGATGGATCTCGAACAGACGGTCAAGGACTTGCAGTCTCAGAACTCACAGTTTCAACAACTCCTGATGACCTTGGCTAAGGGTCAGGAGGATCTGAAAGCCCTGCTGGGGAACAAAGACCAAGTGAAAAAGAAGAAGAAGAGAATCGGGGTGGCTACCCTAGGAAGAAGGTTTGAGGGTGAAGCCAGAAGAGTCCTTGAATTTCCCCCTACATCTGAAGAGGGAACCAGTAAAGGGAATGCGGCTGCAGTACCTTCTGAATCCGAGGTTGAAGAAGAGGAGGCTGAAGAGGACGAAGACTACTCTGATCAACAATACCCGCCCGCTGATGATAAGTACAAAGGCTTGGAAGACAGGTTGGAAGCTATGGAGCTGCAGAGAGTTCCTGGCTTAGATTTCAAAGATTTGGGATTAGTTGCTGGAATTGTGATCCCCCCGAAGTTCAAAGTGCCAGCTTTTGTAAGATATGACGGGCTATCCTGCCCGAAGATGCATCTCAGATCATATGTAAGGAAGATCCAACCTTATACTGCAGACAAGAACCTTTGGATCCATTTCTTTCAGGATAGCCTTTCTGGGGCTCAACTCGAGTGGTTCTATCAGCTGGATGGAGCCAGTATCTGAAACTGGGAAGACTTGGCCACCATATTTTATAAACAATATCAGTACAATTCTGACCTCGCTCCTACGCGTACCCAACTCCAGGGTATGTCACTAGGGACGGGCGAAGTCTTCAAGGAGTATGCGCAAAAGTGGAGAGACTTGGCTGGCAGGGTGCAGCCACCTTTGACTGACCGTGAACTTGTTGACATGTTCCTTGGGACCCTGTCTGGTCCGTTCTTTAATCATCTGATTGGTAATTCCTCTGCTGGGTTTAAAAATTTGACTTTGACTGGTGAAAGGATAGAAGCTGGTATCAAGTCAGGGAAGATACATAAAGGTGCCGCTGCGAGTGCTGAGAAGAAGCCTTTCAAGAAGGAAGTTAGTGCTGTTTACGGTCCTAGAAGACAAGTCAAGCCGGAACGCCGTCCGGCTGTTAATGCATTGGTAATTTCAAAGCCTGTTGCTGCTCCTCAGCAGTATAATCAACAAAGGGGTGAGAGACCCAAAAGGCAGTACACCCGACTTAGTATGACCCTGTCTCAGATTTTTCCGCACCTACTATCAACCAATCTGGTAACTATAAAGGAAGCTCCGAAAGTAGTGAACACAACTTCTCCAAAGTACAACCCCAACGCCCGTTGCGCTTATCACTCTGATAGCCCCGGGCATACTACGGACGATTGCTAGGCTCTGAGGAATAAGGTACAAGACCTTATTGATGCTAAGGAAATACAGTTTGAGGCGCCTGAAAGGCCCAATGTTGTGACTGCTCCCATGCCCCAGCATGGAGTGAGTGCTGTGGAAGAAGACCGATATGTAGCCTCCGTGGAAGAAATTGTTACTCCGTTATCGACTGTTAAAAGGAATCTGTTGCTAGCCGGTTTATTTCCGGGATGTGGTGAAGATTGCCTTCTATGTGCTGTTTCGCCTTTTGGTTGTCCTTTGCTGAAATCAGGTATCCAAAGCCTGATGGATAGCAAAGAAATCTTGTTCGAGAAGATTGTTGTTCCTGCTGTTCATTCCGAAGAAGTTTCTATTGTCACTATTTTCAACAAACCTCCTAAGGCTCTCTCAAAGAAGCCCGTCAAAATCATGTCCGCTTAGAAGATTGCTCCTATCATCATTACTGTTCCAGGGCCTCTCCCTTATACGTCCGACAAAGCTGTCCCGTGGCACTATGGGGCAGATGTTTATGTGCTTGGAGTGAAGCAAGAGTTTGATACAAGTACCGGTGTCAATAACATCACCGGGCCTGCCAAAATTACTCGCAGTGGTAGGATGTTCTCACCAGATATCGCACCACCAGCTATTCAGAAACCCCTTATCATCACACCCGCAAGTGTGCATGTTTCCCTTCCTAATCAAGTTCCTGTTTCTACCCCTGCTGCCGAGTCCTCTAACGCTCGGGGCAAAGGGATTGCTACTGATTTGCCTGCCGTGACAGAGGCGCCGAAGACAACCACTATTGAAGCCTCCTAGCAAGAAATGGAGGAAATTCTCAAGATTATCAAGAAAAGTGATTTCAATGTTGTTGAGCAGTTGGGGCACACCCCATCAAAAATTTCTATGCTATCACTGCTGTTGTGTTCAGAGGCCCATGCAAAGGCTCTGATATCCTTCCTGAAGACGGCCCATGTGCCACAAGAAACTTCTGCTGATCAATTTACTGATTGTGTGGCCAACTTGACTGCTGATAATGGTTTGGGCTTCTCTGACGCTGATCTGACCGTAAAAGGAAAGAACCATAATGACGCCCTGCATGTCTATCGAATGCAGGGGAACTACTCTTGCCCATGTGTTGGTAGACACCGGTTCTTCACTAAACGTATTGCCCAAGAAGGCCCTAGACAGATTGGATTGTGAGGGTCTGGAGCTCAAGCCTAGTAACATTGTGAAGTGGACATTCCAATCAGGGTTGGTTCTCAAGTCTTTGATTCAACTTTCTATGTGATGGACATCCGTCCGTCCTACTCTTGTTTGCTGGGTCGTCCGTGGATCCACAAGGCTGGAGCTGTGACCTCCACACTACATCAAAAGCTTAAGTACCCAGTCAGAGGAAAGATTGTTACGGTCCAAAGGGAAGAAGAGTATATGGTCAGCAACCTTAATTCGTTCCGGTACATAGAAATGGACGGGGAATTCATTGAAACCCCCTTTCAACACTTTGAAGAGGTGCCTCAGACATTGGCATCAGCTGAAACTGCGATTGAAGACCCTCCTTTGAAGATGGCTTCCTTAAAGGATGCCCGGGCTGTGATTGAGAAGGGCGAGTGCGCAAACTGGGGCCGACTTCCTGACTTCACTCCAAAGATCGACAAGTTCGGTTTGGGCTTCACTGCAGAGGCTCAGAGGGCTGTTTGTAAAGCAAGAGTTGGAAGACCTCCTGTGTTCATCACCAATCCAGGAGTGAATGCTATTGAGGACGACGCGGAGGAATCGGAATTTGACAGCTGGATCTATCCAACAACCGACAGTGGACCGAGCAACTGGACTACCAAAGACTTCACACCTATTACTTTTGTCACTCAGTAATGAACTCTTTTGTTTTCAATTTGTAACAAACAATATGTTGAAACTTTTATGGCTCGGTGTCCTACCCGGGGCGCCGTGGCTCCATTTATGAGGGCTTTTGTATGACATTTTCATATATCATTAATAAAAACATTGGACGTTTGTTGCATTTCAAATCTTGAGCTCCTTTTCTTTCTTTATCATATATTGTAAAACAGCTATATTTACACACACTCACTTATACAGGTTCTAATCCACTCTGGATCTCACTGGTAACGACTCTGCTACTGCCAGTTATGACTTCGAAAATCCGATCAACTTAGCCGAAGACGAAGGTGAAGATGATTGCGAAGTGCCTGGGGAACTTGCAAGACTGCTACTCCAGGAAGAGAGGGCCATTCAGCCACATGAAGAGCCAGTGGAAACGGTAAATCTAGGTGCTGAGACAGACAGAAAGAAAGTCAAGATCGGTGCCAATCTAGAGTTCAGTGTGAAACAACGGTTGATTCAAATGCTGCATGACTACATGGAAATCTTTGCTTGGTCTTACGAAGACATGCCTTGTTTAGATGCCGACATTGCGGTTCATCACCTGCCTACCAAGGAAGACTGCCCTCCGCTAAAACAAAAGGTCCGCCGTATGCGTCCAGAGATGTCCGAGAAAATCAAAGCTGAGGTTATGAAACAATTTGATGCCGGGTTTCTAGCAGTGACTTCTTACCCCTAGTGGGTTGCAAACGTGGTTCCAGTGCCGAAGAAAGATGGTAAGGTCCGAATGTGTGTCGATTACAGGGATTTGAACAGGGCCAGCCCCAAGGATGATTTCCCTCTGCCTCATATCGACGTTCTGGTTGATAATACCGCTCAGCATAAAGTATTCTCCTTCATGGACGGCTTCTCCGGTTATAATCAGATCAAGATGGCTCCTGAAGACATGGAGAAGACCACTTTTGTCACTCAGTGGGGCACCTTTTGCTACAAGGTCATGCCTTTTGGGTTGAAAAATGCTGGGGCAACCTACCAACGTGCCATGGTTGCTTTGTTCCATGACATGATCCATCACGAGATATAAGTATACGTCGATGATATGATTGCAAGGTCCCAAACTGAGGAGGAACACCTTGACCATCTACGGAAGTTGTTTGACCGTTTGAAGTTGTACAAGCTGAGGTTGAACCCGAACAAGTGCACCTTTGGGGTGAGATCTGGAAAACTACTAGGTTTCATTGTAAGCGACAAAGGTATTCAAGTAGATCCTGCCAAGGTGAAAGCCATACAAGAGATGCCAGCTCCCAAGAAAGAGAAAGAAGTCAGAGGCTTTCTAGGACGGTTGAACTACATTGCCCGATTCATCTTGCATCTAACTGCTACCTGTGAACCAATCTTCAAACTGCTTAAGAAAGATCAAGTAGTACGTTGGAATAATGAATGTCAGGCCGCTTTCGAAAAGATCAAAGAGTATCTCCAAGAACCACCCATTCTTATGCCACTAGTTGAAGGGAGACCTCTAATCTTATATTTGACAGTGCTTGACAACTCAATGGGGTGTGTGCTGGGGAAGCATGACGAGTCTAGCCGAAAAGAGCACGCTATTTATTACCTGAGCAAAAAGTTTACCGACTGTGAGACCCGGTACTCACTGCTCGAGAAAACTTGCTGCGCTATGGTATGGGCTGCTCGCCGGCTGAGATAGTATATGTTGACTCACACTACTCTGTTGATTTCAAAAATGGATCCAATCAAGTACATATTCGAAAATCCGGCTCTGTCCGGAAGAATAGCAAGATGGAAAACGATCTTGACGGAATATGACATCCAGTACACGAATCAAAAAGCAATCAAAGGAAGTGTATTGGCAGACCATTTGGCACACCAACCGGTGGACGATTACCAGTCGTTGAACTTTGAATTCCCAGACGAGGATATCATGGTAGTGACTGATTGTGAAGTACCTGGACCGGATGAAGGACCTGAGGAAGGATCCCGATGGTCTATGCATTTTGACGGAGCCTCAAACGCTTTGGGTAATGGTATCGGTGCTGTGATCATATCCCCCAAAGGCACTCATACTCCACTCACCGCTCGGTTATGTTTCAACTGCACCAACAACATGGCGGAGTATGAGGCATGTATCATGGGTATTCAAGCTGCAATTGACCTAAGGATCAAGTTTCTGAGTGTCTTCGGAGATTCCACTCTCGTGATCAATCAGGTAAAAGGATAGTGGGATACGAAACACCCAAATCTTATTCCTTACAAGGAGTATGTGCTGACATTGCTGCCCCACTTCGAGGAGATAACTTTCGAACACTTCCCAAGAGAGGAGAATCAGTTAGCGGACGCGTTGGCTATGATGTCTTCTATGTTCAAAGTCAAATGGGACAACGAGGCACCCCGGATCATCATTTGGAAGTTGGACGAGCCTGCATATTGCTGTGATCTTGAGGCTGAGGAGGTAATTGAAAAACCCTGGTATCATGAAGTGAAGAGGTACTTGGAAGCTCAAGAATACCCCGAGGGTGCATCCGTTAACGACAAGAAGTTTCTGAGAAGGTTTGCGGATAAGTTCTTCCTCAGCAACGGCATTCTCTACAAGCGAAACCATGACTCAACCTTACTGCGTTGTGTGGATAAGACTGAAGCAGAAAGGATCATGGAAGAGCTACATGAAGGTACCTTCGGAACACATTCCAGTGGACATACCATGGCAAAGAAAATCCTTCGGGCAGGATATTTCTGGTCCACAATGGAAGCTGACTGTTATCAGCATTCTCGAACTTGTTATAAATGCCAGATCTATGCTGATAAGGTGCATATTCCTCCGGTTCCTCTGAACGTCTTGACAGTCCCTTGGCCATTTGCGATGTGGGGCATTGATATGATCGGCGAAATCAGACCGACGATATCCAACGGGCATCGCTTCATCTTGGTAGCGATTGATTACTTCACGAAGTGGGTTGAAGCAGCTTCCTACGCCACTGTAACCAAGAGCGTCGTGGCACGATTCATTCGGCATAACCTGATCTGTCGATACGGTGTACCTGAGAGGATCATTACGGACAATGGTACCAATCTTAACAACAAGATGATCACTGAGCTCTGCGAGCAATTCAAGATACAACACCACAACTCTTCTCCCTACCGGTCGAAGATGAATGGGGCTGTCGAAGCGGCAAATAAGAATATTAAGAAGATTGTGCAGAAGATGACAGTGACCTACAAAGATTGGCACGAAATGTTACCGTTTGCTCTTCATGGATACCGTACCTCAGCACGTACGTCAACAGGGGCAACTCCCTTTTCCTTGGTCTATGGCATGGAGGCAGTCTTGCCTATTGAAGTCCAGATACCCTCTCTCTGGATAATGAAGGATGCAGACTTGAGCGAAGACGACTGGATCCTGACTCGGCTTGATCAGTTAAACCTAATCGACGAAAAGAGACTCACTGCTATTTGTCATGGTCAGACGTATCAAAAACGGATGATCAGGGAATTTAACAAGAAGGTCAAACGACAAGACTATCAAGCCGGAGACCTGGTAATCAAGTGCATCATTCTTCCTCAAAGTGATCCCAGGGGCAAATGGACCCCTAGGTACGAAGGGCCATTTGTGGTTAAGCACATCTTCTCAAGAGGAGCTATGATCCTAACCACCATGGATGGTGACGACCTTCCTCACCCCGCCAATGCAGACATAGTAAAAAGATACTACGCATGATTAAAGACCAGCTAGGTTGACACACCTGGGCAAAAATAAGGACTTCCCGGCGAACCAAAAGGGTTCGGGCAAAAATAAGGGATGAAATGAAAAAAAATCTGTACACCCGGCAAGTCGAAAACCTGAAAAGGCGACTTGGGCAAAAATGGGTATCCCGGTGGATTGAAAACCCGAAAGGGAGGTCCAGGCAAAAGTTAGGGATAAAGCGTAATACTATGTTTCATTGGATCACCTTGCATCCATAATTCGACATCAATCAATCAGCTTCATCTTCAACTAAGCAGCAAAGTGATGAGACGCTTGAAGACATAAAGGCGATAACAGAGTTGGAACCCAGTGGGATTATTTTTCACATAGCTGTTTTGTTTCTTTTCACAAAATTGTATAAACTCTATATTGCTCGGCGGCGTTCTCTTACTAGGACGTCAGCCTCTTGTACAAAAATGCCTATTTTCAGGAAAATTTCAAAATCAATACAAGTTCAATTTTTCAGATAGATTATCCATTGTTTTTCCTTTTTCTATTTTGTTTTGCGAAGAACGTCCAATGTTCATTTTTGATATATGCATTTGCCGTTAATTGCTAACCATGAATATTTGCATACGAGACAAAGGATTAATTACAGGTGACATCAGAAACAGGGGCAACGTAGAATTGTCCAAGCAGTCTACTTGCTCTGTCCACCAAGGTACCAAGGTAGGTTCGGCTGAAGAACGCAACCAAGTTACCTCAACTCCCCACAGAGTAAGACGAGATTCAGCAATGCTTTCCCCAAGCAGAGTTGGTTTCCTATCAGCCCTGAAAAGGCACAATATTCCCCTAGCAAGTCAACGATACTCTCCTCAAGCAGAGTTAGTCTACTATCAGCCCTAAGGGAGTTGGGTATCCCTAGAAGATCTAAACATTCCCCAACGGAGTATAGACATTCCTCAGCAAGCATCCCCGGCAGTCTTAATATGAGATTGTTCCCCGGCGGAATACCAACACCCCAGTACAGTCTGAAAAGTTTCCCCAGGAGAGTGGAATCCATATCCCCAGCAGATCTCGAAGCTTATCCCCAGTAGATTTTGGAAGCTTGTCACCTGCAGAGTACGGACGTCCCTCCTGGACTTTATTCAAAGTTACTCCTCACAAGAGCTTATAACTAGGTTATCCTCAGCTAATTACCACGGAAAGTCCGTCCTCGGTAAAATTCTTCCTATCCCCAGCGGAGTTCATCAGAGTTCCCCAACATAACTTATCAGCAAAATCCCCAACGAAGTTCTCATTAAAACCTCAGCGAAGTATCTCTTCCCACAGAGTAATTCCCCTCAGAGTAGTTTCTCTAACAAGTTTGTTCCCCAACGGAGTCATCTCCTACTACCGATTTATTCTTGCAACCATCATCCCCAGCGGAAGCGAAGAACTCTACTCTTCAACATCAGCCCAGGATTTGATTCCCCAGCCAGTCGTCAAGGATTTATTTTCCTAGACGAAAATACATTCATAAACATTTCACATTTCATACATCCTGCTTGCATACATGATAAAGTGCATACAACACTATCTCATTTTGAGCATCATGCACATCATGACATTGCATACAACTAATGTTTTGCCTTTTCAGGAAAAGTCAATCTAAAGATGATTACTATCAACTATCGCAATTCCAGATTCGATTCCTGTATCTAGCCAGGGCACATCTGTGAGTGATTGATTGTAGATTCGATACCTGTATCTAGCCAGGGCATATCTGCATGAAGAGTTTGAAGATCAACCCCTGTAACAGGCCAGGAAATTATCTTTCATTCTCAGGTCAGAGGTCTACACCTATATCTAGCCAGGAAAGCTATATCTACCAACCTTTTGCAATTCCAGATTCGATACCTGTATCCAGCCAGGGCATATCTGTAGACAACCAATTCCAGATTCGATACCTGTATCCATCCAGGGCATATCTGTAGACAACCAATTCCAGATTCGATACCTGTATCCAGCCAGGGCATATCTGTAGACAACATTTCCAGATTCGATACATGTATCCATCCAGGGCATATCTGTAGACAACCATTTCCAGATTCGATACCTGTATCCAGCCAGGGCATATCTATAGACAACATTTCCAGATTCGATACCTGTATCTAGCCAGGGCACATCTGTGAGCAACCAATTGTAGATTCGATACCTGTATCTAGCCAGGGCATATCTGCATGAAGAGACTGAAGATCAACACCTGTAACAAGCCAGGAAACATCTTTCTTTCTCAAAATACACAAGTTCTCGCTAAGGAATCTCTTATGCGATCAATACTTCCAAATGGCATCTATAAGCCCATTCCCGATGAGGTTCTGTCACGTCTCCAGATGGAATCTATAAGCCCATCTCCCTATCCACCATCTCTCCAAATGGCATCTATAAGCCCATTCCCGCCATCACATTGCTGATACTCCAGCATGCGAGTGCAAATTTCAGGGCACTCTAGTGTCCAATCTCCTTTTACCCTCGAGTCACGAAAGGCAAACTTGCCAATCTAACTCTTCAGGTTCAAGAGGATTGAACAGGGCAACTGTTGTACCCCAAAATTTTCCCTCCCATTTCCTCAACATTTTCTCACCACAAGACCCTTGGAGTTCAAGATCCAGCTAGGGTTTCCTCTGCTCAGGACTCCTCCTTGCACTGTTGACCCAAATTAGGGTTTGTGTTTGCACAAAGATGTTTTGACCTAAAATGCCTAAGATGACTTTCATGCTTCATGTTGGACTCCAAAGTTTACCCATACCAAATTTCAAGCCTTGATTCCAATCTTTGCCCAGTCAATTGGACAGTTGACCTAGAAATCAGCTGTATTGGGGAAAAAGTAAACTGTGGCCAATTGACAGTCAAACCTCATGATTTTTGACCCACATCAACATATTGAACTCATATAAACCATTTGGTCAAGTTTGGATTACAATTCCACAAGAAATTTGATCAGATCACCAAAAGGGCAAAATGGTCATTTTTAGGGTTTTGACTGCACAAAGGCAATTTTTGACTGTTTGACCTGGCCAATGGCAAACCAAGCTCATATATGGACTCAAGGACCCCATGGAATTGTCTTGACATGTTCAACAAGTTCAAAAGATCTCAAATGCACAAGATTGACAGATGAATTTCCCAGTCAACTGAGCCAAATTTGACTGTATACTGAAAAGTCAAACTTTGACTTTTTGGTCAAAATCAAGTGTCAAGATTCATTTTCCATCAAAACATGTAAAATTATGAAACTTGTTCATCAAGAAACCCAAAATTGCAAATTAGGGTTTAAAATGAAGAATTTTCATAACTTAGAATTTTTCTGTTATGAAAATCCCTAATTTTTTCCTAACTTTGTCCCACTTTTTCATCAAGATACATTTGGATTCAAGGCAAAATCAAAACATGAAAGTTATAGTCCATTGCAAAATCTACAACTTTGATTCACAAAGTTTCCTCAAAAGAAGCTTGTAGCTCAAGTTATGATTTTTGGAACAAGGGTGCAAAACATTCTTAACTTAGAAAAATTTTGACCTATTTTAGGCAGGATTTTGCCTAACTTCATGGCTACTTTTCACATGCTTCCACTTGGAATTTCAATTTTCATTACAAAGATGGATTTTAGTACACATTCCAAGCTTTCAAAAATGTCCAAGAACTCATCAAACAACCTTGTGCTTAGGGAGAATCGAATTTGGCAATATGGGCAAAACTCACTTTGTTCATGGCCAATTTACATGTCCATAACTTTGCATTTTTGAACTCAGCATGCTCTAAGCTAGATTACAGGTCTTTTATCTCGTCCACACTCCAAAATTAAATGCAAACCCTTGTGTTCAAGCCTTATCTTATGTGTTTAAACATTGCATACAAGATTGAGCCATAATTAGAAAAAGCAATATATCCATTTTTGAAAAGTTGAACTTTATGTCAAATTTGCAAATCAAGAAGTACAAGGCAAATCTATTTGGCACAAGTTCAGAAGCATATCACACTGATCAAGAGGGATGGTTGCAGCACATTTGAGGGGCCTGCACAAGTCTAGAAACCAAGTTGACATTTTTTGCTTAAGTGTGAAGAAACTTGGCATAACACACAACAACTTTCATTTCTGCAAACACAAGCTAAGACAAACTTGTTGTACACCTTCCAAACATCAAACCTAAGCTAAGGCACGAGAAAAACACCTTCCAAACCTCATCAAACCTCAAAACACCATCCTACTGCAGAAAACAGAGTCACCTCTGCAGTTGGACTTCCATAACTCAATCCACTCGTGCATTCTTGCTAAAACCAGTTCATACACACTCCATACCACATATAAAAGCTATCCCAAGCATTGGACACGACCTGTAACACCTCTAACCAACTTCACCATTTTTGCTTTTTTTGTTCTGCGGGTTGATTGCCATAGCTTGATTCACTTGGTTTCAAAGTAAGCTAAAGGTTGGAATAGCATCCCTGGACTTCAAGCAAGCTGTACCAATCATCACCTTGCCTTGAAAGTGCCTCCATTGCCAGACACGATCCAAGCTGAACAGGTAAGTTCATGGACTTCTATCTCTTAATATAGGAAGAGTTAGCTTTAAGTTTATGAATGAAAAATGTTCTACTCATGCCCCTGAAGCTATACATATCTTCACTTTCCATTTATATTGCATATGCTGAGAGAATTTAAGACCTGAACATTGACAAAAACTTAGGTTAAGGATTAGGGATGGAGAAATTCTCTCTCATTTCTGAGAGTTAAGTTGAGTTTTTTATATGTATGGAATCGTAGCTTGATGCTTGACATCTTTCATGTTATAAGTTTGTGCTAAAAGTCCAAGAATCAGGAGTTGTGTTTGAAGCAAGAAAAGGCACGTTTTTTCAAACATTTTGTCTGAAGGTTGAAGACAACCTTTCATGGGCTGGGCCTGAGATGTTTTCCTTTTCACACCATTGCATTTCACATGCACCCCCTGGCCCATTTTGAGTTTTATTTATCATTTTTAATTTTTTCCTTTTGATTCTGGTTCTATATTTTTATTTAAACATGAAAAAATATTAAAATTATTTTTCCCATATTTTTTGCATTTTTTTGATATTTATTTGGCTTTTTTTAGTTTTGTACATAAATAAACATTTATATACTTTTATTTGAAATAACCAAAAAATAATACAAAACACTTTTATTCTCTGATTTTTTATCTTATTTTTCCTTTGAAAACATTTTATAAAAATATACCTTTTTTTAATAATATTAAATATTTTATTTTTGTACATATAATATATATTTAATAAATAATGTAAATACTTATATATTTATTAGTATATTTAGGGAAAATACATAGAATTAATACATTTTTATTTTTATTAACATTTAACTTAAAAAAAATCACTTTTTGACAATATATTTTCTTTTATTTAGTTTTTGTACATAATTAATAAATATTGCATATATTAAATAATTAATACATTTTATTTAGCAAAATTAGGGTTTTTCCCTAAATACCTAAAAATGCCAAAAATTAATTCATTTTATTTTTGTTTATTTAACACATGAAAATACTTTTTTACATACATATGAAAACCATTTTTGCATTTTGCATATTTATTTTATTTTATTTAATTATTGTGCAATTAAATCCCTTGTAGAATTTCAATTTGGATGTAATAGTTAGATTTTAATTCCTTGCTAAAAATATCCCCATTTGAACATTTGTACCCCCCATCCCATATATTGTGTTGTAATAACTTAGGACCTTTTATTTTCCGCATTTTAAAAGTTTTCTAAATATGCCATGTTAGAACTAGGGTTTGTATGCAAAAATTAACCAACAAATAGTTTGACCTAAATTCAAGATAAACAAGCATGAAAATGGACAACACTAATCACACTTGCACCCCTAGGGTATTCCACTTGTTGCCTTCAATAATGGGCCATATTGCATGTTAGGTATCTTTGGCAAAAACAAAACAATCAAATGATCATAGTCCCTCGATGACGCTTTCAAAAGTTGCCTAAAAAATGATCAAGTCCCTTAAAGAAAAAATTGCCCAAAGATACTTGGCACCATTGCAATCATGGTCTAAACGATGACCCGCACCCGTCCCGTTCACATCCTAACACAAGATTGTCCACCAAATACAATGGTGGAACAAAATTGTTAAAAGGGTTAAAACATAGCAATAATCTTTGAGAAATTTAGGGTAGATAGCTCTTGATTACTTGCCAACTAGCAAAACAAAATCAGTTGCCTATTTTTTCAAAACCACACATCACTACACTTTCAAAATAACTTTCAAAAACATTGAAAACCTTTTCAAAAGACATACACCTTTGTATACATCCCAACATGGATCATTACAAAGGTTGCCACCACATTGGCCTCTTTTCAAAACATTTTTTTTCAAACCCACACACAAAGCACCATTTCAAACAATTGAAAATCAAGGCAAGTTGATCTAAGAAAGTAACTAAGAGCCCATGGATAACCATGGATAGAAAGGGTGCTAATACCTTCCCTTTCTATAATCTACTCCCCGAACCCAAGAAAACATCTCAAATGTTTTTTGCTGTGCTTTTTAACCTTTCCTTAGGATAAAATAAAAAGTCGGTGGCGACTCTTGCTCAACCAAAACATTTGCGAAAACAAACGCAAAACTCAAGTCAGTTCTCCCACCGTATCACACCTAACATATCCAAGATTCTTGTGGAAAGAGGACTAACCATTTCGATCCATCATTTGGAAGAAAGACTCGTCGCTCCACTACTTTGTTTATTGTTTAGTTGGAAGTTAGACATAAACTTTTTTTCCTTATATAAAGGGTCTCGTGAGTTATACTTACTAAAATCTCTCAAGTTTAATTGGATACTCTCAAGATTAATTCTTTCGAACAAGACTAAGTTGTTTTTGACTAAACCTGTATGATTTCTGTAACACCTCAATTTAATAATTATTTATATATAATATTAATTAATTATTTGTATGAATTTATGGATAATTGATTTAATTGAATTATTCGATATGTATTATGTGTAGCGGGTTAGTCGGGTTGAATTGGTGAATTGTAGAATTATAGTTAGTTTTGGTGTCAGTCAGTAAATAATTATTTTATTAGTGATAATTATATAGAAATCATAGAAATATGGTAATTGGGTCTATTGGATAAAAAGGGAAGATTAATGTGGGGGTGTGTGTAGTAAGTCCAATAGTGATTATTGATAAGTGTAAATTGTAGCTATTTTTGGATATATTTTTTGTTGCACTTAACGACTTTTTGTTGTTAATATCATTGAATAAATCCGACTTTTGTGTAAATACATTTAGTTTGTGTTTTTATGTACATAGAGTACCGTTTGATGTTTTTCCATTCATTTGGTATGTATTGATGCGTATTTGGAGTATGAGCAATAAAGTATCAAAGACACGACTTCAAACGCGTGACTTTGAGCAACTCGTCAACGAATAAGGCTCAAAATAAAAGAATAAAAAAATCATCAATTTGTTTTATATTTTGTCATTTTTAGAAATATCATTGAATAAGCTTTTCAACGCTTCGAAACGGGCACAAATTGGATTTACGGTTCAAAAGTTATGGCCGAAACAGTGCAAAATGTTGTGCTGGTTTTTCAACTTATTGTCAGTTGTCGTCGGACGATGTTTTTTGGTTGCTGGGCGATCCTGGACTGTCAGAAATTCATATTTAGGGCCAAAAACACATTTTTTAGGTTATGTTTTGGGTATAAAACAACATTGGAGCTTGCATCTAGATGATCTGGAGTCGGATTTCTCATCAATCGCACTGAAAATCCATGAGATATTTGGTTTTTCTCCATTTCTTCTCTATATATTTCTCTATTTGTTGGGTATGTTTGTATATTTACTTTGAACATATATATATATATATATATATATATATATATATATATATATATATATATATATATATATATATATATATATATATATATATATATATATATATATATATATATATATATATATATATATATATATATATATATATATATATATATATATATATATATATATATATATATATATATATATATATATATATATATATATATATATATATATATATATATATATATATATATATATATATATATATTGATCATGGTGTTGTATAAAGCTTGTTTTACAAATCAATCTTTATGTCTATTTTGATCTTTTTGCTTTATGTTTGTATTTGGGTTGTTATGGACATATACGTCACAAATCTTAATTAAGGATTAATATCTATTAGTTTCTAGATTCTAGAGATAGATATAGAGCTAATATTCACTTTGGATGCTAAAGCTTAATGCCTCCTTGTGGTTGTAGTGCGTAAGACATTGCCGATAGAGTAATACGGTTGGTCTCGCGACTTGGTGTTAGACATAACCTTCATTGTGAGTACATCTCGTGGTGTCCGTGATAATTTTTACGAGTACAGTAGGTTGAGTGCAACTGATCAATAGGTTTAAGTTTGTGATGAGTAGTATAAATTCCTGCCTGTTAGGTTTCTCCTTTCTATTTAATGTATATATTTTATTGTCAATACTTTTTACCCTTTCCTTACAAACAAACCCATTTCAAACCAAACTCATAAACACAAGAATTTGTCGAACAATAATTTAATAATCAACCTTTGTGGACACGATAAATTCCAGGATAAATATTTCTAAAAATTTTGTTGTTGCTGCTACATCGCTCCAACAATTATTAGAGGTTGTAATTTGTAAGGGTTTAATAAAAAGAAAAGAAATAGTGTTAGTAAAGGGATTAGAAAAAGAGAAGAGAAAAGGTTTTAACGAGAAAAGAAAAGAAGAGCGAGAAAGAGGAAAAGGGCAATAACGCAAAGGTTTAAAGAATCTAACTAGAACAAAGTAAGGGTGAGTTTTATTTTGGTTATTGAAATTGTTATTAATGCATGATGGGTAATAAAATATGTTAGGATCAATTTCACTATTTTCGATGTTTTGAATTACTTAGGTTTTGATTGGGAATCCATGGAATTTATTTGTGATTGTGTTAGGATGTTTTATTTTAAACTATATGTTGTATGTATGTTTTAGTAGCTTAAATCGTGATAAATTGGACGTGAAAACATGTTTTGGGTGAAGAAAATCACATTGGAACTGTGTTGTCATCGCAAGATTTTCAGCAAAAATCGCAGAGAGCTCTTAGGGTGGTCAAGTCATTGAGTTTGGTACTCAGTGCATGGGAGCTCGCTTAGCACGGTTTCATGGGAACGAAAAAATAATTATTTTGTTGAGTTGTCTTGGGATTATGTATGCTTTTATTTTATGCAAATTTATACTTAATTTTCTTGAATTTAAACTGAATGTTTATATGGGTTTTGAAGGTTAATTGTTTATGTGATGTTTGTATGTTTGTAAATTAGTGATGAATCGTAATGACATTGTTGTGCATTATTGTTATGTGTTATTATGATGTTTTGGAGCAGTTACACTATGAAATGATTTGTATGTCAGTATTTCATGAGTATGGGTTGTATGTGCAAATGTGTGGTAATTCATGTGTGATGAATTATTGAAGATATGCATGGATGTTAAGATTAAAGAATGGTCTTAAATTCATATGGTTGTTGTAATTGCACATGTATCATTTGTGTAAAGAGGCAATGCTTGTTAGTTTTGTGGGAGCTAGTGACTTGTCTTAAACCTAGAGAGCGGTTTGAAAGCTTAGAGAACAAACTTTTGATATGTTATCAGTTTAGAGAATGAGCCCTATTTAAAGTAACAACTGAAAAATTATAACAAGATATTGGTACCACATGTATGAGTATTTCATTTGAGTTTCATCGATTCGTATTGCGTTGTTATCATAATATGAAATTATGTGCACTTTGTGAAATTGTTGTGTTTTGTTAAATTGTGAATTGTGATCGGATATACTTGTGAAAGATATTAGAATTTGGGTGATGTTTTGTTTTATAAAGCGTTGAAGCGTGAGAATATCTATATATATGCAAGCATGTTATACATTATGTATTATTATATGATTTCGATAATTATGTGAAATTCTCACTCTTCTGCTGGAATGATGTTTAATACGAAATCACTCAGGTAATGAAGGATATAATTGCTTTGGCAAGAGTGAAGATGAAGAAGCTATCTTTATTTGATTTTTGTATTTATTTTGGGTTTAGTCATGCTCTTATCATGTAACACTGGGTAAACGTTTCAATTTATGTTTTAAAGAGATACCTATGTACTCTATTTATTTTGTGATGATATTGAGTAATATGTGGAACTGGCAATTATGCCTAAGCCATTTAAAAGAATTGATTATGAGACTTCAATATTATGTTTATTGAATGGATATTATTCTGCTTCTACATGCTATATGAAAGTGTATGAGAAGCATGAATGTAAATAAGTGTTAATTGAGCATGACAAGTTATTGTGATGTGTGGAGCATGTGTCACACCCTTGTTTTGAAAGGCATTTTTAATTACTCTAATTTATGACGTAATATATTATAGGGTTTTAGAGGGTGTTATAATAATGGTATCAGAGCATGGTCGGTCATTTGATCAAGTTGTTATTGTGTTTATTCTCTTTTATACTCGATATACGTATGTGACACTATCGGTATTGTTTGTTCTAACAAGGATTTGTTGGTTGAAATTCTAAGAATAATGGTTGGAGGAAAGAATGATGACGCGATTGTGGAAGTTTTGGAAATGCTAGCTGGAGCAATTGGGCAGAAGCCACACGTCAATGTGAATGCTGGGAGAAAAATTGATGATGAGTTATATGATTTAGGAAAGTTTCAGAGGAACAACCCGTCAATTTTTAAGGAAGCGCATGAACTGTACAAGGCACAAGTATGGCTGAAAGCGGTTAAGAATATCTTTCGAGTCATGAACTATTCAGAAGCAACTAAGGAGGGTAATGCTGCATTTATGCTCTAGCAAGTAGGCATGGTGCCACCCGACCTTTGGGTATTTACGTGTCATATTGTGCAGAGTATAATTAACACATCCTTTTGAGAGTTTCGAAGAAAGGCACGAATGGGAAAAGAGTTTGAATTGGTTGATGTTTTTTACCTTGAAAAAAGGATTTAAAACTTGTTAGTTGTTTTATGCATTTTCCAAAGAAAAAGGTTTTAGTCTTAAGGATGCAAAAGGAAAGAAAAACATCTAAGGGAAACTATCTAGCTCTATTCCTAATATTATCATACAACAATTGATTCTATAGTTGAGTTTTTAAAGGGAAATATCTACCTATGTTTGCATGCATGGATTACAATCACAATGTCTAATTTGCATCAGAAACGAAACAAGTGAATCCTATGGGAACATAGAAAGTTATAATGAAAAGCACAAGCGTAAGTGCAATCAAACAAAGTTGAGTCGAAGCCAAAAAAAATCGAGTGTGAGATAATAGAAAACAATAGAGTCTGAGGGATCTCAAAGTGGGAGTAAGGAACTCTTTCCACTAGATTTGCTCGAGCACTGACATCGAGTAACAACTCAGAGCATCAGCATTTGATGAAACATGAGCTAACATCGTCGAAACGAATGACAAAAAATGTAGGATGATTACTGTCCATGTCTTCCAATTTATTTGACTCAATACACAATAATGGGCACAGTTCAAAGCATCAACGTATAAAGTGAGCTAAGAACGACACTGACTAGAATTCGTGGAGGATGATTGCGGGACTTCTGTTCCACTTTATTTGACTCGATAGAAAGCACATAATAAATAGAAATTGGGAGGGAAATGAGATTTTCCTCTTTTGAGGTCTTTTGCACACAAGCAAACACAAACATTTCCTTATTTAAGGACTTTGCGCAAACAAGAATTGTTGGATTAAAATATGCAACGTCAACCTTAGGGATTCGAAGGGCTTAACATCCCCCCATGGGCGCCTACACAGATGTGTTAGGTGTGCTAGGTAGGCCCCTTGCTGGATTCTCTATAAGGAAATCGAGTTTCACCTTTGCTACAAGCAATTGCTTTTAGCACAGTGGTAAGAACTTGATCCAATTTACGTGGTATCAGAGTAAAGTCATGGGCTCGAATCCCGCTGGCTGACACTAGGGGGGGGGGATTGTTGGATTAAAATATGCAGCGTCAACCTTAGGGATTCGGAGGGCTTAACATCCCCCCATGGGCGCCTACACAGGTGTGTTAGGTGGGCCAGGTAGGCCCCTTGTTGGATTCTCTATAAGGAAATAGAGTAGCACCTTGGCTACAAGCAACTGCTTTTAGCATAGTTTTAAGCACTTGATCCAATTTATGAATTTCTAGAACATAGTTTGATTCTACAACCCTCGTAAGAGTTTTGATGATAACAAACACAAAGAACAAATATGCACTCTAAAATTATGTTCTATTTTATAGAGAAGTTCTGACGGGAGCAGATCAGAAGTTAAGCTGCAAGGTTGTTCCTGTTGTGAACGTAGACTCTTCTCACAATGTTCTGATGAATGAATATCATAATTTGCACTAAGATAAAGATGCTTTAACTCTGAATGGAAGTCTAATGCTGAAAACAAGACCTTATGATTCCGACCTTCCAAGTTCTTAAGAAAAGCAGCAAACAAATTCCTTAATGTTTTCAAGCGTTACTATTTATCAAAGTTTTATCAATTGCAACGACTACAAACAGACAAGGATCTTCTAATTGAGGAAAGTGAATTAACTTCCAATTATCATGTTTCCATTTTCACAAGATTGTTGCGCCTATTTAAACAAGGGATAAGGTTAAATCTTTCACGATTTACAACACTGCAATTCATAATCTTTCAACGCTACTACTGCTTATTCATATTATTCTCTAAATTGTATAATACATCACAAGTTTGTGATACTGTTTTTGTAACGAAAAACATATTGTACACTACTTTATTCTTACTTTTGTTAGTGAAATTCCTTAAGATAAACCGGGTTGTGGTTGTACTCAAGAAGGCTTTGGCAGTTGTCAAAGTGGATTTGTAATCATTTTGATTGGTGAATTAAGACCTCGTTGGAGACAGTTGAAATCACCTTGGCGGGTGGACTGGAGTAGTTTGAGATCTAACGAACCAGGATAAAAATCATCGTGTCATTTGCAGTGATTTTTTATGATCCCAATTCAACCCCCCCCCCCCCCCTTCTTGTGTTTTTCAATTATTCAATTGGTATCAGAGCGCCTGATTCTGAGTTCAAGCACTTTAACATGTTAGTACAAGATCCAAGCTAAGAAAAACACTATGGTTCAGAACATCAACAACGACTATCAAGATGATAAAGACAATATCAGCGACAAACCTCCAATATTTGATGGAGAGAACATTGACTACTGGAAAGACTGAATTGAAAGCTTCTTTCTGGCTCATGATGTTGATCTCTAGGATATGGTAATTGATGGGTACATGCATCCTATGGACGAAAGTGGTCAGAAGAATGATAGAAAAAGAACGTCTGATCATCAAAAGCGTGACTTCAGAAATCGTCACAAGGCCAGAACGATTCTCCTGAGTGCCATATCATATTTAGAGTATGAGAAGATCACAAACAGAGATACTGTTAAAAACATGTTTGATTCTCTGAGAATGACGCATGAAGGCAACATGCAAGTAAAAGAAACCAAAGCCCTTGGGCTCATTTATAAATACGAAGCCTTCAAGATGGAAGAAAGTGAAACCATGGAAGCAATGTTCTCAAGATTCCAGATTATAGTTGTTGGGCTGGGAGTTCTGGATAAAGGGTATTCAACTGATGATCATGTAAAGAATATCATCATAAGTCTACCAAAGCAATGGAGGCCCATGGCCACTACTCTCAAGCTGGCAAAAGATCTTAACAAGATATCTCTAGAAGAACTTGTCAGCTCACTCATAAGTCATGAGATAGAGTTAGAAGATGACGAGCCTCATAAGAAAGGGATGCTTTTAGACCTAAAATCTAACAAAAAATATGATTCTAATGTTTTGCAGGCTATGGAAGAAACCTCTGGTGGATCCTCACCAGAAGAAGATGAATTGTCTCTTCTCTCTAGAAGAGTCAATCAACCATGGAAGCAGAGGCAAAGGAAGTTTAGAAACTCCAAAAGAACAAGGAATCAGAATGAAGCATCCTCTGGATATATAAAGTCTGAATCTTCTTCTGGTCACAAAGTCTGAATCTTCTTCTGGACACAGAAAGTCAAGAAACAAGGACATTGTCTGCTACGAGTGTAATGAACAAGGGCACTACAAAAGCGATTGTCCAAGGCTTCAGAAGGAGAAACCCAAAAAGAAGTTCTTCAAGGAGAAGAAGAAAAGTATCATGGCAACATGGGATGACTCAGATACTTCAGACGCAGACACTGAATCAGAAGATGAAAGAGCCAACATTGCTCTTATGGCCAACGTGACAGAAGATAGTGAATCATCTGGGTCAGAATCAGAGTCAGACAGATAAGAGGTATTTCCTGACTTTACTGTAAACTTTACAAAAGTTGAATTAGGAGAAAGTCTGAGTGAAATTCTTGAAAGATATCATAAGCTTCGAGTCAAATTCAAGAACCTGAAAAAGGATCTAGTTTCTGACTCTGAAGAAACTGAGAATCTGAGATTAAAAAATTCTGAGTTAAAATAAAAAATTTCAAAACTTGAAAATGATTTACAAAACACTCAGAAGGAAATAATCTCAGAGGTTCCCAGTAACTCTTATAAGATCATAAAGGAATATGATCATAGCTTTCAATTTTTTTTGGCTAAAAACATAGATAGAAGCAATATGGCTTCAACGATCTACGGAGTTAGAAGAAATGGCAGAAAAGGTATAGGATACAAAGGTAAAGTATCCCAACCTAAGAAAGTCATGGACTTAGTTATTAAACGCACACTTTTAAAATCTCACTTTAATTATGGGCACACACGTGACTTGAAATATACCAGTAATGAGTTTTCTGCTAAACCAAAATTCAAACAAAATTTTGGTAACACTAACAAACAAGGACCCAAAAAGATATGTGTACCTAAGGACAAAATTATATACGTAGCAGATATCTTTGACAACAAGACTAAAACACCAATCATGGTACCTGGACTCTGGATGCTCTCGACACATGACGGGAAGAAAGCATATGTTCCAAAGTCTAGAACTTAAATCTGGAGCCTATGTGAGTTTTGGAGGCAATAAGAAAGGGAAGATCATTGGCTCTGGAACTGTCGGTAACGGTAACCTCCCTTCTATTATTAATGTTTTGTTAGTAGATGGATTAATGCATAACTTGTTATCCATAAGTCAATTAAGTGATAACTCTTATGATATAATCCTTAATCAAAATTCATGTAAAGCTGTAAGTCAGAAAGATGGATCTATCCTATTTAATGGAAATAGGAAGAACAACATTTACAAAATAAAACTTTCTGAACTAAAAAGTCATAACATAAAATGCCTTCTATCTGTTAACAGCGAGCAATGGGTCTGGCACAGAAGATTGGGGCATGTTAGTATGAGAAGAATATCTCAGATTAACAAACTCAATCTGGTCAGAGGACTTCCTAATCTGAAGTTCAGCTCAGATTCTCTGTGTGAAGCATGTCAGAAAGGAAACTTTGCAAAATCTCCTTTTAAAGCAAAAAATGTTGTTTCTACCCGCTGACCATTAGAACTTCTACACATAGATCTATTTAGACCAGTGAAAATTGCATCCATTAGTGGAAAGAAGTATGGGTTAGTGATCGTAGATGACTATATAAGATTGACACGGGTAAAGTTCTTAAGACAAAAGGACGACTCAAATTCTGTGTTCGTTGCGTTCTGTAACCAATTCCAGAATGAGAAAGATCTTAGAATTGTCAAAGTCAGAAGTCGTCATGGTGGAGAATTTGAAAACAAAAAATTTGAAATATTTTTTAATGAGAATGGCATCTCTCATGATTTCTCTTGTCCTAGAACTCCCCAACAAAATGGAGTTGTAGAATGAAAGAACAGAATTTTACAAGAAATGGCCAGAACCATGATCAACGGGACTAACATTGCTAAGATATTTTGGGCAGAAGCAATTAACATAGCGTGTTACATTCATAATAGAATCTCCATAAGACCTATTCTAGATAAGACTCCATATGAATTGTGGAAGAACAGAAAGTCCAACATTTCATATTTCCATCCTTTTGGATGTATTTGTTTTATGCTTAACACCAAAGAACATCTCAACAAGTTTGACTCTAAAGCACAAAAGTGTATTATGTTAGAATACTATGAACACTCAAGAGGCTACAGATTATACAATACAGAAACCCAGATTGTAGAAGAGTCAATCAGTGTTAGATTTGATGATAAGCTTGGTTCTCAAAAGTAAAAGCAGAATGAACCTCTTGCAGATATAGAAGTTCAGTTCACAAGTACTGAAGGTAATTCATCAGAAGTTCCGAACAAAGACTTACAAACAACATCAGCAGGAAATGTCACAAGCAATACAACAAAATCTGAAGAACCTATCCAGAAAAGACTATCCAGAAACAACCTAGCTAACACTGAAGATAAAATTCTAGGAAAGAAGGAAGATCCAATCAGAACATGATCAACATTCAGAAATTCTGAAGAGTCCCTCATGGCATTGGTATCAATGATTGAGCCAACCACCATTGATGAATGTCTTCTAGACAACGACTGGATACTGGCTGTGCAGAAGGAGTTAAATTAATTCACCAGCAATGACGTATGAGATCTAGTTCTCAAACCAAAAGGGTTCAACGTCATTGGAACAAAGTGGGTATTCAGAAAAAAAACTGAATGAACAGGGAGAAGTAATCAGAAACAAGGCACGACTGGTTGCAGAAGGTTATAGTCTTCAAGAGGGGATATACTATCCAGAAACCTTTGCTCCAGTCTCCAGGTTAGAATCTATCAGACTCTTAATTTCTTTTGTTGTACATAATGGCATCACTCTCTATCAAATGGATGTCAAAAGTGAATTCTTAAATGGGTACATTGATGAAGAGGTTTATATGCACCAACCCCCTCGGTTTGAAATTTTCAAACATCCAGAATATATTTTCAAACTAAAGAAATCACTTTATGGTCTGAAACAAGCTCACAGAGCTTGGTATGAAAGACTTAGTAGTTTTCTGTTAGAAAAGGAATTCACCAGAGGGAAAGTGGACACAACCTTGTTTTTTAAGAAATTTAAGAATGACATTTTAGTTTGTCAAATTTATGTAGATGATATAATATTTGTATCTACTAAAGCTTCTCTTAGAAGAGAACTTGCTAAGTCTATGCAGGAAGAGTTTGAAATGAGCTTGATGGGAGAACTCAAATTATTTATGGGCATTCAGATCAATCAAACTTTAGAATGAACCTACATACACCAGAGCAAATACGTTAGAGAACTTCTGAAGAAATTTGACCTATCAGAGTTTAAGCCATCCAAGACTCTAATGCATACCACATTCATTATGGAAAAGGAATAGGTAAGTAAAAAGGTAGAACAGAAGATCTACAGAGGTATGATTGGTTCTCTCTTATATCTTACTGCTTCAAGGCCTGACATTTTATACAGTGTATGCTTATGTGCCAGATTCCAATCAGATCCTAGAGAATCTCACTTAACATTTGTTAAGCGAATTTTCAAGTATCTGAAAGGTACTACTAACCTGGGTTTGTTTTAAAGAAAAACCAGTGAATATAATTTAGTATAGTACTATGATGCTGACTTCGTTGGAGACAAAGTAGAAAGAAAAAGCACTTCTGGAAGCTGCCAGTTTCTGGGGGATAATCTGATATCATGGACCAACAAGAGGAAATCCATAATTGCTTTGTGAATAGATGAAGTTGAATACATAGCAGCTGCTGGATGTAGCACACAGATGCTCTGGATGAAGATTCAGCTTGAAGACTTCAACATATTTGAGAGTATTCGTTGATAATACTTATGTAATATACTTATCTAGAAATACAATTTTTCATTCTAGGGCTAAGCATATAGAAATAAAACATCATTTTATTAGGGACTGTATTCAGAAAGGAATCCTTACATTAAAATTTATTGACACAAACCATCAATGGGCTGATGTCTTTACTAAACCACTTTCTGAAGATAGGTTTAATTTCATTCTAAAACATCTCAGCATGAAATTATGTCCAGAATAAGAGTTTTATTTATATATTCTTTAACCCTCAAAATTTTATGTTTTCTTTGTTAACATCTGATCAACTAGTCTTCAGAAGTTAGAAGAACAGTTGCATGAGAATCTATCTAAGAAGATCTGAACGGTTCATTTCAAAGATAGAGGCGTGCAATTCACACTATCAACATTTTCCATCCTCTCACAAGCTTCCTTCTAAGGCTGAACACGCGTTCAAATTCTGAAGGGTCTAAGGCTTTGATTGGGTGCATTGAGACACATGTCATTGATAACTATTTCTTATCTCCACGCCATCCCATATTTTAGGCATTCATAATTGCTGTGTAATCATTAATTTGTTTTCTCTTTCTTATTGATTAAGTTTTCAAATAGATTATAAATACACAATCACTATCACTTTCACTTCTTATCGCATCTATTTTTCTCTCTACTTTTCGTTTGCAAAAACTCTTTTTCTCAGAAATCTCAAACAGTCAGTGTGAACACTGACATCTTCTTCAAGCGCTAAAAATCTTCAATGTGCTCCTGGTTCATCATCAACAGCAGAACAATATGAAGAACCAATTTGAACCTTTCTTACTCCAATTGATCTTCTTGAATTTCTCTGTGAGCTTATCATCGACTCTGAAAGCTTGAAGGAGAATGGGTTTGATCTTTCTGCAGATGTAACTGCTCAAGGTTGGAACATGTATTTCGATCATCTTCTAGGCCCACTGTTCCCAATTCTGGTAAAAGAATTTTGGATTCATGCAACCTCCTCTAATCATCAAAAGACATCTTATGTAATGGGGAAGAAAATTGCAATTACTGAAGATTTGATTGGAAAGCTTATTGGTTACAATGGTGGGGGAATTAGGTGCAATGACATGGTTGAGAAATGTTCTGACCTAAAAGCCATATCAAGAGTTATCTTTACTTCTGGACACACATCCAACAAGATTAGAGATCTGAAGGACTACTACTGAATCTGGGCTAAGATCATTTTGGGCTGTATAAACCATAGGAAGCCAACAAGCTCTCTTGACTACATCAATATTGATCAACAGTTTCTGCTATTTTTCATTTCAAAGAAGACAAGAATAAACCTTCCTCACTTGTTTTTCAGTCCTCCGAGAACAAGCGTGAAGGAAACAAGAGAAGAAGAAAGGACCAAAAGGGATTGGATACCTCTGGGCAAGTTAATTTTTGATATTCTGACTGAGAATAGATTAATAGAGCATCTGACAGAAGCTCAGCAGATAAGCATGTTGGAGGCATGTGATGGAAAACCCCTTAATGCCAAGAATCTGAAAAAGATAAAGATTATTGACAGCATTAAGAAGGATCCAACCATTGCTACACATGAAGTCATCATGACAAGGAGAATACCTATGAAAGATTTTCCTCTATTTTCTGAGATTGATGCTTCACCAGAAATAGTAGTCAGATACTTAGAAGCATGCAAGAAGTATGGAACTGCTCTAGAACTTAATATTCATGATCTGCATCAGCATCCTCCAGATGTTGTCCTAAAGAAGTCCAGAAAGAGAAAAACTGCAGGAGAAGGATCTTCTTATAGGACTCCAAAAGATGCTAAAAAGAAAGGTAACACTTCTTTTATTTCTGTTGTAGAATCAGTAGTTCTTCCAACATCAGAAACACCCTCCTCTTAACCAATAGAAGATCTCTCACCTCAAACATTTGAAGATTTTGATATAGAGTTTGATCCTCCTGTAACTCTAGAAAACATCCTAAATTAACCTCACTCTCCCAATCCACATCTAGAACAAAATCAGTCAGAACTTGATAAAGTTCTTTCTGATATTGATCTATTTGATCAAGCCTTTCAAACTCCTCAACCAGAAAATCCAAACCTTCAAACTCCCCAAACATAAAATCTAAACTTCCAAACCATTCACCCAGAAAATTCAAACGCTACCGCTAATCAACCAGAAGATTCTTACAAAGACACTGATACCACCACACCAATTCCTGGAATCATAGAACCTCTCATGGTTCGACAACCTCTCTACATTCTAGACATTCCAGAAATTCCATCACCTTATCATTCCACTCCACCAAACACACCTCGATCACCAATCATCATTTCTGATTCGCCTACTGCATCTCCTATTAACTGTCTAGATGATCACCTTATAACAATCATTAACTTAGAAGCGCTGGACCACCTGGCTTTAACCTCTCACAAAATTGCCATTCCCAAACCTAAACCAACTATAACCAATGCAGATGTTGGTAGAAACTTATTGATTTTTGAAACAGAATTAATGGAATGGGTTAACTCTTTGAAGCAAGCAAGTTTAGAAAATCCAAATCCTACTGCTTCTGATTCTCACTAGAATCGGTTCAAATGATGGTTCAACTCAAAATCCCAGAAGCTCAAAGAATTAAGCTATGAACTAGCTCAACAAAACTTTTGTGATCAGCTTAAACCTTTCAAGAATCAAGTTCTGAGCCACTGGGAAAGGAAATCTATCCTTCTGCTGGACAATGCTCCCTGGAAAGAGCACCAACCTTCAGAAGTTATTGAACCATGCTTTGAATATCTTCCTCTGGATGTTATTCAATAAAAGGAAAAAGAAACTGAAGAAGCCACTGAATCAAAAAATGCTACATAGTTTTCTGATAAACTTGCATCTTCTGTGGATACACCAACTTCATGTTTGGTTATGCAAACTCTGGAAGAGTTAAAGAAAGAGAATTTAGTAATAAAAGAAGGATTGGACAAGCAAGAAGACACGAGCAAAGAAATCAAGGAAATGCTGGGAAAACAAGAGGAACCAAGCACTCAGATTAAGAGCTTGTTGGAAGCGTTGTTCACACGACTTCCCCCTCATCAATCTTAAATTTTTTATAACTTTTTTTCTGCATTCACTATCTTGTTTTATTTGGCTCTGAAAATTTTATTGAAATCTGTTTTAATATGAATCACTTTTTTTACTCGAAATATTAGTGATTATATTGCTTTTTGATTCCTGAAAAAAATGGGGAGAACGTAAGATATTTTCAATAACAGTATATCGGGACAAGGTCTCAAACATTTTGAATATCATAACTTCTCGTTTTTTGTTCTGAGAGCAAAACAGGAACAAAACTCTGAAGAAGACATAAGGAGATGCATCAAAAGCTCTGATCAGAATGAACTTCAGGGAAGTAATTCATCTTTATCTGAGTACTTAACTCATAGGGAGACTCTCTAATGCTTTATGTTCTATCTATTTTTATTGAAAAATCCTAGTTTTTGTCATCATCAAAAAGGGGGAGATTGTTAGAACATAGTTTGATTCTACAACCCTCGTAAGAGTTTTGATGATAACAAACACAAAGAAAAAATATGCACTCTAAAATTATGTTCTATTTTGTAGAGAAGTTCTGACAGAAGCAGATCGAAAGTTAAGCTACAAGGTTCTTCCTGCTGTGAATGTAGACTCTTCTCAGAATGTTACGATGAATGAAGATCATAATTTGCCTAAGAGAAAGACGCTTTAACTCTGAACGGAAGTCTAACGCTGTAAACAGGACCTTATGATTCTGACCTTCCATGTTCTGAAGCAAAGTAGCAAACAGATTCCTTAATGTTCTGAAGCGTTACTATTCATCAAAGTTGTATCAATTGCAACGGCTACAAAAAGACAAGGATCTTCTAATTGAGGAAAGTGCATTAACTTCCGATTATCAAGTTTCCATTTGCACAAGATTGCTGCGCCTATTTAAACAAGGGATAAGGTTAAATCGTTCAAGATTTACAACATTGCAATTCATAATATTTCAATGTTGCTGCTGCTTATTCATATTATTCTCTAAATTATGTAATACATCACAAGTTTGTGATACTGTTTTTGTAACGAAAAACACATTGTACACTACTTTGTTCTTACTTTTGTTAGTGAAATTCCTTGAGATAAACTGGGTTGTGGTTGTACTCAAGAATACTTTGGCATGTGTCAAAGTAGATTTGTAATCAGTTTGATTAGTGAATTAAGACCTCTTTAGTGAGAAGTGAAATCACCTTGGCGGGTGGACTGGAGTAGTTTGAGATCAAATGAACCAGAATAAAAATCATCGTGTCATTTGCAGTGATTTTTTAAGATCCCAATTTAACCCCTCCTTCTTGTGTTTTTCAATTCTTCAAGAATGCCTTCTAAAGGTCTTTAAAAAAGATTTTTCCACCTAAAGTATGGACTCCCAGTCATGCATCTCTATTCCTACTTCTCATGGCAAGGAAAGCGATAAATGATGGGGAAAATAAACCATAATCAATATAATACCAAATGAACAAGAGTTCGTAGCAAGCAAGCAAAATCAGAGAAACCTTGAAAACTTCGTGTAGGCTAGCATCAACAAACAAAATGGTCAGCAGTCGTGCGCTCGACATAAGCACCAAAGTATCGACAATGTGAAAATAAATCACATGTGCAAGGTGCATTAGACACATCCATGCAACAAATAGTACACCTGCACAAAAATTCACATCCAGACAAAAACACAAGAAGTGTATATATCTCATAGAATGAGACTCAAAATAAATCACGTCGAAAGCAAACTCGAATCAACAAAGAAAGTGAAATACAAATGCTTTTCAATTGAATATCAAATTATTAATTAAACGATTAAATTCTCTCTTAAAATGCCTTGCACAAGTTAAAAAACACATTAGTAATAACAAGGAGGCATAATCATAATCACAAATTAAATCAAGATTAAAATGTGAAGAAAAATGATTCAAACAAGCATCGGAACATCAATATTAAAAACCAGGCAGCATTGTCGTCGAAACATGAAACGTGCAAAATGTCGATCGGAAATCGTCACAACTTGACATAAATGTCGTCTAAGTGCCAAAACAAAGTGCCTTTAGCATTAACCATTAATGAAAACACGCCTTATGCTCAACTTACTGAAATCGGGCAACATTGCGCCGTATCACAAAATCATCCAAAAAATCGTGTCGATAACGATTAACTCAACACCAACGGTCCATAAATGCATAAACATGCAAGAATAAGCATCAAACAACATTTGAAATGTGATTTGCAATGCGTTTATATTTTTCGGGCAGCAACATGTACATGAACCGGTATTGGTCAAAATCGTATTTGAAAATCACAAATGTAGACGCAAAAGCTTTTACCGATTCGAGTTATGTCGCTTAGAAATCACAAACGCTTGTAAACAATTAAATCCGCATTCAAACAATGATTCCAAGCCACAAATAACATTAATAAGGTGTTAATGAAATTTATCGAATTTGATGTTTTCAATGTCAGAAAAGTGAATTAACAACAAATTAATCCAAAAATTACATTAACTGATGAACACAAAATTTATTCTCCACAAAATTCCTCAATCACACATTTAGATCCAAAACTCGGTATTCAAAATCAACATTAATTTTATTGATTTAATTCAAGATCTAAATCGATTAGGTCATTATTCAACGAATTCCACACTTCAAAATCATCATCAGTTATAGAATCAAGTGTTTCTCACAATTTCAAAAATTCAACTCAATTCATGAAATGATAAATTCAATTCAAATCAACACAAAATCAATTAACTCCAAAAGTATTTAAATCAAGAGATTACCGAAAGAAGATCGAAGAAGCAAATCAGAGGATGAAGATAAGATATACGCGGAAGAAGAATGAATGATCGGAGGGAGATCAAAGAAGATCTTGATCGAAGGTGAATTTCAATCAGAAACTAACGCGTGAAGGAGGGAGTCTCGATGCCAGGATGAAGAGGTCGGCGATTGATGGTGACCGGTGAGGAGCAGCGGTGACACACAGTGGTTCTAGGAGGAGAAGAGGGAGTATGTTGAGGTTGTTGAGAAAGAGAGAGAGAGAGAGAGAGAAGATAAAGTTCTTAAGGTTTTTGTGATTTGATTCTTGAAGTTCTTGAGGAAGTTGAGAGTATTGAGAGAGTTTTTTTTAGTTTGATTTGAGAAATTGGAAGTTATGAGTGTAATTGTGTTTGAAATTTGAAGTTAAAAAATATATAGTCTTGGCTCCAAACTTGAATTTTCGGCTTATTTTGAGCACAGTGCGAGATCGAACCCCAAGCTCATGACATACAGTGTGAAATTCTGACGCGCGGCCTGAAACAAAAATGTTGATGATGAAATTTTTGACGCGGATCCGAAAGAATCTTCTTGTTACGGTAAAAACTGAGCAAGTTATGGTGCTCTGAACAGCAAGAAATCGATGTAAAAATTTAGAATGCAGATTTTTTCAGCTTATTTTGTGTACGACGCACGAACAAATCACAATCTCATGATGTTCGATTCTAAATCTGAACGAGCAACTTAAAATAAAATCGCCGGCAACGAAATTCATGACGTCGTGCCAAAAGAATCACCCTGATACAATAAAAATAGAGCGAGTTATAATTTTTGAATAGCGAGAAACAGTGGACTTATTTTGACGTCTTGAAAATTTTAGCTTATTTTTTTATGTGCACTTTGGGAAGCAAGCCACAAATTGAAGCCTTCGAAGCACAATCCAAACTCGAGACCTTAAGAAAAGTTATAGTTGATAAAATTCTTGATCTCAAGCTTCGAGAATCGTCCCAATACAGTAAGTATTTAGAAAGTTATAAATTTTTCAACATCAAGAAACGGTACGTTAGGAAACCATTTCGGGGTGCAATTTTCTCTGGTAATTCTCACTTTCGGAGATCTTCTACAAAGAATTAACTTTTGACCCGAACATACGAACCGAAGATAAAATCCAGGAGAAATATTTGCCAATGAACCATCCAAAAAAGTCGATCCCGGCGAAAGTTATGAATTTTTGAACATCTTAAAAACAATTGTTCAACATGCTATTTTCACGGTATTTTCACTGTATAACTTCAAAGTACTTGCACATTCAGAGATCTTTCTGAATGAATTCTCTTCCGAGCCAATCACGAAAATTGAAGAAACTATCAAGATAGTTAAAATTCTATAAGAACCGCTCGAAGATGATCTTCTAGTCAGAAGTTATGAGTTTTTAAGCATCCGAAAACCAGTGAACTAACAAGTCCACTGTATAATGCATTTCAAGTATTTTGCGCTTAAGAAAATCTTCCTTACAAAAATAGCCTTCAACCTGAACATATGAACTAAAGAAGATCTCAAGGTGGTTCTGAAGACTGAAGAATCATTCCCAAACCATTTCCAGTCTCAAGTTATGAATTTCTGAGCTTGAAATACACAATACTAAATTTATGTTTGTACTATCTCAAATCGATTGAAACACTCGACTTTCTACGTAATTCAAAGTGTGAAAAGACACATAAGAGCTTGATATGATAATGAATTAAGTAATCCCAGATTGGATAACTTGGAAATCATGCAGGGTGCATTTAAATGTTGAAAACCCCGAGTTCTGCTTCACAGTGTTGCTTAACAGAACAATAATCTTTCACAGGTCTTTTCATAGATAAAACCCTTGATTCCATGAGTCTAGAACTTATGACACGTGTTTATGCATGTGATGATGAAGTATAAGCCAATTAAGATTAAAATGAAGAAGGTGAATTTTGGGGTATAACAAATGCACGAGATAAGTTATGGATAGATATTGTAAGTGGAATTTTTTTTTAATTTTTGTTGATTGAATAGTTGAATTATATAGAAATTAGTGGTGGAGTAATTAACATTAAATATTAGATAATATATTAAATAAATTTTTGGAAAGAGAAAAGAAAAAATGTCATTAAAAACTATTTAGGCGGAATTTTACTCAAAATTTGGCCCTAAGTGTGTATTCTACTTTAACATATTAAGCATTTGTACATTTGATTTAAAATGATATATTTAAATTCTGTTTCATATTTCTTAATTTTTGTGTAAAAAATGATACACACAGGTTAGTAGATTTATAATGATATGCTACATACCAGTGAAAATGATACATGTAAAAAATGAAATTTAACCCCTGGGTTATTACTTAAAGTAGAGGTCTTATAACCTCGGTCTTTAAATAAAATTGAGAGGTATATGGCGTGCACAACAAAATTTAAAAAATAAAAATATGCAGCAGTTAAGGATCGAACATACCACCTTTTAAATTATAACCTCAGTCTTAAAAATACTAAGGTGTTAAGTGATAGTTTTTCATGTCACCATTTGTTACCTCGTCTAGTTAGCCGAAGTTAAATTCATTTTGTGATCGACGTTATATGTATTATTTATAGTAGTGTCACATGCCATTAAATTCACATAAGTCTAAATGCATAAGATCAAACATGATGGTATTTCTTTCAATGGAAAGGTTTCTTAATCGTTTTAGATTTAATACATATTTTATATTTTTCAAAATTATTAACATCACATAAAATTAAACTTCATTTAGTTTATCTTTTCATAATGCAAATACTAATGCGGACTAATCTATTATGCCACAAAGAAACTGATTCAATCATATAAGCATAAATATAAACTTTCTTAATAATTTTGACAATAGTACAAGGCTTACCCATTTTCTAAGCAAAATGACTCTTTCCCACAAATACACCATTACATGTCAAGATTGACTTGCTCGATTCATACAAAGATTTAATACCCGATTTTCTCAAAAGATCGCTACTAATAAGGTTTCTATTAATTCCAGAAACATGAAGTAAATTAATAAGAGTAAATTTATTATCATAAGTGAAGATGAGTTTTACGGTTCTTATTCTAACGACCATCGAAGATCCTTCATTTCCCATTTGAACCTCTTGTCCATCGGTGATTTCATAGGTTTTGAATATTGTTTTGCCATGGGAAATATGGACATTAACACAAGTATCTTGCCACCATATTTTTACCTTGCCATTGATCACCATAAATTGGCTCACATAGAAATTTTGTTATCACCAGCTTGAATAACATTTGCCATATTTTGTGATATCTTATTCTTGCAATCTTGAGCATAATCATTGTTTCTCCACACACATATAGCCGCCTTTGAGGCCTTCTGATCCACCATAATTCTTGAACTTATTTTGATTCTTTTTAGGACCAAGATAGTTCTTATTACCATCTTGGCCTTAGAATATCCAACAGTCTCAAATTTGTCTCGATCTTTCAATTCCTACTCTTTTTGAATATGTTTCTAGATTCGCTCGAGTGAGAAGTTTATGAAATTGTGAAGCAACTTTTTTCTATAGCTTTTCTAGAAAATGTCAACTTCACAATGTTTGCACCAACTTGGAAGACTTCAATATCGATCTTCACAACTGTCAGTTTATTTACAAGAACATATAACTTATGCACTTGTGCAAGTATATGATTTGAACCAACATTTTAAAATCAAAATACTTTTAAATCATAAAAATTTTAGTACCTTTCTCCTCAACGGTAAATTTGAACTCGAGTGCCTTTCAAAATTTTCCTTCCCTATTGGGTGTCTGTGTAGAGGTCATTGAGACGATCAAATAGTGTGTTTAGAATGTGTCCATGACCCAAGAATTTATCCTACTCTCAGTTCTTTCATTATGCCATGAGTATCTCGAAATCATTATCTTACAATTTTAGAATTGGTGTCAATTTAGGATCCAAGACAAAAAAGTTCTTCAAGGAAGTCAAGAGTAAGATCATCTTGCCTTTCTAGTGAGTGAATTTTGTCCCATCTAAACGGTCCAACAACACAAGGTCTTTGTTCATCACTTTGATGCTTGAAATAGAAGCCCTGGATGCCATTATTTGAGATACTAATAAACCGTTAGATATTGATTCTAAGTTAAATGGATCAAGGATAGAATCATGCATATGATCACTTTCTTAATAGTATTTCAAGTATTCTATAAAATTTCTCAAAGTCTGCATGCAGGAATACTCAAGATAATTCAACTTATTTTGAATTTGCATAAGACAAATGAAAACTTGAATGTAAGGAATAAACAAATATAGAAATAAACAATGAAGCAGAGAGTTTGAATTACATCTTTTTTTGAGTCCAAAATAATTTATTTATAAACTATAATTGTGTAGTTTCATAAAGTTTTGACCCTTGACAAAGTATACTTTGTCACAAAGTGTTGAACCTCTTTCCACTAAGTGTTGCAACTCTTTACTAATTATTACCACTTTTTGAATTAAAAAATAATGAACTGGAGTAACGACCACTGTCACGTTAGGCGGCTTACCACCACTAGCTAGATGAAGGTCGACCTCTGGGTCATCGTTGTCTATGTTGCGAGTAGTGTGTTTTCTATGAGCTTAAGTGCCACCTATAAACCGTCACTAGTGTCTTTATGACGACACCCTCAATACTGATATCAGAGCCAATATCGATGGTGAAAGAGGGAGTGTGAAGCTGACAAGTAATATGAAGGCTTGAGACCACCACACTCATCCATGTGACACTCTACTTTCTTTACCTCCTTAATAAATTAATAAGTTGAACTATATATAAGGAATATGAAAGTGTGTGAAAATTTCAATGTGAGATTATTTTCTAAACATTGAATTCTTACTTACTCACTTGCAATGTTTCATATTATTGTAGACTCAGATATTTGGATGGAGTTCAAGGATTTTCTTCGAGGAAATTCGTTGGACAGTAGTTCCAATGATAGTTTCGGCAAGAGGTATGGCCACAAAGGTATTTTTTTCAGTCAAATCTTACTATGAGCTTTTTAGAGAAAATTATTCTATCGTGTTTGATAGTAACACGATGGAAGAAATAAAACATCTTTAGGAGATTAAAGTCCCGTATAACATCACTATGTTTGGTTGGAGATTCATCCTTAATAGGATCCCCACTAAAGACAAATTATTTATAAGAGGGGTTTTATCAAATAGATCTTGCATTCTTTGTAATACGAAGGAGGAATGTTTACGTCGTCTTTTTGGACAATGCGTGATTTTGGATGGTATATGGAAGAAGGTATATACTTGGTGTAATACGGTGGGAGAACTGAATTGGTTGTTTTACGTTTTATCACAATTATTGAGGATAGCAAGAGCACCGAATTTTATTTTATCCGATAAAGGAAAGGGTGAAAAGAACAGGAAAGACCTTTTGAGAATTTTTTTGAGTTCGGGGGGTAGGTTATGAAAAGGGAAGGTGTTATAACCCTTTTCATCCATATTTATCTATGTGCTCTTATTTGCTAGCTCACTTTAAAATGCTTTATTTGAAATTTTTTTGTAATGTTTTTGAAAGTATTTTTGAAAGTTCCTTCGTTTAGGCCAACTTTGTAATGATTCTTGTCTCTATAAGAATGCATACAAAGTGTTGACTTTTGAAAATATTTCATGGAAAAGTGTTGGTGTATTTTAAAGATGTTTTGAAATGTTGTGGGAAAGCAACTATGATTGTGATCTTACCATTGATTTCCTCCTCCTTTAGATATTGTGATCTTACCATTGATTGATAAGAAGCTCTATCATTGGATGTGAAGGGACAGGTGTGGGTCGTCGTATATTCATAGAAGGCAACATTGTAGGATACCTTATCAATTTGTCGTAAGGTTCTAATATCGTTTTAACGAAGGCAACATCGAAGGGTCATCTAGGGACTACGATCTTGTATTCGAGGGTCTTTGCTAAAGTATCTCATGTTCGAGGGACAAGACTATTTTTCTCAAGGCAACAAGTGAGGTTAACCCTAGAGGTACAAGTCTGCAAAGTGTTTGTTTTTCATGCATTTTTGTCTTGAATTAGGGTTGACTACTTGTTGATTTTAAGTCTTTCCCAACACACTCTAATTACCAGCAATAATATTGAAAGCAGTAAATTGCGGAAAAGTAAATTCTACGCTATTACATCTTTTTTTGGGGATGGTGGATACAAATTTACAGATGGGGAATGAAGGCAATTAAAAACCTAGTTACTATTACAACAATATTGAATAATGAATAACAATAAAAATATAAATAAAATATTAATATAATGTAAAAAATTAAAATTTGTTTTATAAAAAAACTTGTATATATTGGCACATGCACTTACACATTGATAGGAATATTTTTATGCATTAACGCATGCACTTATGCATTGGCTCATATCTGTTTTGTATCGACACATGCACTTATGCATTGATACATATCATTCCTTGCTCTTGGAAATCAAAACCCACTGAGTATGAGAATATACATAAAGGTTTGCATCGGCTAATAACCTATTTTGCATCGACACATGCACTCATGTATCGACACATATCATTTCTTTGCTCCTGGAAGTAAAAAAGAACTCAGTATGAGTCGACACGTAATGGTTTGTATCGACTCATTACTATCATGTGTTAACTCATTCTTGTTTTTTATTGACTCATAACCTTTTTTGTACTTAATATGTGTCGACTCATAGTGATATGTATCAACTCGTAGTGCTGTTTTTTACTTCTAATACTTTTCTACTGCATATATGAGTTAGTTCTCAACACATGGTTAATGAAAATGAAAAGTAAACATATGGTTAGCTTCAGGGCGATGATATCTATATTTTATCTTCACAAATGAACCACTAATGATGCTTGTGTGAAGAGTTCAAAGTCAAGAAAACTTACCTTGAAGCTGAAATTTGTGTTTTGATTTAGTTGTTGTATTGTCTTGGAGAAGTCAAATGGCTATTTTTGAGTTTGGAGAATGGTGATAGTGATGTTACAAAAGTTACTCTTATGTTTGAACAACTTAAATATAATGTATATGAATTATGTGGATGGTTTGTTTGGACAGAAATGCAAGGTTTGAGAGATTTGAAGATTTTGGTTTCTAAGTTCGAGAGTGGAGGTTTTATGGACAATTATGGTTTTTTTGAGAGTATGAGGGGTTTTAATAAACTTGTCTACACCATAAAAACATCTGCCCTTTTAGCTTTCAAATGGCCTCTCTATTTATAGAGAAGGTTTGAGAGGATGAGAGAGTTTGTTTCACAAGTTGTGGAATTCTGGTTTGGTTGAGATGAAACAATCAAGTTATGTGAAATTTGATGTCTCAATGCACGGTACAAAAGGGATCTGAAGTGGCTAGGAGTTTTTAGGCATGTTGTTTCTTGCTTTGACATTGAGTGTGTATAAAAAACAGTTGAGAGGCTCAAAGAGAGCTGACTTTGTATAAAACATGCTTTATGTGAATGGCAATGGTGCCTTTGTGCCATAAATGGAATGATGCAATGGACAATACTTGAATCACTTAGATAATGGTTCAATCAATTATGTAAACATGTGATTATTGATAGATTTTCAAGTCAAAAGTCCTTTAAAGTAAGATTATAAAGCATGGCATAAGGATTTTGTTATATGTTCTTCAACAAAATGACTTGCAATTCAAGAATGGATGCCCAACTTCAGGCCCTTGAATCTCCTAGCTCAAGTATGATAAATTCATTTTCTATGACATTTTGGAAAGCTTGAAACATTTTCAACAACTCTAATGTTTTACACTTTTTTTAAATCAAATTGGAAATTGATGAAAAATTGCCAGGAAGTTGAGATAAAAACTAATCAAAATCTGTTGAAAATTTCACTAAGTGTTTATACAAAAATGTCATGACTTCATGGGATCATATCTTCAAATCTAAGCATTTTTTGAAATCAACATTAAAGGAAAAGTCATAGAATTCATCAGGCTCTACAAATTTCATGTTGGAAGTTTTTCTTGAATCATCTTGCATCTTGGTGAAAGATTGGCATGAAGTAATGAAACTATCATGTATAAAAATCACTTAAAAATATTTCTAAGTCTTGAAAAGTTTGACTTTTCACATTGACTTTTGACTTTCTTGATTTCATGATGATCAAGCTTCATATTTTTGAATGTCTTGATGAAATGTGATATTTGAAACTTAATTTTGATCAGAAAGTCAAAATTTGACTTTTCAGTGTACATTTGACTTTTTCATTAGTTGACCAAATATCAACTATCAATCAATTGATCTTGGGAAATGAATTGAACCATGAAATTAGGTCAAGATGATGCATTTGAATACTTGATATCATGTTTCAAACCAATAATTCATGTATTATGTCAAAAGTCAAAAGTCAAGCTTTCTCAGTCAAAACCCTAATTTTGACCATTTTGCCCTTTTGATGATCTGGTAATTTTCTTGGGGAATTGCGTCCAAACTTGATAAAAATGATACATATGAGTTCAAAATATTGATATGGATCAAAAATATTGAAGTTTGGCTGTAAGTTGACCAAAGTTGACCTTTTAACCAATATAGCTGATTTTAGGTCATCTGATCAATTGACTAAGCAAACATGAACTGCAAGACTTGAAACTTGACATGAGCAATCTTGAAAGTCCATAATTATCCATGAAAGTCATATGAGGCATTAAAAATCCAATTGTCCTTGTGAAAACTCAAACCCTAATTTGAGACATCAGTGTTGAGGAGATGTCTTGACCTAGTCAATCCTTGTGCAAGCTTGAGCTATTAAAGATCTTATGGGAAATGTATTGAGAAATGAGAGGGAAATTTTTTGGGTACAATAGCTTCCCCTGTTCAATCTTCTTAAACTTGAAGAGTTATATTGGCGAGTCTTCCATTCGTTACTTGAAGGTGGAAGAGGATTGAACACTAAAGTGCCCAGAAATTTGCACTCGTTAATGCACAAAGTAATGTGTTAGTTGATTGTGTCGAGAATGGGCTTAAAGATGACATTTAGAGAATTTATAAAGAGTTTGTCGGAGATTGGCTTATAGATGCCATCCAAAGGTGATTGTTGATAGAAATTAGACTAAGTCTAAACTTGATTGTAACTGGGAGAAGTATCAGAATAAATCTTTGGCCGATTTAATATGAGTCAAAAGATGTAGTGGAACGAGTATAAGAATAACATCTATAGCTAGATCGTATCTGAATCATATCAGAAAGATGTACTGAATGAGTTTCAGAATGACATCCGTATCTGGATCGTATCTGAACTGTATTTGAGAAATGTACTGAATGAGTGTTAGAATGACATCTGTATCTGGATCGTATCTGAACTGTATTTGAGAAATATACTGAATGAGTGTCAGAATGACATCTGTATCTGGATTGTATCTGAACTATATTTGAAAGATGTATTGAATGAGTGTCAGAATGATATCCGCATCCGGATCGTATCTGAATTGTATTTGAAAGATGTATTGAATGAGTGTTAGAATGACATCCATATCTAGATCGTATCTAAAATGTATTTGAAAGATGTATTGAATGAGTGTCAGAATGATACCCGCATTTGGATTGTATCTGAATTGTATTTTAAATATGTATTGAATGAGTGTTAGAATGATATCCGCATCTGGATCGTATCTGAACTGTATGTAGAGTGAATCTAGAATAAGTTTTAGAATTACATCCATATCTGGATCGTATCTGAATTGTATCGAGGGGAAAATCTGGAATAAGTATCAGAATATCATCCGTCTTTGGATCATATCTGAACAGTTTCTAGATGAGAATCTGGAATAAGTATCAAAATTCCATTTGTTGTACCCCAAAATTTTCCCTCTCATTTCTCAAGGATTCTCTCACAATATCTTCTATGACGTCAAGTTTGCAGCACTCATACATCAATTTAGGCTTGGAATTGGCACAAGGGCAAAATGGTCAATTGCATATTAGAAAGTCAAACTTTGACTTTTTGGTCAACATCATATTCCAAAGATCAAATTTTATCAAGACATTCAAGAATATCAAGCTTGATCATCAAGAAGTCAAGACAGTCAAAAGTCAACTTGAAAAGTCAAGATTTCCAAGACTTAGAAATTTTAAAAGTGTTTTTTATACATGATAATTTCATCACTTCATGCCATTCTTTCACCAAGATGTAAGACAGTTCAAGGGAAACTTTCAACATGAAAGTTGTAGATCTCCATGATATCTACAACATTTCTTTACACAACTTCTCCTAGAAGTTCTTCGATTTTGAGTTATAAATTTATGAAGTCATGACATTTTCATTTAACACTTAGAGAAATTTTCAACAGATTTTGTTCAGGATTTTATCCCAACTTCATGGCATTTTTTCACATAGTTCCAAGATGATTTTGTCAAAATGGCCAACATGAAAGTTGTAGTTGATGTTTCAAGCTTTCCAAAACATCCAAGAGAATAAATTTATCATACATGACCTAGGAGATTCAAGGGCTTGAAGTTGGCCATCCATCTTTGAATTGCAAGTCATTCTAAGTGAAGAACACAAAAAAAACTCTCATGATTTGCTGCATAATCTTATGTTGCATGCTTCTTTGCTTGCAAATCTCATCATAATTTAATTCTTACACCCACTCTTGAGCTATTACACAAGTTTTTACACCCTTATCCAAAATATCTTTCCATTTATGGCATAAAGGCACCATTGCTATTCTTGAAAAGCAAGCTTTTTGTACAAAGCTTGTCTTGAGCCCATACCCTGCTGGTTGCTGATTATACTTCACCTTAAATCATGGGAAGTAACTCCTCAATACCAACAACTTTGGTACTTCATCTTGGGACTATGGAGTACTTGACTTAGTTTGATCTATGTAATCCAACCAAACCATAACATGCTCTTTTGTAAACCTAATCAGATCATATGCACAAACCCATTGCATATAAATAGAAAAAGCATTTGCAAGAGAAAGAGGTTGGAAAAGGTTAGAAAAATAGAGAGAAAATCCCGAAGTCTTGTTGTAAACTAGCCATCAAAAACCATAACTGTCCAAAAAAAGCTTCCACTCTTGAGTTTTAAAGTCCAAATATTTGGAACTCTCGTACCTTGCAAATTCTGTCCAACCATCTAAACACCTCACATACATCACCTAGAAATTGTTCAAACTCAAGAACAAGCTTCTACAACACCTTTGTTTTCTCTTCCAATTTCAATAACAGTCAATACAACAACTTAAGCTCAGAGTATAAGATCCAACTCCAAGGTAAGTTTCTTAAGTTTAGTTCTTCATTTCAAGCATCACTAGTAATTCATTTTTTTAAGACAAAGTGTAGTAACTGTTGTCCTTGAAGCTAACCTTTTGTTTATCTTCCATTCTTTTCATTATATGTTGAGAACTAACCCATGTATGCAGCAAAACAATGTTGAAGCAGAAAAAATGACAGTATGAGTCGACACATAGCCTTATGGGTCGATACATACTGCTTTACAAGCTCAAAACAAAAGGAAAAACTATGTATGAGTCTACACAAAGCACATATGAGTCGACACATGCAATGTATGAGTCGACACATACCATTATGTATCGACTCATACTGAGTTAATTTGGCAATACAAGGGCAAGGAAAGTTATGTATTGATGCATGTGAGCTTGTGTCGACACATAATAGTTCAAAATGCATTTTTCATTCTTTTTACACAGTTTTTACATTTCCTTCATGGTTATTCCATATGGTTGTAATATTTAAGTTCCTACTTCATCCCCATTTGTAAATTGTACCCTCATCCCCTAAATGATGTAATAGCGTAGGACTTTACATTTCTGCAATTTATCGCTTTCAAATATAAATGCTAGTAACTAGGGTTTGTATGGCAAGACATAAAATCAACAAGTAGATAACCATAATAAAATATTAAAAGAATGAAAATTAAACACACTATGCACAAATGCACCCTTAAAGTTAACTCCACTTGTTGCCTAAAAAATGGTCATGTTATGCATGTGGGATGTGTTAGCAAAAACAATCAAAATACAAGATCATAGTCCCTCGATGACGCTATAAATGTTTCCTTTCAAAGTGATCTTAGTCCCTAAAAAAATGCTAAGATACCTCACAACATTGCTATCATGACTATACGATGACCCACGCCCGTCCCACTTACATCCAAAGATAGGGTTGCTTACCAAATCAATGGTAAGATAACAATGTCAAAGGAAAAGAAAATGAACAAGAAAGACATTTGAGTAGGTAGATTGCTCCTAGTTACTTGCTCCATTTCAAAACAAAAACATCCTTTCTATTTTCAAAACAAACACCTACACTTTCAAAACATCTTACAAAACTTGAAAACATTTTAAAAGATCAACACTTTGTATACATTCTTACGAACGAGACTTATTACAAAGTTTACCTAAACGATGGCGCATTTTCAAAATACTTTCAAAAACAACACAAAGCACATTTTTCAAACAAAAGAAAGTGATCTAGAAAGTAACTAAGAGCCCATGGAAAACCATGGATGAAAAGGGTGCTAATACCTTCCCTTTTCATAATCTACACCCCGAACTCAAGAAACAATCTCAAAGGTCTTTCCTGTGCTTTTTCACCTTTCCTTTTGGATAAAAGAAAAGTTGGTGGAGACTCTTGTTAACCACAACATTTGCGATCAAACGCAAAACACCCAAGTTAGTTCTCCCACCGTATCACACCATCCGTCTTTGGATCGTATCTGAACCGTTTCTAGAATAGAATCTGTAATAAGTATCAGAATGTCATCCGTCTCTGGACCGTATCTGAACCATTTCTATAAGAGAATATGGAATAAGTATTAGAATGTCATCCATCTCTGGATTATATTTGAACCGTTTCTATAAGAGAATATTTGGCTGATTGTATTTGACAGATGATAGGCTATTGACGAGATCTACATGTTCAGGAACCGACTTGAAAAGATAAAGTTAGTTTCATGCAAGGGCATGATGTATATATTGCATAATGATGCTCTCAGAAAGAATGAGAATACTATATGTGTTTAGTATGCATATGCTATCATGTATGAAATGTGAAATATGCTTGAAGTGTATATTTATCTGGGAAAATAAATTCCAGACTGCTGCTGGGGAGTTTTGCTTATTTGTTTGAAGAAACTCCATTGGGGATATGTTGATTTCTATTTGAGGGACAAAGTTCAGGAACCTTGGTTGTCCATTACTTTACTGAGGAATTTAATTCTTATTTACTATGATTGGGGATAAAATAGTTGATTAAACTTTTGTCTTGGAGAGGATAATTGACTGGTATTTGGTTAAAATCCAGGCTTTGCGGAAACTTTCTGGGGAGGATGAAGTTAACTGTTATCTGGTCAGATTCCAGGCTTCGCAAAAACTTTCTGAGGTTAAATGAAGTTAATTGTTATCTGGTCGGAGTGCAGGCTTTGCAATAATTTTCTGGGGAGGATGAAGTTAACTGTTATTTGGTCGGATTCTAGGCTTTGCAGCAACTTTCTGGGGAGGATGAAGTTAACTGTTATTTGGTCGGATTCTAGGATTCACAGCAACTTACTGGGGATAGTATCAACTCGGTTGGGGACAAGGGTAGTTCTATCAATGATGTGTAGTAGTCTGAGGAAAAGACTCAAGCTGGGGAGATTGTAATCTGTTGGGGAAATAAACATTGTTGAGGAAGTATTCTAACGATCTTACTGGGGAAATAAATTCGTCTGAGGAAGAACATTTACAAGGTTTCTTTTCCAGTTTTGGAAGACCAAACTCGGCTGGGGAATTTCAGAATAAATCCAAACCTTGATTGTATCTGAGGATGTATTGAATGAGTATTAGAATGACATCCATATCTGGATCATATCTAAACTGTATCTGCAAGAGAATCTGTAATAAATATCAGAATAAATATGTATTTAAATTGTATCTGCATTGTATCTAGAAGATGATAAACTGCCGACAATTTCCATCTGTTTGGGAAGTGGAATGATGTGTGCGTTCGTTGGGAGAAGATCAAACTCCTCTATCTACTGGTGAGTTTGAATATGTCATCGATTGGAGGATGCCCCACTTTTGTTTAAAGACGCTTATGAGCTTGTCGAGGATAGCCTTGTGGGGGATTGTAACCTTATTTGTGAAGATTATTTCGTAGGGATAACCTTATAGAGGTGGCTCTGGCGACTTCCATGGGGATCAACTTATGAAAAGCACTTTGTAGGGATTTGTCACTGTCCGTAGTAGTACTTCCAGAAAATGTTTTCTTGGCCATATGTGACCCTTTACTAGAATTCATGTTCAATGCCCTAAGTGATTTCAGTGGAGACCTTCCCCTGGCTATTCGGGACTTTATGAGAGATTTCTTGGAATCTTGACTTGAATACAACTGATGAGTTGGACAACAACCTGTCATGCCCCCTTGATTATGGGAGATTTGTAATTAGAAGTGTCTTCCCATTTGAACTGATACTGTTTCTTGATAGAATTTTCGTTCATTAGATATTTGTCGTGCGAATTTCTGTGTTGTCGACCAATTGGCCATATGAAAACAATGATATTCAAACAATGTAAAGTTTATGTTTGTCTTGAAGTTTATGAAAATTCATTTTTAAAAAATCAAAGAATTTTGTAAGAATATGTATTCAACTCGAGATTTACAGTAAGCTTTATAGGAGTCAATATACCTTTTGTAACAGTATGCTTTCGAACTAACCCGTGCTTCAATTAGGACTTTTAAAGGGTTGTAGTGTGGCCTAGTTCAAGGTTTAAGAAACAAAGGATAAGGCTCAAAGTTTATTTATACCCGACCCGTTCTTCATGATGTTCTTCAACCATATACTCAGTTAATTGTGCATTTATCTCCCAATAGAATTTGGAATGATATTTTGGTGATGGTTCGGATACTTGGAAGTTTATTTTAGAAGACAGTCATTTTTGAAACACTTTTCATGTTGTCGAGGAATTGTAGTAACCTCCTTTTATTTATTTATTGTCCCTAATCTTTTCCTGGTTGTTTAGTTTTGAGATTACGGTCCGCGGGATGCCCCAGTTTTTCTTAAGTCTTCTTCGTAGGTTTTGACTCAGTGGGCTTTTCATTTGAGAGATAATGATTGCCTATTTTATGGAGAACCATCGCCGTCTTTTGATTTAAAAGAATGTTTTTGATTTCATTTGTTGTGTACGAAGTGAAAGCTTGCGCATTTGAAATAACTGAGAAACTACCCTGCCCCCGATCATGATTAAAGGTTTCAATTTGTGCAAAAAAGAAACACCTACTTCTTAGGCTCAAAGGGGTTGACAAGGGATTATCTTCCTTATAACTCCACTGTTTAGGGTTTGAAATAATGCTTGTACATCGTTAGCAAGGTATGTCTAAAAGCATATTGTATGAGATTATGGTATTTTTTTCGTCATCCTCCCTCTAAAGGCTTACAACTTTTAACGAGAGTTGAATATCACAAAAGGGAGTAAAATCACAGTTCAAATATAGTGAAAACGAATGGATTAATTCAAGACAAACATATGCAATGCATTAATGAAACAAAGTTTGACATAATAAATAAGTTTTCGAACAAACAAAAGAAATTATAATTGAAAATTCAAAATGATCTCGACGTTGTCAATGATTTGGCATCGGAGCAGTGATTACGTTGGGAGTCTCAAGAGGGTCAAACTCAATCTCCTTAGAATCAATATATCTTGAATCTAGTATTTTTGCGCCCAACAATCGTTAGTATCATGCCTAGGACTGCCGGAATGATAGGCACATCTTGCATCAGGATTGTAATTAGGAGAAGAAGTTTTAGGATTTGGATGAGGTCTTATCAATGTAATCAGGTTCATCCTCAACATATGTTGAAATGCCTGAGACATTGGTATGTTGATTTTGGTAAAATGTCTCTTGGGCTCGTCTTGCCTTCGCTAATTTCTCTGTTGTTGTTAGTGAGGTCATTGTTGGACTCGCGGTATAGCAGTAATCTGGAAAGGCCTACTCTCAACGAAGCCAACCTCTGATCTCATTGGGGGATGATTGAAGACTTGATCCCCAATCTTGACTGTTTGATTAATATGGTTGCATCCGTCTTGATGAAGCTTGTTATGTATTTATAAACAATTTTGAAAACTTAATCAGTAAGAAAGAGAAAACAAAATAATGATTAAACTGTAATTATGAAACTTGAAAATAGGGGATTGCGTGTAGATAATGAATAGTTACCACTGACACGTATCTCAATGCATCAAATAAGAGCCTTAGACCCTTCAGAATTTAAACGCGTGTTCAGCCTTAGAAGGTAGCTTGTGAGAGGATGACAGATGTATGATGGTTTGAACTGCACGACTCTATCTTTGAAATGAAAGGTTCAGATCTTCTTAGATAGATTCTGAAGCAATTGTACTCCTAACTTCTGAAGACATGTTGATCATATGTTCACAAAGAAAATATAAAGTTCTGAGGGTTACAGAATATGTAAATAAAACTTCTTATTCTGGACATAATTTTATGCTGAGATGTTTCATAATGAAATTAAACATATCTTCAGAAAGGGGTTTTGTAAAAACATCAGCCCATTGATGGTCTGTGTAAATAAATTTTAAAGTAAGGATTCCTTTCTGAATACAGTCCCTAATAAAATGATGTTTTATTTATATATGCTTAGCCCTAGAATGCAAAATTGGATTTCTATATAAACATATCGCAGAAGTATTATCACAATAAATAGGGATGTACTCTCAAATATGTTGAAGTCTTCAAGCTGACTTTTCATCCACAACATCTGTGTGCTGCATCTAGCAGCTGCAACATATTCAACTTCAGTTGTTGACAATGCAATTGTGGACTGCCTCTTGCTGGTCCATAAGATCTGATTATCTCCCAGAAACTGACAGCTTCAAGAAGTACTTTTCGTTCTACTCTGTCTCCAACAAAATCAGCATCACGACACCCTATTAAACTTTATTTACTGGTTTTTCTATAAAACAAACCCAGGTTAGTAGTACCTTTCTGTTGTACCCCAAAATTTTCCCTCCCATATTTCTCAAAACATTTCAAGAGAAAGCCTCAAGTTGCTCAAGGAAGTCCAAGGGTTGACCAGACAAGCTCTCTCCTAAGGCAGTCTACCTAAAATTAGGGTTTCATGTTGCATCAAGATACTTGAGTCCAAGGGATACCAAATTCTAACTTTTGTACTAATATGTTCTCAAGATCATCGATGTCAAGTTTCAAGCCTTGCAGAGGAAGTTTGCTCAATCAATTGCTCAAAGGCCTGAAAATCGACGGTGCTAGGGCAAAATTCAACTGTGGCCCACATACAGTCAAACCTCGATATTTTTGGTCAACATTCTCATTTTGAAGTATTATTCATCATTTGATCAAGGGTTGATCATGATTCATCAAGGATTGCTCACAACTCATCAATAACCAAAAGTGGCTAAATTAGGGTTTTGTAGGAAAAGTCAACTCAACTTTGACCAAGCATAACTTTCTCATACATTATGATAAATGACCCATACAAAGCTCATTTTGAATAGGATGCAATTACCTATAATCCATCTTCAGCTCCCAAGTTCAAAATATGCACTCACAAGAAGTTATGAATTTGGACATTATAGGTCATTTTGAAAAGTCAACAAAAACACCTTTGTTTGTCAAAGCTTCATACATGAACATGGAAGACTCAATTGAGATGATACCAAAAGGGTTGCTTAGAGGACATATCAAGCTTTATAAAAAGTCAAATAACACCTTCAAAGAGTCAAAATTGAGGAAGTTATGCATTGGTGAAGTTAACCCTTTTTGCAAAATTGTCAAAAGATAACTATGCCTCAAAATGCAATTTTTGTTAAATGGGTCCAATCTTCTGCACTTGTTTTGAGTTGGTAGAATGGTCCACGACCCAAGGCAGCAACCACATCTTATTTTATCCATTTATTTATTTTATTATGGTTTTTATTTATTAAAATTCATTTTAAATCAAATAAATAATAAAAAATACCAAGATTTGTTTTGAAGATCTGATTTTGATGAAAATCAAATCCAAATGAGCTGGCCTAGTCAATCAAATTCGAATCAAGGCAAAAGGGCATGACTTGCATGGTTATGGAAAGATTTCATATGGCTTAAAGATCAAATATTCCCTTCACGAATTCTCAAGATCATGCGCAAAAATAATTAACCTAATATGATTCACTACTTATGCTGAAGATGAAGGAACCCTAAGAACAAGAATTTTCGTGGAGAGTTGCCTCCAAGAACAAGAGCAAAATTTCAAAATTCCAAAGAAAAGCGTGAGACGAATATCCTTCTATAGGCCAATTCAAGGTGTGCGGAAGCTTCCAAACACTTGCTGGCAGTCTCCCGGAGCTAACCCAATCATTTTCCAGGCTTGAAACGCCCAGAATCGTCCTACATCACTCATATGGTTTTCCTTCAAACTCAAAATCGTTTTCAATATTTCACGCATCCTAAACATATTCTAATCATATATTCTTGTTCATCATCTTGTTTGCAAGCTATTGTACTATTTAATTGCATTTACAGCGTAGGAATTGCCATATGCCATAGGTAGGGTTTGCAAGCTCATTTTGGGGTTTCTGAACCTAGGCAAAATTGGGCCATGATTAGGGTACCATGAAGCTCGTGAGATTGAGACGAGTGGATTGGTACCATCACCATTAATTTATTTAGCTTGTACATGATTTTTGAGATGCACAGGTTTTTACCTACGATGAACGTCCGTGGGTAAAAGTCTTCTATCTAAGACAACAGATCCTTGGAGAAGAAGATGTCATGGCAAGCAACCACTCGCCCGTTTGAAAATTTGCACGTTTGGATTTAGTGTTTTGTTGCTTTCTCATAATATGTTTTATGTTTATTATATGAACAACTAACGCACGCAGATCAGTTGGTGAAGAGGCATTGGAAAAAGGCTTTGGGGCATGGGTTCGAATCCCAGGTCCCCCATGTATTTCATATTATTTTTCTGTAAATGTTCATGCGCGCACACAAGGCCAAAGGACCACCATGTGCCCTCAGGATCCAGCCATTGGATCTCCAGATGGCCAGATCTAAAGGACATTAGATGAAGGAGCATCATAGGCCTTGGTCAACATGCAACAGGGAATCGCGGAAGGTAAATGTGGGTCAGATTTGTTTGGGCCAAGAGCTTGCTATCCACACCTCACCTATTTACCAATTTTAGGCCCAATTCTTTTTTTTCTCTTTTCATATTTTTCTTTTATTTAATTTATTTAGTTATTTTTACTAACATAAAATCAATTTTTTATATTAAAAAGTCACAAATATAATATTTTCATCCAATTAGATTTAGGATATTTATTTTTTATACAAAAATTAATTGAATGAGGTTATTTAATTTTAGGTAACTTTAATTTCTTTTGTGAATAAATTAAAAACAATTAGAAAATTAGGGTTGTAGTTTTTTTTAAATTCTATTTTCTTTTTCTTAAAAAAATAACCAAAAACACAAAAATGGGTCATGTAAATTATTTTCTTTAAATTAATTTAATTATTAATTAGATTTGTATTTAATTTAAAAAACCTTATTCTTTTTCTTAAAAATAATCAAAAACAACAAAAACAATTTTTTTCTTTCATTTAAGTTAGAAGGGGTCAAAACCCTAGATCTCTTCTCGTTCTTAATTCATCGCGCGCGCTTGATTATTTTATTTTACAATATTAATGTAATTACTCACAAGTTGTAATAGATTAATTAGGATTTTTCTCCATTTCTTTTATCGTTTTGACGGATTTGTTTTTGCCTATGTAAATACACGAAGCCTTGTAATAGCGTAGCTTTACTTTCTGCCTTTTAATTTTCGCAAAATATTAAACTGTTAGATGTATGATATTAGGGTTGCATGACAAGAATGTATGATTAACTTTAAAACGGTTAGCAAACCCTAAATGTGCAAAGATAATAACTTGTAATTGAATCACTCGCACATGCGCACTCCTAGGGTATACTCTCACTTCGGTTGCCTTTGGTAAACGGTCATTAAGTATAGGATGCTTTAGTGGTCGCTCTCTTGTCTAAACAAAGATCAAAGTCCCGTTCAGAAAAGTTTCCTCGGAATGGTTGCCTCGGATATTGTTGCCTCAAATATTGATCTTAAGACATTAGGGTTATTACTAAGACGTCCTAATATTGTTTAGTGATCGTACGTCCCTTTTCGAATTGACCCTTAAAACTCCAACGACAGTGCTAACTACTCACTAATAGTGGGATAGCGCTGTCCAAAGGAAACAAGAACATAAATATTCTCTTTTTCGAGTAGGTAGATTAGCTCTTAAGTACTTGCTCAAACAAATAAACTTTTTCACACTTACACTCTTTTCAAACAAAGTTTTCAAAACAACTTCGTAACCCTCTGGAAGATAGAAGCAAGGGTTAAATCGAAGTAAAAACTTTTTCAAATCAAACCCACACAAGAAATTTTGAAAATGATGAGCAAGTACCTAAGAGCCCGTGGAAAACCACGGATATAAAGGGTGTTAATACCTTCCCTTTCTATAATCTACCCCCGTACTCAAAATCTCAAAAAAAAGGAATTTTTCTGTGATTTTTTCCTTTCCAGTTGGATAAAATAAAAGTCAGTGGCGACTCTTGCTTACCGCAACATTTTGCGAACACAAACGCAAAATGCAAACCGGCATTTCAAAATAGTCCAGTTCTGGCCACCGTATCACAGAACTGGAGACTCTGCTGGGGAGTAAATAAGTGGGGTATACCTTAGGATTAGTTCATCATAAATTGCTTCTCTTGTTTTGATTTAATTGCTTTACTTTTTGTGGGATTTGTATTGGAGTTACTATAGATCCTAACTCGGATCTGGGGGACACCTTTTAGGTAAGTAGCAATAAACTGTGAGGGAACTGTACGACGTAGACCGATACGGTTGAAGCAGTAGCTACGTTGATGTGGCACATTGGTTAGTACCGGTATCCCTTGTGGAGAAACGAGGAGAATACGGGGCTGCTATATGGGTCGTTAAGCATCAAGTGACCTTAGAACCTATAATTGACCAACTTGGCCATAGGAAGTAGTGAGATAGCCGGTCTCGGTGTAGAGTTGGGAACTGGTTGATACTCGATACTACACTCATTGAGACCATACTCTCGAGATAGTTCTGGCCATAAGAAAAGATTGCGTGAGCTGAAACCATGACCGATGGATGATGGTTAGTGATATTGAGAACCTCTAGAACCCGATTACTATTATTAGGACATGTTGAAACCAACTGAACTTCAAGAGGGTAATACCTAGACCCCATGCAAGCCTGAAACTTAAGGGTTATTGTGTGACTTGTTTGCCTTTACCATGTCTGCTATCTGCTATACCTGTTGTGTATTTTATCATGGCATCATGCATCATAACATAGCATGCATACTTCATTGTACTAACCATTTCAAAGACCGAGGGGATTTATCTTTGTTCTGTTTTGCAGATCATGACTTCCATGCGCATACACACCATCCGAGTTAAATTTTTGCAAATACCTTCTCAAATCAAAGATTTGGCCTCGAGAATTTATGATACTTCCTCATTCATTAGAAGACACAGTCAGCTTCTTAGTTTGGTTACCTCCAAGTTTGATGAGAAAATGATGAGTGTGTTATTCCAGTTCTTCGATCCAGTGCATCATTATTTCACCTTCCCGGATTATCAGCTAGTTCCTACTTTGGAGGAGTTTTATCATTTGTTGGGTATATCCATCCTCAAGCAGACGCCCTTTACAGGTTTAGAAGAGACTCCTAGGCCAGAAGACATTGCTTCAGCTTTACACCTGAAAAAGGCTGATGTGGTGTCTAATTGGGATACACGAAGCGGGGTTAAAGGTTTCTTGGCTAAGTTTCTGATGGATCAAGCTGAACTATTCTGGGACAGTTTGGACTTTCAGGCTTTTGAAGACGTCTTGGCTCTCCTTATCTACGGTTTGGTTCTCTTTCCGAATCCAAATTCCTTCATAGATGTGAATGCAGTCAAGATCTTCTTGTCTCGCAATCCTGTGCCTACCCTCTTGGGTGATATTCTGCATTCTCTTTATACTTGTATGGCGCGTAAAAGAGGGACCCTCATGTGTTGCATGCCGCTGTTTGCGAGGTGGTTTATTTCGCACCTCCCCAAGTCTGTATTGAAGAATGAGGAAGGTGTAGGTTGGGCTTACATAATCATGTCCCTTTCTCATATGGGCATTCTTTGGAGTTCTAAGGATATGGAAAGAGTAGATATCATTGATCGATATGGGGAATACCCTAATGTCCCGTTTCTTGGAATTATAGGGGGTATAACTTACAATCCTTGTTTGGCTTTACGACAGTTTGGGTGCGCTCGGAGAGACGGTCCCCATGAGCTGCTTCTTACAAATATTGTCTTTGACTATAAGGAGGACGTTAAAGAGCATCTCCGAAGGTTTATACGAGCCTGGAGCATGGTGAACAGGTCTGACCCTCAAGAGCTAGGACTAAAGACTTCTCTTCCTATGCAACCTTATCTCCAGTGGGTTCGAGCCCGTGCTTAAAAGTTGGGGATGCCTTATGAAGTTGTTACCAGTGATTGTGGAGCATACTAATGAAGGAGGTGTTCCTTATACAGTCCTTTATCCCTACATTCCTACTGATCTGGGGGAATTGAAGAGAACCTGGATTCAGCTGAAGGAAGAAAGGGATACCTACAGGGAGAAGTATCATGAGAAAGAGAAGAAGATCTTAAAGCTCACGAGGCAACTGAAGAATGAAAGGACAATCAACGATTACATCAGCATGAATGGAAAGCGACGATGGGATTTCTGATTTTTTGTTGTTTTTCTAGTTTAGATTTATTTTCAGTTTATTTCTTTTGTAACGCCTTAAAGGTATTGTTAAACATTTTTACAAGTTTGAATCTAATAAAGTTTGTTTATTTCTTGGTTTGCAATTTTAAATCTCCCAAAGTCTTTGAAGTCATTTCATACGCATTCCATTATCATGCACCTCATTACAGGTACCATTATAGGTTTGTCATCTTCTTCGTTGTTTATTTCAGCATAAAATGTCTTATGAAATACCTACCGATCAAGCCATCAAGGCTCTTCAAGCACATAATGCTCAATTCAAAGAGATGTTCCTGAACTTGGCTAAAGGGCAGGAAGATTTGAAGACTCTCATCATGAAGGAGAAGAAAAAGAAGAAGAAGAAGAAGTTGGTTCTGCTGAATATGGGTCACAGATTTTGGAATAGGTTGCGACAGGAAGCTGATTTGTCTCATTCATCTAAAGGAGGAGAGAATCAAGAGGAAGAGAAGGGTCATAGTCCTGTGGTCTCTGATAATGACACTAATTTTGATGAAGAACAGTATCCTCCTGCTGAGGATAGGTACAAACAACTCGAAGACCGTCTGAGTGCAATGGAGAATCAAAAGATCCCTGGGTTGGACTTCGGAGATCTGGGATTGGCATCTGGGATGGTGATCCCTCACAAATTCAAAGCTCCCGTTTTTGCTAAGTACGATGGAGTATCTTGTCCAAAGCTACACCTCCGCTCGTACGTCAGAAAAATTCAACCCTACATTGCTGATAGAAACCTATGGGTTCATTTCTTTCAAGATAGTCTGTCAGGTACTCAACTTGAATGGTTTTATCAACTGGAAGGACCTTGCTGCTGCTTTTTACAAGCAATACCAGTATAATGCCGACCTTTCTCCCACGCGTACTCAGCTTCAGGGTATGTTTATGGGTACAGGTGAAGGCTTTAAGGACTATGCTCAGAAGTGGAGGGATCTGGCTGGGAGAGTCCAACCCCCTATGTCTGATAGGGAGTTGGTGGATATGTTTCTTGGGACTTTGTCTGGTCCATTCTTCAATCATTTGATCGGTAGTTCTGTAGCGATAAAAAATGTAGAGGGGTAAATCGGAGATCGAGCTATTAATTAACTCGTCTCGCAAAAGCAAGAGTCGCCACCGCGCTTTATTATTTCCAAGGGAAAAGGGAAAAGAGCGAAATAAAACCCTAAAATATGCAATGTAAAATAATACTTAAAGTAATGAAAATACAAGGCGTTTTGAAAAGAGATTTAGAGTTCGGGGGTTGGTTATACAATGGGAAGGTATTAGCACCCAATGTATCTATAGTATCCTATAGGAACCTTTTGAAATATCTGTTTATTAAAATTGTTTGTTTGATTAAAAATAGCTTGTTTGGCCCAAAATGGGTATGGACGAGATTTTAAAGATACGACGACCTAACATCGAAGTTTTGACTTAAAAGGTGTGAGTTTTGAAAAAAGGAACATTTGAGAAAATTATCTTAAGTTTTTTACAAAATAATAAACGAAAGATGAATGAGGGTATTCACACGATTATATGAGATATGTTTGATGACATGAAGTCAACAAAATTAAAACAATTCCCTTGGATTTGAGACGGACGAAAGATATAAAGATTAACGATAAAATTAATTAAAATGACAATTGAACAATTAACTAATGTAAATTAAATCATACTAGCATGCATTTTAACGATTAAATAAATAACCAAAAAGTACATGAATATTACAAAATCATGGATTTTTAATAATTTAAACAAATAACAAAATATTAAATAAACTAAATTATGAAACAAATATTTTGAATAATTAAATAATAAAAGGATAATAACAACAATTAAATAAAGATTAGATATAAGAGAATTTAAATAAATGATAGATTTTAATTAAACATGTTTTTTATGTTTTGTGATTAAATAATAATTATATAATAAAGTAAACTAATATATAATCAAATTGAAAGGAAAAAGCTTAAAAGAACAGAAAAATACCCCAGCAAGAGTTGAACTCGGGTCTTAGGGATTACAGGTAATATGCTTTTCCAGTTGTACTAGATCTCTATTCGTTTATTAACATGATTTTATTAAAACATAAAGGAAAGTGGTAATGATGCTGGACCAAACAGGCCCAATGGGCCAACCGGGTTTGAAAAAAGACAAGGAGAAACAAAGAAAACCCTAAAGCTTTGGGAGAGGTGTGGCCGCTAGTATTAGAAAAGAAGAAATGATAACATTATGCTTAATCCCAAGAAAAACCTTATTCCCTGAGTCTTAAAAAAACAAAAACGAATTCAAAAGCCTTCTCTTGGTTTCATCCCTTCAAACAACCTACTTCATCTCTTTAAACCAAACGAAAATAACTCCTAAATCCCAAGCTAAACGGAGTTGCAAACAAAAGATTTGAAGGCAACCTCAAGCGGTGTGTTCTGCAAAAAAAAAGGATCGGACTGAATCGTGCAATCATGGAGCACGAAAGTTCTGAGAGGAGTAGATTGATGTTCGGTGAGAGCTTCCAGGGTGGTGGGTTTACGGATGGGAGGGAGTATTATAGGTACAATCGACGAGAGCGAAAGTGGTTACAGAGTGAAGGTGATGATGGTTGGAAGTTGATGGTGTATGAAACATGAATATCAGAGGAAGATGAATGGGGCAGATGGTGGAATGGTTGTCTGCGGAAGAGAGATCGAGGGTTTTGTGTTGGTCGCTGACTGTGTGGAATAGAGCTGAAGGAGACAGATAGCTGGCCGTGGAAAATGAATTGGTTAATGGCTTATGAAGGGAATTGGAAAGAAGACAGGATTCATTTCAACCAAGAAGAAAAGTGGGTTTTAGGTTTTACAGGTTCTATTGGTTTACAGGTTTATAGGTATTTTTTACAGGTTTTGGTTCTAAGTTTTGATAGCAGGTTCTAGGTTTTGGTAACGGCAAGTTCCAAGTTTTACAAGTTCTTTGTTTTACTAGTTTTAAGTGTTTGTACAGGTTAAGGTTAACTGGTTTTATGGTTTGCAGGGTATATTCCGGTTTACAGGTTCTAATGGTTTGAAGATTATATGCCGGTTTACAGGTTCTAATGGTTTGAAGAATATATGCCAGTTTACAGGTTCTAATGGTTTGAAGATTATATGCCGGTTTATAGGTTCTAATGGTTTGAAGATTATAAGTTTTAGTAACAACAGGTTTTTAGGATTTTGTAATAGCAGATTTCAAGTTTTGGAACAAGTTCAATTAATTTGTAACAAATTCTAAGCTGGATTTTTAACAGATCCTATGTTGGTTTTACATTTTGACAGGTTGAGTGTTATGGCAAGGTAAGGTTTTTAACAGCAGGTTTCATGGTTAGCAAGTCAAGGTTTTAGCAGGTTAAGCTTTGGAACAGGTTCAAATATTTTGTAACAGTTTCTAAGCTGGTTTTTAGGTTAAGCTTTGGAGATGAGTTTAGGGGGAGTTGAATCACATAAAGCATAATTTCTACAATTTTTATTTTCTGATATTTTTAAAAACAGTTTGTCTTGGTGTTTATTACTACTAACATTTTCTAAATGTTAACAAACTGCAACAACTCAAAAAAATACAGCAATTCAAATAATCATATGGCATGGAAGTGAGGCAAAGAAGACTAAAATATATGAATGAGAAAGTTACACAAAAATAAATAAGGAGGAAGAAGAAATACCTATCGGAGTCTCTCTGATGGAGCTTCAAGACCGTAAGTTTTTCCTCTTTTCCTGTTTTTCTTCTTGCTGAATTTTAGAACACAACTAATCTTTTTTTGTTTTTCTCACTCTTGTTGGATTGTTGAACAAAACTCTCTTTTTATGTTTTTTTACTCTCACTCTTGCTGAATTTTTTTATTTCTCCTCTCTTTTGTGTTGACAAAAGGCTCTATTTATAGTGAAATGTGTGGGGTTTTGGGGGGGGCGGGGGGGGGGGGGGGGGGGGGGGGGGGGGGAACAGTAGAAATTTGAACAAATCCAGGCCATGTTTTGATGTTTTATGGGATAGCTTTTTGAAGTATCCATTTTAGTTCAATATTTGGAGATTTGCAAACTGTTTTTTGTAACAGTAAAATGTGCAGATTTTTGTCTTATGGGCTGTTTTGCAGGGCAGATTTGGACGGCAACTTGACATGGTTTTTGTTGACACAAGGTTGAAGAAAATGGACAGCACTACACTAAAAAAAAGGACTCTTATGGATTAATGTAGTGGTTGAAAAATAGGTAGCATTGGGACTGTTTTGTAGCAAGAATAATAATTGATTTCCATGTACAAAACTTGTATTTTATTTTGTAACTTTGTAACAATAAATTGTAACATGAATAAACATGTATTCTTCAATATATTCTCAATTTCTTTGGTAGTTATAAATAAACTTGAATCTTCATATGATCATGAATCTTGATATATCTTGATAAAAAAAATCAAGGCCTTCCATTTGAATTGAGAAAGAGTTGAACAATACTTGAATAAATTGTTGAATGATGAATAAATAATAATGCAAGTCTTAGACTTTAATCTTGCATTTTTGTAAAAGAGATCTAAATAAATCACATGAATTAATTTTGTAATCAAATAGAACTCCTCATGTAATTAGTCTTGTGATGACCGACTAATTGGATCAAATTCCTTTTCCCACTAACTTCTTGAATAAATGCTTCATGTAAGTTCACCAAAATAATCACAAAAATAATCTTGATAAATATTTCATGCGATAAATGATTATTCTAGGATGAGATCTCTTGATAGCTCCTCTTTAATTATCACTTGAATTCAAATAAAGAAAACTCCGAATATTCCGAATAAATTCTCCTAGAACGATTTTGAATTTAATCATCCCATTTGACGAAATTCACCCCGCGTCATGAGAAAATTTGCAAATGACTTTTGGTCAAAGAAATCGAAAATGACGGTGTAACTTGGTTTTCTTGTATTTTAGAATAATGTGGAACACATGCGAACCAAAGACAGTAGAACTTCGACTGTTCTTTCTGAAAAATATTCAGAGAAACTGGAGACCATCTGTTGGACAGAGTGTGGAAATAAATGCACAATTCTCTGAAATTCTTTGATGAATCAGCTTTTGGGAATTAACGATCGACCACATTTTTGCCTCGAGACTCGAAACCCTAATCGATGTACAATGTCTGATGCTCTTCTTTTAGACCTATTTCCTACACATGAAAACAAAACAACAAAACATACACTTCGTGCTTGATTAGTGGTTAGTCATTCATAAGATGAAATGCTCACAACACTCGATAATCTCTACACAGTCAAAGATCGAAGGTGAAACGTTTGGAACCTACCATATTTTGTGACCTTGACGTATATATAAATAAATGCAGATGAAGCAGGGATCTTAGGTCAAAAATTGGGGTATGACAAGTTCATCATCAGGGTTCACTGAATTGATTTTGACTAGGGAGAGAGTTGATGCTGGTATCAGAAGTGGTAAGATACATAAAGGTGCTTCATCAAGTACAAAAAAGAAGCCTTTCAAAAAAGAAGCAAGTGCAGTTTACAGCTCGAGGAGCCAAAACCGACCTGAACGCCACCAAGCAGTTAATGTGGTAGTAATATCAATACCCATTGTTGCCCTACAATGCAACAATCAGCAAAGAGTAGAGAGACCGCAAAGACAGTATACTCGACTCAATATGACTCTATCATAAATTTTACCGCAGTTATTGAAGACCAACTTGATAACTCTGAGGGAAGCCCCGAAGAATCCCAGCACCACATCTCCGCTGTATAATCCGAATGCCCATTGTGCCTATCACTCTGATAGCCAAGGGCATGATACAAACAACTGTTGGGCCTTGAGGAATAAGGTGCAAGATTTGATTGAAGCAAAAGAAATCGAGTTTGACGCTCCGGAAAAGCCCAACGTCATAACTGCTCCTATTCCCAAGCATGATAAGGGAGTGAATGCGATTGAGGATGATGAAGAACAGTCAGATATTCACATCTGGATTTACCCGACTACCAACGGTGGATTGAACAATTGGACGGCGAAGGACTTCGTGCCCGTTTCTTTTATTACACATTAATAGACTTTTGTTTTAAAGATTTGTAACAGATAATTTGAAACTTTACGGCCCGATGCCTTGCCCGAGGTATCTTGGCTTTGTTTATGAGGGCTTATTATTTGTCATTTTCATATATCATCAATAAAGCATTGGACGTTTTCTTGCATTACAAATTTTGCGCTCCTTGTTTTTCTTTTCTATCTTGCACCTTATCAAAACAGCTATTGTCTTACACACACTCACATATCATAATGCAGATCCACATCCACTCTAGATCCCATTGATAACGACTCTACTACTGCTAATTATGACTTCAAAAATTCGATCAACCAAGCCGAGGACGAAGGTGAGGATGATTGTGAAGTTCCTGGGGAACTTGCTAGACTGTTACTACAGGAAGAGAGGGCTATACAACCCCATGAAGAGCCAGTGGAATCAGTGAATCTGGGTACAGAGGAAGACAAGAAAGAGGTCAAGATCGGTGCGAATCTGGAGCCTAGTGTCAAGCAACGGTTGATTCAAATGCTACACGACTATGCTGAGATCTTCGCTTGGTCTTATGAGGATATGCCTAGTTTAGACACTGACATTGTGGTACACCGCTTACCAACTAAAGAAGACTGTCCTCCAGTAAAGCAGAAGGTTTGCTGTATGCGCCCAGAGATGTCTGAGAAAATTAAGGCTGAGGTCATGAAACAATTTGATGCCGGTTTTCTAGCTGTTACTTCTTACCCGCAGTGGGTTGCCAACGTGGTTTCAGTGCTGAAGAAAGATGGTAAGGTACGAATGTGTGTGGACTATAGGGATCTGAACAGGGAAAGCCCCAAGGATAATTTCCCACTCCCTCATATTGATGTTTTGGTCGATAACATCGCGCAGCATAAGGTCTTCTCCTTTATGGATGGTTTTTCTAGTTATAATCAGATTAAGATGGCTCCCGAAGACATGGAGAAGACAACCTTCGTTACACAGTGGGGTACCTTTTTCTACAAGGTTATGTCGTTCGGATTGAAGAATGCTGGGGAAACGTATCAGCGTGCCATGGTTGCTTTGTTCCACGACATGATTCACCATGAGATCGAGGTATACGTTGACGACATGATTGTAAGATCCCAAACCGAAGAAGAACATCTTGACCATCTCTAGAAGCTATTCGAGAGGTTGAAGATGTACAAGCTAAGGTTGAACTCGAACACGTGCACCTCCGGAGTAAGGTCTGGTAAGCTGCTGGGTTTCGTCGTTAATGATAAAGGTATTCAAGTGGATCCTACAAAGGTGAAGGCTATATAGGAAATGCCAGCTCTCCGAAAGGAAAAAGAAGTCAGAGGCTTTTTGGGACGTCTGAATTACATTGCCCGATTCATTTCACATCTGACTGCTACTTCTGAACCAATCTTCAAGCTGTTGAAGAAATATCAAGTGGTAAGATGGAATGATGAATGTCAGGCCACTTTTGAAAGGATCAAGGAATATCTCCAAGAGCCCCCTATTCTGTTGCATCCAGTTGAAGGGAGACCTTTGATCTTATACTTGTAAGTACTCGACAATTCAATGGGGTGCGTGCTGGGGCAGCATGACGAGTCTGGCCGAAAAGAACATGCTATTTACTACCTTAGCAAAAAGTTTACCGACTGTGAGACCCGATACTCACTGCTTGAGAAAACTTGCTGCACTTTGGCATGGGCTGCTCACCGGCTGAGACAGTATATTCTGACTCACACTACTCTTTTGATATTAAAGATGGATCCAATCAAGTATATCTTCGAAAAGCCTACCTTGTCCGGAAGAATAGCAAGATGGCAAATGATCTTAACTGAGTATGACATCCAATACATAACCAAAAAGGCAATCAAGGGAAGTGTGTTGGTAGATCATTCGGCGCATCAGGCCGTAGATGATTACCAGTCTATGAATTTCGAGTTTCCGGATGAGAACATCATGCTGGTGACTGACTGTGAAAAACCTGGACCGAATGAAGGACCTGAGGAGGGATCCCGATGGTCTATGTATTTTGATGGAGCTTCAAACGCTTTGGGTAATGGCATCGGCGCCGTGATCATATCTCCTGAAGGATTTCATACTCCATTCACCGCCCGATTATGTTTTAATTGCACCAACAACATGGCGGAGTATGAAGCATACATCATGGGCCTTTGAGCAGCTATTGACCTAAGGATAAAGTTCTTAAGTGTTTTCGGAGATTCTGCTCTGGTGATTAGTCAGATCAAAGGCGAGTGGGACACGAAACACCCAAATCTTATTCCTTACAAAGATTATGTATTGACGTTGCTTCCGCACTTCGAGGAGATAACCTTTGAACACTTCCCAAGAGAGGAGAATCAGTTAGCGGACACGCTAGCTACCATGTCTTCTATGTTCAAGGTCAGGTGGGACAATGAGGCTCCCTAGATTATCATAGAAAGGTTGGACGAACCCGCACATTGTTGTGACATTAAGACTGAAGAGGTAACAGATAAACCCTGGTTTCACGATGTAAAGAGGTATCTTGAGGCTCAAGAGTACCCCGAGGGTGCGTCTGTTAATGATAAGAAGTTTATGAGGAGATTTGCTGCGAAGTTCTTCATCAGTAACGGTATCCTTTACAAGCGTAACCATGATTCAACGTTGTTGCGGTGTATGGACAAGAACGAGGCAGAAAGGATTATGGCAGAGTTACATGAAGGTACTTTCGGAACTCATTCCAGTGGACATATCATGGAAAATAAAATCCTTCGGGCGGGATACTATTGGTCTACCATGGAAGCCAATTGTTATCAGCATTCCCGAACCTGTCACAAGTGCCAAGTCTATGCTAATAAGGTGCATATACCTCCAGTTCCTCTTAACATCTTGACAGCTCCTTGGCCTAATAAGGGCCATTTGTGGTTAAGAAAATTTTCTCAGGAGGAGCCATGATCCTAACCACCAGGGATGGTGATGACCTTCCTCACCCCGTCAATGCCGACATAGTGAAAAAATACTACGCATAATCAAAGACCCGCTAGGTCGACTGGCCTAGGCAAAAATAAGGGCTTCCCGGCGAACCAAAAGGGTTCGGGTAAAAATAAGGGATGAAAATTAAAATTGTACACCCGACAAGTCGAAAACCTGAAAAGGCGGCTTAGGCAAAAAAGGGTATCCCGATGGACAGAATACCCGAAAGGGCGGTCCAGGCAAAAATTAGGGATTAAAGTTTAACACTATGTCTCATTGGATCATCTCGCAACCAGGCTTCAGTATCAACTATCAAGCTCGGACGACACTAATCAATTTGATCTTCCTTCAACCAAGTAGCAAAGTGATGAGATGCTCTAAAGACATAAAGGCAATAGCAGAGTTAGAACCCAATGGGATTGTTCACATAGCTGTTTTTCCTTGTTTTACACAAATTGTATAAATTCTGTTTGTTCGGCGGCGTTCTCTTACTAGGATGTCATCCTCTTGTACAAAAAACGCCTATTTACAGGCCAACTTCAAAATTAATACAATTCATTCTCACAAAGAAATTTCAAATTGTTTTTCTTTTTCTGTTATGTTTTGGAAGAACGTCCAATGTTCACTTTTGATATATGCATTTGACAATAATTGCTGCTCATAAATATTTACATGCGAAACAAAAGACGATTACTCGTAATATCAGAAACAGGGGCAAACAAGAAATGTCCCAAACCTTACAGTTGCTCTGTCCACCAGGTATAGGGATAGACCAAGCTGGAGAATACGACTAAAGGTACATTCACTCCCCGCATAGCAAAAAGTATCTAAAAACAGTGATTCTCCCCAAGCAGAATTTATCTATTACCAGCACTAGAAGATTATCCCCAGTGGAGTTTATTTCTTCCACAAGCAGAAACTCATTCCCCAACAGGTTTCGTTACCGCCAGCAACGATAATTCATCCCCAGCCAAGGTTATTTCTCCAAATCAACAGGTCCTCTAGTAGAGTATCTCCTCCCCACAGAGTCATTTTCTCGTCAGTGTACTCTCCAGCAGGATTTTTCTCGCAATCATCTCGGTCGTTATTCCCAGCGAGAACGAAGAATTCAACAATTTTTCTCCAACATCAATCCGAGATTTATTTTCCCCAGCTAGAGATTATCATAAAAACATTGCATATCCATACATCATGACATATGCATACGCATCACACATCGCAATCTCATTTATTTTGAGAACATCATTGCTTGATACATCTCATGCATTACATACGACTAACCCTTTACCTTTCAGGAAAGATACAATCAAATTCTCACAAAGTTCAGGCTATGAAGCCCGGATTCGATTGGGTAGTATCTTGATTTCTACAACATATTATGAAGCCCGAAGAACGACCAGATAACAGTATGAAACACCACAAAGCCTGGATTCGACCAGATAGTGGTTTATCTTTAAGCTATCAAGCTCAGATTCGACCAAATAATAGTTTAATCCCGAGCAAGTCGCGAAGCCCGGATTATGACTAGATAACAGCTCAGCAAGGTATTTTGAAGCCTGGATTACGACCAAATAGCAATACAAAACACCACGAAGCCTGGACTCGACCAGATAATGGTATAAGACATTGTGAAGCCTGGATTATGACCAGATAGCAGCCAAAGACACCGCGAAGCCTAGATTATGACCAAATAGTGGTATATCTTTAATACAAGTTATGAAGCCCGGATTCCACCGAATAGTATCTTGATTTCTCTGAACACCATGAAGCCTAGATTCGACCAGATAATGGTATGAGACATCGTGAAGCCTGGATTATGACCAGATAGCGATATAAAAAACACTAAATCCTGGATTACGACCAGATAACAGTGAGGGGCGCTGTGAAGCTTGGATTACGACCAAATAGCAGTTCACCCGACCAATTTCTATGAATCCCGGATTCGACCGGATATTAGTAGGCCTAAAATCAAATGGAAGCCCAGAGGCGACCGGATAACCATTTGATTTCTTCTGAAGCCTGGATCACGACCAGATAAGAAGTAAGGTATTGTGAAGCCTGGATTACGACCAAATAGCAGTACAAGACACCGTGAAGCCTGGATTCGACCAGATAATGGTATAAAGCATCGTGAATCCTAGATTACGACCAGATAACGATAAAAGGACTGAAGCCTGGATTACAACCAGATAACAGTATTAGACACTGCGAAGCTTGGATTTCGACCAAATAGAAACTTACCTGGACAGTTACTAAGAAGCCCGAAATCGACCGGATATTAGTATTCCATAAGTTCAAGTTGAAGCCCGGATGTGACCGGATAACAACTCATTTCCTTCTGAAGCCTGGACTACGACCAGATAAGAATTGAGAAATTATGAAGCCTAGATTATGACCAAATAACAAGTTTAATCTCATCTCCCCGGTAACTCACAGTAAAGCCCGGAGCACGACCGAATAGCAGTCGATCTTATCACTATGAAGCCTGGATCACGACCAGATAGTAGTTCATTTCCACCTCCTCGACTAAGAGATGATCTCCAGTAGAATAACGGACGACCGAAGCTTCTAAAATTCTATTTCTCTCAAGACAGATACCAGCATTCCCCATCGCAGTCTTCCTCAAAAACAAGTATACAGGCTCTCGCTGAGGAATCTCTTATGCGATCGACACTCCTTCAGATGGCATCTTTAAGCCTATCTTCCAACATCAATTTCCAAATGGCATCTGTAAGCCCATTCTCGATATCGTAAGACGGATACTACTTCATGTGAGTGCAAATTTCTAGGCACTCTAGTGTTCAATCATCTTCCACCTTCAGATCACGAAAGGCAAGCAAGCCAATCTACATCCTCAGGTTTAAGAAGATTGAACAGGGGCAGCTGTTGTACCCCAAAATTTTCCCTCCCATATTTCTTAAAACATTTCAAGAGAAAGCCTCAAGTTGCTCAAGGAAGTCCAAGGGTTGACCAGACAAGCTCTCTCCTAAGGCAGTCTACCTCAAATTAGGGTTTCATGTTGCATCAAGATACTTGAGTCCAAGTAATCCCAAATTCTCACTTTTGTCCTAATATGTTCTCAAGATCATCCATGTCAAGTTTCAAGCCTTACAGAGGAAGTTTGCTCAGTCAATTGCTCAAAGGCCTGAAAATCGATTGTGCTAGGGCAAAAGTCAACTATGGCCCACATACAGTCAAACCTCAAGATTTTTGGTCAAAAATCTCATTTTTAAGTATTATTCATCATTTGATCAAGGTTTGATCATGATTCATCGAGGATTGCTCACAATTCATCAAGAACCAAAAATTGCTAAATTAGGGTTTTACATGAAAAGTCAACTCAACTTTGACCAAGCATACTTTTCTAATACTTTATGAGAAATGACCCATCCAAAGCTCATTTTGAAGAGGATGCAATTCCCTACAATCCATCTTCAGCTCCCAAGTTCAAAATATGCACTCACAAGAAGTTAAGAATTTGGACATTATAGGTCATTTTGAAAAGTCAACAAAAACACCTTTTTTGTCAAAGCTTCACACATGAACATGGAAGATTAAATTTATATTAGACCAAAAGGGTTGCTTATAGGACATCTCAAGCTTTCTAAAAAGTCCAAGAACACCTTCAAAGAGTCAAAATTGAGGAAGTTATGCATTGGTGAAGTTGACCCTTTTTTGCAAAATTGTCAAAAGTCAACTATGACTCAAAATGCAATTTTTGTTAAATGGGCCCAATCTTTTGCACTTGTTTTGAGTTGGTAGCATGGTCCATGACCCAAGGCAGAAACCATATCTTATTTTATCCATTTATTTATTTTATTATGGTTTTTATTTATTAAAAATCATTTTAAATCAAATAAATAATAAAAAATACCAATATTTGTTTTGAAAATCTGATTTTGATGAAAATCAAATCCAAATGAGTTGGCCTAGTCAAATCAAATTCGAATCAAGGCAAAAGGGCATGATTTTCATGGTTATGGAAAGATTTCATATGGCTTAAAGATCAAATATTCCCTTCATGAATTCTCAAGATCATGGCCAAAAATAATTAACCTAATATGATTCACTACTTATACTGAAGATGAGGGAACCCTAAGAACAAGAATTTTGGTACAGAGCTGCCTCCAAGAACAAGAGCAAAATCTCAAAATTCCAAAGAAAAGTGTGAGACGGATATCCTTCTATAGGCCAATTCAAGGTGTGCTGAAGCTTCCAATCACTTACTAGCAGTCTCCTGGAGTTAACCCAATCATTTTCCAGGCTTGAAACGCCCATAATCGTCCTACATCACTCACACGGTTTGCCTTTAAACTCAAAATCGTTTTCAGTATTTCACGCATCCTAAACACATTCTAATCATATATTCTTGTTCATCATCTTGTTTTCAAGCTATTGGTACTGTTTAATTGCATTTACAGCGCAGAAATTGCCATATGCCATAGCTAGGGTTTGCAAGCTCGTTTTGGGGTTTCTGAACCTAGGAAAAATTGGGCCATGATTAGGGTACCATGAAGCTTGTGAGATTGAGACAAGTGGATTGGTACCATCACCATTAATTTATTATGCTTGTACATGATTTTTAAGATGCACAGGTTTTTACCTACGATGAACGTCCGTTGGTAAAAGTCTTATATCTAAGACAACAGATCCTTGGAGAAGAAGATGTCGTGGCAAGAAACCATTCGCCCGTTTGAAAATTCGCGCGTTTGGATTTAGTTTTTTGTTGTTTTCTCATATTATGTTTTATGTTTATTATGTGAACAACTAACCCACGCAGCTCAGTTGGTGAAGAGGCATTAGAAAAAGGCTTTGGGGCCTGGTTTCGAATCCCAGGTCCCCCATGTATTTCATATTATTTTTTTGTAAATGTTCAGGCACGCACACAAGGCCAAAGGACCACCATGTGCCCTCAGGATCCAGCCATTGGATCTCCAGATGGCCAGATCTAAAGGCCATCAGATGAAGGGGCATCATTGGCCTTGGTCAACATGCAGCACGGAATCATGGAAGGTCAATGTGGGTCAGATTTGTTTGGGCCAAAAGCTTGCTATCCACAACTCATCTATTTACCAATTTCAGGCCTAGTTCTTTTTTCCTCTTTTCATATTTTTCTTTTATTTAATTTATTTAGTTATTTTTACCAACATAAAATCAAATTTTTTCATTAAAAAATCACAAAAATAATATTTTCATCCAATTAGATTTAGGATATTTATTTTTTATACAAAAATTAATTGAATGAGGTTATTTAATTTTAGGTAACTTTAATTTCTTTTGTGAATAAATTAAAAACAATTAGAAAATTAGGGTTGTAGTTTTTTTTAAATTTTATTTTCTTTTTCTTAAAAAAATAACCAAAAACACAAAAATAGGTCATGTAAATTATTTTCTTTAAATTAATTTAATTACTAATTAGATTTGTATTTAATTTAAAAAACCTTATTCTTTTTTTTAAAAATAATCAAAAACAACAAAAACAATTTTTTTCTTTCAATTAGGTTAGAAGGGGTCAAAACCCTAGATCTCTTCTCGTTCTTAATTCATCGCGCGCGCTTGATTATTTTATTTTACAATATTAATGTAATTGCTCACAAGTTGTAATAGATTAATTATGATTTTTCTCCATTTCGTTTATCATTTTGACGAATTTGTTTTTGGCTATGTAAATATACGAAGCCTTGTAATAGCATAGCTTTACTTTCCGCCCTTTAATTTTCGCAAAATATTAAACTGTTAGATGTATGATATTAGGGTTGCATGACAAGAATGTATGATTAACTTTAAAACGGTTAGCAAACCCTAAATGTGCAAATATAATAAATTGAAATTAAATCACTCGTACATGCGCACTCCTAGGGTATACTCTCACTTTGGTTGCATTCGGTAAACGTTCATTAAGTATAGGATGCTTTAGTGGTCGCTCTCTTGTCTAAACAAAGATCAAAATCCCGTTCAGAAAAGTTGGCTCAGAATGGTTGCCTCGGATATTGTTGCCTCAGATATTGTTGCCTCGAATATTGATCTTAAGACATTAGGGTTATTACTAAGAAGTCCTAACATTGCTTTAGTGACTGTACGTCCCTTTTCGAATTGACCCTTAAAACTCCAACGACGGTGCTACCTACTCACTAATAGTGGCATAGCACTGTCTAAAGGAAACAAGAACAGAAACATTCTCTTTTTCGAGTAGGTAGATTATCTCTTAAGTACTTGCTCAAACAAACAAACTTTTTCACACTTACACTCTTTTTAAACAAAGTTTTCAAAACAACTTCGTAACACTTTTGAAGGCAGAAGCAAAGGTTAAATTGAAGTAAAACCTTTTTCAAATCAAACCCACACAAGCAATTTTGAAAATGATGAGCAAGTACCTACGAGCCCGTGGAAAACCACAGATAGAAAGGGTGCTAATACCTTTCCTTTCTATAATCTACCCCCCGTACTCAAAATCTCGAAAAAAAGGAATTTTTTTGTTCTTTTTTCGTTTCCAGTTGGATAAAATAAAAGTCAGTGGCGACTCTTGCTTACCGCGACATTTTGCAAACACAAACGCAAAACGCAAACCAGCATTTCAAAATAGTCCGATTCTGGCCACCGTATCACACTTTCAGATACTTGAAAATTCGCTTAACTACTATTAAGTGAGATTCTCTAGGATCTGATTGGAATCTTGCACATAAGCAAACACTGTATAAAATGTCAGGCCTTGAAGCTGTAAGATATAAGAGAGAACCAATCATACCTCTTTAGATCTTTTGTTTTACCTTTTTACTTACCTCATCCTTTTCCAGAATGTATGTGGGATGTATTGGAATCTTTGATGGCTTACACTCTGAGAGATCAAATTTCTTTAGAAGTTCTCTGACGTATTTTCTCTGGTGAATGTAAGTTCCTTCTAGAGTTTGGTTGATCTGAATGCCCAGAAAGAATTTGAGTTCTCCCATCAAGCTCATCTCAAACTCTGCGTGCATACACTTAGCAAATTCTCTTCCCAGAGAAGGTTTAGTAGATCCAAATATTATATCATCTATATAAATATGACAAACTAAGATGTCATTCTTAAATGTCTTACAGAACAAGGTTGTGTCCACTTTCCCTCTGGTGAATTCCTTTTCTAACAAAAAGTTGCTTAGTCTTTCATACCAAGCTCTAGGAGATTGTTTCAGATCATAAAGTGACTTATTTAGTTTGAAAACATATTCCGGGTGTTTGGAATTTTCAAACCCAGGGGGTTGTTGCACATATACCTCTTCATCAATCTAACCATTTAACAATGCGCTTTTGACATCAATCTGATACAGAGTGATGTCATTATTTACAGCAAAAGAGATTAAGAGTCTGATAGATTCTAACCTGGCGACTGGAGCAAAGGTTTTTGTATAGTCTATCACCTCTTGCTGACTATAACCTTTTGAAACCATTCGTGCCTTGTTTCTGATGACTTCTCCTTGCTCATTCAGTTTGTTTCTGAACACCCACTTTGTTCCAATGACGTTAAATCATTTTAGTTTAGGAACCAGATCCCATACGTCATTTTTGGTAAATTGATTTAATTCTTCCCGCATTTCCAGAATTCAGTTGTTGTTCTAAATGTTGATCTTGTTCTGATTGGATCATCCTTCTTTCCCATAATTTTATCTTCAGGGTGAGCTATGGTGCTTCTGGATAGTATTTTCTGGAGTTGTTCTACAAAAGTTGCTGAAGTGCTTGGGACATTTCCTTCTGATGTTGTCGGAGCGTCTTTGTTGGGAACTTCTGATGAATTGCCTTCAACACCTGTAAATTCAACTTCTATATCTGCAAGAGATTAATTCTGCTTTTACTTTTGAGGGCCAAGCTTGTCATCAAATCGATCACTGATTGACTCTTCTATAATCTGTGTTTCTGTATTGTATACTTTGTACCCTCTTGAGTGTTCAGAGTATCCTAACATAATACACTTTTGTTCTTTAGAGTCAAACTTGTTTAGATGTTCTTTAGTGTTAAGAGTAAAATAGGTACATCCAAAAGGATGGAAATAAGAAATGTTGGGCTTTCTGTTCTTCCACAATTCATATGGAGTCTTATCCAGAATAGGTCTTATAGAGATTCTATTCTGAATGTAACATTTTGTCTTAATTGCTTCTTCCCAAAAGATCTTAGAAATGTTAGTCTCATTGATCATGGTTCTGGCCATTTCTTGTAATGTTCTGTTCTTTCGTTCTACAACTCCATTTTGTTGGGGAGTTCTAGGACAAAAGAAATCATGAGAAATTCTATTTTCATTAAAAAAATATTTCAAATTTTTTGTTTTCAAATTCTCCACCATGATCACATCTGACTTTGACAATTCTAAGCTCTTTCTCATTCTGAAATTGGTTACAGAAAGCAACGAACACATAATGTGACTCGTCCTTGTGTCTTAGGAACTTTACCCATGTCCATCTGCTATAGTCATCTAAGATCACTAACCCATACTTCTTGCCACTAATAGACGTAGTTTTCACTGGTCCAAATAGATCTATGTGCAGAAGTTCTAATGGCCTAGAGGTAAAAATAACATTTTTCGCTTTAAAAGGAGGTTTTGCAAATTTTCCTTTCTGACATGCTTCACACAGAGCATCTGAGCTGAACTTCAGATTAGGAAGTCCTCTGACTAGATTGAGTTTATTAATCTGAGATATTCTTCTCATACTAACATGCCCCAATCTTCTGTGCAAGACCCATTGCTCATTGTAAACAGAAAGAAGGAATTTTACATTCTGACTCTTTAGTTTAGAAATTTTTATTTTTTAAATGTTATTTTTCCTCTTTCCATTAAATAGGATAGTTCCATCTTTCTGACTAACAGCTTTGCATGAATTTTGATTAAATATTATATCATAACCGTTATCACTTAATTGACTTATAGATAATAGGTTATGCATTAATCCATCAACTAACATCACATTATTAATAGAAGGGAGGTTACCATTACCTACTATTTCAGAGCCAATGATCTTCCCTCTTTGCTTGCCTCCAAAACCCACGTAGCCTCCAGTTTTAAGTTCCAGCCTTTGGAACATATGCTTTCTTCCTGTCATGTGTCGAGAGCATCCAGAGTCCAGGTACCATGGCTGGTGTTTTAGCCTTGCTGCTAAAGATATCTGCTACATATATAATTTTGTCCTTAGGTACCCATATCTTTTTGGGTCCTTGTTTGTTAGTTTTACCAAAATTCTGTTTGAATTTTGGTTTGGTAGAATAATCATTACTAGTGTATTTCAAATCATGTGTGTGCCCATAAGTGAAGTGATATTTTAATGGTGTGCGTTTAATGACTAAGTCCATGACTTTCTTAGGTTGGGATACTTTACCTTGTTATCCTATACCTTTTCTGCCATTTCTTCTAACTCCATAGATCATTGAAGCCATCTTTCTTCTATCTATATTTTTAGCCAGAAACTTTTGAAAGCTTTGATCATATTCTTTAATGATCTTATCAGCATTACTGGGAACCTCTGAGATTGTTTCCTTCTGAGAGTTTTGTAAATGATTTTCAAGTTTTGAAATCTTTTCTTTTAACTCATAATTTTCTAATCTCAGACTCTCAGTTTCTTCAGAGTCAGAAACAAGATCCTTTTTCAGGTTCCTGAATTTGACTCGAAGCTGCTGATATCTTTCTAGAATTTCACTCAGACTTTCTCCTAGTTCAGCTTTAGTAAAATTAACAGTAAAGTCAGGAAATACCTCTTCTATGTCTGATTGTGATTCTGACCCAGATGCTTCGCTGTCTTCTGTCACATTTTCCATAATAGCAATGTTGGCTCTTTCATCATCTGACTTTGTGTCTGCGTCAGAAGTATCTGAATCATCCCATGTTTCCATGAGACTTTTCTTCTTCTCCTTGAAGAACTTCTTTTTGGGTTTCTCCTTCTGAAGTCTTGGACAATCACTTTTGTAGTTCCCTTGTTCATTGTACTCATAGCAGGCGATGTCCCTATTTCTTGACTTTTTGTGACCAAAAGCAGATTCAGACTTTATGTGTCTAGAGGAGGGTTCATACTTTCTGTATCCAGAGGAGGATTCAAACTTTTTGTATCTAGATGGTGATTCATTATGATTCCCTGATGTTGTACCCCAAAATTTTCTCTCTTTTCATACACGCATATTATTGGTTTTATGGTTATGGAATAAAAGTATATTTATCAGGCTTCTTCAGGTTACAAGTGACGTTTATTTCGTCAATGGATATTCTCAGAGTATTTTCCGTGTTAAACATCGGTTCGCCTTTTTGAAACGATTCGGAGTTCAAAGATTCACAAGTCCAACCCGACGAGTCATATTCAGGTGTTATTTGCCAAGATATCCCTGATAACATATTCTCAAATTTAGGTTCGGCTCGAGAGACAATTCTTTAAAGAAGGTCTCTGTATGTGAGATTTTTCTCGAAGAAATGTGTTAAAAAAGTGTGCTGAAAGTGCAGTTTTTACACACTAAAAAATTCATAACTTGAATATCTTGGCTCGTTTTGAACCTGTTCCGGTGGCCAAAATTCTGTATTGACGCCATCTACGTTTTCATCTGTCATGGATGGAAGCCAATTTCGATCAGAAGGTCTTCAAAAATGTGGATTTATCAAGTATTTTTGTATAGAAAATTTGTGACAAGTTTATTTGCGTCATGTTCAGAAAATCATAACTTGGTCGATTTTTATTGTATCGAGCTAGTTCTGGCGCCAAAATTTCAAAAATTGAGTTGAATAAGTTTTCACAGGAGGTGTCAAGTTCAAACGGCATCCGAAAGGCCTTCGTTTTTTACTCAGAGTGCGCGTGACGCGGCGAAAATCCTGAATGCTGAATATTATTTTATCTGGGTCAAAACTTCGAAAATTCATAACTCAGTCAGTTTTTATCGGATCGGGCCCATCTTTTACATAAGGTCACTGACTCAGAGATCTATAACTTTTCTTCAAAAGTCGAGACCGGATTATGCTCCAATCAATACCTGTTTTTTATTGAAGAACGTGTCAGAGTCGACACTGGAGCCCAAAATAAGTTTGTCTGAGCTGAAACATCAAAAATTCATAACTAATTGACCGTTTATCCGATGTAGCCCATTTTTGGACAGGAGTTAGTTCTCGATGACGGTTATATTTTTATTTCACATTTCAACTTCAAAAATTGCACTTAAGCCCCTGCGATTTTGCCTAGAACGTGACGGACTCAAGTGAACATTTGAGGCCCAATTGCACATTCAAAACCCATTTTTTTCTTTCTAAATTCCATTATATAATCTCATTCTTTTCACACAAACAGGGAGACAAAAAAAAACCTTTGCCACAACGCTGTCAGAATATCAAATTCTTTCAAGAACCCTAAAACCTTTAAATCCTTATTACAAACCCCCATCTCACTACAAACAACTCATCCTTATTACAAATCCACATCTCACTACTTCTCCAGTAAGGGTAAGGCTGGTTTGATCTCCATGATCAAAAGGGCATAAAAGCATTCATTTCACTACTTCTCCAGTAAGGGTAACGCTGGTTTGATCTCCATCATCAAAAGGGTATAATCATTCATACATGCCATATCGGTTTTAACATTAAATTTTTTTCTCATATATTTGCTTTATTTATATTTTATGATATATAGTAATTTATTTAATGTGTTCATGAGATTCAACACTGCAGATTTAGACAGGGTCCCATGCAGGTTCATTACAGAACGTTGAGGCCAAAACACTAATTTCCAAAAGAGAACAACCACCAATGCATGATGAGGCACATATCCTGAGAAGGTTAAGGGCGTGGGTTCAACAACCACCCGTATTGGTATTGTTTTTCTTCCTTTCTATTTATCCTTTTACCTATCTTCATTCTTTCTGTTTAAAATCTTTTTCATAAAGCTTAACATTTTTCACAAACCTTTGATTTTTCCTCCTAAGCTCGAATAATTAATTTTAGGTTTTAATTTAATTTTATGTTTTAATTTAATTTTAGGTTTTTAATTTCATTTATTGTTTTTGGTTTCTAACCAATTTGTCTTTTTCAATCTTAAATTTACTTAACCACAAATCTTTTTTCACAAACCTTTTTTTTTACAAAAAAAACCTAATTTAATTTTTAGGTTAATTAATTTTATATTTTTTTAAACTTTTTTTCAAAATTAAATTTTTTTTATTAATTAAAATTAATTAGGATTTAGGTATTTTAATTAACTTTTTTTCAAAATTAACATTTTTTTACTAATTAAAATTAATTAGATTTTTTAGGTTTATTTAATTAATTATCATAAATTACTTTTTCATAAAAAAAACACCAAAAACATTAACTTAGAATTTTAGGTTTTAATTTTTCCTTATTTTCTTTTTATTTATTCTTTTACATTTTAATTTCTAGAAAAATTGTATAGGTCGCATTATCAATGTAATAACATATGTTTATCTTTTCTTGCATTTTTTTTCTAATTATGTAATTTCTTCCGGGATGTAATAGTTTTAGGATTTCTTTTCCGCACTCTTCATTATTATGTTATTGCCCCAAAGCTCTGTAATAGCTTAGGTTTATATTTCCGCCTCTTTATTTTCAGTCCAAGATAATTATGTATCTGCAAAAACCTTGTAATAGCTAGGACTTTAAACTTTCCATATTTTATTTCTGCAAACTATAAACTGCTTATATGTATGTTAGTAGGATTGTATGGAAAGACAAACTGGAAATTAAAATAGTAGATCACCTTAATTGTGAAAAGATCAAATAACTAAAATCAAACACATGCACATGCTCACTCTTAGGGTATGCCTCACTTGGTTGCCTCGGAAAACAATGGTCATGTCCCTCGAACGTAGGGATACCCTTAGCAAAGACCCTCGGTTAAAGTCATCATAAAGATCATGGTCCCTTAGTGTCACTCGATTTTCCTACGAGAAATGATCTTGTCCCTCGATATTGCCTACGAATATATGATGACAGTCCCTTCGAAATGCTAAGGTATCCTTACATGTTGCCTTCAATGATCATTACGTCCCTTTCGATAGTCCCTCAAACATCCAACGACTAGGGTTACCTACTCACTAATAGTAGGATAACACGGTCTAAAGGATAGGAGGAAAAGAACGCCTTTTTTCGAGTAGGTAGATAACTGTTAGGAACTTGCTCAAAAAAATAAACTTTTTTCACACAAACACTTTCTAAACAAAGTTTTCAAAAACAACTTCGTAACACCCTTGAGGACAGAAACAAGGGTTAAAACGAAGTAAAACAAAACTTTTCAAAACAAAGCACACACAAGCAGTTTTCATAATGAGCAAGTACCTAAGAGCCCATGGAAAACCATGGATAGAAAGGGTGTTAATACCTTCCCTTTATATAATCTACCCCCCGTACTCAAATTCTCAAAAAAAGAATTTTTTTGTGCTTTTTTCCTTTCCAGTTGGATAAAATAAAAGTCGGTGGCGACTCTTGCTTACCGCGACATTTTGCGAACAAAAAACGCAAACCAGTAAAAACAGTCGGTTCTGCCACTGTATCACAGAACTGGCGACTCTGCTGGGGAATTATAAGTGGGGTATACCTTAGGATCTAGTTCACCATAATTGCTTCTCTTGTTTGTTTTGTTTGCTTTAATTGTAAGGGTTTTGTTTGGGAGTTACTATAGATCCTAAACCGGATCTGGGGACATTTGACTGTACAGCGTAGACCGATATGGTTAAATCAGTAGCTACGTTGATGTGGCACATTGGTTGGTACCGGTATCCCTTGTGGTGAAACGAGGAGAATGCGGGGCCATTACGTGTGTTGTTAAGCATCAACTGACCTTAGAACCTTTAATGGACCAACTTCGCCATTAGAAAGTAGCGAGATAGCCGGCCTCAGTGTAGAGCTGAGAACTGGTTGATACTTGATGCTACACTCATTGAGACCATAATCTCGGGATAGTTTCGGCCGCAAGAAAAGATTGTGTGAGCTGAAACCATAACCGATGGAGAATTATCAGTGATATTGAGATCCTGTAGAACCCGGTTACTTTTTCTAGGAGTTTGAAACCAACTTAACTTCAAGAAGGTACTACCTTAAAACCCATGCAAGCCTAAACCTAAGGCTTTTTGTGTGACTTGTGTGCTTTCAAGTTGAACTACTTGCACAATTTTATCATATGACAACATGAGTTCCTTGCAGGTTTTGTTTACAGTCCTTATCCAATAACTTGGATTTCTTGTCGGGTTTACTTGCATACCTCACCTCACACTTTTTCTTAAACGCATAGCATACACATCATAACATCATACCATAGCATTTCCTTAACCATTTCAAAGATCTCAAGGGCCTGTGGTGAAGGTTTTGATGAACCAAACGTCTAGCAAGGGGCAAGGGGATTTATTTTCCTCTAGCCAATTCTGTCTAGAGATCAAAACACGATAACTTGAGTCAGTGGCTATAACCCACTCGATATGGTGAGCTTGAATCTTGAAGAAGGAATCTTAACGACACGAAGTTTCTTCAATCAAGCTGCAATCAAATTCTAACAGTTTCTTGTTTACCCCACGAGATCCTTGAAAACATTGCATACATATATCATACATATCATTGCATAAGCAGGTTTCAAAGCAGGTCTCTCATGTTCTCGTTGTTTATTTCAGCAATGGCTCTCCAACAAGACAACAGAGATCTCCAAACTCAAGAAGCTCAGTTCAAGGAAATATTCCAAAACTATCCAAGGGGCGGGGAGAGTTAAAAACACTCCTCGTTGGGAACTTGGTCAAGAAAAGTCCTGAAGACAATAAGGACGAACGGATGGAACAACTGCAAGCTGAGGTAGGTGAAATGAGAACCCATATGTTGGGGTAGATGGCTCTTATCCAAGGCCTAGCTCGAAGACAAGAAGAGCTGAAAACCATCATCAACCAACTTCATCAAGAGGAATACAACAATATGAAGCAAACAGTCGAGGCTGGGGACCAAGTCATTGATCAACCTCTAAGAAGACAAAAGGTTGGTTTGGTGAAGGGTGGACCTCTCCAAATTGCTACTACATCACGGGTCCAACAACAACCTCGCCAAAAAACAATGGGTTAATCAGTGTAAGCCAAATACACCCAAGAGGCAGTTTACCAAAGGTATGTTATGCATGTGAGTCTGATAAAACTTATCCGATCTTTCTAAACGATTATTTTCTTGAGGACAAGCAAAGGTTTAAGTATGGGGGAATTTGATAACGAGAAATCGTATCGTATAATTGCTATGTTTTTAGTCCATTTTCATACTGCATTAATCCATTTAACTTCCAATTGTTCTGAGTTTTATGTCTTTTTACAGGTACAACATGTCTCAAGTCAATTTAGTGGAAAAAGATCATATGAAGAAAGTTAACATGAAAACCAGAAGAAAAGAAACAATCTGCAAAGTTCTGCAATTTTTGATGCTGTGACGGTCGTCACATAGCACTTTCGACGGTAACACGCTTATTATGTGAAGAATGCTCGTCACACATCATTGATGAACGTAACACACTGTTAAGCGTCTTACGCCCGTCACCTTGGAGTTACGACCGTCACAAGCTCAATCCAACGTTATGAAGAACGTGGAGACGTGGGCAACATAAAGAAAGGAGTTTTCAGATACTCCTACAATCTCTCAACCTCACCAACGCCCAGTCTTCATGGTTTTTCTCCACAACTTGTTTTCTTTAACTGTCAATTTCTCCTATATAAATACGAGAGATTTTTAATGAAGAGGGGGACACATAGTTTTATTTATAGAGAGTTTTATTTTCACAAATTCCTTGCGGAAGCTCTGCCGAATTTACGAACCATTTCCCAGTTTTCATTTTTTTGCTGTTCTTTTTTTTATTTCCCATTTACCATTTAATAGCCATTTCCAACATTAGGAAATTGCTATCTTAGTTAGAATTTGTTTTTAGCCTAAGAATTTGTTTCATGTTTCGATTCTGAAGGTTCCAATCTTACCGACTTGTGGAAGAGGGAGCTTGAGGAATAGTATTATTAGTCAGGTTTTAATCACATTTAATTTAATTTTAATACAATTTGTGTAAGTGTTTAGTTATTGGCATGTATTTTTGGTAAAACCAGGTGTGTGAATGTCATGACTGATGTCATAACATTCTGGGTTATTAGGTACTTTATGCAGAAAAAGAATGGCATACAGTAGCTGCTCATTATGAGTGTGTATCTGAGCATTTTGCAATGATCACATTTATTGCATTCTACCAAAAATCAGTAAACAGGATTCTTGTTGTCATAACCAATGTTAAGACATCCTGTACTGATCTAACAGTTAGGCAGTTTTGTTAATTCTGAGATTTTTCAGGAATATGGTTCATACATTCCAGAACAGAATCTCACGTGGACTTTAGGTTAGCTTGGCTTAACCCTAATCTGATTGATAAAGTCTTGTGACCAAGTCTTGAGGTTAACCCTAATTAACCCTAGTTATTTTCGTGGAAGCCCTAACTGAAGAACAACTGCATATATATTCAACAGGAAGGCTGTTGGTGAACTTAACTTTTTGACAGAAGATCAACAAGGGGCTGTATAGTTTTTAACTACTGTAATCCAAGCAAGTATCATTGTGATAAGTGACTTGGAGTAGGTTTTGATTGTAAGGGTGATGTATCACTCAAAGCTTTGAAGCACGAGTGTTTGTGTCACTTGATTAAAGCTTTGAAGCAAGGTCAAGTTAGGTATATGTATCACTCAAAGCTTTGAAGCACGAGTGTTTGTGTTACTTGATTAAAAGCTGTGAAGCATAGTCAAGTGTAGGTTCTGAAGAGTGTCTTCATAATTTCATTAGTCAATTGTTTAGTATCACTGCTGTGATTGAGGGGGAGTGAGTAGGAACTCAGGTTTAAGTTGAACTTAGATTGAAGTTGCATTGGGTAGGTCTTAAGTGAAGGAGATAAACTGGTTGGTTTATTCCTAAATTAATATCTCTTATAGTGAATTTCCTCCCTGGCTTGGTAGCCCCCAGAGTAGGTGTTGTTTCACACTGAACTGGGTAAACAATTGACTGTGTTCTTTACTTCTTTTTGATTTACTGTCTTATAGAAAGTCAGATACGGTGTCATAACATTCACTGTGACATTGAGTATCTGCTGCCAGAATTACAATTGGCATCAGAGCAGGCACCCTGCCTGTCTTACTGGGTGAGATCTAGGGATATCACTTTCTGGCGCTATGGACAAAGAAGGAGTTTTTGGAAACAGACCACCCATTCTGGATGGATCAAATTATGACTACTGGAAACCTCGTATGGTTGCCTTCTTAAAATCACTGGACAAAAAGGCTTGGAGAGCTGCTGACAAAGGATGGAACCATCCCACCATAATTGAGAAAGATGGGACAATCAGTCTGAAACCTGAGGAAGAATGGAGCAAAGAAGAAGATGAGTTAGCTCTGGGCAATTCCAAAGCATTAAATGCCTTGTTTAATGGAATTGATAAAAACATATTCAGACTAGTACATCAATGTGAACTGGCCAAGGAAGTTTGGGGCACTCTCAAAACTACCCATGAGGGCACATCCAAAGTAAAAATGTCAAGGCTTCAGATGCTGACTACCAAATTTGAGAACCTAAGGATGATGGAAGATGAAACCATTCATGAGTTTCACATGAACATCTTGGAGATTGCCAACACCTCAGGAGCATTGGGAGAAAAGATGTCAGAAGAAAAACTGGTGAGAAAGATTCTCAGATCCTTGCCTAAAAGATTTGCAATGAAGGTAACTGCTATAGAGGAAGCCCAGGATATCAACAATTTGAAGGTGGATGAACTCATTGGGTCTCTTCAGACCTTTGAGATGGGGATCAGTGACAATGTCGACAAGAAAACCAAGAGCATAGCACTTGTATCTAACACTGAAGATGAAAACAAGGAGGATGAAGAAGAAAATATTTCAAAAGCTATAGCCATGCTTGGAAGACAATTCAACAAACTCATCAAGAGAATGGATCCAAAGTCAAGATCAAATGTCAAGAACATTCCTTCTGACATTAACAGATCTTATGACTCCAGCAGAAGAACAAAGTCTGAGGAGAAGGGAAATCAAAGCAGAGGAATTCAATGCCATGGATGTGAAGGATATGGGCACATTCAAGCTGAATGACCTACCTTTCTTAAGAAACAAAAGAAAGGAATGTCTGTTACTTGGTCTGACTGTGATTCAGAAAGTAATTCTGAAGAAGAATCTGCCAAACTAGTTACTACACTAACTGGTATTTGTAACTCTGATAGTGACTCTAGTGATGGGGAAGTGACATTTAAAGAACTGGCTGATTCCTACAAGAAATTATGTATCAGAAGTGCTGAAGTCTGTCAGCAAAATGAGAGACAAACAAAACTCATAATAAAGTTGGAGGCTGAGAAAAGGGCAGTCATTGATACTGTAAGTCATCTAGAAGGGGAAGTTCAAATGCTAAACTCAAAACTGGACCAGATGACCAAATCTATCAAGATGCTGACAAATTGGAAGAAATCCTTCAGGTTGGACAAAATGTGGGAAACAAGTCTGGTCTAGGATTTGTGGCAGCAAAGAAATCTGGTATAGACAAGAAGATCAGGCGTGATAAACAAATGTCAAAGCAGATGTCACAACATAGCACTCAACATCGTGAATAGAGAAATATGAAGAAAAAGTATCAAAGATGGAGATGTCATCATTGTGGGAGGTTTGTTCACATAAAGCCATTCTGCTTCAGATTATATGGATATCCTAATCAGAACCCAGGTGTCAAACCTAAGTCTAACAAGGTACCATATACTCCACAGTGGAAGAAAAAGGCTACTGCCCTGATAGCTCACACTTCCCTTAGAGTCTCCGTAAAGGAAGACTGGTACTTTGACAGTGGATGTTCTAAGCACATGACTGGAATCAAGAACCTTCTCAATAATGTTAAACCTCACACCACTAGTTATGTGACCTTTGGAGATGGTGCTAGAGGAGAAATCAAAGGAGTTGGAAACTTGGACTGCCCCGGAGTTCCAAATCTAAATGAAGTATTGTTGGTAAGAGGCTTGACTGATAATCTCATAAGTATCAGCCAATTATGCGATCTAGGATTCAAGGTCAACTTCTCAAAATCTAAATGTCTTTTAACTAATGAGAAACAAGAAGTTGTAATGAAAGGAGTCAGATCTAAAGACAATTGCTACTTATGGGTGCCTGAGAACACTAATTACTCTACTGTGTGTAGTATTGCCAAAGAAGAAAAAGAAGTGAAACTATGGCACCAAAAACTTGGCCATCTGCATCTAAGAGGAATGAAAAGGATTATATCCATGGAGGCAGTCAGAGGGATTCCAAGACTGCAAATTGATGAAGGGAGAGTATATGGTGAATGTCAGGTTGGTAAGCAGACTAGGATGTCACATCCAAAGTCAAGACATCTGACCACCTCTAAGGTTCTAGAACTTCTACATATGGATCTGATGGGACCAATGCAGGTGGAAAGTCTTGGTGGAAAAAGATATGCCTATGTTGTTGTGGATGATTTTTCCAGATTCACCTGGATTAACTTCATTAGGGAAAAATCTGATGTATTTGAAGTTTTTAAAGAACTGTGCAAAATAATTCAAAGAGAAAAAGAAGGGTGCATTGTCAGAATCAGAAGTGATCATGGCAAGGAATTTGAAAACAGTAAGTTTAATGAGTTCTGTTCCTCAGAAGGAATTAATCATGAATTCTCTTCTCCTATAACTCCTCAACAAAATGGAGTTGTAGAAAGGAAAAATAGGACCATACAGGAATCTGCCAAAGCAATGATACATGCCAAAAGACTTCCTATTCATTTTTGGGCTGAAGCTATGAATACAGCCTGTTATGTCCATAACAGGGTCACCTTGAGAAAGGGAACCTCATCCACCATTTATGAACTCTGGAAAGGAAGAAAGCCAACAGTGAAGTACTTCCATGTATTTGGTAGCAAATGCTATATTCTGGCAGATCGTGAACAAAGGAGAAAGCTGGACCCTAAAAGTGATGAAGGAATATTTCTAGGATACTCCACCAACAGCAGAGCTTATAGGGTATTCAATTCCAGGACCAAAGTCATGATGGAATCAATAAATGTCATAGTTGATGATTATCATGAGGAAACAGATGTCCCTTGTAATGTTGAGACATTCTTTGAGACTTCAACTCAACAGAATGATCTACCTAACACCACTGCAGCAGACTCTGAATCAAAGGAAGCTAGCAAAAACCCTTCCATCAGAATTCAGAAAGATCATCCTAAAGAACTCATCATAGGAGATCCTAACAGTGGAGTCATTACAAGATCTAGAGAAATCATCTCAAACTCTTGCTTTGTGTCTAAAATTGAACCAAGAAATGTCAAGGAGGCTTTAACTGATGAATACTGGATTGGAGAAATGCAAGATGAATTGAACCAATTCAAGCAACATGAAGTATGGGAGTTAGTTCCTAGACCAAAAGGAACAAACATCATTGGCACAAAATGGATCTACAAGAACAAATCAGATGCTGAAGGAGTTGTCACCAGGAATAAGGAAAGACTTGTTGCTAAAGGATACACTCAAGTTGAAGGGGTTGATTTTGATGAGACCTTTGCCCCTGTAGCCAGACTGGAATCAATCAGACTCCTATTGGGAATTGCTTGTCTCCTGAAGTTCAAGTTATTTCAGATGGATGTAAAAAGTGCCTTCCTAAATGGGTACTTAAATGAGGAAGTTTATGTGGAACAGCCTAAAGGTTTTGTGGATCCAAACTACCCTGATCATGTCTACAAATTGAGGAAAGCTTTATATGGCCTGAAACAAGCTCCTAGAGCATGGTATGACAGGTTGACAAAATTTCTCTCTGACAAAGGATACAGAAAAGGAGGCTTGGATAAAACCCTCTTTGTCAAAAATGAAGGAGGAAAGATAATGGTAGCTCAAATCTATGTTGATGACATAGTGTTTGGGGGAATGTCAGATAAAATGGTTAAACATTTTGCTGACCAAATGCAGGATGAATTTGAAATGAGCCTCATGGGAGAATTGACCTACTTTCTTGGACTGCAAGTCACACAAATGGAAGACTCAATTTTTCTGTCTCAAAGCAAGTATGCAAAGAACATTGTCAAGAAGTTTGGTATGGAGAATTCCAGTCACAAAAGGACTCCTGCACCTACTCATTTAAAGCTATCCAAAGATTCAAGTGGGGTTAAGGTGGACCAAAGCCTGTACAGAAGCATGATAGGAAGTCTGCTATACTTAACAGCCAGCAGACCTGACATTGCTTTTGCAGTTGGTGTATGTGCAAGATACCAAGCTGATCCCAAAGTCAGTCATATCAACCAAGTGAAGAGAATTTTGAAGTATGTAAGTGGAACTTACAACTATGGCTTGCTGTACTCTCATGGTTGTGAACCATCTCTGACTGGTTACTATGATGATGCTGATTGGGCTGGAAGTGCTGATGATAGAAAGAGCACCTCTGGAGTATGTTTCTTCTTAGGAAATAATCTGGTCTCCTGGTTCAGCAAGAAACAGAACTGTGTGTCTCTCTCTCTACTGCTGAAGCTGAATACATAGCAGCTGGTAGTAGCTGTTCTCAAATGATCTGGATGAAATAGATGCTTACTGAGTATAATGTCACACAAGATGTTATGACATTGTACTGTGACAATCTGAGTACAATCAACATTTCCAAGAATCCTATTCAGCATAGTAGGACCAAGCATATTGACATTAGACATCATTTTATCAGAGATCTTGTAGAGGAGAAGACGATTAAACTGGAACATGTTGCCACTGAACTACAGTTGGCTGACATTTTTACCAAAGCTCTTGATGCAAATCAATTTGAAAATTTGAGGGGCAAGTTGGGTATTTGCCAACATGAGGAAATGTAGCAATTAATTTTGCTTAAAACAAGGGATGAATGAGATTTTTGTGTTAAGTCTATTTTGATTGGGTTAATCATATGTTTTCCTATTTCTTTCAAAATTGTTAAGAAGTTGAATAGACACTCATTTACCTCCTTCCTCTCTCGGCTCTGCAACAATCCCCATTCTCTCAATCAAAGATTTCTCTCTCGTTGTTACTGGTTTTCTAAGACTCTCAAAATGTCTCAACTATCCATGACATCATCCTCTTCCAAGACGACTGTTTCATCCGCATCCTCTGATCGAGAACCTAGGGCAATCACAACATGCATGGATTCTGAAGTCCTGGAGATTACTCCTCTTAGAGAACTGGAAGCTAACCCCTCTAAAGTTAAAAATCTGAGAACAAGGCATGCAGGAAGGTCTCAAGCTACTTCATCTGGTAATCCCTCTCAACCATCATCTTCTGTTCCCTCAGAATTAGAAAATAGGGAAGGCTCAACTTATGTTCATCAAGCAATAGCTAGACTTGTTACAAGAATTCTGAATGAGAACCACTCGGTACCTGGCATTTCTGTTCCTTTAAATCAAGAATCTGCTAGTCCAAATGTTGAAATGAATCCAGATGTCTCTAAGAATGTTGAGACAGCGGATGACAACATTCGGAAATCATCTGAAAATCTTGATGATCTCCAGAACCCTTCAGAGAAGGATGTTGAACCCCTGGTTATTGATGTGGATGAAGAATACTCTGACAATGACCTAATTGTAAATATCAACCCTAGCATAGCTAGAAGTATGATGAACAGAAAAGGTAAGCAGGATGCTGCAAAATGTCTGACCAAAGAGAAGACTGCTGATGTTACTCATAAGAAAACCAGGTCTGAAGGCAAGACTGGTGTAGAAACTGTGAAGACTGGATTGTCCAAAGGGAAGGTGAAAACCCGAGTACCTGCTGGTAGTCTCTCAAAGCCTGTGAGACAACCAATAGCAAAGAAAAGGAAAGAGCCTGAACCTTCTGAGTCTGATGAGGAATCAGAATTTGAAGTTGATGCTGAAGACATTCCTCTCAGAAGGAAGCTCCCATCAAGCAAAATGGCTAAAGTTCCTGAAGTCCCCACTGACAACATTTCTTTTCACCACCCTGAAAATGCTAACAGATGGAAGTATGTTTGCTTGAAAAGAATAGCCTTGGAAAGAGAACTGAACAATGGTGCCATGGAATGTAAGGAGATCATGGACCTAATCCAAACTGCTGGTCTAATGAATACTGTGGTAAAGTTTACCAACTACTATGAAAATCTTGTCAAAGAATTCATAGTGAATTTATCTGATGGATGTGCTGATGGAAGGTCAGCTGACTTTAAGTGTGTCTATGTGAGAGGAAGAAAGTAAATTTCTCTCCCTCTGAAATAAAAAAATTCCTAGGAAGACCAGATGAGGCTTGCCCTGAACTAGAGGTTACTGACAACCAAGTATGCCAAACCATCACTGCAAATCAAGTCAAGAGCTGGCCCTTAAAAGGCAAGCTGAATGCAAGCAAGCTAAGCATGAAATTTGCCATCATGCACAAGATTGGTGCAGCCAACTGGGTTCCCACCAACCATAAATCAACCATCTCCACAGGATTGGGAAGATTCATTTATGTTGTTGGAACCAGGACAGAATTTGACTATGGCAGGTATATTTTTGATCAAACTTTAAAACATGCTGGAAGCTATGCTGTTAAAGGCCCCATTGCCTTTCCCTCCCTCCTATGTGGTATTGTCCTTGCTCAGTATCCTGACATTCTAGTGGAAAGAGATACTGTATGCAAAAGATCCCCTGCTCTTGGGTTGCACTATAAGCTATTTCAGGGAACTCATGTTCCTGACATTGTCATGACATCAGCTAAGACATCAACTGTCAAAACTCAGTCCATAAAATCTAATGTTATAGTTGTGCTGAAGGAAACCTGCAAAGAGCTGGAGACAAGGAAAAGGACTCTTGAGAGCCTAATTGCTAGACTAGAACAGGAGGAGATTGAAGGACAAAGAAGGGAAGAGGATGCTGCTGAAGATCAGCTTAATGCTGAAGATAGTGCCTCCTCTGAAGATGACAGTGCTTGAAGATCAGTGGAGTGTTAAGCTTGTTGCTGGTACCTGTTGCTGCAAGTGATTTCAGACTTTTTTTTGTTTTTATTATTCATTTTGGATGACTGTATAACCTAAAAGTACATATATCTTTGGCCTATTTATGGCTAAAGAGGGGGAGAAGATTATGTGTTAATTACTTGGTAGACATTATTTTTTCTGCAGACATATTATTTCTGCTTCTCTCTATTCTCTGATTGTTTAGGGGTTTTAGCCAAAAATTTGCCAAAGGGGGAGTTTGTAAGTGTTTAGTTATTGGCATGTATTTTTGTTAAAACCAGGTGTGTGAATGTCATGACTGATGTCATAACATTCTGGGTTATTAGATACTTTATGCAGAAAAAGAATGGCATACAGTAGCTGCTCATTATGAGTGTGTATCTGAGCATTTTGCAATGATCACATTTATTGCATTCTACCAAAAATCAGTAAACAGGATTCTTGTTGTCATAACCAATGTTAAGACATCATGTACTGATCTAACAGTTAGGCAGTTTTGTTAATTCTGAGATTTTTCAAGAATATAGTTCATACATTCCAGAACAGAATATCACGTGGACTTTAGGTTAGCTTGGCTTAACCCTAATCTGGTTGATAAAGTCTTATGACCAAGTCTTGAGGTTAACCCTAATTAACCCTAGCTATTTTCGTGGAAGCCCTAACTGAAGAACAGTTGCATATATATTCAACAGGAAGGCTGTTGGTGAACTTAACTTTTTGACAGAAGATCAACAAGGGGCTGTATAGTTTTTAACTACTGTAATCCAAGCAAGTATCATTGTGATAAGTGACTTGGAGTAGGTTTTGATTGTAAGGGTTGTGTATCAATCAAAGCTTTGAAGCACGAGTGTTTGTGTCACTTGATTAAAGCTTTGAAGCAAGGTCAAGTTAGGTTTATGTATCACTCAAAGCTTTGAAGCACGAGTGTTTGTGTTACTTGATTAAAAGCTGTGAAGCATAGTCAAGTGTATGTTCTGAAGAGTGTCTTCATAATTTCATTAGTCAATTGTTTAGTATCACTGCTGTGATTGAGGGGGAGTGAGTAGGAACTCAGGTTTAAGTTGAACTTAGATTGAAGTTGCATTGGGTAGGTCTTAAGTGAAGGGGATAAACTGGTTGGTTTATTCCTGAATTAATATCTCTTATAGTGAATTTCCTCCCTGGCTTGGTAGCCCCCAGAGTAGGATTTGTTTCACACTGAACTGGGTAAACAATTGACTGTGTTCTTTACTGCTTTTTGATTTACTGTCTTATAGAAAGTCAGATACGGTGTCATAACATTCACTGTGACATTGAGTATCTGCTGCCAGAATTACAATTTGTTTATGTTCAATTACTGTTATTTATTTATCATGCATGTTTCACTGCTTTCCAATTATATTTTCTGTCTGTCTGTTTCAAGTACCATGACTAGCTAAATTTCTAGAGTCGGGATGTGATAATAGTAACTAAATGGATCAAATTGTTCCTAAGCTAAAATCCAAATTAACTTAATTTATGACTGTGACTTTTTATAATTAAAATCAATCTTTTTGTTACGAGAGTAAGAAAAGTATAACAGGTTAGGATCAAGACCTCGAGAGTGTGAGGTTTTAACCGGATAGCTAAAGTTAGGCATTTGATTTAAATACAGCGAGAGCGCTTTAAAACGAATTAGACTTTATTAATTTTTCAAAGAGTATTTTCTAAACACTTATGGGCTAGCGAGAGCAGGCATAAGGCTTAAGGGGTATAATCCGAGATAAGACCACGAGAGTGTGAGTTGAGGGTTTTTAAACTGATAATTTCTACAGAACCATTTAAGTTAAACATCTTTATATGCTTAGGTTCGATTAAATCCACTTAGGTTCACTATATTACATACCGATCGCTTTATTGGTATTATTTCCTTAGTTCGATTTAGTTTTCCTCTACTTTAACTTCTAAAAACCAAACGTGACAACATCTGCCTTAGCGAAACTAGCAAACCTTTATAGCACTAGAGTGATTACAAAGTCCATGTGGGTTCGACATCTTTTTATTACTACCGCGATAGGCTGTGCACTTTGAGTTAAGATACCGTTAGACACATTAGGTCCATCGCACATCAAGTTTTTGGCGCCGTTGCCGGGGACTTTGATTTAGTCACTAGTGCACTCATAAAGTAGCACTGTATAGACTAAGGCAACTATTTATTTTTCCCTCTGTTGTATGCCAAATACTCGCTCCCGAAGCGAGCCTTTGCATTTACAAATCAACGATATCGAGCGCTATCTCAGAGTAAGACACCGAATTCAAGAATATCGTGATCTCAACAATCTTCCTCCGACTAAGCTTCCTGATATCTCAATCCGTGAGTTAATTGAAGAATCGAAGATGGCTGACGTACCAAATCCACCTCGCCCTCTTAAGGATTACGTAGTTCCTTCTCAAGCAGAACCTCACAACAACATTGCCGCTCCTGCTATCGCTCGAAATGATTTCGAGCTGAAACCCTCGCTTCTATCTGCCGTTCAGCAAAACCAATTTTCTGGATCTCCTACTGACGACCCAAACCTGCATCTGTCAGTGTTTGTGCAGTACGCAGACACCGTAAAAGCGAATGGTGTAAACCCCGAGGCGATACGATTGCGCCTATTTTCTTTTTCTTTAAGAGACAGAGCTCGAGCATGGCTCCAATCTCTTCCTTCAAACTCAATCACCACATGGGATGAGTTGAAGAAGGTCTTTTTGGCTAGATATTTTCCACCAAGCAAAACTGCTATGCTCAGAGCCAACATCAATGGTTTCAGTCAAAAAGATAACGAATCACTTTTCGAAGCATGGGAACGCTATAAGGACATGATTAGACTCTGTCCTCATCATGGTTTAGAAGAATGGTTGATCATGCATACATTCTATAATGGTCTCTTGTACAACACAAGATTGACTATAGACGCTGCTGCTGATGGCGCATTGATGGATAAACTGTATACCGAAGCAAATCAACTTATCGAAAGCATGGCTCAGAACCATTATCAATGGGGAAGCGAAAGAGCTAATATGGAAAAAACTCAAACAAAAGGTGGCATGGTTGAAGTGAATAGTCTGGATCAAGTCAATGCTAAAGTGGGAGCCCTTACCCAAAAGCTAGAAAATCTTACCACCGCTCCCGCAACTACCGTAGCTGCAGTAGCTCAAACTTGCGATCTATGTGGTCTTCAATCACATCCTGCTCCAAAATGCCCACTTCTAACAGGAGTTCCAACTGAACAAGCAAATTACGTACAAGGAAACCCTTATAGTAATACCTATAACCCTGGTTGGAGGAATCATCCGAATTTTTCGTATAAAAGCAACAATGCATTGTACGCACCTAGACAAGCTCCTGCCACACCACTTGGCTATCCAAAAGCTATCCCAAATCACCCTAATAATGGACCTAATACATCCAATGTCCCTAGGAAATCTAACCTTGAAATCATGATAGAACACTTCATTGCTTCTCAATCTCAGACTAATAAAGATGTTCTAAATCAGAATTTATATACTAATGAGCAGATTAAACAATTATCTAGTAAAGTTAACGCTTTAGCTACCCATAATAAGATGCTTGAAAATCAAATTTCACAGGTAGCTCAACAACAAGCACCTACTCCCAGCTGGAATTTTCCCTGGTCAACCACAACCTAACCCAAAAGGACATGCTAACACTGTGATACTGAGAAGTGGAAAAGAACTTGACGGACCTGTCGATCCAAGACTCGAAAATCTAGCCATGTACCAAAAGCAGAACAAGCCAACTGAAAATGAGAATGAACCAAAGGAAAACGAAAACGAAAACCAAGAGGAAATGGAGAAAGAGAAGCCTTATGTGCCTCCACCACCCTATAAATCGTCGATTTCGTACCCTCAGAGACTTACCAATTCCAAAACGATGGGCCTATTCAAGAAATTCATTGAACTTTTGAAACAACTGAATATCAGAATACCATTTACAGAAGCTATCACTCAGATGCCCTCGTATGCTAAACTTCTCAAGGAAATCCTATCTAACAAGAAAAAGATAGAAGACAACGGAACAGTTACACTTACTGCTTAGTGTAGCGCTATTATTCAAAACGATATGCCCCCTAAGTTAAAAGATCCAGGTAGTTTCTCTATACCTTGTAACATTGGAAAGTTTGTCCTAGACAAATCTCTATGCGACTTGGGAGCAAGTATCAGTGTCATGCCCCTATCTATTTGCAAAAAGCTGGAGATGGGAGAACTTAGACCCACAAAAATGTCTGTTCAATTCGCTGACCGATCAGTTAAATACCCTGTAGGTATACTGGAAAACATTCCAGTTAGAATAGGTCAATTCTATATCCCGACCGATTTCATAACCATGTACATTACCGAGGAATCAGTCACTCCTATCATATTAGGAAGACCCTTCCTAGCCACAGCTGGAGCTATCATTGATGTAAAGAAGGGTAGACTAACATTCAAAGTTGGAGAGGAAAAAGTGGAATTCATCCTCACTCAATTCTTACAAGCACCAGCCATGAATGACACATGTTATATAATCAACGTTATAGACGAGTGCGTAAGAGAGATGGAAGCAGAACAAACCACATACTCTAAAATAATGAAAATTCAAACCCCTCTGATATTCGAAGACGACAATTGGCGTGAACCATATCAAGATGATAGTCTAAGCGAAAGTCTAGCACTTACACCTGATCATATGCCATGTCCAAAGAAATCGGGTTTAGAATTAAAAACCTTACCCAGGAAACTAACATACGAATTCCTAGATACCAAATGTACGCGACCAGTAATAGTCAATTCCAGTTTAGGAACACTCGAAACTAAGAAACTTTTAGACGTCCTAAGGAAGTACTCGACTGCATTAGGTTATAACATATCTGATTTGAAAGGAATATGTCCTTCAATTTGTATGGATCGTATTATGCTAGAAGAAGATTGCAAAACCTCTAGAGAACCTCAAAGAAGGATTAACCAAATCCTTAGCACAGTAGTCAGAGATGCAATTAAGAAGCTATTGGAATCAGGAATCATATATCCAATCTCCGACAATAAATGGGTTAGCCCAGTACACGTCATACCGAAGAAAGGAGGTATCACTATTGTGAAGAACGCAAAAGGCGAACCGATAACACAAAGAGTGGTTAATGGGCATAGAGTGTGCATTGATTATAGAAAACTAAACAAAGCTACTCGAAAAGACCATTTTCCTCTACCCTTCATAGATCAAATGTTAGAGTGATTAGCCAAACATTTCTACTTCTGTTATCTAGATGGTTATTCAGAATTTTTCCAAATTCCTATTCACCCTGGTGATCAAGAGAAGACTACATTCATGTGTCCCTATGGAACATTCGCTTACAGACGAATGCCCTTCGGGTTGTGCAATGCCCCAGCAACCTTTCAACGATGTATGATGTCAATCTTTGCAGATTTCATCAATAACCTCATGGAAGTGTTCATGGTCGACTTCTCTGTGTACGGGAAAAGTTTTGAAGGATGCCTATCAAACCTAGAAAAGGTTTTAGAAAGATGTGTGAAAGTAAACCTTGTTCTTAACTGGGAAAAATTCCATTTCATGGTCAGAGAAGGAATCATATTAGGACATGTTATATCTAATAAGGGAATTGAAGTTGATAAAGCTAAGATAGAAGTCATAAAAGAACATCAACCACCAAAGACCGTTCGAGAAATACAAAGTTTTTTAGGACACGCCATTTTCTACTAACGATTTATAAAGGATTTCTAAAAGATCACTAAACCACTTACCGATCTATTAATTAAAGACACTGAGTTCATATTCGATGAAGATTGTCTTAAAGCGTTTGAAACTCTAAAATCAGCCCTTATCACCGCAACAATCATGCAACCACCCGATTGGAGATTACCTTTTGAAATCATGTGCGATACGAGTGACTACGCCGTAGGCGCAGTTCTTGGAAAAAGGAAGGACAAGAAACTTCACGCAATCTACTATGCCAGTAGAACGCTAGACTCAGCTCAAATGAACTACACCACAACTGAGAAAGAGCTGTTAGTAGTTGTCTTTGCGCTTGAAAAATTCCGTTCTTACCTAGTAGGAGCAAAGATAATCATTTACACAGACCATGCTGCTATCAGATATCTACTAACCAAGAAGGATGCAAAACCAAGACTCCTCAGATGGATCCTACTTTTGCAAGAGTTTGATCTAGATATTAAGGATAAGAAAGGAACTGAAAATGTCATAGCAGATCACTTGTCAAGATTAGAAGGTATAAAACCCGAACAAGTACCGATTAACGATGATTTTCCATGTGAACAGCTGATAGCGCAAATAAGAAGCGATCTAGCTCAACTGGATCTAAACAAACCAAAAGCCAAGGAAGCCGTGGAAGCGATCCATACAACCATGGGATTGCCATGGTATGCCGACATAGTCAACTACTTAGCTGCAGGCGTGCTCCCACCAGACTTAACTTATCAACAGAAAAAGAAATTCTTCCATGATCTCAAGTATTATTATTGGGATGAACCTTTATTATTTAAAAGAGGACCGGACGGGATTTTCCGCTGATGCATACCTGAAGAAGAAATAGAAGATGTTATTTCTCACTGTCATTCATCTCCCTATGGCGGACATGCAAGCACTTCTTAAACCTGTGCAAAGATTCTACAAGTCGGCCTATTCTGGCCTAACCTATGGAAGGATTTCCACATCGCTGTTAAAAAATGTGATCGGTGTCAACGCACTGGTAATATTTCAAGACACGATGAAATGCCTCAAAGAGGAGTACTAGAAATAGAAGTCTTTGATGTTTGGGGAATCAATTTCATGGGACCTTTCCCATCTTCTTTCAGAAACAAGTATATACTTGTAGCTGTCGATTATGTTTCAAAATGGATTGAGGCTATAGCCTCTCCTACGAATGACAGAAGGGTAGTAATTAAGCTCTTGAAAAACACAATCTTTCCAAGATTTGGTGTGCCTAGACTTGCCATTAGTGACGGTGGCTCTCATTTCATTTCGAAGATATTCGACAAATTATTATCTAAGTATGGAGTCAAACACCGCATAGCAACAGCGTATCATCCAGAAACCAGTGGACAGGTCGAAGTCTCGAACAGAGAAATTAAACAAATCCTAGAGAAAACTGTCACCATATCTAGGAAAGATTGGTCATCTAAGCTTAACGAGGCTTTATGGGCTTGTAGGACAACCTACAAGACTCCTATAGGAACTACACCCTTCAAGCTTGTGTACAGAAAGTCCTGTCATCTCCCGGTAGAATTAGAGCACAAGGCATATTGGGTAATCAAAACGCTCAATATAAACAACACTACTACTGGAGAGAAGCGAATCCTCGACGTAAATGATCTAGAAGAATTAAGAATAGACGCTTATGAGAGCGCTAAGATATACAAGGAAAGACCCAAAAGATGGCACGATAAGCGCTTATCCCGGAAAGTATTTATTGTGGGAGACGTTGTGCTACTATTCAACTCTAGACTTAGGCTCTTTCTTGGAAAACTGAAATCCAGATGGTCTGGTCCTTTTGAAGTTACAAAAGTATTCCCTAGCGGAGAAATAGAAATTAAGGATAGGAATAGTGACACGTTCACAGTGAACGGACAACGATTAAAACAATAGCATCACATTGAGAATAGAGACTATGCGAATAGTCTAAAACTTTTAGAATTACCCACTATTTCCCCTGAATGATCTACTGCTAAGCACTATGTCAGGCTTATGACGTTAAAAACAACGCTTAGTGGGAGGCAACCCACCTATTTGTTTTTGTTATTGTTTCCGTTTGTTTATTACTTTTGATTTTCTTTTCTGTTTCTGCATTTATTTATTTTAAAGCCTTATTTTCATTATTTTCTTTTCCATTTTTTCTAAAAATCTTTATAAAACTGCTGCTAATTTTTAAAACAACTTTACCTGCTACAGGATTTCTAAAAAGTCTTTTTCTATCTTACCTTCTCCCCTGATTTGTTTCCCCATTTAACATACTATAGAACCACAACCACATAACTTTATGAAAACCACTTTTAGAGGAAGGAACCAAATGAGGAGATTTGAGGAATTGTCACAAAGGAACATCGATATGACTCTGTATTACGATGAACCAACCATGGACACCTTAGGTATTAAGGATAGTGTCCTTTATCTGTTTAACCAACTGAGATGGGAAAAAGCCCATATTAAGTCTATGTTTGTCACATACCGCGAGTTTACCTTTGAATTTTTGAGCTCCCTAATTCATATACCTGAGCACGGTTTCGGAGCCAGAAAAGGATTTATAGCTTTCAGACTATTCGATATTTAATTCGTTTATAACCATAAAGAATTAGCTGACCTACTAGGATTCCCTAGCGGACCTTTTGCTTTTACTACCACCCAAGTGCAATTAATGGATTTCGAGCTAGATTACTTTTGGGGAACCTTAACCGGAAACTATCACCCTGAGCCAGATAGCATGGACAACAATGAAATACACAACCCCGCTATCCGCTATTTTCATAAGATTCTAGCCCATACTGTATTCAGAACGGAACAGAACCACGCTGCAGTGTCTAAGGATGAGTGTTTTTACTGCACTGTATGACCCAAGGCCGACCTGTTAATGTTGTGCCATTCATGATGCAAACCTTTTCTCGCATTGTTCAGTACCCTAATGAACCAATCATCGTAGGAGGCCTAGTCACCATGATTGCCAATGCCCCCAGACTTAGATACCAACTACATAAGTGTACAAACTTCGGTTCGATTCACCCTATGAATATTGATTTCTATTTCGACCTACGCATAATAGGAAATCTAGGTCCTGCACCTTTTGAATACTTGATAAGGAATGAAGTTGTCACTATATTTACCCTTCCAAACCATGCTAAAGTGAGTGTCCATAATCGCGATAACTGGCTTTATGAGCTAAACCCTCCTGACCATCCTTCAACACCTGAAACACCACAATCGTACCAAGTTACTGATGATAAGATGTCTGATGAGAGTGATCCTGAGACCCCTCCTAGTTACTATGAAATTAACAACATTACAGAGGATACTGAAGCCCCTGAAATAACCAAAGGAGAATACACTGAGAATTTGAACAAAATCTTACCCACACTGGATGTTTATCAAACTGACATTAATGGAATCAAGGACAAATTGAAGAGCATGCATCTGGACATAATAGGCTTGACTGACATAACTGTGGAGCAATTTTATCACATGAATTCAGCTTTAGAAGATTTAAAAACGAGACTTGGATGAAGTAGAAGTGATCAACATTTGTTTCTACTTTTATTTCTGTTTTATGCTTCTAGGTAGTTACCCTTTCTGCAAATTTAAGATTTCATTTTAATTCTGCACAAGTTTACTTTGTGCAACTTTTAAATTTCTGTTAAAGAACAAATATTTATTTCAATGCAAATTTCAGTTTATTTTTATTTCATTAAATTTAGTGCGTGCTACAACAAAATTCAATTCACTGCATATTTATTATCATTCTGCAAAATTTTGTTATAAGATGTGTGTTGGAATTAATCTGCATGTTTATTGTACTGTGTTATAATGTGTGTTGGAATTAATCTGGTTCATTTATGAAATATGTGCAGTTATTGTAGCTGTAACGGTCGTAACAAACCTATGACGATCGTAACACGCGTTTCACCGTGTTACGCCCGTCAGCCTCCTGTGACGATCGTCACGCGCATTTGAAACAAGTCTTCTGCTATTCCAGAAGCAGTTCTCCTTCCCAGTTCTCCCTCCTTTTCCCAAAACCGTCCACCACCCATTCAGATTCTTTCTTTAATCACCCACTCCAACATTTTAATTCCATTACTCCACTCCACAACCCCTTTCACGTTTCAATCCCCTTGCATGCAATGGCCAACAACCAGCAGCAATTCCCTAACACTGTTCTCAAAGCAGGAGACCAAGGAGAAACCCAGAGAACAAAGTTCCAAAAATTCCAGCGCCGCGGTCTCCAACCAACTCGGTATGTCGACCTCGACTGTCTGTGAGATTTGGACTTCTTGAGAGCGTCCAACAACTTTTGCAGAATGTCAATTTGTGGAATATATGCAGCCAACTGCAACCTATCTACGAAACTCTCACTTTGGAGTTTCTGAGTTCATTTTCTTACATCACCCCTACTGGAGCCACCAACCAACTCTCTGGCATGACCAAATTCCGCATGTTCGGCATTGAGTATCAGCTAACACAAACTGATATCACGCGGCTGCTCGGTTTCAGTTCCCATGAAGGTGTCCACCTTCGTGTGCCGGATAATTTCAGCGAGGAAGCATTTAACTTATGGCACATCATGACAAACATTCGTGCCTACTCTTATGACCACCTCAACGCCACCCATATCAATAATCCAGCTATCAAATATTTTCACCGCATCCTTTGCAACACCATCTTCGCCAAAGATAACAACCACAAGCTCAACTCCAAGGAGCTTTTCTTCATGCACTGTGCATTTACTGGCCAGAAGATCAACGCTGCTCCATTTCTATTGGCCCATATTCACTCCATCTGCACTAGAGGCGGCAAATCCTTCTATTTCGGAGGGATTGTCACTTCTCTTGCTTTAGCTTTGAATCATGGTGCCGCTCTCACTGATATGCCTTCTATGGCACCAACATTGCTTACTCTAGACCACTCCAAATCTGCACACCTCATCTATGAGCAGGAAGATGGCAAATTCCACCTTGTGATCCGAAACATCATTTATAATAACATTATTTTGCCTTGCAGGGACCGAATTGATCCTCAAAGCAGAGCCAATTGGTTATTCGATCCTGCAGCTCACGAGGGCCATGTTCCTATTCATGAAGAACATCTTGATGCCCCCGCGGATGAGATACAAGAAGAGTTGGACCGAGATGCCCCCGTTCATGACATTCCAGAAACTTCATCCGCACCACCTCCTATCACTCTTGAATAAATTCTCCGAGCCATCCACCAGCAAAATCAAATGGGTGCAGCACTTGAAAGAAAACAACAGGAGCAGTATGACTATTTATGTGCACAGAACGCTCAGATTTTGAGTGGCCAGCTGAGGATGAACGAGAGGTTAGATGAGGCCTTGTATGAACTAAACGCTTTAAGGATGAACGTCAGAACTCTTGGCTACCATGACACTGATACCGAAGCCACGCCTACCAGGCGATCACGCACCAGGAGCAAAGGACGTGAACATCAATAGTTTTTATTCTTAATTAGTTTGCTTTTGCTGTTTCTTTTTTGTATTTGTATTTATATTTCCCCGCTATTATACCACAACATTGAGGATAATGTCTGATATAGTGTGGGAGGGGTACCTTTCCCTTTCATCATTTTCCATTAAACAAGTAATTTTTTTACGATATCTCTCAGTTTAAATTCTTCCACGCTTTATTTAGCCATACCGAAAATTTTTTGCTTTATCTTCGCATAGCCCGACATACCTACCTTAACGAAATCCAAGTTACGTAGCCGAGAACGATTTAACAAGATCAATATGGTTATGACACCTTAGACTCCCTACTTACGCGATCTGTTTCAATAACCGTTATACCTATATCTTGAGTTTTAGTTCTAAAGTAACCCCCAGTAGTTTATACTAGCAGTCAGCACCGTCTAGACACAAACCACGTGGGGAGCCGATGAATATAAGTGTTTGATGCCTAATCAATGAAATATCCTTCTTATCTCGCTGCTAAAAAGGAAAATTTGCACCAAAATACAAGGTCCCATGTAAGAGATGAGCAAATAATGAAGGAGTCCATTGTTGGTTGGTTCAGAGGTATCTGGTTCTGAATTAGGTAGGGTGTGCTACGGCTCGATCCCCCTGTTGGCTGAAGATTTTGATAATATTATTAGAAGCCAAGTGAATTGAACGTTTCGATCGAAATGAAACAAAGCATCATGTTTCGAAATAGCAGAAGCAGTGTTTCGAATAAGCATATCAAAGCTTGAAGCTTCGAGTGGCAATTATGGGAACATATCTAAAGAAGTCTCGAAATAACAACAAGGTTGTGTCTGAGAAGTGCGTTCGAAACGGAGAAGTACCAAAGCATTTGAAATTCAAATGGAAGCGGGACATTCGAAGTTTGAAATTTATGTGCTGGAGCATTTGGAGACACGTGGAAAGAAGAGAGAGGCATTGTTCTGCATGTTCTAAATGTGGCATAATCCTATAGCAAGACCGTTATGGTCGAATTAATATAAATAGAAGTCTTAGTATTAGGATTTCGTGTGTCATATCTATTGTACTAAATACTCAGTAACATTCAAATTACCACATGGCAAGGGAAACGAATGCAAGAGCAATGTACGTATGATAGCACCACATATTTATGATTTAATGAAAACCTTTTATCATTTCCAGCACTTTCCTTTATCTTTCTGCCAAATAGCATTTACAAGTTTTCCCATTCAAAGTCTTTTTATTTCGAAATCTCTTCATTAAAGTTTTACATTTCAATGCTTTCTTTACATTTCAAGCACTTTACCTTTCAGAAAATTGTCATACTTTTCATGCTTTTATCTTCAAGTTTTGTCTTTCGAAAGTCTATTTTTACTCAAAGTCATTTACATATTTCATGCATTAAACGCTTTCTTCATATTTCAAATCTTTTACGTTCCAGTGCATCTTTTACATTAACTGTTTTTATAATTCGAAGCCATTTACTTTCCTTTTTATGCAATTTTATGTGTCTTTACAATTAACATTTATTCATGCAATTTAGTTTCGTACACGCATATTTTGATTACACCTTTAGATCTTTAAGAGAGAAATCGAAATAAGCCAAACACCTATACAACACTCAAATACCAACCATGAATATTTGTTCGATCATGAGAGTTACCCTAATGACCAAGGAATCCTAGGATCAATCTAGTCGATCCTGTGAGTTACCAGAGAAATTGAATAACAGTCAGTAAGTTTATTCGATAGTTTGGAAGACTAGCGGTTGTTTACCAGAAATCACTGGAAACAAATTGGCACACCTGGTGACGAAGATATGATAACAGATGACTTCGAATTGGAGGGGGAGTCTTCATTCAACCTAAACTGTAACGTGGTATCTGTGCTTCCCTGTGAATTTGGGCAGGAAACTGAAATTGATGAATACGAGGAAGAAGATACCACAGATTTGATGAAACATAGGCCTGTGTGCTACTATATGATGGACAATGGGGCTGTTGAGGAGCAAAATGCGTTCTTCGAACGCCCAGAACCTGCTATGAAGAACCATCTTAAGCCACTTTTTATTCAGGCAAAAGTTGGTGTCCACGGTGTGAACAAAGTTCTAGTGGATGGGGGTGCTGCAGTCAATTTGATACCCCATTTCATGCTGAAAAGATTAGAGATCCGCGAAGGAGACATCAAGCCCCATAATATGGTTATGTCCAATTATGAGGGAAAAGTGGGCAAAACACTGGGAGTGGTCCAGTTGGAATTGACAATAGGCTCAAGCTGTAGGTCCACCATGTTTATGGTGATCGAAGCCAAGACCAACTATAACTTATTGCTGGGAAGGGAGTGGATCCATGGCGTGGGGGCAGTTCCTTCGTCAATGCATCAGCGACTAGTTCTGTGGAGAGATGATGGAATCGTGGAAAACATCGAAGCAGACCAGAGTTACTTTATGTCAACAGTCAATTTAGTTGACAAGAGGGATTATGATAAAAATCTGGCAAAGATTGCTCCGTGTGTTCCAAATGATGAGATTAACGAAACCAGAAACGCCCACTACTACATGACCCTTCGCCATGATGGCCTTTACTGGGATAGAACAATAATCAGTGAAGAAGAGGGAGTCGAAAGCACTATACAAAAACGGCTAGCAGGCTGGGACTTCGACAACCTTGTCCATGACTGAGTCCACCTTTTTCGAAAGGATTTCGGCCTATATGGCTGAGAACGAATCAAAAGCGGCCTTAGAGGCTGAAATAAATAAATTAACTATAAAGATGAACGAAGTAAGTGGGGATGGCTCGAAATTCTCACCCTTCAGAGAATTTGAGATGGATTAAAGGTTGGATGCCATCTACGATAAAGAACCCTTAGGCTTCGAAAGGGACCCCATAAACTCAGGTGCCAAAATGTTGACACAAGATCCACTCGAAGAAGTCAACTTAGGGGATGAAAAAACGAAAAGAATAACCTACATAAGTGCAAAACTCAGCCCAGGCCTCAAGAAGGAAGTAATCGAAGTCCTCAAGGAAAACAAAGATTGCTTCTCATGGGATTATGACGAGATGCCTGGTTTAAAGAGGGAGTTGGTCGAACACAGACTGCCAATCAAAGATGGCAAGAAGCCCATCAAACAAACTCCCAGAAGATTCGCACCAGCGGTTCTCACAAAAATTAAAGCTGAGATTGAAAGGTTGCTGCGTTGCAAATTCATCAGAACAACAAGGTACGTCGAATGGTTAGCAAACATAGTACCTGTTATTAAGAAGAATGGTTCTTTAAGAATTTGCATAGATTTTAGGGATTTAAACACTACAACTCCTAAAGATGAATATTCCATGCATGTGGCAGAAATGCTAGTAGATTCTGCTGTAGGGTTCGAATACTTGAGTATGTTAGATGGATACTCTGGGTATAATCAGATTTTCATTGCTGAAGAAGATGTTGCAAAGACAACATTTCGTTGCCCAGGAGCCTTAGGCACCTACGAATGGGTGGTGATGCCTTTTGGTTTAAAGAACGCTGGGGCAACTTATCAAAGGGCAATGAATTCAATTTTTCATGATTTCATTGAAACCTTCATGCAGGTGTATATTGATGATATAGTCATCAAATCTATATCTGCAGAAACACATTTGCATCATTTGAGCCAATCATTCGAGCGAATGAGAAAACATGGCTTAAAGATGAATCCCCTTAAATGTGCATTTTTTGTGCAGGCTGGAGATTTTCTTGGTTTTGTGGTTCACAAGAAAGGGATTGAAATCAACCAGAACAAAACTAAAGCCATAATAGAGACGAAAGCACCTACGACAAAAAGGGAGTTGCAATCTCTGCTAGTGAAAATTAACTTCCTCAGAAGATTCATTTCGAACCTGAGTGGAAGAACCCAAGCTTTCTCTCTGTTACTTCGTCTAAAGCAAGGCCAAGCCTTCGAATGGAACGAAGCCCACCAGGAGGCATTTGACAGGATAAAAAGATACCTCTCTCAGCCTCCTATTTTGTCTCCACCTTCATGGGGGAAGCCCATGAGATTGTACATATCTGCCTCTGAAGTTAGTATAGGTAGTATGTTAGCACAAGAAGATAGCAATGGTATCGAAAGAGCCATATACTATTTAAGTAGAGTACTAAATGATGCAGAGACCAGATATAGCAATCTAGAAAAGCTATGTCTCTGTTTGTATTTCTCTTGTATGAAACTCAAGTATTATATAAAGCCTGTTGATGTTTGTGTTTCATCTCATTTCGATGTCATTAAACATATGCTTTCAAAACCAATAATGCATAGCAGAGTTGGTAAATGGGCTTTAGCCTTAACAGAATATTCTTTGACTTTCATGCCTTTAAAAGCTATGAAAGGTCAAGTGATTTCTGACTTCATTGTGGACCATTCTTTGGTTGAGCTGACTGTCACGAGTTACGTCGAAATGCAACCATGGAAATTGTACTTTGATGGTTCAACCCACAGGAATGGAAGTGGCATTGGAGTCCTTCTAATTTCTCCTGAAGGAATTCCAACAAAATTCAAGTATAAATTAGATGGTCCTCGTTGCTCGAACAACGAAGCTGAGTATGAAGCGCTCATTGTTGGACTTGAAGCTTTGTTGGAATTGGGGGCAACTAGAGTCGAAATTAAAGGAGACTCTGAATTAGTGGTCAAGAAAATTACAAAGGAATATAAGTGCATAAAGGAAAACTTAATGGTATACTTCGTCATAGTCAATAGACTATTAAGGAAATTTGAATACATTGATATTCAACACATACCAAGAATAGAGAACCAAGAAGCAAATGACTTAGCGCAGTTGGCTTCGGGTTATAAAGTTTCTACCAGGAACTTTAAGGATTTAATTGAAGTAAGGGGTAGAGTTATGGCTACTAGATTCACACCATCGGATCTGGAAAGTATGAAATTGGGATATGCTGAGAAACAGGGATTTGAAATATTAGCCATAAATACTTTTTCAGATGCAGATTGGCGAAGTCCGCTGAAGAGTTATTTAGCAGACCCAACTCTGAACGTGGATAGAAAGACAAAATACAGAGCATTTTCATATCTCCTCATGGGGAACGAATTGTTTAAAAGACCCAAGAGGGCGTATTATTGAAATGCCTAGGAGAAAGTGAGGCATATTTAGCATTGTCAGAAGTCCACAATGGGGCATGTAAGGCACATCAAGCAGGCCATAAAATGAAATGGCTGTTATTTCGATATGGCTTGTATTGGCCTAGCATGCTCAAAGATTGCATAGACTTTGCTAAAGGATGTGAGGAATGTCAGAAATATGCCGGGATTCAACATGCCCCTGCAAGTGAGTTGCATTTGATCATCAAACCATGGCCATTTAGAGGATGGGCATTGGATTTGATAGTAGAGATAAATCCTGCTTCGTCCAAGGGACAAAAATATTTCTTGGTAGGAATAGACTATTTTACCAAGTGGATCGATGCTATACCACTGATAGTTGCTGATCAAGAGGCTATTATTGAGTTTATACAAAAGCACATTATCTATAGGTTCAGATTTCCAGAGAGCATAACCACAGACCAAGGCTCTGTGTTTACTGGTAGAAAGATGCAAGAATTTGCCCAAGAAATAAGGTTTATATTGCTAACGTCAACGCCATATTATGCTCAAGCAAACGGTCAAGTTGAAGCAGCCAATAAAGTGATAATAGGATTAATCAAGAAGCATATTGGCAAAAAGCCAAGAAACTGGCACAAAACTTTGGACAAAATATTATGGGCTTGTAGAACATCTCCTAAGGAAGCTACTAATACTACGCCTTTCCAACTCACATTTGGTCATGATGCAGTGTTGCCAGTAGAAATTCATCTACAGTCAGTTCGAATTCAAAGACAAAACGAAATCCTAGCTGCTTTATATTGGGAAATGATGATGAATGAATTAGTCGAGTTGGACGAAATTAGATTACATGCATTGGAAATTTTGATGAGACAAAAAGAAAGAGTGGCCAGAACATACAACAAGAGGGTGAAGAAAAAAGTATTCATTATTAATGACTTAGTTTGTAAAGTCATATTGCCCATGGACAAGAAAAATAAAGCATTAGGTAAATGGTCACCTCATTGGGAAGGACCTTTTCGAATATTAAAAGTATTCTCAAACAATGCATACGAAATCGAAGAACTGGTGGATGATAAACGTATCCTAAAGGTTAATGGGAAATATTTAAAGAAATATAAGCCACACCTGCAGAAGATTCGAATAGTAACAACGTAACCAAGATATTATAAGAAGGCCAAAATGGCAAGATAAGATGCCAAAATGGCGTTGTTCGAATATTACATATAAGAAACCAAAATTGTAGTCAGATAAACATCGAAATTTAGAAATAAGAGTTATTTTTCAGTCGGTTGAAAGTGCTTGGAAATGATTCAAGCCTCTGTTGAGTGAAACGCCTGGCTCCTTCCAAGGTTGCCACTTCTCCTTTAAGTTATTCTGCAGTTTCCATTTCTGCAAGCCCCTGGTTGAGAAGCTCTTCGAATTGGTTACCAGCAGTATTGGTTTCGAAGGCTATTTGTTGTTCTTTAGACTCCTTAACCTTCTGTTGAAGTTCCAAAATCTGCCTTTCCCAAAGAAGTATGGACTCAGCTCGAGCCTCATAATCAGTTTTCGCCTGCTTTAGATGCATAGCTTGATCCTCAGCTTCTTGAGAGAGTTTTGAAGCTTGTTCATAAGCAGCATCCATGGCAATGCGTTTCTCTTGAACCTTCTTGGTAGAAGATTCGTCTTGGAGAAGGTAACCATTTACGTTGTCCAGCAAAGCCTGAAGATCGAACAAGAGAGTACTAACTGGCAAGGAGCAGGTAGAAAGATTGACCTTTGTGAGCATCTCCTTCATAGTATAGCAAGCAGTACTATCTTGTTTGAGCACTTCGAATATATCCACATTGAGAATTGTTTTCCTAATCTTATTAAGAAGTACAATTCTTTCATCTGTGGGAAGAGGATAGCTGGTGGAACTTGTGCCAGCCCTAGCAAGTGGGACGTCCCTTTGAGCCAGCTTTGCCTTCATATACCCAATAGGGTCATTTCGTCTCAGGAGTGCAAGCTCCTCGTCAGTAATTTGAGACAAAGAGGATTGAGGGAGTTCCACACGTAGGGGAGTCACGTCCATTTCAACCTCCATGGGTTCGTTGGTTACATCACCATCCCCTTCATTCGTTATGTGCTCATGATCTTCTTCATCATCATCCAAGTCCACCACTTCGATGCCTTCCTTTTCACTGCTATTTGCATTGGACTCCGTCCCAGCAGTCGAACCATCATTAGCATCCTCTTCCTCAGACTCTTCGTCTGCAGATTCTTCATCTCTTTGCCCAGAATCAGCTTTCTCTCCTTCAGTTTGAGTGTCCTTTGGGTCCTCTTGAAGAGTTTCAAGAGGGGACTTTTGAAGAGAAGCTCTTTGCAAATCCTCTGCAGATGTTTGAAGTGGTATTTCGTTTGTCTCTTTCAGAGGAATAGAGGTGCCTTGATCATCCTGCTGTTCAGAAGTTCCAGCCAGAACTGCCATATTAGACGAACCTTTATTCTGTACGAGGTTGCTGGAATCTCCTTGAGGAGAGGAGTTGAGTGGAGCAGCAGCTTTGGATGGTGAGTTCGAAGTAGTGGAAGCTGGATTCAAGATGTTCTGCAAAGAGCAACAGAATGTTAAAAACATGCACCAAGGTAATAAGAAATTATTATTTTCAAAGAGATTTAAAGTTCAATTTACCTGTGGACTCTCGGAGGAGAGGTTACTAGCTATGCGTTCCAACATTGTGTTGGAGGTCGAAGGTGGAATTTTGGATTTGGGTGAGGGAGCAGCATCCCTGGAATCTAGTCCAAAGACACTAGTTGGAACGGTACTTTTCGAAATATCTTTCTTTTGATTCTTCTTCGAAGCAGTTGGTAAGTTTCCTCCAGCCTTGGGGTCTTCCCCAGTGGTGCTTGATTTCCGCTTCTTGGGAGTAGTAGGAGGAAGCTTGTTGGTCTGAGAAGATTTAAACAAAGAGTTAGATGAAAACCATATAACATGAGTGAATTCAAAACATCAAGGCTAAGTGATTACCGTTGGAGTTGGAACACTGGTTGTTGTTGGTATTGTTGTTGTTGTTGTGGTTGCAGCAATAGTGGTTGTTTCGGGTGGAGTCACTTTGTCAGTAGTTTCGATGGAGGCTTGAGAGGCGCTCCCTTCTTTTGACTTCGAGGCGGCTGTCTTTATCCTGATGGCTGAAAATCGAAACAATTAAAGCAAAGGTTAAAGATATGGAAAATAAAAGACGTTTGGGATTTTCCCAAGCATTCGCACCTGTGCCTTGATCAGATTTAATTGACATGGCAGAAAGGTCGTATCGAAGGTGTCCTGGGAAATCATGAAGCCAGTGTCGAGCCCATGTCACAGTCTCAGATGGCTTTGGTTTCCTTTGAAGATACTTGAACATCTCTTTGCAAGTGAACCACCAAGGATATGGGGGAAACCAAGCCAGAGCCAGTTCTGAGGTAGGTAATCTAGGAAATTTAGGTGGATGCATTTCGAATGCCAACCTATACCTATCCTCAGGTGACAACCCTGAAGGAAGTTTTAACTTAGAAACTTTTTGTTTAAATTTTTCCTTCAAGGTCTCAGCCGCTTGATGCACAGTGGATTCCAAGCGCGTGGGGTCATAAGTAGTTTCAAAATAATTTTGGAAAGCTTTAATCTCTTTGGCATGAGCAAACATACCTTTCTTTGCTGGTACCTGCACATCGAAGGCATCAATTATTTTCTGTTGAATTGTAAGTGTATCGAACATATAAGTTTGATAAAACTTGGTCCACCATTCCAGAAACCCTTTAGCTGTGAGATGGGTAGGTTCGAAGGTTATCAGCTCAAACTGGGCAAAGCCTTGATATTGTTCTTGCTGTATTTTGGCTTCCCGTGCCTTGAAAGTTCGCCCAGAAGTAATGGCACTCTCAGTTTGAAATAAAGGTTCAGGAATTAGTTGGCATAAGCCAAACTGTCTCGAGACAAAATTTGGCTGGTAAGCAAAAAGAAAAATCTGATTCTTGGCTGGAGTTATTCTTGAAGAAATGAGTCTAGGTAGCAAAAAAGCTCTCCATACATCCTGAATCTCCTTGCTCTTGATAGCTTCTGAGAGAGCCATGGTGAACCAGGAAGGTCCATGAGCCCTCGAAGCAAAAGGCGCCATGCTCTCTTCGAACTTGTGCCTTTTGGAGAATGTCATGATGTACTTCGAGAATTGGACTTTGAAGTCATCTTTGTCGTCATTTGGAGTTAATCTTCGAAGCCTAGTGCCTTCTACTATCCTATCAGTTATCTTAGGGTCTTGTTCATCAATGGTGTTGGCGGTTGACAAGGAGGGTTCGAACATGGCATTTAGCCATAGTTGAAGTAACCAAAAAGGGCCAGCCAACAGGATATTCTTGGAGGTATGGGATTTGAGGCTCGAAACAGCTGACCTCAGGCTTTCATAAAGGTCAACTAAGAGCAGTTCACTTAAGCACACTCTTCAATTTTCATGCAAATCCCTAGCTAGAGGAATAAACCTACTGGCTACTTGTAGGGATCTACTACAGAAGACGTATCTTGACAGCCATAGGGTTAGGAAAGCAATGTGTTCTACGTCAGACACATTGTCCCCCTCAGCATGGTAATGACTGATAAACTTGGAAAAACTTGCTAGCTTGACTTCGAAGTCAATTATGCTTGAATGTTCTTCGTTGTCGGGGATATATGTTTCTCCTACTGGCGATAGCCCAGTGATGGCCGCTATGTCGAAGAAGGTGGGGGTGATCATTCCACCTGGGAGATGGAAAGTATTATAGGTACTGTCCCAGAAATAGAGGGACGCGAATAGCAGAGGGTGGCTGTAAGTGAAACCAGGCTTCAATATCTTAATCAAATTGTAGATACCTAATTCTTCCCATTGCTGGGATTTCTTAGCTTCTACTTTCTTGAACCAGTTTTGATAAGCAGTATCAGAGGTGGGGCAAGATCGAAACGGCTTAAAATTACTTTTTACATAGTCCAATACAAAGGGGTCCTTAGGGGGAACAATTGGATTTTCTATGGTGTTTGAGCCAGAAGATTCTAGTGCCTTAGGGGCGTCCATTTTGTTAAACAAGGGTTTGAAACTATAGCAAACTGGGAAAATTGTCCTGGTATCTTTTAAAATTTCAAAAACCGTAAGAGGGCCATTTAAAGCTAACCTCTTACCAGCAACGGTGGTAGGAATGAGTACCTGTGACGCATACAACATTTCTTTTTCCTTTGAGATCATCCGGGGAGCAAGAACGGATTGACCTTGGTGAGTGATAATCTTACTTTCCATTGTAGTTCCTGCAGTTTTTCCCTTCTTCTTGGAAACCTTTTTGAGTTGGGATGAAGTAGAAGAAGACATTTTTGAAGGATGTTGAAAGTTTGGGGTTTTTGGCGAGAGAAGGAGGGTAAAAGATTCAGAATGTAGAAAGAAAAGAAAAAGACTAAGTGGATGATGTTTTATAATGTGGAAGTTTAAGCATCCACTGAATGAGGGTGTGATACGTGGAAATCATGGGTTGGTGTGATGAAGAGGTGGCATAAAGTTAACATGGGTAATAGGCGTGATTTAAAGATAATCATTGTTTGTAACTGCACCATACTGTGAAGTGGCTCCAGGCGGTTAAGGAATCCAAAAAGTGCTATGATTGACGTGACTGGAGTCAAATGCATTAAATGTTACAATGATTCGAAGGTCGCATCAAAATCTTGTATAGATGTTTAAAATAGGTATTTCTCAGAGAGATCGAAATACATATTTTAAAGGGGTATTTTGATGGCTGAAGATTTTGATAATATTATTAGAAGCCAAGTGAATTGAACGTTTCGATCGAAATGAAACAAAGCGTCATGTTTCGAAATAGCAGAAGCAGTGTTTCGAATAAGCATATCAAAGCTTGAAGCTTCGAGTGGCAATTATGGGAACATATCTAAAGAAGTCTCGAAATAACAACAAGGTTGTGTCTGAGAAGTGCGTTCGAAACGGAGAAGTACCAAAGCATTTGAAATTCAAATGGAAGCGGGACATTCGAAGTTTGAAATTTATGTGCTGGAGCATTTGGAGACACGTGGAAAGAAGAGAGAGACATTGTTCTGCATGTTCTGAACGTGGCATAATCCTATAGCAAGACCGTTATGGTCGAATTAGTATAAATAGAAGTCTTAGTATTAGGATTTCGTGTGTCATATCTATTGTACTAAATACTCAGTAACATTCAAATTACCATATGGCAAGGGAAACGAATGCAAGAGCAATGTACATATGATAGCACCACATATTTATGATTTAATGAAAACCTTTTATCATTTCCAGCACTTTCCTTTATCTTTCTGCCAAATAGCATTTACAAGTTTTCCCATTCAAAGTCTTTTTATTTCCAAATCTCTTCATTAAAGTTTTACATTTCAATGCTTTCTTTACATTTCAAGCACTTTACCTTTCAGAAAACTGTCATACTTTTCATGCTTTTATCTTCAAGTTTTGTCTTTCGAAAGTCTATTTTTACTCAAAGTCATTTACAGATTTCTTGCATTAAACGCTTTCTTCATATTTCAAATCTTTTACGTTCTAGAGCATCTTTTACATTAACTGTTTTTATAATTCGAAGCCATTTACTTGCCTTTTTATGCAATTTTATGTGTCTTTACAATTAACATTTATTCATGCAATTTAGTTTCGTACACGCATATTTTGATTACACCTTTAGATCTTTAAGAGATAAATCGAAATAAGCCAAACACCTATACAACACTCAAATACCAACCATGAATATCTGTTCGATCATGAGAATTCCCCTAATGACCAAGGAATCCTAGTACAATCTAGTCGATCCTGTGAGTTACCAGAGAAATTGAATAACATTCAGTAAGTTTATTCGATAGTTTGGAAGACTAGCGGTTGTTTACCAGAAATCACTGGAAACACCCCCACAACCTCCAATTTGGATAATATGTGTAGGGTTGCCACATTCGTGTACCAGACCCCGTGCCAAAAAGGATCAAAGTCACTAACCGGTTACTCCACTACGTGCGTGCTAAGATAAAGGGCTTAATGTAATTGCGCTAGAATAAACCGGGTGAAATAGGTACAAGAGACTCTGGGTAGAATTATAACAGAATTATTGGACAGTTTGTTTTAAATGGAAGTCCACGACTTAGCTTGTTGCTTGTGTCATTAGTGTATCGTTAGTGTTTTACTTAAGTTTCGGTCGAACTAACGATTGATTTCCCGTAATTGTTTTGAAAACCAAAGGTATGTTATGCATGTGAGTCTAATAAAACTTGTCCGATCTTTCTAAGTGATTATTTTCTTGAGGACAAGCAAAGGTTTAAGTATGGGGGAATTTGATAACGAGAAATCGTATCGTATAATTGCTACGTTTTTAGTCCGTTTTCATACTGCATTAATCCATTTAACTCCTGATTGTTCTGATTTTTTATGTCTTTTCACAAGTACAACATGTCTCAAGTAAATTTAGTGGAAAAAGATCATATGAAGAAAGTTAACATGAAAACCAGAAGAAAAGGAACAATCTGCAAAGTTCTGTAGTTTTTGATGCTGTGACGGTCGTCACGTAGCACTTACGACCGTAACACACTTATTACGTGAAGAATGCTCGTCACACATCATTGACGAACGTAACGCATTGTTAAGAGTCTTACGCCCGTCACCTTGGAGTTACGACCGTCACACGCTCAATCCAATGTTATGAAGAATGTGGAGACGTAGGCAACGTAAAGAAAGGAGTTTTCAAATACTCCTACAATCTCTCAACCGCACCAACGCCCAGTCTTCCTAGTTTTTCTCCACAACTTGTTTTCTTTAACTGTCAATTTCTCCTCTATAAATACGAGAGATTTTTGATGAAGAGGGGGACACAAAGTTTTATTTACATAGAGTTTTATTTTCACAAATTCCTTGCGGAAGCTCTGCCGAATTTACGAACCATTTCCCAATTTTCATTTTTTTGTTGTTCTTGTTTTTATTTCCCTTTTACCATTTAATAGCCATTTCCAACATTAGGAAATTTCTATCTTAGTTAGAATTTGTTTTTAGCCTCAGACTTTGTTTTAAGTTTCGATTCTGAAGGTTCCAATCTTGCCGACTTGTGGAAGAGGGAGCTTGAGGAATAGTATTATTAGTCAGGTTTTAATCGCATTTAATTTAATTTTAATACAATTTGTTTACGTTGAATTACTGTTATTTATTTATCATGCATGTTTCACTGCTTTCCAATTATATTTCCTGTCTGTCTGTTTCAAGTAACATGACTAGCTAAATTTCTAGAGTCGGGATGTGATAATAGTAACTAAATGGATTAAATTGTTCCTAAGCTAAAATCCAAATTAACTTAATTTCTGGCTGTGACTTTTTATAATTAAAATCAATATTTTTGTTACAAGAGTAAGAAAAGTAGAACAGGTTAGGATCAAGACCATTAAAGTGTGAGGTTTTAACGGGATAGCTAAAGTTAGGCATTTGATTTAAATACAGCGAGAGCGCTTTAAAACGAATTAGACTTTATTATGTTTTAAAAGAGTATTTTCTAAACACTTATGGGCTAGCGAGAGCAGGCATAGGGCTTTAGGGGTATAATCCGAGATAAGACCACGAGAATGTGAGTTGAGGGTTTTTAAATTGATAATTTCTATAGAACCATTTAAGTTAAACATCTTTATATGCTTAGGTTCGATTAAATCCGCTTAGGTTCACTATATTACATACCGACCGCTTTATTAATATTATTTCCTTAGTTAGATTTAGTTTTCCTCTACTTTAACTTCTAAAAACCAAACATGACAACATCCGCCTTAGCTAAACTAGCAAACCTTTATAGCACTAGAGTGATTACAAAGTTCCGGTGGGTTCGACATCTTTTTATTACTACCGCTATAGGCTGTGCACTTGCAGTTAAGATACAGTTAGACACATTAGGTCAATCGCACATCAGTTGATAGGACATCATCTGAATCCCAAGACTTCTTCGCCTAACTATAATCCAGATGTAAGGTGTGCATATCACTCCAACAGTCTGGGGCATGATACTGACGACTGTTGGAGGTTGTAATACAAAATTCAAGACCTAATTAATGAAGGAGCATCGGAATTCACACAAGACGGTCAGGTTGAGTTCTTCTGCCATCCCTCCAAGGCATACCATTTGAAGTGACAAGTTCTCACAAGAAGACTTTTTGTTCATTAGAATTTTCAATTTGTAATTTTATTTTGATTGTTCGAACATTTAGTCATATCAAAACTTTATTATTTCTTTAATGCATTGCATATGTCTGTTTTGAATCAATCCATTCATATTCACTATTTCAAAAATGAGTTCTTATTTCCTTTTGTGATATTCAACTCTCGATTAAAAACTCTAAGCCTTTAGAGGGAGGAGGATGACGAAAATGATATCAAAATCTCTATAGTATGCTTTTGAACAGACCCCGCTGACGATGTACAAGCGTTGTTTCAAATTCTAAATAGTGGAGTTATAAGGAAGATAATCCCTAGTCAACCCCTTTTGAGCCAAAGAAGTAGGAGTTTTTATTTTCACACAAATTAAAACCCTTAATCACAACCTGGGACAGGGTAGTTTTCTCAGTTAATCCAGGTTCACAATGAATGGCTTCAAAGACGTCCTTCCAAAACAAAAGACGGTGATGGTTCCCTATAATGGTCAAGACAGGCAGTCATTATCTCTCAAAATAAAAGCCCATTAAGTCAAAACCTATGAAGGAGACTTAAGAAAAAAATTGGGGCATCCCGCTTGCTGTAATCACAAAAAGAAACAGTCCAGGCAAAAGACAGAGATAATAAAATCAAAAAGAAAGAGGTCCTACAAACCCTAAACAAAAAAGGAAATGACTGCCTATTCAAAATAATTGTCAGTATCCGAACCATCACTGGAATATTAGAGCAAAGACTCAAACGCGATCTAAATGCACAATTAACTGAGTATAAGATCAAAGAACATCACGAAGAACAGGTGGGTACAAATAAATTTTGAGCCTTTATCCTTTGTTTCTTGAACCATGAACCAGGCTACGTTATAACCCTTAAAAGTCCTAGCTGAAGCATGGGTTAGTTCGAAAGCATACTATTACAAAAGGTATCCTGACTCCTGTAGGACTTGCTGTAAATCCTGAGTTGATATCACATCTTTGAAAAATTCTATTTTTTCTATAAAAAAACTGCATTTTCAAAACGTCAAGATAGACATAAGCTTTGCATTCTTAAAATAACATTGTTTGCATATGACTATTTGTTCAACAACAGAGAAATTTTCATGACGAATATGTAGTGAACAAAAACCTTCTCAATAAAAAGGATCACCTCAAGTGGAAATACACTTCCAACCAAGGGGCCTAGCATGATCATTGTCCATCATCTGGGGTTGTCAAGTCAAGATTCAAGGAATCTCTCAAAAACGCTAAATAGCCAGGGGAAAATCTCCATCTAAATCCCTTGGGGCATTGGGCATGAATTCCAGCAACGAATAATGTACTATCAAACAAACATCTTCTGGTAGTGTGGTAACACAACACTACCGACAGTGGCAACTCCCTACACCCTGAGAGCATGGACAAAGTCAGAAAATACTACGCATGAACAAAGACCCGCTGGGTTGACTGGCCTAGGCAAAAATAAGGGCATCCCGGCGAACCAAAAGGGTTCGGGCAAATTTTAGGGATAAAAAATGAAAAATCTTTACACCCGGCAAGTCGAAAACCCGAAAGGGAGGCTTGGGCAAAAAGGGTATCCCAGTGGACTGAAAATTTGAAAAGACAGTCCAGGCAAAAGTTAGGGATTAAAGAGTACGACTATGTACCGTTATCTTGTCACTTGCCTATCAATAGAAGACTTATCATTCCGATCGGCAATTACCAAGCACCTCATAAGTTGGGATGACACTCAATCTACAAGGCTTCCGCAGGCACTTTCTCCAGCAGGTATAGGGGCAGAAAATTCTTGATGCGAAGTCATTGTCATATCCTTAGCATGCGTCCCAGTAACATAAACTCCCTGTAGAGTAAGAAGTATCCAAAGACAGTGGTGTTAGCTTTCCCAAACAGGACACAACTCTCCCCAGCCGAGGTTCACAATCGCGAGTGAGTCGGCAAAATTCTCCCCAAGCAGAGCTTGTTTATCACCAGCAACAAAAGTTCATCCCTAGCTGAGTTTATTTCTCCAAATCAGCAGATCTTCCAACCGAGTATCTCTCTTCCCCACAAAGTCATTCTCCCACATGATTATTCTCAAACAGAGTCTCTCCCAGCGGAATATTCTCGAGCAGAACGGATGCAAATCTCTAGCTAATCATCTTCGGTCACTATCCCCAGCGAGAACGAAGAACTCAACTCTTTGTACTCTCCAACAGTAGTCCAGGATTCATTCTCCCCAGCCAGAGAATATCACAAGAACATTGCATATCCATACCTCATGGCATACGCATATGCATCATACAGCACAATCTCATTTATTTTGAGAGCATCATTACTCAATACATTTCATACATCATGACATTAGATACAACTAACTCTTTATCTTTCAGGAAAAGATACAATCAAATTCTCACAAGTTTCTCTGGTTCAGTCAAATAGATGCTAAGATTTCTATTCCAGTTCAAGCTATGAAGCCCAGATTTGACCGGATAATATCTTGATTTCTCCATCATATTGTGAAGCCCGAAGAACGAATGGATAACAGTATCGAACAACGCGAAGCCTGGAATCGACCAGATATTGGTTTATCTTAAAGCTATGAAGCCCGAATTCGACCGGATAATAGTTTAATCCCCAACAAGTTATTATGAAGCCTGGATTACGACCAGATAGAAATACAAGTTACTGCGAAGCCTAGATTATGACCAGATAGCAGTGCAAGACGCCATGAAGCCTCGAAGCGACCAGATAGTGGTATGTCATAAACACAAGCCGTGAAGCCTGAAGATCGACCAGATAACAACTTAACAAGTTATTGCGAAGCCTGGATCACGACCAGATAGCAATACAAGACACCATGAAGCCTAAACTCGACTAGATAATGGTATAAGACGTTGTGAAGGATGGATTACGACCAGATAGCAACCAAGAATACTACGAAGCCTGGATTCGACCAAATAGTGGTACATCTCTAATGCAAGGTATGAAGCCCGGATTCGACCGGATAATATCTTTATTTCTCCAAACGCCATGAAGCCTGGATTCGACCAGATAATGGTATAATACATCGTGAAGCCTGGATTATGACCAGATAGCGGTAAAATACAGCGAAGCTTGGATTTCAACCAAATAGTAGTCTACACGGCCAATTACTATGAAGCCCGGGAATCGACCGAATATTAGTAGGCCTAAAAAACCAAATGGAAAGCCCGAATGCGATCGGATAACCACTTGATTTCTTCTGAGGCCTGGAATACGACCAAATAAGAAGTAAGGTATTGTAAAGCCTGAAATCGACCAGATAGTAGTACAGAACACCATGAAGCCTAGATTCGACTGAATAATGGTATAAAACATCGTGAAGCCTGACTTACGACCAGATAGCGGTAAAGGACACTAAAGCCTGGAATCAACGAGATAATAGTATAAGACATTGTGAAGCTTGGATTTCGACCAAATAGCAGTTTACTTGGACAATTACTAAGAAGCCCGGAATCGACCGAATATTAGTGTGCCCTAAATTCAAGTTGAAGCCCGGATGCGACCGGATAACAACTTAATTCCTTCTGAAGCCTGGAGTACGACCAGATAGGAATTGAGAAATTGCAAAGCCTAGATTACGACCGGATAGAAAGCTTAATCTCATCACCCCATTAAATCACTATAAATCCTGGAGCACGACCAGATAGCAGTCGATCTTATCACTATGAAGCCTGGATCACGACCAGATAGTAGTTCATTTTCACCTCTTCGACCAAAAGACGATTCCCCAGTAGAATAACGGATGACCGAAGCTCCTAAAATTCAACTTTTCCTCAAGACAGAGACTAGCATTCCCCAGCATAGTCCTCCTCAACAACAGGTATACAGACTCTCGCAAAGAAATCTCTTATGCGATCGACACTCCTTCGGATGACATCTTTAAGCCCATCTTCCGTCATCAATCTCCAAATGGCATCTATAAGCCCATTCCCGATATTGCAAGACAAGTACCACTGCATGCGAGTGCAAATTTCTGGGCACTCTAGTGTTCAATCATCTTCCACCTTCAGATGGCGAAAGGCAAACGAGACAATCTAAATCTTCAGGTTTAAGAAGATTGAACAGGGGCAACTGTTGTACCCCAAAATTTTCCCTCTTTTCTTACACGCATATTATTGGTTTTATGGTTATGGAATAAAGGTATATTTATCAAACTTCTTCACGTTACAAGTGACGTTTATTTCGTCAATGGATATTCTCAGAGTATTTTCCGTGCTGAAGATCGGTTCGTCTTTTTGCAACGATTCAAGGTTCAAAGATTCACAAGTCCAACCCGACGAGTCATATTCAGGTGTTCTTCGCCAAGATATCCCTGATAACATATTCTCAAATTCAGGTTCGGCTCGAGAGCCAATTCTTTAAAGAAGGTCTCTGTCCGTGCGATTTTTCTCGAAGAAATGTGTTGAAAAAGTGTGGTGAAAGTGCAGTTTTTACGCACTAAAAAATTCATAACTTGAATATCGTGGCTCGTTTTGAACCCATTCCGGTGTCCAAAATTCCATATTGACATCAACTACGTTTTCATCTCTCACGGATGGAAGACAATTTCAATCAGAAGGTCTTCAAAAATGTGGATTTATCAAGTATTTTCGTACATAAAATTTGTGGCAAGTTTATTTGCGTCATGTTTAGAAAATCATAACTTGGTCGATTTTTATCGTATCGAACATGTTCCAGCGCCAAAATTTCATAAATTGAGTTGACTAAGTTTTCACAGGAGGTGTCGAGTTCGAACGGTATCCGAAACGCCTTCGTTTTTTACTCAGAGTGCGTGTGACGCGCCGAAAATCCTGAATGCTGAATATTATTTTATCTGGGCCAAAACTTCGAAAATTCATAACTCGGTCAATTTTTATTGGATTGGACCCATCTTTTTAAACAAGGTCACTGACTCAGAGATCTACAACTTTTTTTCAAATGTCGAGACCGGATTATGCTCCAATTAATACCAGTTTTTTATTGAAGAACGGGTCAGAGTCGACACTGGAGCCCAAAATAAGTTTGTCTGAGCTGAAACTTCAAAAATTCATAACTAATTTACCGTTTATCCGATTGAGCCCATATTTGGAAAGGAGTTAGTTCTCGATGTCAGATACATTTTGTTTTCATATTTCAACTTCAACAATTGCACTTAAGCCCCTGCGATTTTGCCTAGAACCTGACGGACTCGGGTGAACATTGGAGGCCCAATTGCACATTCAAAACCCATTTTTCTCTCTCTAAATTCCATTATATAATCTCATTCTTTTCACAAAAACAGGGAGACAAAAAAAAACCTTTTCCACAACGCTGTCAGAATATCAAATTCTTTGAAGAACCCTAAAACCTTTAAATCCTTATTACAAACCCCCATCTCACTACAAACAACTCATCCTTATTACAAAACCACATCTCACTAATTCTCCAGTAAGGGTAAGGCTGGTTTGATCTCCATGATCAAAAGGGCATAGAAGCATTCATCTCACTACTTCTCCAGTAAGGGTAAGGCTGGTTTGATCTCCATGATCAAAAGGGTATAATCATTCATACATGCCATATCGATTTTAACATTAAATATTTTTCCATATATTTGCTTTATTTGTATTTTATGATATATAGTAATAGATTTAATGTGTTCATGAGATTCAACACGACAGATTTAGACAGGGTCCCATGCAGGTTCATTACAGAACGTTGAGGCCAAAACACTAATTGTCAAAATAGAACAACCATAAATGCATGACGAGGCAGACATCCTAGGAAGGTTAAGGGCGTGGGTTCAACAACCACCCCTATTGGTATTGGTTTTCTTCCTTTCTATTTATCCTTTTACCTATTTTCATTCTTTCTGTTTAAAATCTTTTTCTTAAAGCTTAACATTTTTCACAAACCTTTGATTTTTCCTCCTAAACTCAAATAATTAATTTTAGGTTTTAATTTAATTTTAGATTTTAATTTAATTTTAGGTTTTAAATTTCATTGTTTATTTTTGGTTTCTAACCAATTTGTCTTTTTCAATCTTAAATTCACTTAACCACAAAACTTTTTTCACAAACCTTTTTTTTACAAAAAAAAAAACCTAATTTAATTTTTAGGTTAATTAATTTTATATTTTTTTAACTTTTTTTCAAAATTAACCTTTTTTTATTAATTAAAATTAATTAGGATTTAGGTATTTTAATTAACTTTTTTTCAAAATTAACATTTTTTACTAATTAAAATTAATTAGGTTTTTTAGATTTATTTAATTAATTATCATAAATTACTTTTTCATAAAAAAAAACATCAAAAACATTAACGTAGAATTTTAGGTTTTAATTTTTCCTTATTTTCTTTTTATTTATTTTTTTTCATTTTAATTTCTAGAAAAATTGTATAGGTCGCATTATCAATGTAATAGCGTAGATTTATCTTTTCTTGCATTTCTTTCTTCTAATTATGTAATTGCTTCCGGGATGTAATAGTTTTAGGATTTCTTTTTCGCACTCTTCATTATTATGTAATTGCCCAAAAGCTCTGTAATAGTTTAGGTTTATATTTCCGCCTCTTTATTTTCAGTCCAAGATAATTATGTATCTGCAAAAGCCTTATAATAGCTAGGACTTTAAACTTTCCGCATTTTATTTCCGCAAACTATAAACTGCTTAGATGTATGTTAATAGGATTGTATGGAAAGACAAACTGAAAATTAAAACAGTAGATCACCTTAATAGTGAAAAGATCAAATAACTGAAATCAAACACATGCACATGCTCACTCGTAGGGTATGCCTCACTTGGTTGCCTCGGAAAACAATGGTCATGTCCCTCGAACGTAGGGATACCCTTAGCAAAGACCCGCGGTTAAAGTCATCATAAAGGTCATGGTCCCTTAATGTCCCTCGAGTTGTCTACGAGAAATGATCTTATCCCTCGATATTGCCTACGAATATATGATGATAGTCCCTTCAAAATGCTAAGGTATCCTTACATGTTTCCTTCAATGACCATTACGTCCCTTTTGATAGTCCTTCAAACATCCAATGACTAGGGTTACCTACTCACTAATAGTAGGATAACACGGTCTAAAGGATAGGAGGAAAAGAACGCCTTTTTTCGAGTAGATAGATAATTGTTAGGTACTTTCTCAAAACAACAAACTTTTTTCACACAAACACTTTCTAAACAAAGTTTTCAAAAACAACTTCGTAACACTCTTGAGGATAGAAACAAGGGTTAAAACGAAGTAAAACAAAACTTTTTCAAAACAAAGCACACACAAGTAGTTTTCAAAATGAGCAAGTACCTAAGAGCCCATGGAAAACCATGGATAGAAAGGGTGCTATTACCTTCCCTTTCTATAATCTACCCCCGTACTCAAAATCTCAAAAAAGGAATTTTTCTGTGCTTTTTTCCTTTCCAGTTGGATAAAATAAAAGTCGGTGGCGACTCTTGCTTACCGCGACATTTTGCAAACAAAAAATGCAAACTAGTAAAAATAGTCGGTTCTTCCACCGTATGACACCTGATCTTCTAGAGTTTATGAATTTTCTTTGCCTCTGCTTCCACAACTGATTGACTCTTTTGGAGAGAAGAGACAATTCATCTTCTTCTGATGAGGACCCATTAGAGGTTTCTTCCACATCCTGCAAAACTTTAGAATCAAATTTTTTGTTATATTTTAATGCTAAAGGCTTACCTTGCTTCGGAGGCTCGTCATCTTCTAGATCTATCTCATGACTTCTGAGTGAGCTGACAAGTTCCTGCAGAGATATTTTGTTGAGATCTTTTGCCATCTTGGGAGCTATGACCATTGGCCTTCATTGCTTCGGTAAACTTCTGATGATCTTCTTTACATGATCAGTAGTAGAATACCCTTTGTCAAGAACTCTCAGTCCAACAACTAGAATCTGGAATCTTGAGAACATTGCTTCAATGGATTCACTTTCTTCCATCTTGAAGGCTTCGTATTTCTGAATGAGCACAAGGGCCTTAGTTTCTTTAACTTGTATGTTGCCTTCATCAGTCATTCTCACAGAGTCAAACATGTTTTTAGATGTCTCTCTGTTTGAGATCTTCTCATAATCTGAATATGAGTGGCACTAAGAAGAATCGTTATGGCCTTGTAATGGTTTCTGAAGTCACGCTTTTGCTGGTCAGACATTCTTTTTCTATCAATCTTCTGACCACTTTCATCCACAGGCTGCATGTATCCATCAATTGCCATATCCCATAAATCAACATCATGCACCAGAAAGAAGATCTCAACTTTGTCTTTCCAGTAGTCAAAGTTTTCTCCATAAAAGACTGGAGGTTTGCCGCTGATTCTGTCCTTATCATCATGATAGTCATTGTTGATGTTCTGACTTGGTCCCACCATAGTTTTTTTCTATGCTTGGATCTTGTACTGACACGGTTAAGTGTATGAACTCAGAACCAGGCGCTCTGATACCAATTGAAGAAATGAAAAACACAAGAGGGGGGGGGGGGGGGGGGTTGAATTGAACTTTTAAAATCAAAAGCAAATAACACGATGATTTTTATCCTGGTTCGCTTGATCTCAAACTACTCCAGTCCACCCGCCAATGTGATTTTTCCTCTCTCCAACAAGGACTTAATTCACTAATCAAACTGATTACAATTCTACTTTGACAACTGCCAAAGTCTTCTTGAGTACAACCACAACCCGATTTATCTCAAGGAAAATCATTAATCATAAGAAGAAATAATATGTGTACTAGTTGGTTTTCGTTACAAAAACGGTATCACAAACTTGTGATGTATTACACAATTTTAGAGAATAGTATGAATATAATTTTGCAGCATTGAGAGATTATACGAAAGCAGTTGTGTAAATCGTGAACGATTTAGCCTTGGTGCTTGTTTAAATAGGCGCAACAATCTGTCCAAATGGAAACATGATAATTTTCACTTAATGCACTTTCCATAATATGAATATCCTTGTCTGATTGTAGCCATTGTAATTGATACTGCTTTGATGGAAAAGTAACGTTTCAGAACATAAGGAACTTTCTTGCTTCCTTTCTTCAGAATTTGGGAAGTCAAAATCATAAGGTTATGTTTGCACGTTAGACTTCCGATCAAAGTTAAGATGTCTTTCACTTTAGTGTAAGTTCTGATCTTCATTCATCATAACATTCTGATATCAGTCTGCGTACTCAGCTTGAATACCTTTGTAGCTTAACTCCTAGTCCACTTCCGTCAGAACTTATGTACAACATAGAACACAAATTTAGAGTGCATATTTTTTCTTTGGGTTTGTTATCATCAAAACTATTACGAGGTTTGTAGAATCAAACTATGTTCTAACACCGGTGTGGATTGCTCATCAATCGGCCCTAACAAATCGGGAGATTTGTGGTTCATTTCTCTTCTTCTTTATGTATTCTTTATGTGTTGAGATTGTATATGTATTTACTTTGAAGTTATGTATATTTTTCTCCCATGACGTTATATTAAACTTGCTTTATAAATCTTTGTCAATTATTGTCCTAGATTTTTGCTCTGTGCTAGGGATTTGAGGTTTTATAGACATATACTTCTTAGATTCTTATCTAGGATGATTATTTGTTAGTTTCTAAACTCTAGAGATAGATTTACATCTGACATCTACTTGGGCATCAGAGCTTAATGCCTTTGTGTGGTTGTGATGTACTGAGAGATAGTCAGTGCGATTACATAGTTGTCTTCTATGTTGTTGAGGAGGTAGAGAGATCATTTCCTTGGTGATATAGTCGGTTTCTCAATTTAGGATAGAAATGACGTAGGTTATTAGTGATACATAGTGACATTGATAAGTATTGTTAGATTGAATGTAACTGGTCGATAGATTTAAGTCTGTGATGAGTAGATTATATGCAGGCTTGATAAGTTCTTCCTTAGTTTTTACTTTTATTTACATTTATTTTCTGTTAATAACATTTTTTTTACAAAACACATTCAACCCCAAACTCATTAACAATAATTTGTTGAACGACAATTCAATAACCAATCTCTGTGGACACGATAAATTCTTGGATACATATTTCCAAAACTTTTGTTGCTTGCAGCTTTAACGCTCCAACAAAATGGCCCATTGTCAAGGATTGGTTCTATTGTCTTTGCATTGCAATAATTCTTTTGTTTTGGAGTTTTGTAATTAATGTATATATTGTTTAGAAATTGTACATTAATGTGTGCGATACGGTGGCAAAACCGACTGTTATACTTGTTTTGTGTTTGTATTTGTAAATGTTACGGTAAGTAAGAGTCGCCACTAACTTTTCTTTTATCCAACAAAGGAAAGGGTGAAAAGAAGAGAAAAAGACCTTTCGAGAGTTTTCTGAGTAAGGGGTGTAGATAATGGAAAGGGAAAGTGTTAGCACCCTTTCCATCCGTAATTATCTACGGGTTCTTAGATGCCTAGCTCATTTTGAAATACCTTGTGTTTTGTGTGTTTCGAAAAGTATTTTTGAAATGCCAATAGTAAGGCGGTTTGTTTTATGATAACTTTTGTCTCAGTCCACAAGAGTGTTGATAAAGCGTTTTGAAAATGTTTATGAAAGTTTTTTTGTGTAAGTGTAAAAATTTGTTTTGAGCATAACATCTAGGAACTATGTACTTTTACTCGAAATATTGTTCTTTTCTTCTTTTCCTTTAGACAATGCTATCCTATTATTAGTGAGTAGGTAGCCCTAGGCGTTGGATGTTTGAGGGACATTCGAAGGGACGTTTATAGTCACAAAGGCATATGGGCAAGAAACCTTAGTAACTACCCTATGTTTTTAAGATCATTTTTACCGAGGCAACATCGAGAGGTTCATCGAGAACTTATGGTCTTTAAACTGAAGGGTAGCCACTAACTTCTCTCACGTTTTGAGAGTTGTGACTGTTTTCTAAAGGCAACCAAAGTGGGGTACCCTAGAGGTGCGCATGTGCAATTATATTGTTTTCAGTTATTTTAGCCTCGTGTTAAGTTTGCTAGCGTTTTGTTTTATTCTTGCCATACAATCCTATTAATCATTAATTTAGCAGTTAATAGTTTACAATAATTAAAAGTGCGAAAATGTAAATCCTAACTATTACATGGCTTCGGGGAGGGGGAATTTTTACATGTCCAAAATGGGGAATAAAGCAAAAATAATAAAAGTCATACTTTAACCTATTACAACGAGGAAGCCGGTACAATAATATGAAAAATAGAATGCGAAAGATAATAGCACGCGGGAATTGAAAATGTGTCTAAAAATCCTAAGAAAAATGAAATCTTTTAGTTTGTTTTTGACATTGTAAAGAAATATAATTAAAATCCTAAGTCTATTTATTTTTAAATTAAGAAAAGGCTTAAAATAATTAATTAATTAATTTAAAAAATTAATTTATTTGAGAAAATACTAACCTAATTTTTTTTGTGATTTTTTTATTTGATTTTACAATGTTATAAAAAAACAATTAAAAGCAAAAGCAAATGGGCCAGGATAGTAAAAGTAACAGGGGGTGTGAATTGTATTTTTGTTTAGCCTAAATGAAACTAAGCCCAGGCCACGTTAGGATCCTGTGCTATTGGCTATTGAGGGTCCATCATGAGGTGGTACTCCTGGGGTGTTGGATCTGATCTCCTTGTCATCCATTGGTTGTAGCTTGAAAGCGCATAGGAAGTGTTTGAAATGCAGCACACTGGATCTGCAAGATAAATGTTAGAAAAAACATAATACATGAGCTGGGTATCGAACCCAGGCCCTTCCCACTACATACGTTCCCCTTTACCATCTGAGCTGTTTGTTCATTCGTTGATACAAATAAAATCATAACATTATATTAGTAAAACAAATCAGATATATATAATTCAAGATCAAGACATGCGCGTTGTACAAGCCAAAAGGAAAGAGACGCCTGTATTTTGAGATTCGTAGGAATCAGTTTCAAATGCCCTAATAATGGTAGGTTATTATCCTGACATTAGGGCTCGCGTGCGAGGACTATAACCTGTCTAATACTCCATCATAAACACACACAAACATATTAGAACACACAGATACTCTTAGATCAAAAGATTGGATCTCAAAATTATAATTATTATCGGTATGCTTCGATCTACAGTTTTGGGATGCTTTAAGCGTCGAGCAGGGCTGGTATTCATTTTGACTGGAGGAGCCTGTAAAGTGTGTTTCAAATGTTGATCCCTTTGCGAGATTTTGAGAATTTGATTTGTTTTCTGAGGCAACTTCTTGTGTGTGGAACTTTGATAGACAATATCTTGTTTATAGGCAATGTGTGTCTGTTGATGGGCAATGTTTTTCTTATATTTATAGGGGTGTGGTGGTGAACGAAAATGGAATGAGTCACCCATTAACCATGGCATTGAAAGCAAAATTGAAAAATTAAAAAAGTTATCATTTTTGATGATTTTCTACCATTTTAGGCTTTCAGTGAACCTAAACAGGTTTCATCCCATTAGGTGTTTGTTTCAACTTTTCACATCTTGATTCTTTCGAATGCACCTAAGCTTTGTTTTTCGATGGCTGTGAGTTCCAATTCAAACTTCTCAAGGCCTCATCGTTATGGCTTCTTTGGTTGAGTCACTATCTGCCTTAGTTGTGTGATCTGAAAAACTATCCAATCATCCTAATCAAACTCAGTTCTTGTTCCTTTCGATCTCCTTTCCTTCAATTATAACACCTATTCATCTTGGCCCGTTGAAGTTTCATTTTGTTCTTTCCTTCGAACACATGTGTGCAGGTGGTCCTTTGATTCAACCAATCAAAGCTTCGTTCTGGTCATTATTCTTCGATCACAGGTGTGCAAGTGGTTCTTTGATTCGATCAGTCGAAGTATCAACTTGTTCATCTTCTTGTCGAACTGAACTTTGACTCCACTCTCACCCTTTGCTTTCGTCTGCAAGAATAATCTTTACTGCTCACTAGTTCATCTTCGATTGGTGAATACAACTTGTATGCACCAATCGAAGGATAACCTATGAGCACCAAGACTTTACTTCAATCATCCTACTTCTTCCTCACCTGTCTAGGTACATGCATGTCCTTTGAACCATCATATCAAAGCTTTTGAATTCAACATCTTCTTCTTTTTGAAGCGCCAATTCAACCAACATGGCAATCGAAGTGTGCCTTCCTTGTAATGCTTCAAATTGCTTACATTTCCATAGTTCAAAAATGAACCCTTCGATGACGCTATTTACTATCTCTTCCAATCGAAGACTTCATAAAATCCTCCTCACACTTTCTTTGGAACTATCCTTCCTTCGATCCTAGTGCTTTGTTTGGCATCATATTGTTGTCGAAGCTGCTTCGACCTAAAAGCTCTTAGGCATATTCTAAGCTTTCGACATACCCTTATTTTCTTTCTGTCAGTTAGGCCATTATGCTGAGGCGTATAGGGTGCCATGGAAATCATTTGAAACTTTGGAGCTCACACATCTTGGTTAAAAGTGAAGCTAATTGAAAGGCCATTGCTTAGGAGGAGAATTTATCTAATTAATCCTTGGTCAAGTTTGAGCAATTGGAAACCTTAATGAGCATTCCTTAAATAAAAATGGGAGGGAAAATTTTTTGGTACAACAACGTTTATATGATATTTGTGCATATATGTGTTTTCACGTATTGTTGTGAATTGTCTCGTTTTTGTTACGTTTGTTGTGTGATTGTTAGGACACTTTCTTTAGGTTTATGCGTGTGACAATACCATGGAAAGATGAGAGGAGGTTACTAGGTCGCACAATAAAGGCGTCGAGCTTACGAAGTAAAACAAGCATGTTTGTTTGTATTTGTGTATGTGTTTGGTGATTTGTGCTTTAACAAGTTGAAACAAGGAAATATTATGAATTTCAAATCTTCACTTTTCAACTTGTAAATTCATTTTCACCCGGTTTTCATATCGTTATTTGTATTTTTTTTTATGTCAATTTGTGTTTTCCAAAAACTTGTCGTGTTTAGCTTGGGGAGTTTTGTTCGTTGTATATATTATAAATTGTGTACATTGAAATTTTGTAGGAGTATTATTTTTATAAATCTTTTGTTATTGTTTGCACTCAAGTTTTGGTCCGGTAACTTGAATAATATTGAGGTGATTTGTCAAGTTTGATCGTTTCGACTTGCAAATGTATGGTAATGATTTTGTTAAAGTTTTGTACACGCTTGAGGTATGTGTTTATCACTTTCTATACTTTATCATATTCATGATACTTAGACTTTTTACAATTTTTATGCCATTTATTCTTTTGTATACTTGTTCATTTGTGAATCACTTTAATTCCTAACTTTTTTATGAGGTAGCTTTCCATTGTTCACATATGTTGGAGACCACAATTTTTGTTTTAAATGGATTTTATTATGCTTAATCTTTTGTTTGTGTTGATTGTATGAATGCTTTAACGGATCATGGCATTTTTTTGTTTCATTTTGAGGATAACTACCTTCTCCAAATAAATCAATTCACCTTGTGAGTGTGTGATCATTAGTAACCCTTTTGAGCTTTTTGTCAATATCCATGTTGTATTTGATAAATGCTTGTCCATGAGTGTTTAGTTTCCCTTTTTGCATGGATGTCGATTCGTTGTTTTCTTGAATCCTCAACCATTATTTTGGTTTGAATTTTTACCTTGCCTTAGAAAGTAGGGAGTATTCACTTTAATGTATGGTTGAATTCAAGTCGGAGAGAAAAGTGATTGTATATTTATTGGTTGATTGATATGAGGTTGAAAATAAAGAAAAAATGTGAAAAAGAAGTGATAGAAAAAGAAAGGAAAAAAATAGAAAATCTTTGAAAAAGAAACACAAAAAGGAGTATGGAATAATATTGTGTTATTAAGTGATGTGTGTTGGTGTGAAACTTGTGATAAAGAAGTAGTTTGATTGAAAGTCTATTGTTTGAAACTTTGTGGAAGTAATTACTCCCTTAGGTTTAGGCATGTTTTTGTTATGATTAGATTTAGGACTTATCACTTATTTGTTAACCAAGCCATATTAAAACTTTGAAAAGTCATTGAGATTCTTGATTTTATATTTTCAATATAAATTTTTAGATGAATACATAATTTAGTGTATTGTTTACAAGATTGTTGGATGAGTGAAAATACCTAATTTTTTGTGTGTTTTTCATCTACCGATGATTGTGTTTGCTAGGTGTGGTTCATTTGTGAACTAGTATTGTTTTAGAATGTTTAGCATAATATTTGTATTTTGCACTAGTTTCATGTTTATGTTATAGTCGTAGTTTAGTGGTAAGTGTTTACTTTGTGTGTAATGTTTTTCATTTGTACCATTGCATTTGTTTTCTGTTTTCAAAACCTGTTGATTCATGATTATTTGATTTATCATAATTTTTTATTTATGTTATTAGACTTTGTTTAAGTACAAGCAATGATTCAAGTTGGGGAGAGTTTGATAAGTGCAAAAGTGTAGTTATTTTATATATACTTTTTGTTGCACTTATCGACTCTTGGTTGTTAATATTAGTTGAATAATCTAACTTTGTGTATAAATACGTTTACATTGTGTATATTAAATTTTCATGTATAAAGTGTATCATTTGATAGTTTTCCTTTCATTTTATAGGTATTTATGCGTATTTGGAGCATGAGCAATAAAGTATCGAAGACACGACTTCAAACGTGTGTTTTTGAGGAACTCGTTAATGAATAAGGCTTAAAATCAAATGATAATAAATCATCAATTTGGTTTATATTTTGTCATTATTAGAAATAGCATTGTATAAGATTTCCAACACTTCTAATCGGGCGTGAATTGGAGTTACGGTTCAAAAGTTATGACCGAAATAGTGCACAATGATGTGCTGGTTTTACAACATTATGTCATTCGTCGCCAGGCGACGCTTTTGGTCGCCGAGCAACGCTAGGCGAGCTCTAGCGTGGGAAAATGCTGTTTTGGTCGTCGTGCGATGCATTTTGGTCACCAGGCGATGCTGGATAGTCAGAAATGCGTATTTAGGTGTAAAAACACATTTTTTGTGGTATGGTTTTGGGTATTTTTGATCCCAACTCCACCAACCTTCATTTTTGAATATGATTAGCTTAGAAAACAACATTGAAGCTTGTATACAGATAATTCGGGATGGATTTCTCATCAATCGGCACTGACAAACTGGGAGATTTATGGTTCATTTCTCTTCTTCTTTGTGTATTATTTATGTGTTGAGTTTATATATGTATTTACTCTAAAGTTATGTATATTTATCGCTCGTGGCATTATATTAAACTTGCTTTATAAATATTTATCGATTATGGTCTTGGATTTTTGCTGTGCTAGGGATTTGAGTTGTTATAGACATATACTGCTTAGATTTTTATCTAGGATGATTATTTGTTAGTTTCTGAACTATATTGATAGATTTATAACTGACATCTACTTAGGTATCATAACTTAATGCCTCTGTTTGGTTGTGCTATATTGAGAGATCGTCAGTGCGATTACATAGTTGTCTTTTGTGGTGTTGAGGAAGTAGAGAGATCATTTCTTTGGTGATAGTTAGTCTCTCAATTTGGGTTAGGAATGACTAAGGTTGTGAGTGATACGTAGTGACATTGATGAGTATTGTTAGATTGAATGTAACTGGTCGATAAATTTAAGTCTGTGATGAGTAGATTATATGCAGGCTTGATAAGTTCTTCCTTAGTTTTTACTTTTATTTATATTTATTTTTTGTCAATAACATTTTCTTTACAAAACCCATTCAACCCCAAACTCATTAACAATTATTTGTCGAATGGCAATTCAATAACCAATCTCTGTGGACACGATAAATTCCCGGATAAATATTTTCAAAAATTTTGTTGCTTGCCACTATAATGCTCCAACAAAATGGTGTCACTTCCGGGGATTGATTCTATTGTCTTTGCATTGTGATAATTATTTTGTTTTGGAGTTTTGCAATTAATGTATATATTGTATAGAAATTGTTCATTAACGTGCATATGATATTTGTGCATATATGTGTTTTCATGAATTATTGTGAATTGAAGGAGGAAAAACATACAAACTTCGCTAAGGCATATAATGCCCCATCATCAAGAAATTAACTGGGGATTTCATGTTGACATCATTGGGGAGATCAACACCACATTCTCAACGGGAAAACCAATGTACGTTCTTCATTGCAGAAACCAGAGACACGTGTTTTTCGAGAGTAATTTTTATACCAACTTCTCTGGGAAGAAATAACTTCTAATAAACAAGCGAAACATTCACTCGAGAAATCTTGGATTGAGTCTTCATATCATGCAAACTCAGAGAAGAAAGAAAAAAAAAAGAACCAAGACTTGACTGGGGACACTGGAGTCACCAACCCAATACAGCGAAAACATCCTGAGTAAACCTTCCTGGGGGAAACAAAAACTTCTCAAAAAACCTGGAGTTCATCCATTCCTGGGATCACCATTTTTATTTTTCTCTGGCATCACAAATTCTAAAGTAAAAAGTAAAAAGCAAATTGTAAATTCTTTCTAAAGATCAGTTTTGTTATTTAATATTTTCACTTTGAAAATTATTATCAAAAATAAATGAAGTCTTTGCAAGCTAAATACAATAAGAAATACAAAGAATTGGGTAAAAGCTCAAATTTCATTAATAGAATGGTAGTCTGCGAATGGCGCGACTCCATGGATGATTACAAAGTTTGGAAAATGGTAATATATAATGGAAAAGATACATTGAGATACAATGATCATTATCCCCTCTAACAACTTTTGAAATCCTGAGCAGCAGCTTTCGTTGAAGTATGATGAGGATCTGAGAAGGTTGTTGTTTCAATGATCAAGTCTTGTCTGATGTAGTTACTTGCCAAGAAAGTCCCTAACTTTTGCCTAAGCTGCCCTTGCGGGTTTTCAACTTAACGGGGAATTTATTTTGTTTATGTCTCTAATTTTTTCCTAGACCGCCCTTTCGGGTTTTCGGCATACCGAGACACTCTTTTTTTCCTAAGTCTCCCTTTTGGGTTTTCAACTTAGCGAGTTTTTCTTTTATTTCTTTTAGGCAAAGTATTTCTTGACTGCATCAGCATTCATGGGACATGGGAACTCCTCGCCATCCGTAGTTTCAAGAATTAATGCACCGCCAGAGAAAGCTTTTGACAACATACGGGCCTTCAAAATTGAGAGTCCACTTGCCCCTAGAATCAGCGTTAAAAGATATGATCTTCCTGAGCACGAGGTTGCCTTCTCTGAATTCACGAGGCTTGACCTTCTTATCAAAATCTTTCTTCATTCTCTTCTGATATAACTGTCCATGACACAAAGCTGTCATTCTCTTCTCTTCGATCAAATTCAATTGGTCAAACCTGTTCTGGACCCATTCAGCCTCTGACAACTTGGTTTCCATTATCACTCGCAAATAGGGAATCTCAACCTCGATTGGGAGTACCTATTCCATTCTGTACACAAGGGAGAACGGGGTTGCTGTTGTTGAAGTGCAGATAGATGTCCGATATCCATGCAAAGAAAAAGGGAGCATTTCATGCCAATCCTTATAAATAACAACCATCTTCTGGATAATCTTCTTGATATTCTTATTAGCTTCTTCAACAACCCCATTCATCTCTGGTCTGTACGAAGATGAACTGTGATGGACAATCTTGAATTCCTTACAAAGTTCTGTCATCATCTTGTTGTTCAAATTCGAGCCATTGTCAGTGATAATTCTGCTCGGCACACCATACCGACATATAAGATTATTCTTAATGAAGCGCACAACCAACTTCTTAGTAACATTAGCATATGAAGCTGATTCCACCCATTTGGTGAAGTATTCAATTGCTACCAAGATAAAATAGTGTCCATTCGAAGCTTTGGGTTCTATCATCCCAATCATGTCAATACACCACATAGAGAAAGGCCATGGGGAAGAAATCACATTGAGAATTGTTGGAGGCACATGAACCTTGTCTGCATAAATCTTGCATTTATGGCACTTCTTTGCAAATTTATAACAGTCAGATTCCATTGTCAGCCAATAGTAACCTGCCCTTAGCATCTTTTTAGCCATCGAATGTTCATTGGCATGAGTTACAAATGAACCTTCATGAATATCATGCATCAACATGTCTGCTTCGTGTCTATCCACGCATCTAAGCAAGACCATGTCATAATTTCTCTTGTAGAACACATTTTCACTGAGGAAGAAACAACCAGCCAATCTTCTCAATGTCTTCCTATCTTTATTTGAAGCACCAATCGGGTATTCCTGAGTCTGAAGAAAATGTTTGATATTATAATACCAAGGTTTTTCATCTTCTACCCCCTCTGTTGTAAACATATGAGTGGGCATATTCAGTCGCCGAACTACAATTCGAGGTATCTCATTCCAAACATTTACTAGATACATAGAAGCCAGAGTTTCCAGAACATCCGCCATTTGATTTTCATCCCTTGGAATGTGATGGAATTCAACTTTATTAAATAATGGTAACAATCTTCTAGAATAATCTTTGTAAAGGATCAAGCCAGGGTGACGAGTATCCCACTCTCCTTTAATCTGATTTATTACCAAAGCTGAATCGCCATACACATCTAAAATTTTAATTCTGAGATCAATAGCTTCCTCAAGACCCATGGTGCAAGCCTCATATTCTGCCATATTATTAGTACAATCGAATGTCAACCTTGAAGTAAAAGGAATGTGTGATCCATGTGGAGTGACAATCACAACACTGATTCCTTTACCACAAGCATTCACAACTCCATCAAATATAATACTCCAATGAGATTCGAGATCAGGACCTTCCTCAGGCAATCGTTCATCACAATCTTTTACTTTCAGAAACATCACATCCTCATCGGGGAAATCATACATCACACACTGATAATCATCAATTGGCTGGTGAGCAAGATAATCTGCCAACACGCTGCTCTTAATAGCTTTTTGAGTGTGGTATTCGATATCATATTCAGATAACAGCATCTTCCAGCGGGAAATTCTCCCAGTAAGAGAAGGCTTTTCAAAAAATTTACTTGATTGGATCCATTTTGGAGATCAACCAAGTAGTGTGATTCAACAAATATTTCTGCAAACATTTTGCCGCCCAAGCTAAAGCACAACATGTCTTTTCCAGCATGGAATACCGCGACTCACAATCAGTAAACTTTTTACTGAGATAATAAATGGCACAATCCTTCTTCCCCGTTTCATCTTGTTGACCCAGAATACAACTCATGGAATTATCTAACATTATCAGATACATAATCAACGATCTTCCATCAACAGGAGGGAGCAAGATAGAAGGTTCAAGCAGATATTCTTTAATCCTTTCAAATGCCCTTTGACAGTCATCCGTCCACACACAACCTTGATCTTTCTTTAACAACTTAAATATCGGTTCACACGTTGCAGTCATGTGAGAAATGAATCTAGAAACATAATTCAAACGCCCGAGGAAACCTCTGACTTGCTTTTCATTTCTCGGCGCTGACATCTCTTGAATTGTTTTGACTTTGTCAGGGTCAACTTCAATTCCTTTCTGGCTAACAATGAAACCTAATAATTTCTCTGATCTAACACCGAAGGTGCATTTATTCAGATTCAAGCGGAGACGATACTTCCTTAAATGCTGAAACAATTTCAACAAATCTTCTACATTCCCTTCTTCAGTCTGGGATTTAGTGATCATATCATCAACATATACCTCGATTTACTTGTGCATCAGATCATGGAATAAGGTTGTTATAGCCCTCTGGTACGTTGCACCAATGTTCTTCAACCCGAAGGGTATCACTCTGTAACCGAATGTTCCCCAGGGTGTGATAAACATTGTTTTTTCCATGTCCTCAGGAGCCATCCTTATTTGATTATAGCCGAAAATTTGTCCATGAACGAGAAAACTTTGAATTTTGCTATGCCATCCACTAACATATCAATGTGTGGAAATGGGAAATCAACTTTTGGACTAGCTTTATTTAGATCTCTGTAATCTATGCACTTGCGAACTTTTCCGTCTTTCTTTGGTACTGGAATGATATTGGCAATCCATTGAGGGTACACTGATGTCACAAGAAAACGGGCATCAATCTGCTTTAGAACTTCTTCTTTGATCTTCACTGCCATATTTGGGTGAGTTCTTCGCAACTTCTGTTTGATTGGCGGACACTCTAGCTTCAATGGAAAACGGTGCTCTACAATATTTGTATCTAGACTAGGCATATCTTGATAAGACCAAGCAAAAATATCCACATACTCTTTCAACAACTCAATCAACCTACTTTTCACATCAGGATGCAGCAATGCTCCAATCTTGACTTCCTTCGGATCTACTTCTAAACCCAAATTGATTACTTCCAATGGCTCCTTATATGGCTGAGTGGAATTTTCCTAACGCTCAAGCAACCGTGAGACCTCTTCTAGAATCTCATCATAGTCTTCTTCTTCGGCCCCATACACAGGACATTCAATGTTCGGAGAGGGTGCAGGGTCATTGTACTCAACGGGGTTTTTAATTAATCTGCACATATGACTTATGATTGTTTTTAGAAACCGACACATATAACAAGTGATCATGCAGATTGAATTTCAGTTATTATTTGTTTTGACAGGTTTTTTTTCTGATTGCCATTTTCCAAGAAAAAGTAGAAAATAAAGACACAATTTGGGGAACAAAGACAACTTTTATTATTGATTTTAAAAGCCACAAAAAACAGATAAGCCCATGCAATATTAATACTTCCACCTTGGGAAGAGTGAAAACTTTTCAAAAATATTAACATGACAAATTACTTTGAAACATGTATGCAAGAGGGAACGTTAATGGTGCTCCAGTTCTGAACCATAATTATGTGCGTCACGTAATTTGGCATTTCCAGCTCTGCTTCATCTTCCACAATGGAATTAATCCCAGAAACAGTTGGATGAAGATAACCCCCACTACAAAAGATGTCTTGATACTTGCCTACAACAGACTTCCGTTTCATGCTCTTACCTTTGCATTCTTTAAAGAGAACCCCAAACCAGCTATGTTCTTGTTTACAGGTGGATCCACAATTTGTCCCCATACCTCACTATGACCATTACACACAACTTGCTGCACATCCTTAAGTGAATCCATGGAATTCTCATTTCCCCTTATGTTATAAATGGATAAAGCTTAGAACTAGGTTCCGACAACAACTTCATCTGCCTCCACAATTCTAAAAGAGCACAAATGAGATATCAATAATGCATGTTCTCCATTTATAATCACCACTTTTCCTTCACGTACAAACTTCAGCTTTTGGTGTAAAGTTGAAGTGATAGCCCATGCCTCATGTATCCACGGCTGTCCCAGCAAGCAACTATTAGCGGGTACAATATCCATGACCTGGAAAGTAATCTGAAACAAATGTGGGCGCATGGGTGTTCCTTGATATTTCAACTTCATAAGTGTGCTCCTCGGTATAACGTTCAATGCAGATCCATTATCAATCAACACATTGGATAGTGAATCATTCTTACAGTTCATAGAGATGTGGAGGGCCAGATTATGAATCCTTCCTTCAAAGGGCAATTCATTGTCGCAGAAACTCAAGTTATTACATGACGTAATGTTCCCTACTATACTGCTGAATTGGTCTACAGGCATGTAACTTTCCATAAAAGCTTGGTCCAATACCCTCATCAAAGATTCTCTATGAGCAGAGGAATTCCTCAATAAAGTTAATATAGATATTTTTGAAGGACTCTGCAATAACTGATATACAATTCTATAGTCTCTCGTCTTGATTATCTTCAAAATATCATCCACTTCTTTCTCTAACCTAGTTCCACTAGATTCACCCGTAACCTTCTTAGGTTCAACATTCTCAGCAATTTTCATTCTAGCGCTAACATCTCCACGAATAACTGGTGCAAATACATGACCGGTGCGGGTCACTCTGCTGTTCTCAGCAATATTTCCAACATCAATCATTGGATGAATGAGAACTTCCACACCATTCTCTAAGATTGTAGCGTTATATTTGTAGGGTACAACCATATCTGACTTGTAGGGGACGGGACCCGGCAAACTAATCACCAATGGAGTAATAGCCGGCTTACTATGATACTCAACTTCAAAATGGGAGGGTGCACCAAAACAAGGCACAATGAAATTTACCCCTTCTTCAACACAATCAGTTATTATAGAGTCATCTTTGGAAAACAAATCTTCATCCGAGGAGAAGAACTCATCTGCAGAGGCATACTCATCATCCGACTCTTCTTCAGCCAAACAAACCTCAATCATATCAACTTCATGGTAATCATCCCTTTGACCTGTAACCTTGATAGTTCCATTATACAACAATTGAACACCTTTCCTCAAAATTGAACATCCTCGGAAGTCCCAGCAACAAATTCGGCAAGATCCATATTGATGTTCCACCTGACCAACCATGTGGCAGAAAGTAGCATGCAATTGTACAAGATCCTCATTCATATAATCCATATAAAAAATTATGAACTCTCCAGGACATCCATAAACCATGTTCACTTCCACTTCATACTCAGCCCTATGCCTTATTATGTGGATGAGGCCCTCATCCATCATCTCCTGTAAGTCAGCCTTTATCTTATCGTAACCCCGTATATCTATACTGCAGATAGCACAACCGGCATGGTCATGCAAATAGTATCTAAATTCACAGAGGTCTGCATGCATTTTAACCAAATATCCTCTAACCAGATGAATATAAAAAATCTGGAAGTCGCCTGGACAACCGACCACCATGTTCACAACATTCACTCCTCCATGCTTGGTTAGAGGGTTGTCTTTCACATTAGGGCCCACATCCTTGAAAGATAGAATACCCGACTTCACCAATTTCTTCACCTCAGTCTTCAAAGGATAGCAGTTCTCAACATTATGCCCTGGTGCTCCCATATGAAAAGCATATGTTTGGTCTGCTTTGTAATACCAAGGCAATGATGATGGTACAACGGGAGATGGTCGGGTTTGAACCAACTTCTTCTGAATTAATTCCGGGAGTAATTCTATATAAATCATAGGAACAGGGTAATAACTCTCACTTCTCTGATTATACCCTTGATTCTGTCGTTGGGATGGTCTCTGATAAGCAACATTGGTTGGAGCTACACCAACAACTGGAGTGATTGAGGCGGCTAGCTGATGACGCTGATAATTTCTACTAGAAGGATTAACCCTCCTCTCTTGTATAACAACATTTGTATCCCCTTCTTTCTTCTTGGTAAACCCATAATATGGGTTTTTCGCACTTCTAGATCATCCACTCTTTGTTAAACGACCCTCTCTTACAACCTCTTCTAAACGGACACCCATGCCTATAATTCAGTAAAGTCACTTGGCGCACTTGCTACCATACTTTAATAGTAGAAAGCACCAAGAGTTTTCAAGAAAATCTTAGTCATCTTCTTCTCTTCCACGGGAGGAATCACTTGGGCGGATACTTTACGCCATCTCTGTGCATATTCTTTGAATGATTCCTTGTCTTTTTGGACCATGGCCCTGAGTTGATCACAGTCAGGAACCATGTCCATGTTGTATTTATATTGTATGATAATTGCTTCTCCCAAGTCATTTAAAGTATGGATATTGATGCTATCCAAACTCATATACCACTTTAGCGTCGCACCGGTCAAACTATCCTGAAAAAAAAGTGAATCGGCGGACGCTGATCATCAGTATAGGTAGACATTCTTCTTACATACATCACCAGATGAGCACGAAGACAAGTGTTTCCCTTGTACTTCTAAAATTCTAGGACTTTAAACTTTGCAGGTATCTTAACATTCGGGACCAAGCATAAATCATTCACATTCTTCCCGAATAACTCTTTTCCCCCGAGGGCCTTCATCTCCCTCTGCATCTTGTCAAACTGCTCTTGAAAATCATCCATTTTGTCATAAAGACCCAAGTCTTCACTTGGTGGAGGAAAAGGATAACACATATCATCATTAACAAATGGAACCAAATTCACCGAAGGAGGTGCAGCAGGAGCAGCATGCACCACGGGAGATGCAGGAGTAACAATGGTCTGAACAACTAGAGCTTCTTGAGGACCAAGATTGAAACCTTAAGGTGAGAAATTCTCTGGCATTCCCCATGGATAACCTTGAGGCATGCGATTTTGAACAACAGTTAGAGTAGCAGACACCGGAACAGCTAGAGCTTCAACAGTAGCCCTTATTGGTTGAGGTTGAACACTCGATGGCTGGTTCTGAGCAGCCACCAGAGATTCCATCAGAGAAGTAATATTGGCCATGTTGTCCTTCAATGCAGAAACCTCCTCGCGCAGCTCGTGATTCTCTTGTTCTAAGTTGTCCATCTTCCTTCTGAAATTAGCCTGAGTGTTGTAGTGTTGAGTCAGCTTGCTGAACAAAGTAAAGAAGTTTGGTAAGACACCTGGATATGCATAACAAATGCAAGAATTTTGTGTAATATGATGCATGATATGTGGTGCACATGATTTATTTTTATTATTAATATTTAAAGGGACTTAAAGATTTATAGACACATTGCAAATATCAAAGTAATAACACATTTGAAATACTGAATTTTTTTTATTATAATAACCTCAAAATGGATTACAAGTTTCAATAATCCCAAGAATAAGATGAAAATAAAGTCTAAAACCCTAGGAAGTAAAGCTGATGGAGATCACTCTATATGCTGGAGCTTCCCTGTAAGTCTGGAAATCTGAGCCTTCATCCTCTGGTTTTCTAACGCATATCTAGTGGTAACCTCCTTCTAATCACCTGAATCAGGAAGTGAGCAACTAGCATCTGACTGAGGCTTAGGAGAAAATAAATCCCCTTTCCTCTCCATGGTCTCCACCGCTCGACTCTCAAGGAAATCTCACAGGTTGGCACTTATTCTTCCAAGCATCCTTTTCCTGCTGCATCCTGACCAAAGCAAGTTGTAGCTCTTCCACATCATCCAATAAGGGAGGAGTGGTCTTCACAAACAAATCAGGCATAGGTGCTTCCCGGGAATACGACATCTTCAACTGAATATCACTCGCTTGGACCCACTGAAGATATGGCTCCAATGAAATAGCCCCCTATGTCCCAATTCTTTCCTACTCTTCTTGTGAATGTGTCACCAGGCCTTTGCAATATGCTCCCTAGCTTCCTTATGGTCTTCTCCCTCCTTCAGAAAGAAACTACTCATATGAATACTACTTGGTTTATACCTCATCGGATAACCAAGTTGTCATCGTGCAAGAATAAGGTTATAGTTAATTCCTCCCTTTGTACCAAGAAGAGGTACATTGGGGAAACTACCACAACTGTCAACAATCTCTACATCCTAGTAAGCTCGATGATACCAATCAATATTCGAGTGAGTAAGTTCCATGATCTTAGGAGCCCATCGAGGTTCCTTCTTGACGTCCCAAAAAGAATCAGACTGGGGCATATGAGAGATAAAACACTGGTACAACAAAGTCGTGCAATTGATAATTATCCCCCCATGATAAGAGTTATGGATATGAATAGAGTAATAAGCATCACCAAACAATGTAGGATCTGGGTTTCCAATCATGAAGATCCTGATAGCATTAACGTCATAAAAATTATCCACATTAGGAAATAAAAACAACCCGTAAGCAAGTAGAGAACAAATGGCCTCAAAAGAGACTGTACTCTTTATCCTGGAAAAGTAACGAGCTTTCTCCAATAAGAACTAAGCTGGTAATCCTCTAAACCCACCTTTAGTAGTCATATGGGCTTCCACCTCAGACTTCCCCAGATGGATCAAAGCAGCAATCTCATGTGGTATTGGCTCACCCTCCAAACCAGTAAAAGGAACACGATCAGTAATAGGTAAATCCAATAGATAAGAATACTCCTCTAGTGTAGGCATTAACTTAATAGTCGGGAAAAGTAAAGGAAAGATACATCGGATCATAGAACTGGACCAAGGTCGAGAGAATACCGTCCTTCATCATAAGCTTCATAAGAGGAATGATGGATCCATACTTCTTCCGGAAATATGCAGAACACTCAATCTCGAGAATTAGACTGATCAACTCATCTATCTTGGGATCCTTGAAACTGTATTTTCCGTTCTTTCTTTTTCCAGAATCCATGGTCAAAAAGTACCTGAGATATTCACAAACGGTCAACTTTTAAGTCTTTCAAAAGAAAATTTCTTCAAAAGATGCTTATGAGTGCATGGATGCATGATGCAACAATCACACACAAGATAACACATATAGGGTTCATAGGTTCAACGTCACGAGCAGGAGGTCGAAGGTACTACCCATAGGGTGTTGGTCTAAAAGTTATCACCTGCCGAACAAGGTTCTAGAGGTTCATAGAGTCTACATCCTTCCTTCAGATATTATCTAATTAGTAATATTCTCAAGAAAAACTCGTCCGAGTGTAGTATCGCGTGACAACTATTTCCGGATTACTCCGCCATAGCTTCTGCACTACACCTAAAAGGCCAAGATGGGTTAGGTATTCTACGATCCTCAGCTTCAGCAGGCTTCAAGGTCGAAAGCATTACGTCTTCCTGATTACTCGGTAAACGAAACTACAGTCAAAGGGGCCTCCACTGAGTGGGTGATCTCATGCCTCCTTTTTGGGATTACTCCCTCAAAATTAACATGACTATATCGCCCGTCCTATCTTAAAGTTTGCCCAAGTCCGGGTATAGGACTTATAAGTAATCACCAAGCATCCTGAAAACCAGGAAAATACAGACAAACATATATACAACATATAACACATAAAAAACTGTTGTACCCCAAAATTTTCCCTCTCATATTTCCCAAGACATTGCAAGAAAAATCTCCAAGTGGCTCAAGATTGCTCAAGAGTTGGACAGTCAAGCTATCTCCTAAGGCAGTCAACCTCAAATTAGGGTTTTGTGTTGCATCAAGGTCCTTGCATCCAAATGACCTCAAGTTCTACCCAATGTCCTAATATGTTCTCAAGATCATCCATGTCAAATTTCAAGCCTTGAAGATGAGGTTTTCTCAGTCAATTGCTCAAAGGTTCCAAAAATCGACTGTGCTAGGGCAAAAGTCAACTGTGACCCAAATACAGTCAAACCTCAAGATTTTTTGTCAACATTCTCATTTTAAAGGATATTTCATCATTTGATCAAGGTTTGATCATGATTCATCAAGGATTGCTCAACATTCATCAAGACTCAAAAGTTGCTAAATTAGGGTTTTGCAGGAAAAGTCAACTCAACTTTGACCAAGCATAACTTTCTCATACTTTATGAGAAATGACCCATCCAAAGCTCATTTTTAAGAGTATGCAATTTCCTACAATACATATTCACACCCTAAGATCAATAAATTCACTCACAAAAAGTTACAAATTTGGACATTATAGGTAATTTTTGAAAGTCAACAAAAACACCTTTTTTTCTAAAGATTATAAGTTGAGCATGCAATATCAAAACGAGATGAGACCAAAAGGGTTGGTTAGAGGACATCTCAAGCTTTCTAAAAATTCAAGGAACACCTCCAAAAGTTCAAAATAGAAGAAGTTATACATTGTTGAAGTTGGGCATTTTTGCAAAATTGCCAAAAGTCAACTATCCCCAAAACATCAAATTTTGTCAAATGGGCCCATTCGTTTCCACTTGATTTGATCTTGTCACACTACACACGTGTCCTAGCTTCAGCCTTGTGACCATTTATCAATTTTATTATTTAATTTGATTTTTTAATGAATTATTTCATTTTAAATCAATTAAAATCAAATAAAATGCAAACATTGATTATTTGATCTCTTTTTGGCTATTTCAGGATTGAATCATCACCATCAAGTGTATCAAATTCGTATCATACATTCCATGTGCAAAAAGATTGGATTTTGGACAAAATTGGAAGGTTATCAATGGGGAATCAAATCAAATCTCAAGACATCAATGTGCAAAGATTCAAGACCCAAAAGTTGACCTAATACATTGCTCATTACATATACAAGTGAAAGGCACACGAATTAGAGGCTAGAGGCTGCAGAATCATCAAAAGCAAACTTGAAAAAATTGCCAAAAAGTGTGAAACTGAAATCGTGCATAGAGGAAAATTCAGAAGCAAATCTCCACACCAATCCATTGTTGGGTATCCACTGAACCTATTGCAATCAAAAACAAGCTCTCACACCCTCTCAATCACACTGTAAGTCTCTCAAAATACCGCCCTGTACTCAAAATCAAAACTCCCCATTCTTGCATTTTCTTGGCAAATCGTTGACATATTCATGATCCTTGTTCAATTTACAAGCTTTCTGCATTACTTGATTGCATTTATATAGACCGTAGCCTTATGACCGAACCTAGGGTTTCGTAGCTTGTGTTTTGGGCATTTCTTTTACAGGAGAAATTGGAGCCATTAATGGACATGGACGTGTTCAGGAAGCCTAGACGAGCACAACCATGTGCTTGGAATCAATTTCCATGGACTAGAACTAATTTTAGGAGGGCCATACGGATTTAGCTGCGGATATAAATCCGCAGGTAAATATACAGGGATGAACGAGGAAGACGGAGACGTGCCCACCTCCTATTGGCTGGTCCAAACTTGGCGCGTGTTTTTTTATATTTTCTGGCATTTTATTTGTTTTCCCATATTATTATTTTTGGTTAATCTAATAACAATTGAAGCACAATGGTTCAGTGGCAAAGGCGTGTCTCTAAGTACCAACAGGACTTGGGTTCGAATCCCAGGTCCCCCCATATTGCTTTGCCATTTTTCTTCAGGTATTCCAGCGCGTTTCAAGTATATTGCCCTATCATACACCCTCATTCAATCACCTGCCAGATGGCCCCAGGCCAGATCTGGTGGTCCAGATGGAACGTGCATCATACTCCCTGGTCAAAGTACATGCGTTGGATCATAGAAGTCAGCCAGGCCAATGCAAATGGGCCATGCAAATTGCAATTCCAACCTCCAATTTGGGCCCAAACCCCCCTAAGTTCTATTTCTTAATTTTGTTTATTTATTTTATTTATTTGTTTGATTAATTATTTTTATTATTTAAACTAACCAATAAAAACTTTTTCTTAATAAAATTAAAAAAAACCAAAAATATATTTTATTTATTAAATTAATTTTCAGCATTTTATTTTTGTTAACAAATATTAATTGAATTAATTTAGTTTTAATTAGGAAATAACTTCAATATCTTTTGCAATAATTAAAATTAATTTAGACAAATAGGTTTTATTAACTTTGATCAAATTATTTTTCTTTCTTTAAATATCAAAAAAATCCAAAAATATCATTTTTATTAATTAATTAATTTATTAATTTAATGCTTAACCTAATTTAATTTCTTTCTTAATTCAAAAAATAACCAAAAAATCTTTCTTTAATAACCAAAGGGTCAAAACCCTAGAACTCGCCCGATTTACTTTATCGCACGCGATCCATTTATTTCAATATTGTATCTGTTTCCCGAAATGTAATAGATAATTAGGATCATTTAATATTCTTTATCGCTTTATTTATTTTCCGCATTTTAATTTCAAGGGTTGCTTTTGGCGATGTAAATACCCGACGCCTTGTAATAGTTAGTTTAAATTCCGCAATTTAATTTCCGCAACTTATACACTGTTAGATGTTTGATAATAGGGAATGCATGACAAGATTAATCGTTTAAAACCTAAAATCAACATAGATAACCACTAACATGTACAAAGATAAAATAAACTGAAAACAACACACTCGCACATGCACACTCTTAGGGTACACCTCACTTGGTTGCCTTTGAACGTGGTCATTGAGTATAGGAAGTTTTAGAGGTCGCCCTCTTGTCCAAAGATCATAGTTGCCTCGAAACAGTCGCCTCAGAAAAATGATCTAAGACATTAGGGTTACTGCTAAGGCGTCCTAACATTGCTTTAATGACCGCACGTCCCTTAATCGAATTGACCCTTTAAAACCCCAACGACGGTGATACCTACTCATCAATAGTGGGATAGCATTGTCTAAACGACATTAGTACAGATTGATTCCTTTTTCGAGTAGGTAGATGGCTCTTAAGTACTTGCTCTCTCAAAACAAAACTTTTCGCACTTACACCTTTCAAACAAAAACTTCTTTCAAACCCACAAACACAAAGAAAAGAAAATTGTTCAAAACACTTTGAGCAAGTACCTAAGAGCCCGTGGATAACCACGGATAGAAAGGGTGCTAACACCTTCCCATTCTATAATCTACCCCCCGGACCCGAGAAACATCTCGAAAGAGGAATTTTTCTGTGCTTTTTTCCTTTCCTTGATGGATAAAATAAAAGACGATGGCGACTCTTGCTTACCGCGACATTTTGCGAAAACAAACACAAAACGCGAATCAGCATTCCAAAAACAGTCAGTTCTCTCCCTCCGTATCACAGAACCAGCGACTCTGTTGGGGATCTTAATAAGTGGGGTGTACCTTAGGATTAGATCATTGTGTTTTCAATTGTTTGCTCTGTATGCTTTATATTTGTGGGCTTGTATCGGATTTAGTATAGATCCTAACCCGGATCTGAGGGATACCCTTTAGGTAAGTAGTAATAAACTGTGAGGGAACTGTACGGCGTAAACCGTTACAGTTGAAGCAGTAGCTACGTTGGTGTGGCACTTTAGTCTGTACCGATATCCCTTGTGTTGGAAAGAGGAGAATATGGGTCTTCTAAGGGGTCATTAAGCACCAACTGACCTTAGAACCTTTAAACTGACCAACTTAGCCATAGAACAGTAGCAGCATGCTACACTCATTGAGACAAAATTTCGCGATGATTCCGGCCGCAAGAAAAGGTTGCTAAACTGCAATTATGATCGATTGAGGGTAGTCAGTGATATTAAGATCCTCTAGAACCCGGTTACTATTTTTAGGACAGGTTTAAACCAACTAAACTGAAAGAGGGTAATACCTAAGCTCCTTGCCAGCCTGAATTCTAAGGGCTCTCTGTGTGACTTGTGTGCCTTTACCATGTTTGCTGTTTGTGGATACTTATGATGTGCTTTCTATCATGACATCATGACACCATAACATTGCATACATCTTGCATTGGACTAACCTATTTCAAAGACAGGAGGGATTCATCTTTGTTCTGTTTTGTAGGTCATGATGCCCATGCGTAGGAATACCATCCGGATCAACTTTGTCCAGGTTCCCACCATGCTTAAAGAATTGATTGCAAAGATGCCTGATACTACCTCCTTCATCAGAAGACATGGGCATCTTCTCAGTTTGGTTACCTCCAAATTGGACGATCAGATGATGAGTGTCCTGGTCCAATTCTATGATTCGTTGTACCATTGCTTTAATTTTTAAGACTACCAGTTGGTTCCCACCTTAGAAGAGTTCTCTGATCTGCTCGGTATCTCTATTCTGGAGCAGACCCCGTTTACTGGTTGGGAGAGGATCCTTAGGCCAGAAGAAATTGCTTCAGCCCTTCATTTGACAAAGGATGAGGTAATGGCTAATTGGGAGACTAGAAGTGGAGCAAAGGGCTTTCTGACTAAGTTCTTGGTTGGTACGGCTAATTATTTCTGGGATAGTCTAGACTTCAAGACATTCGAAGATATTATGGCTCTTCTGATATATGGCTTGGTATTGTTTCCGAACTCTGACTCCTTTGTTGATGTGAATGCGGTGAAAATCTTCATCTCTCGTAATCCTGTACCCACTCTCTTGGGTGACATTCTTCATCAGCTTTATGCCCGTACTGCTCGAAAGCAGGGAACCTTGATGTGTTGTGCTCCATTATTGGCAAGGTGGTTTATTTCGCACCTCCCCAAATCAGTGCTGAAGAACAAAGAAGGAATGGGCTGGGCCTATAGGGTTATGTCTCTCTCTCATAATGACATCATCTGGACTATCAAGGGTATGGACGAGGTGGCTATTATTGATCGATGCGGGGAATACCCCAATGTTCCACTGATAGGAACCCATGGAGGAATTTCTTACAATCCGTGCTTAGCCTTACGTCAGTTTGGAAGAGCCAGAAGAGAAGGACCTCATGAGCTGCTAATGCCTAGTATCATCTTTGATTTTCAGGGGAATAGCGACGAGCAACACCGCAGATTCATAAGGGCTTGGGATAGAGTTCACAGATCTGATCCACACGAGCTGGGTCCAAAGACTTCTCTTCTGATGGAGCCATATCTCAGATGGGTCCGTATCCATGCCCAAAAGCTGGGTATGCCATATGAAGCCGTCCTGCCTATCATTGTTGAAGTTGCTAATGAAGATGGGGTTCTTCCTACCATCCTCCATCCTTACATGCCCACTGACATTCGGGCACTGAAAAGGTCTTGGATGCAGCTGAGAGAAGAACGTGATGCTTATCGAGAAAAGTTCAACGAGCAAGAACAGAAGATCCAGAAGTTGACTAGGCAGCTGGAGAACGAGCGGATTCTCAATGACTATGTCCGCACTAACAAGAAGAGACCATGGGAGCACTGATTGTCCTTTGATTATTTCCTTTCCAGTTTTTATTTACTTTTCAGTATTTCCTTTCTTGTAACGCCTTAAGGGCAATTTGTTGAACAATTTGAATTTCAAGTTTATCTAATAAAAGTGTGTTTCATTTCTTGTTTACGAATTTGAATCTCTCGATTGTCTTTGAAATCATATTATATGCATTTCATCCCATGCACTTCATAACAGGTACCCATTACAGGTCTCTTATCTTCTTCACTGTTTATTTCAGCACTCATCATGTCTGCTGAACCATCAACTGAGCAAGCAATCAAGGCCCTACAGGCCCAAAATGCACAATTTCAAGAGCTGTTCATGAATCTAGCTAAGGGTCAGCAAGATCTGAAGACCTTGATTCTGAAAGAGAAGAAAAAGAAGAAGAAGAGGACAGTCCTACTTAACACAGGTCACAGGTTTGGAAACAGGCTACGGGATGAAGTTGATTTGACCACCTCATCTGGTGGGAAAGAAAGTCAACAGGAAAGAAGGGCTCTTAGCCCTGTGGTCTCAGACAACGAGACAGACTTCGACGATGACCAGTATCCTCCGGCTGAGGATAAATACAAGCAACTGGAAGACCGGTTGAGTGCGATGGAAGTTCAGAAAGTGCCTGGTCTGGACTTTGGTGATCTGGGTCTATCATCTGGGGTGGTGATTCCCCACAAGTTCAAGGCACCAGCCTTTGCTAAGTATAACGAAGTTTCTTGTTCGAAGTTGCACCTCCGGTCATATGTAAGGAAGATTCAGCCGTACGCTACTGATAAGAACCTATGGATCCACTTATTTCAAGACAGTCTCTCAGGGACTCAACTTGAATGGTTTTACCAGTTAGAAGGAGCTAGTATCCGTAGTTGGGAAGATTCGGCTACTACTTTCTATAAGCAGTACCAGTACAATTCCGACCTCGCTCCTACGCGTACCCAACTCCAGGGTATGTCAATGGGAACGGGCGAAGGTTTCAAAGATTATGCTCAGAAGTGGAGAGAACTAGCTGGAAGAGTGCAACCACCCCTGGCTGATCGGGAGCTTGTGGATATGTTTCTGGGGACCTTGTCTGGTCCATTTTTCAACCACCTGATCCGAAGCTCTTCATCTGGGTTTTCAGAGCTAAATATGACCGGTGAGAGGATTGGGGCTGGTATTAAGGATGGTAAGATACAAAAGGGTGCTTCATCAAGCACCGAGAAGAAGCCTTTTAAGAAAGAGTCAAGTGCTGTCTACGGTTCGAAAAACAAGAATAGACCTGAAAGTCGCCAAGCTGTTAATGAGGTTGTTATTTCAAGACCTGCTGGTGCTCCTCAGCACAATATTCAGTCAAAGGATGAGAGACCTCGAAGGAAATTCACCCGTCTCAGCATGACTTTGTCTCAGATTCTGCCACAGTTACTGAAAACCAACCTAGTGATTCCAAGGGAAGCCCCGAAAAATCCAAATATAACATCACCGAAGTATAACCCTAATGCCCGCTGTGCTTTTCACTCTGATAGCCCGGGGCATAATACAGATGATTGTTGGTATTTGAAGAATAAGATACAAAACTTAATTGATGCTAAGGAGATTGAGTTCGAGGCGCCCGAAATACCTAATGTTGTGACTTCTCCTATGCCCAAGCATGGAGTAAATGCTATAGATGAAGACTTGTTTGTGGTTTTTGTGAATGACATTGTTACCCCTTTGATGACTGTAAAGAAGAACCTTTTGCTAGCCGGTTTATTTCCGGGCTGTGATGAAGGTTGTCGTATGTGTTCTGCCCTACCAACTGGTTGCCCACTTCTGAAATCAGGTGTCCAACGCCTGATGGATAGTAAAGAAGTTATGTTTGAGAAGACCGTTGTTCCTTTAGTTCATACTGAAGAAGTTGCCATTATCACCATTTTCGACAATTCTTCCAAGGCTCCCTCGAGGAAGCCTGTTAGAATTACATTTGTTCCAAGAACCGCACCATTGATCATCACTGTTCCTAGGCCTATCCCCTACACCTCTGATAAAGCTGTCCCTTGGCATTATGGGGCCGATGTTTATTTTCATGGAGTTAAACAAGAGTTGGATGCTGATACTGACATCAGCAATATTGTTGGACCTGCTAAAGTCACCTACAGCGGAAGACTTTTCTCACCTGATATCTCTCCACCAACTGCCCGAAAACCTGTTGTTATTACACCTGCCAGTGTACCAGCTACCATTCCTATTCAAGTTCCTATTCTTACCCTTGTCTCTAAGTCATCTAACACTCGAGGCAAAGGGATCACCAGTGAGCCTACCCATACGGAGGCACCAAAGACGATTACTGTTGAAGCTTCTAAACAAGAGATGGAAGAGATTCTGAAGATCATCAAAAAGAGTGACTACAATGTAATTGAATAGCTGGGGCAAACCCCGTCCAAGATTTCTATGTTGTCACTATTGCTATGCTCAGAGGCCCATGCCAAGGCTCTGATTACATTTCTGAAGACTGCACATGTACCAGAAGAGACATCAGCTTATCAGTTTAAAGATCGCATGGCCAATCTGACTACTGATAATGGGTCGGGTTTCTCTGACGCTGACTTGACTGCTAAAGGGAATAATCACAATGATGCCCTGCATGTCTCCATTGAATACAGGGGAACTACTCTTGCACATGTATTGGTGGATACTGGTTCCTCGTTGAACGTCTTGCCTAAGAAAGCTCTAGACCGGTTGGATTATGAAGGGTTGGAGCTGAAGCCAAGCAACATTGTTGTTAGGGCCTTTGATGGGTCTAAGAGGATGGTGCATGGAGAAGTGGATATTCCGATTAAGGTTGGTTCTCAGGTTTTCAACTCTACGTTCTATGTGATGGACATTCGGCCATCTTATTCTTGTCTGCTGGGTCGCCCATGGATCCAAAAAGCTGGAGCCGTAACCTCAACGCTCCACCAGAAGCTGAAATACCCGGTCAAAGGGAAGATTATGACTGTGCAAGGGGAAGAGGAGTACATGGTTAGCCACCTCAACTCTTTCCGATACGTAGATATGGATGGGGAGTTCATTGACACCCCATTTCATCATTTTGAAGAGGTTCCCCAAACACTGGCGTCAGCTGAGGCTGTTGTTGAAGATTCTCCTATGAAGATGGCTTCCTTTAAGGATGCCCGGGCTATTGTTGAGAAAGGTGGGTGTGCAAATTGGGGCCGACTCCCTGATTTTACACAGAAGACTAACAAGTTTGGTTTGGGTTTCACTGCAAAAGCTCAAAAGGCTGTTCGGAATGCACGGATCAGAAGACCTCCTGTGTTCATCAGCAACTCGAGAGTGAATGCCATTGAAGATGATGTGGAAGAGTCTGAGTTCGATAGCTAGATCTATCCTACGACCGAAGGTGGACCAAGCAACTTGACAGCAAAGGACTTCATCCCTATTTCTTTTGTTACCCAGTAATAAGACTTTTTGTTTTGATTTTGTAACAGACAATGTTTTAAACTTTATGGCCCGGTGTCTTACCCGGGGCACTGTGGCTTCATTTGTGAGGGCTTTATGTGTGTCATTTTCATATATCATTAATAAAACCATTGGACGTTCTTGAATTTAAAATCTTGCGCTCCTTGTTTTTCTTTTATTATATATTGTAAAACAGCTATTTTACACACACTCACATATACAGGTCTACATCCACTCTGGATCTCACTGGTAACAACTCTGCTACTGCCAGTTATGACTTCGAAAATCCGATCAACATAGCTGAAGACAAAGGTGAAGATGATTGCGAAGTTCCTGGTGAACTTGCAAGACTGCTACTCCAGGAAAAGAGGGCTATACAGCCACATGAAGAGCCAGTGGAATTAGTGAATCTGGGTGCAGAGACAGACAAGAAGGAAGTTAAGATTGGTGCAAATCTGGAGCTTAGTGTGAAGCAACGATTGATTCAGATGCTACGTGACTACATTGAGATATTCGTCTGGTCTTATGAAGATATGTGTTGTACCCCAAAATTTTCCCTCCCATATTCTTCAAAAATCTGCCAAATCAAAGCTTCAAAATCTCCCCAAGGGTTGCACAGTTCAAGGGCCTCCTAACAGTCAAAATTAGGGTTTTGGTTCTGACAAAGTAAATGAAGTTTCCAAGGTTCCAATCAAGTCCCACATGCCTATAAACATGGTCAAGCATCCTCATACCAAGTTTCAAGACTTACAGCACAAAATTGCACAGTCAAAAACCCTAATTGCACTACAGTCAACTGTAGGGGCAAAATGGTGATTTGACAGTCAAAAGTCCAAATTTTTGATCAACATCTCATTTTGAAGCCACAAAAATCATTTGATAAATGCTTGATCATGATTCTCAAAGCTTGGCTCAAAAAGTCTCAAGATGCAAAAGTTTCCATATTTGGACAGTTGAAAAAGTCAACTGTAACTTGACCAAGGCATAACTTCCACATGGATTATCAGAAAAATTCCACCCAAAGCTCATTTTGAAGATAAAGACATTTCCTACAACTCCTCTTCATACTTCAAGCCCAAGAAATGCTCCCACAAAAAGTTATCAATTTCAACATTATAGGTCATTTTCAAAAGTCAACAAAAAGGGACTTTAAGTCAAAGGCCATAACTTGAGATTGGTAAATCAAAATGACATGGTACCAAAGAAATTGGTTAGAGGACTCAAAGACCTTTCCAAAATGTCCAAGAACATGAGCAAAGCTTAAACATTGAGCAAGTTATGCCTTGTGGAAGTTGGGAAATTTTTGGATATTTTGAAAAGTCAACATTGCTTCAAATGACCTAAAAATGCTAATGGGCCTCTTTTTCTTCCACAATTCATCATCCAAAGCATGTGCACGACCATTTGGCCCAAAGAGAAGTTTTTGTCATTTTTATTTTATTTATTTGGATTTTTAATTATCAATAATTCATTTAATTAAAATAAATAGGTAAAAAATACTAAACCTAATTTTCTAAATCTTTTTGTGCATAGAATAGGCTTAAGATTTCGTGTACAATCAAATATGGAAGGAATTATGGTGATTGGATATGATTGAGACCAAATATGTTTGAAAAAGATTGGAAAAATTATGGCTTGAAAATCAAATATCCTTTTCATCAATTCATGGATTTTTTGATCAAATTCTTTGACCTAATCGTTCACCTATACATACTAATGCAAACCCTACTCCTAAAAAGGTCCAAGCTGTGCAAAAAAGCCAAGAACAAAACTTGAATTTTCTCAAAAAAGTCAAATACTGAAAACTGTTTTCCAGGGCGATTCAAGCTGAGATAATCATCTCATCACCTTCCTGAGGCATCAAGCAACGTGCCTGAATAGGTTTCCACGTCCCTAACGCCCAGAATTGGTGAATAGGATTCAAACTTTTCCACATTTTTTTCATAATCGTTTTTTTTATATTTAAGCATTTTCATGGCATTTCTTTCATAGATTCTGACTAATTGGATGATTCTGAAACTAACCATGTGATTGAATTGAGTTTTTATGCACTATATGCAAAAACGCCATTGTTGTCTTTTAGGGTTTTCAAAGCTGTGAATTGGGGTTTCCCATTTAAGGAAAAATTGAGACTCGAGACCTGGATCATTGAAATAAGCGTGCTTGGACGAAAAGAACCCAACCCTTGCGCCTAATTTATGAGGCCATATGGCCTATTCGCTATTTTCCAGAAAGATGCTTAAGGGAACGGTTCAAAACCGTTGCCAATTTCTTTTATGTTTCAGGAAAAAAACAAGCCAAGGAAGGAGATGATTATGTGGCCACCAGCGATTGGATCATTTAAAAATTCGCGCTAAAAGGTCACTAACGCATTGTTCCATATTATAATAATTGCTTGTTATTTAATATACAGAAAGTGCAAGTGGAGCAGTTGGTCAGGCGTATGCATGGTAATCTCTAGGACCTGGGTTCGAGCCCCAGGTCCCCACCCCTTTCCATATTATTTTTCCATTAACACTTGTGTACAATTTCAATGCTAGCGTCCATCATGCATCCACGTTATCCAGCCGTCCACGCGTCCCACTACACTCAATCAAGGGCCAGGATCTGAAGACCATGGTGAACCTCAGTCAACACACATGCGCGCTAGCTGGAAAAGTCAATCAGGCCAGAAGTTGTTGGGCCTGAAATGCTGGGTTATACCTCTCAAATTGGGGACAGACCCCCCCTAGGTTTGCAAGCTTTTACATTTTTTTTTCATTCCTTTTATTTATTTCAATTATTGTTTTTAATTAATTTAATATTTTCATGAAAAACATAAAAACAATAAAAGACAAAAATAAGTTTTTTTATTTAATATTATTTTTTGTAAATAAACTTCATTAATTGATTTTACCTTTTAAATTTAGGGTTAAATTTTAATATTTTTCTTAATCAATTTAAAATTTGGTAGAATTAGGGTTTGATCAATTGTTTATCTTTTTTTCTTTTCTGTCACAATAATTAATGATTAAATATTATTTATTTTTATAAATCAAGTTGCATGTAAATAATTAGGTTGATTTAGGTTTAACTTTAAATATTTTTCTTAATAAATAAAAGTCGTAGAATTAGGATTAATTAGTTAATTCCATTTAATTTTCTCATAAAAATTCACAACTCTAAAAAACTCAAAAAAATCTTTTCTCTTTTTATTTTCATTTTAATTTTCATTAATCTAATCATTTAATTTAATTTCGCAAAAAGGGTCCAACGCCCTCGTTTCCAATCTTATTTCAATTCGCGTGTTTTATTTCGTTTCTTATAATTTTTATGTACCTCTCCCAAAGCCATGTAAATATTTATCTTTCGCACTTTACTTTATTTATTTATTTTCTGTCAAATCGGGTCCTGGAAATTTTGGCGATGTGGACCCGCGCCTTTTGTAATAGTTTATAACTTTACCTTTCTCGCTCTTTTAACTGTTAAATAAATGCATGCAAGAATGAATGACTAAAATAAAAGCAAACGCATAGATCACCTTTGACATGAACAAGACAAAAATAAATGAAAGCGACACACAAATCACACACCACCCCTAGGGTACGCCTCACTGTTTCCTTGCCTCGAAAGGTGATCGTTGAGTAGAGGATGTCTTAGTAAGTCCTCATGATCCGGGAACCTGGCATGAGGGTAGCTTCTAAGGTGTCTTCCCATTGCTCTGGTGATCACCATGTCCCGAACCTCGAATTGACCCGAACACCTCCAACGGTGGTGCTACCTACCTCTCAATGGTGGGATGGCACTACTTTAAAGGACATTTACACAGACGAATTCCTTAGGGTAGGTAGACGACTCGTGGATACTTGCTCTAATTCAAAACAAAACAAATCAAAAATACTTTTCACACCAACACATTTTCAAAAAGCTTTCGAAAGCATTTTTCAAACACTCTTGAGGACCGATACAAGAGTCGAACTGGAATTTTCAAAGAAACTTTTTTTAAAACCCACAGTTGAAAAGCAAACAAAACATTTTTGAAAACACAATGAGCAAGTATCTAAGAGCCCATGGATAACCATGGATAGAAAGGGTGCTAACACCTTCCCTTTCTATAACCTACCTCCCGAACCGAGAGCAATCTCTTTAAGGAATTTTTCTGTGCTTTTGTCCTTTCCATGTTGGAGAAAATAAAAGACGGTGGCGACTCTTGCTTCCGCGACATTTCGCGAACCAGCGTTAAACAGTCAGTTCCAGATCCACCGATCACAGAACTGGCGACTCTGCTGGGGACTTAACTTAAAGTGAGGTGTACCTTAGGGTTAGTTCATAACTGTGTTTTCAATTGCTTTCCTTGTTTGCTTTAAATTGTGGGACTGTCTTGGGAGTTCTATAGATCCTAACCCGGATCTGGGGATACCTTCTTAGAAAGTAGCAACAAGGCTGTGAGGGAACTGTGCGGTGTATACCGACATGGTTGAAACAGTCTGCTACGTTGATGTGGCACTTTGGTGTGTACCGGTAACCCTTGAGTTCAGTCAAGGAGAGTACGGGGCCTCCGCGTGGTGTCGTGAAGCATCAACAGACCTTAGGAACCTTAATTGAACTATCTTGGCCTCTTTAGGGTAGTGAGATAACTGACTTTGGTGCAGTCCGAGGTTGGTTGATACTCGATACTACACTCAATTGAGGGTTGCTTTCCTGGAATATTTCGGTCGCCAGTTCAGTGGCTAAATCGAAACGATGAACAATGAAAGCAATCCAGTGATATTGGGACCCTTAGAACCCGGTTACTTCTAATAGGACAGGTTGAGCCCACCAACTTCAAGAGGGTAATACCCAGACCCCATGCTGGCCTAAACTCTAAGGGTTTCTCTTGTGTAACTTGTGTGCCTTCGTACTTGACTATTTGCATGCTTGTTGTCTGACACTTGAGCTTCTTGCAGGTTTTGTTTGTAGTCCTTAATTAGGACTCATAACAAGGTCTACCGAGTTTCTTGCAGGTTTCGTTTATAGTCCTTAATTGGGACTCATGACAGGGTTTACTAAGTTTCTTGCAGGTTTTGGTTTGCAGTCCTTAATTGGGACTCATAACAGGGCTACTTACATTACCCCATGCATACCATAATATCATACCATTGCATACATCCTAACCCATTTCAAGGATCTCAAGGGCTTGTGATGCAGGTCATGATAAATCAAACATCTAGCAAGGGGCAAAGAGGATTTATTTTCCTCTAGCCAAGGTTGTCAGAGGCTATGACCCACTTGATATGGTGAGCCTTTGACCCTTGAAGAAGGACTCTCTACAACATGAAGTTCCTTCAATCAAGCTACAACTCTAACAAATTTCTTGTTTACCCCGCGAGATCCTTGAAAACATTGCATGCATATCATACATATCATTGCATAAACAGACACCCTTTCTCTGCAGGTTGCTTACCTTCTTCGCTGTTTATTTCAGCAGTCTCGTCATGAATCCTGAATCCTCAACTGAGCAGTCCATCAAGGCCCTTCAGGCTCAGAACGCCCAATTCCAAGAGCTGATCATGAATTTGGCTCAGGGGCAACAAGATCTGAAGACCCTGCTCTTGAAAAAGAAGAAGAAGAGGACCGTGTTGTTCAGCCCTAGGCGCAGATCTGGGAATACACTGCAGATTGAAACTGAGAGGACTACTCCATCTGCTGGGGAAGGCAGTCATCAGGAGGAAAGGGTTCCCAGCCCAGTGGTCTCTGACAACGAGACAGATTTCAACGACGAACAATACCCTCCTGCCGAGGACAAGTACAAACAGTTGGAAGACCGTCTGAATGCAATGGAAATTCAACAAGTGCTTGGTTTGGATTTCGGAGATTTGGGTCTAACTTCTGGTGTGGTAATCCCACACAAATTCAAAGCACCCTCTTTTGCTAAGTACGATGGGGCATCCTGTCCCAGGCTGCATCTCAGGTCTTATGTGCGGAAGATTCAACCGTATACTGTGGACAAGAACTTGTGGATCCACTTCTTCCAGGAAAGTCTTTCAGGGACTCATCTCGAATGGTTCTATCAGCTGGATGGAACCAAGGTTCGTAACTGGGAGGAGTTGGCTACTGCTTTTTACAAGCCGTATCAGTATAATGCCGACCTCGCTCCTACGCGTACCCAACTCCAGAGTATGTCGCTAGGATCGGGAGAAGGTTTTAAAGAGTATGCGCAGAAATGGAGACCTGGCCGGTAGGGTACAACCACCGCTGACTGACCGTGAACTTGTGGACATGTTCTTGGGGACCCTGTCTGGTCCATTCTACAACCACCTGATTGGGAATTCGTCTGCTGGATTCACAGATCTTATCTTGACTGGAAAGCGAATAGAAGTCGGCATCCGGTCTGGAAAGATTCAAGAGGCTGCACCTTCTGACAAAAAGCCTCATCATGGAAAGAAGGAGTCCAATGTTGTGCACGGTAAAAAGAGTCGTCATGGGGTAGGAGCAATCCAGATCTCCAACCCTGGACCTGCTCAACAAGGACAGGGGCAGCAGCGCAAGGAGAAACGACAGTTCACCAAGATCAACATGTCGCTGGATCAAGCACTACAACAAATGTTGAAGGCAGGGCTGATCACCTTAAGGGCTCCTCTTCGGAATCCGAACACTTCTGCTCCCAACTATCATCCCAACGATAGGTGCGCATATCATTCTGATAGCCCGGGGCATACTACGGACAACTGCTGGCCTCTCAAAAACAAGATTCAAGACATGATCGACGCTGGAGAGATTCAGTTTGAAGTACCTGAGACTCCGAACATAATCACTGCTCCGTTACCCAATCATTGAAGACTCTTGTTTATTTGGATTTCCGAGTTGTATTTTTCTTTGCTTATACAAACAATTAATGTCATAGCAAACTCTTTTATTCTATTAAAGCATCGCATATGTCTGTTTTGGGAATTAATACGATTGTTTTCATTATATTCAAAATTGTTTCATTTTTTCTGTGATGATCAACTCTCGATTAATAATTCTAAGCCTCTTGAGGGAGGATGACGAAAACGATACCGCAATCTTTACAATATGCTTTTGAACAGACCCCGCTGATGAGGTACATGCATTGTTTCAATCCCTAAACACTGGAGGTATAAGGAAGATAATCCCTCGTTAACCCCTCTGAGCCAAACAAGTAGGAGTTTTTCTTTTTGAAAATTGAAACCCTTAATCATAACCTGGGGCAGGGTAGTTTCTCTCAGTTGATCCAAGTGCATAACGAAGGGCACCAAAAAGGTCCTTACGAAACAAAAAAAGACAGTGATGATTCCGAATAATCATAAGGATAGGCAGTCATTATATCTCAAAAATAAAAACCCAATAAGTCAAAACCCATGAAGGAGACTTACGAAACTGGGGCATCCCGCTGACTATAATTCCAAAAAAAAAAAGGAAACAGTTCAGGCAAAAAAAGAAAGGGATAACAAAAATCAAAAAAGAAAGAGGTCCTACAAACCCTCAGCAAAAAAAGGAGATGATTGCCTATTCAAATAAACGTTCAATATCTGAATCATCACCGAAAAATCAGAGCAAAGACTCAAACAAGGTCTAACGTATGATCAACTGAGTTTAGGTTTGGAGAACATCACGAAGAGCGGGTGGGTACAAATAATTTGAGCCTTTATCCTTTGTTTCTTGAACCATGAACCAGGCCACGTTATAACCCTTAAAAGTCCTAGCTGAAGCATGGGTTAGTTCGAAAGCATACTGTGACGAAAGGTATCCTGACTCCTTAAGGCTTACGGTAAATACGGAGTTGACATCACGTTTACAAATATTCACTTGTTTTATTAAAAAAGAATGCATTTTCAAAAAAATCTTCAAGACAGACATAAGCTTTGCATTTTTGATATAACATTGTTTGCATATGACTATTTGTTTGAACAACAGGGAAATTCGCACGATGAAGGCCTAATGAACAGAAGCACTTCCAATCAAGGGGCATGATATAATCATGGTATATTATCTGGGGCAGTCCAATCAAGATTCGGAGAATCTCTCAAAGGCCAAATAGCCTGGGGAAAATCTCCGCCTGAGTCACTTGGGACATTCCAACAACGAATCTTGCCTGATCAAACACCTTCTGGTGGCATGACAAAACACTTCTAACAGGGGCAACTCCCTACATTCTGAAAGCACGGACATGGTCGAAAAGAATACTACGCACAATCAAAGACCCGCTAGGTTGACATACCTAGGCAAAAATAAGGGCTTCCCGGCGAACCAAAAGGGTTCGGGCAAAATAAGGGATGAAATAAAAAAATCAGTACACCCGGCAAGTCGAAAACCTGAAAAGGCGGCTTGGGCAAAAATGGGTATCCCGATGGACTGAAAACCCGAAAGGGCGGTCCAGGCAAAAGTTTGGGATTAAAGCGTACGACTATGTCCTGCCATCCTGTCACCTGCCTACCAGAAGAAGGTTTGTCCATCAACAACTATTAGCACCTCACAGGTCTTCCTCTCCCACCTCAGAAACAGGGGCAATAAAGAGTTGTCTAAACAATCTAATTGTTCTGTCCACCAAGGTACCAAGGTAGGTTCAGCTGAAGAACATAACCAGTACACCCCAATTCCCCAGAGAGTGAGCCGGCAAGTCAGTGCACTCTCCCCGAGCAAAGTTACAATCAAACCTTAAGAAGTTGGGTATCCTCCAGCAGGTCTCAACATTCCCCAGCATATCATACAAACATTCCTAACAAGCATCCTCGGCAGCCTTGGTCTAAAGATTGTTCCCCGGCGGTATATCAAACATCCAATGGAGCTACTTCCCTAACAATTCAAAACTTCCCTAGGAGAGTCCAATCCAGGTTCCCCAGAAAATTGGAATCCATCTCCCCAAGCAGTAAGCTTATCCCCAGTAGATTCTGGAAGCTTATCCTCGCAGAGCACGAACGCGTCGCCCGGCTTTATTCAAGGAGTTATTTCCTTACCAGGATATAACTGGGTTATCCTCAGCCAAAAGCCACGGAAAGAGCGTCCTCGACGAAGTCTTTCTATCCCCAGCGAAGTCTATTAACACTTCTAACACAACAAGGGTATCCCCAGCAAGTTATCATCAACATCCCGACAAAGTATCTCTCTCCCCACAGAGTATTGCTCTCCAGCAAGATCGTCAGAGTACTTTTCTCCTTGCGGAGTAATCCATTCGCCAAGTTATTCCCCAATGGAGTTATCTTCTCCTACAGGTATTCTTGCAGCTATCATCCCCAGCAGAGGCAAAAATCTATTCTGCAACATCAGCCCAGGAGTGATTTCCCGGCACCCGTCAAGGACTTACTTTCCTAGACGAAAAATATACATTCATAAACATCACATACATCATTATAGCATGCATATACGCATCATATCTTACAAATCTCATTTATGTTGAGAACATCATTGCTTGATCCATATCACGCATTGCATATGACTGACCTTTACCTTTTAGGAAATATTCAGTTAAGTTCTCAATCACATTCAAGACCTAGACCGGTTCAGTTAATCGACCCTAAGATTTTCTGTTTCTTATCGAGTCCAAGGCCTTCTCTAGTCCAGCTAAATCGACCCCAAGCAGATTTTCCTGATAAAGACTTAGTAGAAGATACCCAAGATTCTCTCAATGATTGCTGTTGAGGTTGTAGTCGCCTATGGTTCTCTCCCCGATACTGCGGAGGTGGTAATCCCAAGATTTCGCTCAACGATTGCTGTTGAAGTTGAAGTCACCCAAGATTCTCTCAATGATTGCTATTGAGGTTGTAGTCGCCTATGGTTCTCTCCCCGATATTGCGGAGGTGGTAATCCCAAGATTTCGCTCAACGATTGCTGTTGAAGTTGAAGTTACCCAAGATTCTCTCAATGATGGTTGTTGAGGTTGTAGTCGCCTATGGTTCTCTCCCCGATCTTGCGGAGATTGTAATCATCCCAAGATTCTCTCAACGATTGCTGTTGAGGTTGAAGTTATCCTAGATTCTCTCAATGATTGCTGTTGAGGTTGTAGTCGCCTATGGTTCTCTCCCCGATACTGCGGAGGTAGTAATCATCCCAAGATTTTCTCGATGATTGCTGTTGAGGTTAAAGTCATCCAAGGTTCTCTCACCGTTCCTGTTGAGGTAGTAACCATCCCTGGTTCATTCATCACCGTTTGAAGCTCCAGATCCAGCTCCTGTAACCAGTCAGGACACATCTACACAAAGAATTTGAAGACCAGCTCCCGTAACAGGTCAGGTAATCATTTTTCTTTTTGCAGGTATGCAAGTTCTCGCTAAGGAAGCTCTTACGCGATCAACATCCAGATGGCATCTATAAGCCCATCATCCTATCCATCAATCTCCAAATGGCATCTATAAGCCCATTCCACCATCACACTGCTACTATGTGAGCGCAAATTTCTGGGCACTCTAGTGTTCACTCATCTTCCACCTTCGGATTACGAAAGGCACGTCAGCCAATCTGCATCCTCAGGTCTAAGAAGATTGAACAGGGGGAACTGTTGTACCCCAAAATTTTCCCTCCCATATTCTTCAAAAATCTGCCAAATCAAAGCTTCAAAATCTCCCCAAGGGTTGCACAGTTCAAGGGCCTCCTAACAGTCAAAATTAGGGTTTTGGTTCTGACAAAGTAAATGAAGTTTCCAAGGGTCAAATCAAGTCCCACATGCCTATAAACATGGTCAAGCATCCTCATACCAAGTTTCAAGACTTACAGCACAAAATTGCACAGTCAAAAACCCTAATTGCACTACAGTCAACTGTAGGGGCAAAATGGTCATTTGACAGTCAAAAGTCCAAATTTTTGATCAACATCTCATTTTGAAGCCACAAAAATCATTTGATCAATGCTTGATCATGATTCTCAAAGCTTGGCTCAAAAAGTCTCAAGATGCAAAAGTTTCCATATTTGGACAGTTGAAAAAGTCAACTGTAACTTGACCAAGGCATAACTTCCACATGGATTATCAGAAAAATTCCACCCAAAGCTCATTTTGAAGATAAAGACATTTCCTACAACTCCTCTTCATACTTCAAGCCCAAGAAATGCTCCCACAAAAAGTTATCAATTTCAACATTATAGGTCATTTTCAAAAGTCAACAAAAAGGGACTTTAAGTCAAAGGCCATAACTTGAGATTGGTAAATCAAAATGACATGGTACCAAAGAAATTGGTTAGAGGACTCAAAGACCTTTCCAAAATGTCCAAGAACATGAGCAAAGCTTAAACATTGAGCAAGTTATGCCTTGTGGAAGTTGGGAAAGTTTTGGATATTTTGAAAAGTCAACATTGCTTCAAATGACCTAAAAATGCTAATGGGCCTCTTTTTCTTCAACAATTCATCATCCAAAGCATGTGCACGACCATTTGGCCCAAAGAGAAGTTTTTGTCATTTTTATTTTATTTATTTGGATTTTTAATTATCAATAATTCATTTAATTAAAATAAATAGGTAAAAAATACTAAACCTAATTTTCTAAATCTTTTTGTGCATAGAATAGGCTTAAGATTTCGTGTACAATCAAATATGGAAGGAATTATGGTGATTGGATATGATTGAGACCAAATATGTTTGAAAAAGATTGGAAAAATTATGGCTTGAAAATCAAATATCCTTTTCATCAATTCATGGATTTTTTGATCAAATTCTTTGACCTAATCGTTCACCTATACATACTAATGCAAACCCTACTCCTAAAAAGGTCCAAGCTGCGCAAAAAAGCCAAGAACAAAACTTGAATTTTCTCAAAAAAGTCAAATACTGAAAACTGTTTTCCAGGGCGATTCAAGCTGAGATAATCATCTCATCACCTTCCTGAGGCATCAAGCAACGTGCCTGAATAGGTTTCCACGTCCCTAACGCCCAGAATTGGTGAATAGGATTCAAACTTTTCCACATTTTTTTCATAATCGTTTTTTTTATATTTAAGCATTTTCATGGCATTTCTTTCATAGATTCTGACTAATTGGATGATTCTGAAACTAACCATGTGATTCAATTGAGTTTTTATGCACTATATGCAAAAACGCCATTGTTGTCTTTTACGGTTTTCAAAGCTGTGAATTGGGGTTTCCCATTTAAGGAACAATTCACTCTCGAGACCTGGATCATTGAAATAAGTGTGCTTGGAAGAAAACAACCCAACCCTTGCGCCTAATTTATGAGGCCATATGGCCTATTCGCTATTTTCCAGAAAGATGCTTAAGGGAACGGTTCAAAACCGTTGCCAATTTCTTTTATGTTTCAGGAAAAAAACAAGCCAAGGAAGGAGATGATTATGTGGCCACCAGCGATTGGATCATTTAAAAATTCGCGCTAAAAGGTCACTAACGCATTGTTCCATATTATAATAATTGCTTGTTATTTAATATACAGAAAGTGCAAGTGGAGCAGTTGGTCAGGCGTATGCATGGTAATCTCTAGGACCTGGGTTCGAGCCCCAGGTCCCCACCCCTTTCCATATTATTTTTCCATTAACACTTGTGTACAATTTCAATGCTAGCGTCCATCATGCATCCACGTTATCCAGCCGTCCACGCGTCCCACTACACTCAATCAAGGGCCAGGATCTGAAGACCATGGTGAACCTCAGTCAACACACATGCGCGCTAGCTGGAAAAGTCAATCAGGCCAGAAGTTGTTGGGCCTGAAATGCTGGGTTATACCTCTCAAATTGGGGACAGACCCCCCCTAGGTTTGCAAGCTTTTACATTTTTTTTTTCATTCCTTTTATTTATTTCAATTATTGTTTTTAATTAATTTAATATTTTCATGAAAAACATAAAAACAATAAAAGACAAAAATAAGTTTTTTTATTTAATATTATTTTTTGTAAATAAACTTCATTAATTGATTTTACCTTTTAAATTTAGGGTTAAATTTTAATATTTTTCTTAATCAATTTAAAATTTGGTAGAATTAGGGTTTGATCAATTGTTTATCTTTTTTTCTTTTCTGTCACAATAATTAATGATTAAATATTATTTATTTTTATAAATCAAGTTGCATGTAAATAATTAGGTTGATTTAGGTTTAACTTTAAATATTTTTCTTAATAAATAAAAGTCGTAGAATTAGGATTAATTAGTTAATTCCATTTAATTTTCTCATAAAAATTCACAACTCTAAAAAACTCAAAAAAATATTTTCTCTTTTTATTTTCATTTTAATTTTCATTAATCTAATCATTTAATTTAATTTCGCAAAAAGGGTCCAACGCCCTCGTTTCCAATCTTATTTCAATTCGCGCGTTTTATTTCGTTTCTTATAATTTTTATGTACCTCTCCCAAAGCCATGTAAATATTTATCTTTCGCACTTTACTTTATTTATTTATTTTCTGTCAAATCGGGTCCTGGAAATTTTGGCGATGTGGACTCGCGCCTTTTGTAATAGTTTATAACTTTACCTTTCTCGCTCTTTTAACTGTTAAATAAATGCATGCAAGAATGAATGACTAAAATAAAAGCAAACGCCTAGATCACCTTTGACATGAACAAGACAAAAATAAATAAAAGCGACACACAAATCACACACCACCCCTAGGGTACGCCTCACTGTTGCCTTGCCTCGAAAGGTGATCGTCGAGTAGAGGATGTCTTAGTAAGTCCTCATGATCCGGGAACCTGGCATGAGGGTAGCTTCTAAGGTGTCTTCTCATTGCTCTGGTGATCACCATGTCCCGAACCTCGAATTGACCCGAACACCTCCAACGGTGGTGCTACCTACCTCTCAATGGTGGGATGGCACTACTTTAAAGGACATTTACACAGACGAATTCCTTAGGGTAGGTAGACGACTCGTGGATACTTGCTCTAATTCAAAACAAAACAAATCAAAAATACTTTTCACACCAACACATTTTCAAAAAGCTTTCGAAAGCATTTTTCAAACACTCTTGAGGACCGATACAAGAGTCGAACTGGAATTTTCAAAGAAACTTTTTTTAAAACCCACAGTTGAAAAGCAAACAAAACATTTTTGAAAACACAAGAGCAAGTATTTAAGAGCCCATGGATAACCATGGATAGAAAGGGTGCTAACACCTTCCCTTTCTATAACCTACCTCCCGAACCGAGAGCAATCTCTTTAAGGAATTTTTCTGTGCTTTTGTCCTTTCCATGTTGGAGAAAATAAAAGACGGTGGCGACTCTTGCTTCCGCGACATTTCGCGAACCAGCGTTAAACAGTCAGTTCCAGATCCACCGATCACAATATTCCTGGGTTGGATACCGATATTGTGGTTCACCGCCTGCCTACCAAGGAAGACTGTCCTCCCGTGAAACAGAAGGTCCGCCGAATGCGCCCAGATATGTCTGAGAAAATCAAGGCTGAAGTTATGAAATAGTTCGACGCCGGTTTTCTAGCAGTTACTTCTTACCCTGAGTGGGTTGCCAATGTGGTTCCTGTGCTGAAGAAGGATGGTAAGGTTCAGATGTGTGTTGACTACAGGGATCTGAACTGGGCGATCCCCAAGGATGATTTCCCTCTGCCTCATATCGACGTTCTAGTTGACAACATCGCTCAGCATAAAGTCTTCTCCTTTATAGATGGTTTCTCCGGTTATAATCAGATTAAAATGGCTCCCGAAGACATGGAGAAGACAACCTTTGTTACTCAGTGAGGTACCTTTTGCTACAAGGTCATGCCTTTTGGACTGACGAATGCTGGGGCGACGTATCAGCGTGCCATGGTTGCTTTGTTTCATGACATGATTCATCATGAGATTGAGGTATACGTCGATGATATGATTGCAAGATCTCAAACTGAGGAAGAACATCTAGACCACCTTCATAAGTTGTTTGACAGTTTGAAGTTGTACAAGCTGAGGTTAAACCCGAACAAGTGAACCTTCGGGGTGAGATCTGGTAAGCTGCTGGGTTTCGTCGTAAGCGACAAAGGTATTCAAGTGGATCCTGTAAAAGTGAAGGCTATACAGGAGATGCCAGCTCCCAGAACAGAGAAAGAAGTCAGAGGCTTTCCGGGACGTTTGGACTGCATTGCCCGATTCATCTCGCACCTGACTGCTACTTGTGAGCCAATCTTCAAGCTACTGAAGAAAGATCAAATAGTACGTTGGAATGATGAATGTCAAACCGCTTTCAAAAGGATAAAAGAGTATCTCCAAGAGCCACCTATTCTGATGTCTCCAGTCGAAGGGAGACCCCTGATCTTATACTTGACAGTACTCGATAACTCAATGGGGTGTGTGTTGGGTCAACATGACGAGTCTGGCCGAAAAGAGCATGCTATTTATTACCTTAGAAAAAAGTTTACCGACTGTGAGACCCGATACTCACTGCTCGAGAAAACTTGCTGCGCTTTGTCATGGGCTGCTTGCCGGATGAGACAGTATATGCTGACTCACACTACTATGTTGATATCAAAGATGGATCCAATCAAGTATATCTTCGAAAAGCCTGCATTGTCCGGAAGAATAGCAAGATAGAAGATGATCTTGACTGAGTATGACATCCAATATACGACCCAAAAAGCAATCAAAGGAAGTGTGTTGGCAGACCATTTGGCACATCAGGCAGTGGATGATTACCAGTCTATGAACTTTGAATCCCCGGACGAGAATATCATGATGGTGACTGATTGTGAGACACCTGGACCGGATGAAGGACCTGAGGAAGGATCCCGTTGGTCTATGTACTTTGATGGAGCTTCAAACGCCTTGGGTAATGGCATTGGCACCGTGATAATATCTCCTAAAGGCTCTCATACTCCATTCACCGGCCGACTTGCACCAACAACATGGCGGAGTATGAAGCGTGCATCATGGGTCTTCGAGCAGCAATTGACCTAAGGATTAAGTTTCTAAGTGTCTTCGGAGATTCCACCCTCGTGATCAGTCAGATCAAAGGCGAGTGGGATACGAAGCACCCGAACCTTATTCTTTACAAGGAGTATGTATTGATGTTTCTTCCCCATTTCGAGGAGATAACCTTTGAACACTTCCCTAGAGAGGAGAATCAGTTGGCGGACGCGCTGGCTACAATGTCTTCTATGTTCAAGGTCAATTGGGATAACAAAGCCCCCCAGATCATCATTGAAAGATTGGACGAACCTGCACATTGCTGTGACATTGAGACTGAAGAGGTAGCAGATAAACCTTGGTTTCATGAAGTGAAAAGGTATCTTGGGGCTCAGGAATACCCCGAGGGTGCATCTGTTAATGAAAAGAAGTTTCTGAGGAGGTTCGCAGCAAATTTCTTCATCAGCAATGGCATTCTTTACAAACGCAACCATGATTCGACCTTACTGCATTGTGTGGATAAGAATGAAGCTGAAAGGATCATGGCGGTGCTACATGAAGGTACTTTCGGAACTCATTCCAGTGGACACACTATGGCAAAGAAAATCCTTCGGGCGGGATATTATTGGTCCACAATGGAAGCCGATTGTTATCAACATTCTCGGACATGTCACAAGTGCCAGGTCTATGCTGATAAGGTGCACATACCTCCGGTTCCTCTGAACGTCTTGACCGCTCCTTGGCCTTTTGCAATGTGGGGCGTTGATATGATCGTCGAGATCAGACCTACAGCATCCAACGGGCATCGTTTCATCCTGGTAGGAATTGATTACTTTACGAAGTGGGTTGAAGCAACTTCATCTGCTACTGTAACCAAGAACGTCGTGGCACGGTTCATTTGGCACAATCTGATCTGTCGATACGGTGTACCAGAGAGGATCATTATGGACAATGGTACCAATCTCAACAACAAGATGATCACCGAGCTCTACAAGCAGTTCAAGATACAGCATCACAACTCTTCTCCCTACCAACCGAAGATGAATGGGGTTGTCGAAGCGGCTAATAAGAAAATTAAGAAGATTGTGTAGAAGATGACGATGACATACAAAGATTGGCATGAGATGTTACTATTTGCTCTTCATGGGTACCGTACCTCAGCGTGGACGTCAACAGGGGCAACACCCTACTCCTTGGTATATGGCATGGAGGAAGTCTTGCCCATTGAAGTTCAGATACCCTCTCTTTGGATCATGAAGGATGCAGGTTTGAGCGAAGATGACTGGATTCAGACCCGGCTTGATCAGCTGAACCTAATCGACGAAAAGAGACTCACCGCTATTTGTCATGGTCAGACGTATCAAAAACGGATGATCAAGGCATTTAACAAGAAAGTTAGACGACAAGAGTATCAAGTTGGGGATCATGTTATCAAGCGCATCATCCTACCTCAAGGTGATCCCAGGGGCAAATGGACCCCTACTTACCAAGGACCATTTGTGGTTAAGAACATTTTTTCATGAGGAGCCATGATTCTAACCACCATGGATGGTGACGAACTTCCTCACCCCGTCAATGCAGACATAGTGAAAAGATACTACACATAATCAAAGACCCGCTAGGTTGACGGGCCTATGAAAAAATAAGGGCTTACCGGCGAACCAAAAGGGTTCGGGTAAAAATAAGGGATGAAAATGAAAAATCTGTACACCCGGCAAGTCGAAAACCTGAAAAGGCGGCTTGGGTAAAAAAGGGTATCCCGTTGACTGAAAACCTGAAAGGGAGGTCCAGACAAAAATTAGGGATCAAAGCGTAACACTATGCCTCATTGGATCACCTTGCATCCAGACTTCGGTATCGACTATCAAGCTCGGACGGCACTGATCAATCTGATCTACCTTCAATCAAGTAGCAAAGTGATGAGATGCTCGAGGACATAAAGGCAATAGCAGAGTTGGAACCCAGTGGGATTATTCACATAGCTGTTTTGTTTAGTTTTTCACAAACTATGTAAATTCTATTATTCTGCGGCGTTCTCTTACTAGGACGTCAGCCTCTTGTACAAAAACGCCTATTTACAGGCCAAACTTCAAAATCAATACAATTCATTTTCAAAGAAATTTCAAACTGTTTTTCCTTTATCTGTTTCGTTTTGTAAAGAACGTCCAATGTTCATTTTTGATATATGCATTTGACATTAATTACTGCTCATAAATATTTACATATAAAGCAAAAGACGAATTACTAGTAATATCAGAAACAGGGGCAAATAAGAATTGTCTAAACTATACAGTTGCTCTGTCCACCAGGTACAAAGGTAGATTCAGCTGAAGAATATGGCTAAGATACCTTCACTCCCCACAGAGTAAGACAATAATGATAGCTCTCCCCAGCTGAGACTTGCAACTATGAGCAAATCAGCAATGCTCTCCTCAAGCAGAGTTGATCTACCATCAACACTAAAAAGGCTTGATACCCCGACAGCCTTAATATTCCCTAGAAGAGTATAAGAATGTTCCCTGGAAGAATACAAGATACCCCCAGTGGATTTAAAATTTTCCCAGTGCAGTCTGAAAAAGCTTCCCCAACGGAGTTGAAGCATCATCCCCAGTAGACTCTAGAAGCTTATCCCCAGCGGAGTACAAAATAAATCTCCCCAGCCAAATTCGAAGGATTATCCCCACAAAAGCCTAACAGGGTTATCCCTAGCAAGTCACAACTGGAAGATCATCCCCAGCGAAGTTCTTTCCTTTTACAAACATGAGTTCAATCCTCAACAGATTCAATATCACCGACAACAGTAATTTATCCCGACGAAATTTATCAATAGAATCCTCAGCAGAGCATCTCTTCCCCACAAAGTAATCTCCTCATTAGTTTATTCCCCAACGGAGTTATCTTCTCCTACAGGTTTATTCTTGTAACCACCTTCGCTCGTCATCCCCAGCGGAAACGAAGAATTCAACTCTATTCTTCAGCATCTATCCTGGATTTATTTTCCCCAGCTAAAACATTACATTTCCATACATCATGATACATGCATATACGCATCATATAACACAATCTCATTTATTTTGAGAACATCATCGCTTGATCCATATCATGCATTGCATATGACTGACCTTTACCTTTTAGGAAAGATGCAGTTAAGTTCTCAGTTATATCCAAGACCTCTCTGGTTCAGCCAAATCGATGCGAAAATCTCCCTGATTCGTATCCTAGTTGAAGTTATTCCAAGACTTTTGTCTGGTCCAGTTAAATCGATTCGAAGATTTTTCTGATGCCCATCCAGTCAAAGTTAATCTAAGACCTCCTCTGGTTCAGTCAGATCACTGCGAAGATCTCCCTGATTCGTATTCCAGTTGAAGTTATTCCAAGACTTTCGTCTGGTCCAGTTAAATCGATTCGAAGATTTTTCTGATGCCGATCCAGTCAAAGTTAATCCAAGACCTCCTCTGGTTCAGCCAGATCGACACAAAGATCTCCCTGATTCGTATCCCAGTTAAAGTTATTCCAAGACTTTTGTCTGGTCCAGTTAAATCGATTCGAAGATTTTTTTGATGTCGATCCAGTCAAAGTTAATCCAAGACCTCCTCTGGTTCAGTCAGATCGATGCGAAGATCTCCCTGATTCGTATTCTAGTTGAAGTTATTCCAAGACTTTCGTCTGGTCCAGTTAAATCGATTCAAAGATTTTTCTGATGCCGATCCAGTCAAAGTTAATCCAAGACCTTCCCTGGTTCAGTCAGATCAACGATAAGATCTCCCTGATTCATATTCCAGCCGAAGTCCGGACCACCTATCAACAGTCTCCAAATGGCATCCGTAAGCCCATTCCCAAAATCATCAGGCTGATACCACTTCATGCGAGTGCAAATTTCTGGGCACTCTAGTGTTCAATCACCTTCCACCTTCGGATTACGATACGCCCGAAAGCCAATCTATATCCCCAGGTTTAAGAAAATTGAACAGGGTCAGCTGTAGTACCCCAAATTTTTCCCTCTCATATTTCCCAAGACATTGCAAGAAAAATCTCCAAGTGGCTCAAGATTGCTCAAGAGTTGGACAGTCAAGCTATCTCCTAAGGCAGTCAACCTCAAATTAGGGTTTTGTGTTGCATCAAGGTCCTTGCATCCAAATGACCTAAAGTGCTCCCCAATGTCCTAATATGTTCTCAAGATCATCCATGTCAAATTTCAAGCCTTGCAGAGGAGGTTTGCTCAGTCAATTGCTCAAAGGGTCCAAAAATCAACTGTGCAATGGCAAAAGTCAATTGTGACCCAAAATACAGTCAAACCTCAAGATTTTTTGTTGACATTATCATTTTGAAGGATATTTCATCATTTGATCAAGGGTTGATCATGATTCATCAAGGATTGCTCAACATTCATCAAGACTCAAAACTTGCTAATTTAGGGTTTTGTAGGAAAAGTCAACTCAACTTTGACCAAGCATAACTTTCTCATACTTTATGAGAAATGACCCATTCAAAGCTCATTTTGAATAGGATGCAATTTCCTACAATCCATCTTCACACCCCAGGATCAAGAAATGCACTCACAAAAATTTACAAATTTGGACATTATAGGTCATTTTTGAAAGTCAACAAAAACACCTTTTTTTCCAAAGCTTTTAACTTGAGAATGGAATATCAAAATGAGATGAGACCAAAAGGGTTGGTTAGAGGACATCTCCGTCTTTCTAAAAAGTCCAAGAACACCTCCAAAAGTTCATAATTGAAGACGTTATGCATTGTTGAAGTTGGGTATTTTTGCAAAATTGCCAAAAGTCAACTATCCCCAAAACTTCAAATTTTGTCAAATGGGCCCATTCTTTTCCACTTGATTTGATTTTGTCACACTACACACGTGTCCTAGCTTCATCCTTGTGACCATTTATCAGTTTTATTATTTAATTTGATTTTTTAATGAATTATTTCATTTTAAATCAATTTAAATCAAATAAAATCCAAACATTGATTATTTGATCTCTTTTTGGCTATTTCAGGATTGAATCATCACCATCAAGTGTATCAAATTCGTATTATACATTCCATGTGCAAAAAGATTGGATTTTGGACAAAATTGGAAGGTTATCAATGGTGAATCAAATCAAATCTCAAGACATCAATGTGCAAAGATTCAAGACCCAAAAGTTGACCTAATACATTGCTCATTACATATACAAGTGAAAGGCACACGAATTAGAGGCTAGAGGCTGCAGAATCATCAAAAGCAAACTTGAAAAAATTGCCAAAAAGTGTGAAACTAAAATCGTGCATAGAGGCAAATTTAGAAGCTGAAATTCTGGTTTCAGATACTCAATGTCACGTCCAATGTTATGACACCGTATCTGACTTACTATATGACAGTAAATACAAAAGCAGTAAATAACACAGTCAATTGTTTACCCAGTTCAGTGTGCAACAACACCTACTCTAGGGGCTACCAAGCCAGGGAGAGAATCCACTATAAGAGATGTTAATTCAGGAATAAACCAACCAGTTTATCTCCTTCACTTAAGACCTACCCAATGCAATTCTAATCTAAGTACAACTTAAACCTGAGTTCCTACTCACTCCCCCTCAATCACAGCAGTGATACATAAACCAATTTGACTTAAGAATTGATGAAGACACTCTTCAAAACACACACTTGATTAAGCTTCACAGCTTTTTAATCAAGTAACATTCAAACTCTCTTGCTTCAAAGCTTTGAGTGCTACACAACCCTTACAATTGAAACCTATTCCAAGGCACTTATCACAATGATAATTGCTTGGAGTACAATAAACAAATCTATACAGATTACAAAATTGATCTTCTAATCAATCAGCAGGGATAACTTGAAAAACCGCAGCTCTGTTGAATATATAGCAGCTGTAAATTCAGTTAGGGTTTCCAAAAACCTAGGGTTGATTCCGTTTGACCTAAAGACCAGGTCACAGTACTTTATTGATCAGGTTAGGATTGAGCTAGGTTACTCCTCAGAAAACGCAGGATTCTGTTCAGAAAGGACTGAGTTATTTCCTGAAAAAACTCAGACTTATCCAATCCTGCAAACCTGTTAGTTCAGAACAGGATGTCATAACATCTGTTATGACATCTGAGAAAACCTGTCTACTGATTTAGCAAAATGTGATCATTTTGCAAACATGCTCAGATACACACTTATAAACATCAGTATTTGAATTACAATATTTTTCTGCACATGTACCTATTGAGTTAGTACAACCTGAACTTGAATGTTATGACATCAGTCATGACATTCACACATACACTTGGGATTTACCAAAAATGCAAGCCAATACCTAAACACCTACAAACTCTCCCTTTGGCAGATTTTTGGCTAAAGACCCTAAACAATCAGAGATAGATAGCAGCAGAAATAAGTGACAGCAGAAAAATATAGAACACAGAATGTCAAGTACTAATTAAGCAAGTACCAAAATATTCTCCCCCTCTTTAGCCATAAATGGGCCAAAGATACATGTTCATAAAATTACAGTTATCCAAAATAATGAGATCAGCAGCTGACAACAGCAGAACACACTTCCAAACTCCACCAGCAACACCACCAAGCAGCAATCAACCTTCAAGCACTGTCATCAGACTCAGAGGAGCCAATTTCTTCAATGTTGAGCTGTCCTTCAGCTTCCTCCTTTTCTAGCCTGGAAATTAGAGCTTCTAGGGTCCTTTTTCTAGCATCCAGATCTTTGCAAGTTTCTTTTAAAACAGCTATGAAATCTGATGTCTTGGACTGGGTCTTTGCAGACGATGTCTCAGCTGATGTTATGACAATGTCTGGAGCATGAGATCCCTGAAACAGTTTGTAGTGCAGGCCAAGGGCAGGAGCTCTTTTGTAGACTGTATCTCTTGCTACAAGGATGTTAGGGTATTGTGCAAGGATGATTCCACAAAGGAGGGAGGGAAAAGCAATTGGTCCTTTGACAGCATAACTGCCAGCATGCTTCAAAGTTTGTTCAAAGATGTACCTTCCATAGTCAAAGGCAGTCTTGGTTCCTACAGCATAGATAAATCTCCCCAATCATGTGGAGATGGTTGATTTGTGATTTGTAGGCACCCAGTTTGATGCACCTATTTTATGCAAGATGGCAAATTTCATGCTGAGTTTACTAGCATTCAGCTTCCCTTTCAATGGCCAGCACTTTACTTGCCTGGCAGTGATGGTTAAACACACTTCATTGTCAGTTGCCTCTAGATCAGGACAGTCCTTATTTGTTCTTCCAAGAAACTTGTTGATTTCTGATGGAGAGAACTTGACCCTTCTTCCTCTAACAAACACACTCTCAAAGTCAGCTGACCTCCCATCAGCACAATCATTGGACAAGTTCACTACAAACTCCTTAACCAGATTTTCATAACATTTGTTAAACTTCATCACTGTCTTCATTAGCCCAGCATTCCTGATCAGATCCATGATGTCTTTGCACTCCAAGGCATCATTGTTGAGTTCTCTCTCCAAGGCTATTCTCTTCAAGCAAACATACTTCCATCTGTTTGCATTGTCAGGATGATGAAAGGAGATGTTGTCTGTTGGCACTTCAGGCACTCTAGCAATCTTGCTGGAGGGGAGCTTCCTTCTGATGGGAGTATCTTCAATATCAATCTCAAATTCTGATTCATCATCAGAATCAGAAGTTTCAGGTTCTTTACTTTTCTTAGAGATTGGTTGTCTAGCAGTCTGCACCTGTGCCTTCTTCCCTTTTGTCTAAATTTTCTCAGCCATCCCTTCAGCCTTGGATTTCTTAGCATCAGGTTTAACATTCTGACTACTCTTTCTTTTCATCAATCTCCTAGCAATGCTAGGGTTCACATTAGCAATCAGTTCATTATCTGAGTAATCTTCATCCACATCAATGATAGGTGGATCAGCAGCCTTTTCAGAGGGGTTCTGAATGTTGTCTTTTGGTGTCACAACATCCTCAGTGACATCTACATTTTCAGAACCTTCCACATTTGGACTTTCTGATTGATTCAAAGGGATAGAAATCCCCGGTACAGATTGGTTGCCACTCAGAATGCTAGTAACCAGTCTAGCAATAGCTTGGTGTACTTGAACTGATCCTTCTTTATTAGGTATAGAAGACGAAGGATGAGAAGAATTACCAGAGATTGTAGCTTGAGCTCTTCCTGCATGTCTGGTTCTGAGCTTTTTGACTCTGTTTGGGTCAGTTGCCATCTCCCTGAGAGGAGTGACCTCAAGAACTTCAGATTCTATGCATGTAGTGATTGCCCTAGAATCTTGATCAGGTGATGACGATGATGAGGGAGACGAAGCCGCCATGGTGGAAGACGATGTCTGAGACATTTTGTTTAACTTTGAGTAATAGTAGCAGTTTGAGAAAACTCTTTGATTGGGAGGAGGAAACAGGTTGCAAGGATGAGAGAGGTAGGGAGTAAAAGGGAGTCTCTTCAACTTCTTAAGGCTTTTGAAGGAATTGTGAATGAATATGATTAACCCACTAAATATGGACTTAATAAAATTAATCCCTTCAACCCTTGTTTTCAGCAAAACTAATTGCTATAATTTCTCATGTTGGTGAATACCCAATCTGCCCCTCAAATTTTCAAGTTTATTTCCAACAAGCGCCTTGGTAGAAGAATCAGTCAGCTGAAGCTTAGAGAGACTATGTTCCAGTTCAAATGATTTCTTCTCTTCAAAGTCAATAGGGTTCAAGGAAATGTTGAATGTTTTCAGATTATCACACCACAATGTCACAACATCTTGTGTAACATTGTACTCAGGTAGCATCTGTTTTGACCAGATGTTTTGAGAACAGAATTTATGAGACTTGTTCTTTCCAACATCCTTGTCAAGATGACTTAAGGTTCTGACAACACATTCTTCTTCAAGTTTATTTGCCACATCACATATATTATCATCCTGTAGTTTTGGAGTTCTTCTGACAGCTTCCATAGGAATAGCTCTTTTCATTCTTCCAAGCTTATGCTGCCACTGTTTCATCTCTTTTTCTTCTTTGATGATTTGACTCATAGTGGAGATATCAGTGTTCTCAGGCTGCCACACATAACAGTTATCTTTGGATTTGATTCCTCTCATTACAACATCTAGTTTTTCATTAAATACTAGACATTCAGATCTTGAGAAGTTGACCATGAATCCTAGATCACATAATTGACTGATGCTAATGAGATTAGTAGTCAACCCTTTTACCAGCAGTACCTTATTCAGACTTGGAACTCCAGGGTAGTCCAAATTACCAACTCCTTTGACTTCTCCTTTAGCACCATCTCCAAAGGTCACAAAACTGGTGGTGTGAGGCATAACATTATTGAGGAGATTTTTGAATCCAGTCATGTGTCTGGAACATCCACTGTCAAAGTACCAATCTTCCTTTGCAGAGATCTTCAGGGAAGTGTGAGCTATCAGTGCAGTAGCCTTTTTCTTCCATTGAGGAGCGTGTGGTACCTTTTTAGACTTAGGTTTGACATCTGAGTTCTGATTAGGATATCCATGTAATCTGAAGCAGAAGGGCTTTATATGACCATATTTCCCACAATGATGACATCTCCATCTTTGGTACCTCTTCTTCATATGTCTCTGTCCCTGATGTTGAGAGTAATGTTGAGACATCCGTTTTGACATTTGCTTCCCGGTACCAAATTTCTTTGTTTCCACAAATCCTAGGCCAAATTTATTTCCCATATTTTGTCCAGCCTGAAGGATCTCTTCCAATTTGTCTGTTCCATTGGTCAACATCTTGACAGATTTGGTCATTTGATTCAGTTGTGAGTTCAGCAGTTGAACTTCTCCTTCTGAATGACTTATAGTTTCAAGATTTGCCCTCTTTTCAGCCTCCAGTTTTACAATGAGTTTTGATTGTTTCTCATTTTGCACACAGACTTCACCACTTCTGATACACAATTTCTTGTAGGTATCATCCAGTTCTTCAAATGTCACTTCTTCATCACTGGTGTCACTTTCAGAAGTACAAACACTAGTTAGAGCAATAACTAGTTTGGCAGATTCTTCTTCAGAATTGCTTTCTGAATCATAGTCAGACCAAGTAACAGTCATTCCTTTCTTTTGCTTCTTAAGAAAGGTAGGACATTCAGCTCGAATATGTCCATATCCTTCACATCCATGGCATTGAATACCTCTGCCTTGGTTTCCCTTATCTTCTGACCTTGGTCTTCTGCTGGAACTGTCAATGTCAGAAGGAATGTTATGAACATTAGACCTTGACTTTGGGTCCATTCTTTTGATGAGCCTGTTGAACTGTCTTCCAAGCATGGCAATGGCTTCTGATATGTTTTCTTCTTCATCCTCCTTGTATTCAACATCAGTGTTGGATACAATTGCTATGCTTTTGTTCTTCTTGTCACCATTATCAGTGATCCCCATCTCAAAAGTCTGAAGAGACCCAATAAGTTCATCCACTATTAACTTGCTAATGTCCTGGGCTTCCTCTATGGCAGTTACCTTCATTGCAAACCTTTTAGGCAAGGATCTGAGAATCTTCCTCACCAGTTTTTCTTCTGACATTTTTTCTCCCAGTGCTCCTGAGGTGTTGGCAATCTCCAAGATGTTCATGTGAAACTCATGAATGGTTTCATCTTCCATCATTTTTAGATTCTCAAACTTAGTGGTCAACATCTGAAGCCTTGACATTTTTACTTTGGAAGTGCCCTCATGAGTAGTTTTGAGAGTGTCCCAAACTTCCTTGGCCAGTTCATATTGATGTACTAGTCTGAAGATGTTTCTATCAATTCCATTGAACAAAGCATTTAAAGCTTTTGAATTTCCCAGAGCTAACTCATCTTCTTCTTTACTCCAATCTTCCTCAGGCTTCAGACTGATTGTCCCATCTCTTTCAGTTATGGTGGGATGAATCCATCTTTTGTCAGCAGCTCTCCAAGCCTTTTTGTCCAGAGATTTTAGGAAGGCAATCATACGAGGTTTCCAGTAGTCATAATTGGTTCCATCCAGAATGGGTGGTCTATTTCCAAAAACTCCTTCTTTGTCCATAGTGCCAGAAAGTGATATCCCTAGATCTCACCCAGTAATACAGGCAGGGTGCCTGCTCTGATGCCAATAGAAATTCTGGTTTCAGATACTCAATGTCACGTCCAATGTTATGACACCGTATCTGACTTACTATATGACAGTAAATACAAAAGCAGTAAATAACACAGTCAATTGTTTACCCAGTTCAGTGTGCAACAACACCTACTCTGGGGGCTACCAAGCCAGGGAGAGAATCCACTATAAGAGATGTTAATTCAGGAATAAACCAACCAGTTTATCTCCTTCACTTAAGACCTACCCAATGCAATTCTAATCTAAGTACAACTTAAACCTGAGTTCCTACTCACTCCCCCTCAATCACAGCAGTGATACATAAACCAATTTGACTTAAGAATTGATGAAGACACTCTTCAAAACACACACTTGATTAAGCTTCACAGCTTTTTAATCAAGTAACATTCAAACACTCTTGCTTCAAAGCTTTGAGTGCTACACAACCCTTACAATTGAAACCTATTCCAAGGCACTTATCACAATGATAATTGCTTGGAGTACAATAAACAAATCTATACAGATTACAAAATTGATCTTCTAATCAATCAGCAGGGATAACTTGAAAAACCGCAGCTCTGTTGAATATATAGCAGCTGTAAATTCAGTTAGGGTTTCCAAAAACCTAGGGTTGATTACGTTTGACCTAAAGACCAGGTCACAGTACTTTATTTATCAGGTTAGGATTGAGCTAGGTTACTCCTCAGAAAACGCAGGATTCTGTTCAGAAAGGACTGAGTTATTTCCTGAAAAAACTCAGACTTATCCAATCCTGCAAACCTGTTAGTTCAGAACAGGATGTCATAACATCTGTTATGACATCTGAGAAAACCTGTCTACTGATTTAGCAAAATGTGATCATTTTGCAAACATGCTCAGATACACACTTATAAACATCAGTATTTGAATTACAATATTTTTCTGCACATGTACCTATTGAGTTAGTACAACCTGAACTTGAATGTTATGACATCAGTCATGACATTCACACATACACTTGGGATTTACCAAAAATGCAAGCCAATACCTAAACACCTACAGAAGCAAATCTCCATACCAATCCATTGCTGGGTATCCACTGAACCTATTGCAATAAAAATCAAGCTCTCACACCCTCTCAATCGCACTGTAAGTCTCTCAAAATACCGCCCTGTACTCAAAATTGAAACTCCTCATTCTTACATTTTCTTGGCAAATCGTTGACATATTCATGATCCTTGTTCAATTTACAAGCTTTCTGCATTATTTGATTGCATTTATATAGACTGTAGCCTTATGACTGAACCTAGGGTTTCGTAGCTTGTGTTTTGGGCATTTCTTTTACAGGAGAAATTGGAGCCATTAATGGACATGGACGTGTTCAGGAAGCCTAGACGAGCACAACCATGTGCTTGGAATCAATTTCCATGGACTAGAACTAATTTTAGGAGGGACATACGGATTTAGCTGCGGATATAAATCCGCAGGTAAATATACAGGGATGAACAGGGAAGACGAAGACATGCCCCCCTCCTATTGGCTGGTTCAAACTTGGCGCGTGTTTTTTTATATTTTCTGGCATTTTGTTTGTTTTCCCATATTATTATTTTTGGTTAATCTAATAACAATTGAAGCACAATGGTTCAATGGCAAAGGCGTGTCTCCAAGTACCAACAGGACCTGGGTTCGAATCCCAGGTCCCCCCATATTGCTTTGCCATTTTTCTTCAGGTATTCCAGCGCGTTTCAAGAATTGTGGCCTATCATACACCCTCATTCAATCACCTGTCAGATGGCCCCAGGCCAGATCTGGTGGTCCAGATGGAACGTGCATCATACTCCCTGGTCAAAGTACATGCGTTGGATCACAGAAGTCAGCCAGGCCAATGCAAATGGGCCATGCAAATTTCCATTCCAACCTCCAATTTGGGACCAAACCCCCCTAAGTTCTATTTCTTTCTTTTGTTTATTTATTTTATTTATTTGTTTGATTAATTATTTTTATTATTTAAACTAACCAATCAAAACTTTTTCTTAATAAAATTAAAAAAAACCAAAGATATATTTTATTTATTAAATTAATTTTCAACATTTTATTTTTGTTAACAAATATTAATTGAATTAATTTAGTTTTAATTAGGAAATAACTTCAATATCTTTTGCAATAATTAAAATTAATTTAGACAAATAGGTTTTATTAACTTTGATCAAATTATTTTTCGTTCTTTAAATATCAAAAATATCCAAAAATATCATTTTTATTAATTAATTAATTTATTAATTTAATGCTTAACCTAATTTAATTTCTTTCTTAATTCAAAAAATAACCAAAAAATCTTTCTTTAATAACCAAAGGGTCAAAACCCTAGAACTCGCCCGATTTAATTTCTCGCACGCGATCCATTTATTTCAATATTGTATATGTTTCTCGAAATGTAATAGATAATTAGGACCATTTAATATTCTTTATCGCTTTATTTATTTTCCGCATTTTAATTTCAAGGGTTGCTTTTGGCGATGTAAATACCCGACGCCTTGTAATAGTTAATTTAAATTCCGCAATTTAATTTCTGCAACTTATACACTGTTAGATGTTTGATAATAGGGAATGCATGACAAGATTAATCGTTTAAAACCTAAAATCAACATAGATAACCACCAACATGTACAAAGATAAAATAAACTGAAAACAACACACTCGCACATACGCACTCTTAGGGTACACCTCACTTGGTTGCCTTCGAATGTGGTCATTGAGTATAGGAAGTTTTAGAGGTCGCCCTCTTGTCCAAAGATCATAGTTGCCTCGAAACGGTAGCCTCGGAAAAATGATCTAAGACATTAGGGTTACCGCTAAGGCGTCCTAACATTGCTTTAGTGACCGCACGTCCCTTAATCGAATTGACCCTTTAAAACCCCAACGACGGTACTACCTACTCATCAATAGTGGGATAGCATTGTCTAAAGGACATTAGTACAGATTGATTCCTTTTTCGAGTAGGTAGATGGTTCTTAAGTACTTGCTCTCTCAAAACAAAACTTTTCGCACTTACACCTTTCAAACAAAAACTTCTTTCAAACCCACAAACACAAAGAAAAGCAAATTGTTGAAAACACTTTGAGCAAGTACCTAAGAGCCCGTGGATAACCACGGATAGAAAGGGTGCTAACACCTTCCCTTTCTATAATCTACCCCCCGGACCCGAGAAGCATCTCGAAAGAGGAATTTTTCTGTGCTTTTTTCCTTTCCTTGTTGGATAAAATAAAAGACGGTGGCGACTCTTGCTTACCGCGACATTTTGCGAAAACAAACGCAAAACGCGAACCAGCATTCCAAAAACAGTAAGTTGATTTAAGTTTATTCATGAAAAAGTTTTAAAAATGCATGGACCTAAGTCCAAGTTTATTATGAAAGTGGTTCACGTTTAAAAAAACAATAAGAGTTTTCAAAAGGAGAGAGAAGATTTTTGAAATTAAAGAAGATGGGAGGAGAAGAAGAGATTATCCTAAAGCATAAGGTAAAAGCTAGGGATAAGAACCATCTAACCATCAAGAAGTCAATACTTGACATTATGAGCCAATATAGAACTCCCATTCTTTGAATTGAAACCAAGCAAGCAAAGATACTAGACCTCTTGAGAGAACCAAACTTCAAGTGTATTAAGTCATCACAAAAATTGGGCAGAGTAACGGTTGTATACGGGTGAATTCCAGATTATAAACAAAGTATGTAATCACAATAACCTGCACACAAAATGAACAAGCAACCCAATGTCTTGAGGTAAACCTCAAGAACTCCAGACAAAATATCTATCAAGGTCACAAGGTCTCCAACATAGGCCAAGGTTTCTATTCCTAAGTCCAAGAAGTCCAATGCTCCATAATGCCAAGGATAGTATCCAAATAGTCCAAGTATCATTAAAGGTTTTTATGGTTCATGTTGATTATTAGGTGTCTTAGAAGAGAAAAGAAAAGCTTAAGTGAGAAAAATAAAAATTACATGAAATGTAATGCTTAAAGTAAATGGTACATAAAGAATAAAAAATAAAAGGCATAAAGTAAAAACAAATTAATAATTAGTGGTTAGTTGGATGACCATCTTGAAACTTGCATTTGGAACTCATTAGAGGATTGGTAGAACCAAACCCTCCACACAACAAGTTGCATTGGCTTTTTGTAAAGTATATCATCCATTTAGAATCCTCAAAAGTACCATTTGATGATCAACGATGTTTAAGTGAACTGCGTTGACCAAAAGTGTTGTAGATCCATTAGAGGATTGGTAGAACCAAACCCTCCACACAATGAATCTCAAGGTTATTGGATCAAAGAGATCAAATTAACATACTTGGGCTTGCAAACATAGGTTTGGGCCACAAATGATCATTTATTCGAATCGGGACAAAATTTAGCGTTATGTTAAGCAGTCGTAAGTGGATATTTGTAGAAGTCACACCTATTTTGAGGTCGGTCAATAGCAATCTATGCACCATTTATTTTGAGACATTATATAGAGATCATGCTCCAATAACACTTAGTGCAATAAGAAAGGGATAAGATGAAGAGGGGTGGGAAAGAACATGCAAACCACATTTTGAATTAAATTTCAATTAAACTATTATTAAAATCATTCATCCATTTTTATGGAGTTAAACTCAACACCACAGATCCAAGGATGTTAACAAAGTTCATAATAAAAAATTCAACCTAAGATCAGCCAGAAAATAATCACAAAATAATATTGCATTTAGTGTATACATGAAAAAGGTTTTGAAATATTTTAAAATAGAGATAAAAGATAAAAATATCAACTATGTTCAAATTAATCAAGAAATAAAAAGTAAGACCATAGAAAAATCAGAAATGAACTAAAATAATTTTATAAAATTTTTTGTAATTTTTTAAAGTCAGAAACTATTTTTAAAATTAAAAGAAATGAGTAAAATAAACCAAAAATGATTTAAAAAATACCAAAATCAGAAATAAAAAATGAATGAGGTCACCAATATTTGTCACAATATCATTGGATCATTCCATAATTTTTTTAGAATTAAAAATGCATAAAAGTATTTTTAAACATTTAAAACAAATCAAATAAAGTGAAAATTTATAATAAAAAAATATCAAAACACAAAATAAAATTGTGAAAAAATAAAAATCAGAAAGAGAAGAATCAAAAATATTTTTCATAATTTTTTCAGATTTTTTTGGACTTAAAATGAATTTTATATGATTTTTTGAAATTTAAAACAATTAAAAATAAAAATCAGAATAGAAAAATAAAGTCAAAAATATGTGGACCATTGGATGAGAGTCAAAACGCGTTAGTAATCAAATCCAAGGGATCTGGCGCGCTGTGCATATTATGGTCATTAGTGAATAAAGCATACAACCATTAATTAAATCAGATTTAAAAAAAAAAAACAGGTGGCACGCCTTCATTGGTTGGAACATGACACGTTGGTCATCTTTAACTTCCAGCCAAGGTGAATTGCAGGTCTCTCAAACTGTAAAATCAAAAGCTCAGACCTATGTCATTCGCTTCATCTCATCAAGACGAAGACAACCACACCTTCGGACAAATTTATATAAATTACAGCTCAAGCAATTTCAAATTTTATGGTCAAAACATGTTTCCAGATAAAAGTAAGTGTCGCGACTAGAACCAGGGTAATGAGAGCATCACAATGATATCATGGTTTTGAAGAATTGATGCAGATATCTACCTATTTAAGTTGAGTTGCAAAGCTCTGAAACTAGACTTCTATGGAGCAATATAGGGCACGATTCTTGAAGGTAATTGTATGGTTAGCTTCAAGGAAGATCAAAGAAGGTAAATTGATAGGGAAATTGAATTGAAAAAGGCTTGAACACAGATTTCGAAGTTGCATAAATTTGAGTTATGAGGGATGACCCCCTATTTATAAGGAATCAAATGGAATGTCCAAGCGTGTGAAATGATGAAGTTTGGAGGGAAATCGTGTAAAGTTACAAACAAGAAAAGTGTGACTTCTAATTTGATCAAAACTCATCAAAAAACGCGCGTTTTGCTGTGCTAATCACTTTTGGAAGTTCACTAAACATGTTTAGAGGCAGAAACGAGCAGAAAAAAAGTGTTTAGAAGCTAAATCAATGATTTCAAATTCTTACTTTTGAAGAAACTTAAGTTTCAAGTTACCAAGTTCAAATCAATGACATTCTCAGCTCAAGGGGTCTTAGGGCATGGTTCTTGATGCTTTAGAAAGATGATGTTACAAGCTTTGATATGGAAAAAGAATGAAATTAAATGGATGGTTGAGCTGAAAGTTGCATTGAGTCAAAGTTGGAGAAAAAGGGTTGACTTTCCATTCTTAGAAATATTTCAATTTTTCTTCAAAAGTGACCTATAATGTTTTGCATCTAAACATGGCCTTCCACTTGGAAATTACTCTTGACTAAAGAAGTTAGCATGAAATAGACCTCTTAAATGAAACTTGGAAACTTGAACTATTTAAAATCTCCAAATATTGAAAGAGTTATGAATTGTTGAAATTGGCAAGAAATCATGAAATGACCTATAATCTTTTGTATCTTTAGGGCATCTTCCATCCATTTTATCACTTTGCACATAAAAGAAGGAGTAAATTTCACATCCCCAAGATCATTATGGAAAAACAGTAGGCCCAAAGTGATAAAAATTGACCAAGTTATGATCATTTGAAGTCACACATGAGAAAATGAGGGTTCATCTGGAGAACTTGTAATATTTCTTCATCATCAAGTTTCTTCCACATGAAAACTCCTTGAAACTTTTGAAGTGATTTGTTAATAAACCTTCGAAGATAGGTATTTCTTTGGAATCACTCGAAAATACCAAAAAATGAGCAAGATATACTTCTTTGAAGTTCAAAACCCTAGCTCTTAGATCAAGAAAATGATTTGAGGAACCTTGACAAATTTGAACCACCTTCTTGTACCAACACTCTTATTTTGTAAATAGAAGTTATTGAGGATGAAAATGAGAATTCATAGCCACCAAAACCACTTACATATTTTGAGAATTTAGAGAAATTTGCACTTGTGACCAATGGGAACAAGGCCTTGTCCAATCATGACAACTTCTTCAATCAATCCCTTGCACTTTTGAATCAATCTTGATAACTTGGATATATAGTGAACCCAAATAAACATTCCATGCTATCCCTTTCAAAACAACTTCAATGGTGAATGTTATACGCCAAAATTTGCCCTCCTATTTTCACATAAGACATACTCCTAGAGGTTCCCAACTTACCCTAAGTTGACCAGACAATTCTTCTCCTAAGGCAATGAACCCCCAACTAGGGTTTCAATTTTCATCAAGATGGATGAGCTCCAAAGGTCTCAAATTCTTTCCATGGTCCTAATATGTCTTCAAGATCATCCATGCCAAGTTTCATCCCTTGCTCAGTCAATTGCTCAAGTATTGGAAAATCAACTATGCTAGGTCAAAAGTTAAATGTGGCCCATGTGCAGTCAAACTTCAAGATTTTTGGTCAACATCAACATTTTGAAGTGATATCCATCATTTGGTCAAAGGTTGATCATGATTCCTTATGAAATACTCCTAACTTATCAAGAGTCAAAAATGGAAAATTAGGGTTTCTATAGGAAAAGTCAACCAAACTTTGACCAAACATAACTTTCTCATACTTTGTAAGCAATTTTACAACCAAATATAATTTTGAAGAGAATCCAATTCCCTAAAACTTCTCTTCATCCCTCAAGTTCAAGAAATGCACCATTTAAAAGATACAAGTTCATACATTACAGGTCATTTTAGAAAGTCAACAAAAGCCACTTTTTTACACGAACTTTTAAATAAAGATAACATCTTCAAATGCAAAAATGATCAAAAGAGGGATTGAAGAAGACATATTGGGCTTTCCAAAAAGTCAAATATCATCATCATGATATAAAATTTGAGCAAGTTATGGTTTGCACAAGTTGGTCAAATTTGTGAAAAATGCATGAAGTCAACTTTGAGCAAAATTGCATTTTTAGGTTAATGGACCAAACTTTTAGGGTTCAAATATGTTTATGACATAACCAAGGACCTTTAAACCTAACCTTGAACTTTTTTGATTTTTATTTCTATTTATTTGAATTTTTATTCATTTAAATATGAATTAAATAAAACAAATTAAATAAAAATACAAACAATAATGGGCCATGACATTTGGGTTTGATTTGTTCTATTAGAAGTCCCATATTTTCGTGCAAGATACATCCAAAGGGACCAGGTTCATGCAAGTGACCAAAGAGGCAAAGATATCACAAATATGGACATTTTTCAATGTGTTTTATCCTTGTCTCCAAGGCCATGATTGCATTGATTATTTACCATGTTTTTTCACTCATATCTTCCCTCTATACATATATAACATTACAAGCCAAAAGGAGCACGAAATTCCTCCCCAAGAAGCTCTCTAAAAACTATTCAAAAAGCTCTCCAAAAATCAAAGAATTGGTGTAAGTCATATATCAAGGTTCCGGACTCTCTCGATTGACACCAAGCCTCAAACCACCCTCCTGAAGTCACCAGGATTCTTACAAGGCCCAAGAGCAGTCCATCACACGCCTAGCACGCCCCCATTTGACAACACCGGTTTGGTAAAATTTTAAACTTCGAATCTTTAATTTTAATCATATTTCATGGCATGCTAACGTTTGTTTGAGTTTATATAGAATAGTTGTGGATGGTTGAATCAGAGGTTCCATACAAGAATCTGAAAACACCATGGTTAGGGTATGAAGCTTTCAAAGATTCGGGCATAGGGATTTTTGATGATTGCACCCCCTGTTTACTTTTCCTACTAGGCCCATCTTCATTTTCTTGTTTTGTTCATTTTATTTATTTCTTTTAATTCCTTTTTTTATGTTAATCAATAAACAAATATAAAAATCACATAAAAATAGATTTAGGATTTTTCTTAATTAAATTTTAATTTTGGAAAATTAATTAACTAATCACTTTAACTTTTTTTAAATTAAAATTAATAGAACTTAGGTTTAATTTCATTTTAATTCATTTTCCTTTTCATAACAAAAGTACAAAAAAAAACATAGAATTAATTTCTTTTCTTTAAATTTCACGTTTCTTTAATAATTAAACTTTTTTTATTTAAATATAGATCTAGATCAATTATTTTTTAACTTAAACCATTTTCATAAATTTAAACAAAAAACAAACAAAAGATTTTCTCTTAGGATTTTGTAGACGTCCTTTCAATTCGCGCGTTTATCTTATTCTCGCATCTTTTATAATATTATACATGCTGATGGGATGTAATAGATTAAAATAGGACATTACATCTTTTTTTAATATTTTATTTCCCCCATTTGGACATGTAAACGCCCCCTCCCCAAAAACATTATAATAACGTAGATTTAAATTCCTGCACTTTAAATTTCTGCTAAATATTAATTGTTAGTAAGTAGGTGTGTATGACAAAATTAATCAAATCAATCCTTAGATCACTAACATAAGATAAATATCTGAAGATTGAACACATATGCACACTTGCATGCTTTGGGTATTCCTCACTTGGTTTCCTACGGAAACGGTCATGTCCCTCAAGCGTAGGGATATCTTAGCAAAGACCCTCAATTCTAAAGTCATCATAAAGATCATGGTCCCTTAAACGTCCCTCGAGTTGCCTACGAGAAAAATGATCTTGTCCCTTGATGTTGCCTATATGATGACAGTCCCTTTGAATGCTAAGGGATCCTTACATGTTGCTTTCAATGACCATATTATTCCTTTCGATAGTCCCTCAACATCCGATGTTAGGGCTACCTACTCACTAATAGTAGAATAGTACTATCTAAAGGAAAGGAGGAAAAGAACATCCTTTTTCGAGTAGGTAGATAACTATTAGGTACTTGCTCAAGAACAACTTTTTCACACTTACACACTCTCAAAAATCTTTTCAAAATGTTTTATCACACTCTTGAGGACTGATACAAGAGTTACCATAAAGCAAACAAAAACTTTCAAAACACACAAACATAAACAGTTTTAAAAAAATGAGCAAGTACCTAAGAGCCCGTGGAAAACCACGGATGGAAAGTGTGCTAACACCTTCCCTTTCCATAATCTACCCCCCTTACTAAGAAAAATCACCCTTTCCTTTGTTGGATAAAAGAAAAGTTGATGGCGACTCTTGCTTACCGCGACATTTGCAAACAAAAAACATAAACCAGTATTAACAGTCGTTTCTGCCACCATGTCACACTGAGGTTTGGACTTCTCAAGCTTTATTGACTAGGGCATGGAAATAAACTCATGAACCCGTGGAGCAACTTGCTAAGCCTTATTGCCTTTACCTAAATTATTAACAAGTAAAGCAAACCAACATTTCATTTTATTAATTAAAAGGAAAATCAAGACAAAATATTCATGATCACAAAAGAAAACAAGTCAAGGTGCTTGGTGATTCCTCAAAGAGCAAAGCTAAAGATAGGGAGGAGAACCAAAATCCCTAATGTGATCTTGTTGTGATTGAATCAACATGGTATGATGAATTGATCTTAGGGGAAAAAATTGGGGTACAACACCACCAAAATATCTCGAAAATCAAATCACAATGAGCATGGTTTCGAGTATCAACCAACCTTGTACTGCACCAAATTCGGCTATCTCACTATCTTTTAATGGCCAAGATGGGTCAATTGAGGTTCTAAAAGTCAGTTAGTGTTAATGACTCCACGCAGAAGCCTAATGTTATCCTTGAATGACTCAAGGAATATTAGTACAAGCCAAAGCGTCGCACTAACGTAACCATCATATTATCCATATCGGTCTACGCCATACAACCTTTATGATCTATTGTTACTTACCTAAGTCATCCCTAGATCCGGGTGTAGGATCTTACAAGCAAATAAACCCAAACAAACCCTTAAAGTAAAGCAAGCAAAGTAAATAATTAAAAGCAAGTAAAGTGATCTTAAACTCTAAGGCAACCCCTCCTTTTTTAAGTTATCATCCCCAGCAGAGTAGCTAGTTCTATCATACGGAAGTGAACTGTCTTTTTGATTTTAACCAATTATACGGGTAGCTAGAGTCGCCACTGACTTTTATTTTATCTAATATTTAATAAAGGTGAAAAGAACAGGAAAGACCTTTGATAGATTTTGAGTTCGGGCAGGGGAGGGGAGGTCAGATTTTAAAATGGAAGGTCTTAGAATCCTTTTCATCCGTAGTTATCTACGGGCTCTTAATTACTTAGCTCACTTTTGAAAATCTTGCTTTGTATGTGTGATTTGTTTGAAAATATTTTAAAATCGCCAATGTAAGGCTGACTTTGTAATGATTCTTATATCAGTCCTCAAGAATGTATACAAAGTGTTATTTTTGAAAATATTTGTTTGAAAGTGTAGTGAGAAATGTTTAAAGAAAAATTGTGAGCAAGCAATTAAGAGTTTCCTACCCACTAAAGTCTTTCTTATTCTTTTCCTTCTCCTTTAGAGATAGTACTATCCATACCATTAGTTGGTTGGTAGCCCTGTCTATTGGATGTGAAGGGAGATGCGTAGGGTCATCGTATGGTCAATTGAAGGCAACAAATGATGATACTTTAGCAATTGTATCGAAGGGACTATCATCATTTTGTAGGAAACTCAAAGGGACTAGATCATTTTTCGAAGGCAACTTGAGGGACATTGAGGGACTATGATCATTTATATCGTAGGGACTATGATGATTTTATAGAGGGTATTTGGCTAAAGTATCCCTACTTTCGAGGGACGTGACCAATATTCGTAAGGCAACAAGAGAGGGTACCCTAGAGGTGCAAGTGTGTGAAGTGTATTTTTTTCAATTATTTTATCTTGGGAATTAGGGTTTTCTAAGTTGTTTTTATTCTTTCCATACAACCCTAATTACTAGCAGTTAAATATGTACAGAAAAATAAAGTGCAGAATGTATAATGCAAAAATTTAAACCTAAGGTATTACATCTTGTGAGCAGCTACATAATAGGAAAAAATGTGGAAAGTAAATCTAAGCTATTACATTAGGACATGCGACCTATTCACTTGATCTTTGAATGTAAATAAATGAAGAAAAAGAAATAAGAACATGCTTTGAAATTTTTTTGAAAAAAGAAACCCTAATGTTCTAAGTGTTAATGTTTGTTTGTTATAGAAAATCATTTAAGTGATAATAGTAATAAAACTTAAATTCTAATTGATTTTAATATTAAAATAAAGATTTATTAGTTAATTAATAAAAATATTTCAAGAAAATTAAACATTAGTTAAAAACCATAAACCTAATTTATTAGTATTAAAAAAATTAGTATAGTTTTAATAAATAATTAAAAAACAATTAGGGTTAGAAAAGGAAAAAATAAAAGGAATTAGGTTAACAAAATAAGGAAAAAAATATTTGTATAGGATGGATGTTGAATCCATACCATCTAGCTTTTACGCTGCATCACTTTCCACCAGGACAAGCGTCTGTTGGTGTCTGAAGATAGGTGTTGTATAATATATGTGAAACATGTGTTAGTTTAAAAGATAACAAAAAAACATTGCAGACGCGGGGATCAAACCCACGCCTTTAACATTATACGCCTTCGCCTTGACCAGCGGTGCTACGCTCTCATCTAGTTATACAAATGAAACATATAAATATTATAAACCAGGTGGACCGGAGAGGCACCGAAGCCCTAGCTCTGGTCGTCTTCTCCAGCGAGATGATTTTATAACTTGCAAAAATAATTCACATTAGGAATAAAGAAGGATCGTATCCTTCTAAATTGTCCAATGTGAATCCAATGGTGGCATTAGTTTTGGATGATTTGACCTGTACAAAGAGATTCGATCAAAATAATACAAATTGGTTCAACAATGGTGATGGGCCATTCTGGCATTATGGGCCTCATGCAAGAGATCAAACCTGCACTAATTTGTCTCAGGAACACATTGCAAACGTTTGTTCAAGTCAAAGCATCACAAAAATCAAAATATGAATTTCATGAAATATGTAAAAAGCTGATTCTTGGAATGCAAGTTTTAGGCCTCTTTTGTTAGAACAAAGTTTGAATCTACTACCCTAAGTTTAAGTTTTGATGATAACAAAATGCAAAGATATATCAATTGTATGATTCATGTAAGACATATATGCTACCTAAAAATTACATTCTGTTTTACAGAAACTCTGATGGGTATCAGCAAGAGAATATCATCATCAGCCATCAGAAGATGAAATATCAACATCAGCATCAGAGGATGTTATATCACATGCCAGAATCAGAAGATCAACATGTGCTTACACTGAAGTTTGATGAATAGATCTGCGCGTAACAATCTGAACTCTGATCAAGACAATAACACTTCATCAGCACCTAAGCAGCGTCAGAATGAGCCAAAGCCAGAACACGCTTTAGTGGCAACGGTACTGTGCATTCAAGACTATTTATTATCAACAGCATTATTCCAGACAAAGATCTGCTTAATATGGAAAGAATGTTATTGGCATTGAAACGGAATTACTGACTCCAACGTACCTTTTTCCAATGCTATATAAACAAGACAGTGAAGATTGAATTGGCTAATGCTCTACAACTCTCTTCACGCCTAAAGCTACTCATCATCTTCCTCACTCTCAGTTTGCTAAAGCTCTCAAATTCTTTACTCAATTATTTTAGCACTCTAGTTCTCATAAGCTTAACGTTTGTAGTATCACAGTTGTGATAAACAGTTTTTTGTAGAAAACATTCAACACACTTAGATTTCAATTCTCTTTAAGAAAGTATTTCCTTGAGAAACCGGTTTGTGGTTTGACTCAAGAAGGCTTTAGCAGTTGTTAAAGAAGTTGTAATATTCAGTTGAATATAGTGGATTAAGACCTCGTTGGAGAGAGGCGAAATCACCTTGACGGGTGGACTGGAGTAATTTGAGATCAAACGAACCAGGATAAAAATACTGTGTTGACTGCAATTGATTTCAAGTTTTTACAATTCAACCCCCCTTCTTGTGTTTTTCACTTCTTCAATTGGAATCAGAGCGTCTGGTTCTGAGCTAAAACACTTAACCGTGTCAGTACAAGATCCAACGTCAGAAAAACACAATGGCAGGAACATATCAACACACCAGCAATGACAACAATGAAGACAGAGACAGATTCAGCGACAAACCTCCAGTCTTTGATGGAGAAAATTTTGATTACTGGAAAGACAGAATTTAAAGCTTCTTTCTGGCACATGATGCTGATCTGTGGGAGATGGTGACAGATGGATACACGCACCCAGTAAATGCAAGCGGTCAGAAGATTGACAGGAAAGAAATGTCTGACCAACAAAAGCATGACTTCAAAAATCACCCCAAGGCCAGAACCATTCTTCTCAGCGCCATCTCTTACGCTGAATATGAAAAGATCTCTAACAGAGACACATCAAAGAACATGTTTGACTCACTCAGAATGACGCATGAAGGCAACATTCAGGTCAAAGAAACTAAAGCTCTTGCGCTCATTCAGAAGTATGAGGCATTCAAAATGGAAGAAAGTGAATCCATTGAAACAATGTTCTCAAGATTCCAAATGCTGGTGGCTGGTCTCAAGGTTCTGGACAAAGGATACTCTACTGCTGATCATGTCAAGTAGATCATCAGAAGCTTGCCAAAGCAGTGGAGGCCAATGGTTACAGCGCTGAAGCTAGCTAAAGATCTCAACAAAATTTCTATGGAGGAACTTATCAGCTCCCTCAGAAGTCACGAGATAGAGCTGGAAGCTGATGAACCTCAGAAGCAAGGTAAGCCTTTAGCATTAAAATCTAACAAAAAATCTGAGTCTAAAGTTTTGCAGGCAGTTGAAGAAACATCTGATGGATCCTCATCAGAAGAAGACGAACTTTCCCTCCTCTCCAGAAGAGTGAACCAACTATGGAAGCAGAGGCAAAGGAAGTTCAGGAATCCCAGAAGATATGATCAGAATGAGTCCTCTTCCAGATACAGAAGGTCAGATTCTTCCTCTGGATATAGAAGATCTGAAGGCACCTCAGGAAGCAGAAAGCCAAACACCAAGGACATCATCTGCTATGAATGCAATGAGCAAGGACACTACAAGAGTGACTGCCCAAAGCTTCAGAGGGAAAAGCCCAAAAAGAAGTTTGGAAGAGAAAATAAGAAAAGCCTCATGGCTACATGGGATGACTCTGACTCGTCTGAAGCTGACTTAGAATCAGATGATGAGAGAGCAAACATAACTCTCATGGCCAACATTTCAGAAGACAGAGAAGTTTCTGAATCAGACTCAGAATCAGACACTGAAGAGGTATTTCCTGACTTTGCAATTAATTTTAATAAGGCTGAACTTGCTGAAAGCCTTAACGAAATTCTGGAAAGGTACCAACAGATTAGAGTTAAATTCAGAAACCTGAAAAGGAATCTTGAATCGGACTCTGATAAGACTGAGAGTCTTAAATTGGAAAATTCTGAGCTGAAAAATAAAATTTCAAAGTTAGAAAATGTTTTACAAAACTCTCAGAAGGAAACAATTTCTGAAACTCCCAGCAGCGCTGATGAGATCATCAAGGAGTATGATCATAGTTTTCAGAAGTTCCTTGCTAAAAGCATAAATAGAAGCAAAATGGCTTCAATGATCTATGGAGTTAGCAGAAACGGCAGAAAGGGAATAGGATACCAAGGTAAGGTACCTACACTAAAGAATGCCATGGATTTAACTATTAAACACACTCCTCTGAACTCACATTTTGTGTATGGTCACACACATGATATTAAATATACCAGTAGTAAGTATTCTGTGAAACCAAAATTCAACCAGAGTTTTGGTAAATCTAACAAATCAGGACCGAAGAAAATCTGGGTACCTAAGGATAAAATAATACATGTTGCAGATATCTTTAGCAGCAAATCAAAAACACCAGTCATGGTACCTGGACTCTGGCTGCTCGCGACACATGACGGAAAGAAGGCATATGTTCCAAAGCCTGGAACTTAAGCCTGGAGGCCACGTTGGCTTTGGAAGCAATCAGAGGGGAAAGATCATTGGCTCTGGAACTGTAGGTAATGGAAATCTTCCCTCTATAAATAATGTTCTGCTAGTAGATGGATTAATGCATAATATGTTATCCATAAGTCAATTAAGTGATAACGGTTATGATATAATCTTTAATCAAAAATCATGTAAAGTTGTTAGTCAGAAAGATGGGACTATCCTATTTAATGGAAAGAGGAAAAACAACATTTATAAAATCAAACTTTCTGAACTGAAAAGTCAAAATGTAAAGTGTCTTTTGTCTGTTAACAACGAGCAATAGATATGGCACAGAAGATTGGGGCATGTTAGTATGAGAAGAATATCTCAGATTAACAAACTCAATCTGGTTAGAGGACTTCCTAATTTGAAGTTCAATTCAGATGCTCTGTGTGAAGCATGTCAGAAAGGCAAGTTTGCAAAACCTTCTTTCAAATCTAAAAATGTTGTTTCTACCTCTAAGCCATTAGAACTTCTGCATATTGACTTATTTGGACCAGTTAAAACTGCTTCAGTCAGTGGCTAAAAGTATGGGTTAGTAATCGTAGATGACTATAGCAGATGTACATGGGTAACGTTCTTAAGACACAAGGACGAGTCACACTCTGTGTTTGTTACCTTCTGTAACCAAGTTCAGAATGAAAAAGATCTTAGAATCGTTAAAGTCAGAAGTGATCATGGTGGAGAGTTTGAAAACAAAGATTTTGAGTCATTCTGCATGATTTCTCTTGTCCTAGAACTCCCCAACAAAATGGAGTTATAGAACTAAAGAACAGAACATTGCAAGAAATAGCCAGAACCATGATCAATGAGACAAACGTTGCTAAGATCTTCTGGGCAGAGGCAATAAACACAGCGTGCTACATTCAGAATAGAATCTCAATAAGACATATTCTGGAAAAGACTCCATATGAATTGTGGAAGAACAGAAAGCCCAACATTTCATATTTTCATCCATTTGGATGTACTTGTTTTATGTTAAATACAAAAAAATTATTTGAACAAGTTTGACTCTAAAGCACAGAAGTGTATTATGTTAGGATACTCTGAACGCTCAAGAGGGTACAGAGTATACAATACAGAAACACAGATTGTGGAAGAATCAATCAGTGTTCATTTTGATGATAAGCTTGACTCTGAAAAGTCAAAGTAGAATGAAGTTTTTGCAGGTATGGAAGTTGAATTTACAGGTTCTAAAGACAAGTCATCAGAAGCTCTCAACAAAGACACTCCTTTAACATCTGAAAGGAGCACTGCAAGCAATCCATCAACAGCTGCTGATCAACCTCAAAAAAGACTACCCAGAAGCAGCTTGGATCACCCAGAAGAAACTATCTTAGGAAGAAAGGAAGATCCAATCAGAACAAGAGCCAGTTTCAGAAACTCTGAAGAATCCCTCATAGGACTTGTGTCTCTGATTGAACCTTCTTCTATTGATGAAGCACTTCTGGACAACGACTGGATTCTAGAAATGCAAGAAGAGCTGAATCAATTCACCAGAAATAACATATGGGATCTCGTTCCCAGACCAAAAGGATTCAACGTCATTGGAACAAGATGGGTGTTCAGAAATAAGCTGAATGAACAAGGCGAAGTTATCAGAAACAAAGTACGACTAGTAGCACAAGGTTATAGTCAGCAAGAGGGGATAAACTATACATAAACCTTTTCTCCAGTCGCCAGGTTAGAATCTATCAGACTTTTAATTTCGTTTGCTATTAATAAAGGCATCACTCTGTATCAGATGGATGTCAAGAGTGCATTCTTAAATGGCTATATAGAAGAAGAGGTTTATGTGCACCAACACCCTGGTTTTGAAAGTACAAAAAATCCAGAATATGTTTTCAAACTAAAGAAGTCACTATATGGTCTGAAACAAGCTCCCAGAGCTTGGTATGAAAGACTAAGTAACTTTCTGTTAGAAAAAGAATTCACCAGAGGGAAGGTGGACACTACCTTATTCTGTAAGTCAGTTAAGAATGACATCTTAGTTTGCCAAATTTATGTTGATGATATTATTTTTAGATCTACTAATCCTTCTCTTGGAAGAAAATTTGCTAAGTGTATGCAGGCAGAATTTGAGATGAGCCTCATGGGAGAACTGAAATTCTTTCTGGGAATTCAGATCAATCAAAATCCTGAGGGAACTTACATTCATCAGAGCAAATATGTTAGAGAACTTCTGAAGAAATTTGACCTCTCAGAATGTAAGTCATCAAAGATTCCAATGCATCCCACGTGCATTCTGGAAAGAGAAGAGGTAAGCAAAAAGGTAGAACAGAAGGTCTACAGAGGTATGATTGGTTCTCTCCTTTATCTGACGGCTTCAAGGCCTGATATCTTATTCAGCGTATGTATTTGTGCTAGATTCCAATCAGATCCTAGAGAATCTCACTTAACAGCTGTTAAGCGAATTTTCAAGTATCTGAAAGGTACTACTAATCTGGGTTTATTTTATAGAAAATCTAGTGATTACAGCTTAGTAGGCTACTGCGATGCTGACTTTGCTGGAGACAGAGTAGAGCGTAAAAGTACTTCTGGAAACTACCAGTTTCTGGGAGAAAATCTGATCTCTTGGTCCAGCAAAAGGCAATCCACAATTGCGCTATCAACAGTAGAAGCTGAGTACATAGCAGCAGCTGGATGCAGCACACAAATGCTGTGGATGAAAAGTCAGCTTGAAGACTTCCAGATTTTTGAGAGTAACATCCCTATACTCTGTGACAATACATCTGCCATTTGCTTAAGTAAAAATCCTATTTTGCATTCTAGGGCTAAGCATATAGAAATAAAACATCACTTCATTAGGGACTATATTCATAAAGGAATTTTGAACTTAAAATTTATTGATACAGACCATTAATGGGCTGATATCTTCACTAAACCTCTTTCTGAAGATAGGTTCAATTTCATTCTGAAACATCTCAGCATGAAGCTCTGCCCAGAGTGAAAATGTTTTAATTTTATATATTAACCTTCAGAATGTGCTTTCCTTTTACTGTGAACTTCTGATCAATCTCCTTTCAGAAAGATAGACATGCAGATTGTATCAGATTCTATTCTTAAAGATCTGAGCGTTTTAGCTCAAGGATAGACGTGCTGATCACTAAATCAAACAAGTGTCATCCAATCATCAGCAAATCTCTGAAGCAGAACACGCGTGCACGCTTATGAGAAGGCAAAACGCTGATTGGATGCATTGAGACACATGTCTGGTAACCGATCCAAGTATCTTTCTCAAATCCCCCAAAATCAGCAAGCATTAAATGCGTGTAATCATGAGTTAAACTGTAATCATGAATTAATTCTCTTTCTTAAAACCGTTTACGTTTTCAAAACACATTTTGAAATCTATTTAAGCACATTAAAATCATTCATTAAACTTTTACCGTTTCTTATAATCATCCAAAATATTTTCTGCATTCTTCTTGTGTGTTCATCCTTTTTCAAAAGAAACCCTTTCTCAAACTTTTTCTCAGAAAACTCAGTGTGAACATGGCAACCTCTAGCACTGCTTCTGCAGGTTCTCAGAAGGAGGCTTCATCTGAACAATACCAAATTCCCTTCAGAACTCTACTTACACCAGTGAAGAATTTGGAAGTGCTGTCTGAACTGATTGTTGATTTCACCAGTCTGAAAGAAAATGGATTCGATTTGACAGAAGAAATTAGGGCACAAGGATGGGAGAGATACTTTGATAGGTTGGTGGGTCCAACGTTCCCAGTATTGGTCAAGGAATTCTGGATTCATGCATCCTCATCAACACATCAAGTTACTTCCTACATCATGGGAAAGAAGATAGTGATCACTGAGGATCACATTGCTAGACTGATTGGATACAACGGTGGTGGCATCCGCTGTATCGACATGGCAGAAAGATGCTCAGATGCTGCTGTCATTGCAAGAGAGATTTTCACCCATGGGGTTCCCAACAGCAAAATCAGATACTTAAAGGATCAACACAGAATATGGGCGAAGATTATTCTGGGGTGCTTCAATCACAGGAAGCCCACAAGCTCTCCTGATTATATAAACATAGATCAATAGTTTCTGATCTATTTTATTAATCAGAAGGTAAAGATTAACTTGGCTCATCTTCTGTTTAATCACCTCAGGACCAGCGTCAAGGAGACAAGAGAAGAAGAAAGGACAAAAAGGGATTGGATACCCTTTGGCAGGTTAATATCAGATATTCTAACTAAGAATAGGCTGATTGAACACCTTACAGAAGCACAGGAGTTAGGCTCTATTGAACCTACTGTTGGCAAGCCTCTGAATGCCAAGAATATGAAGAAAATGAAACTGATAAAGAATATCAGAAAGGAGCCCAGCGTCACTCCTCTTGCTGACATCACCAGCAGAAGAGTCCCTCTGGACGATTTTCCAATATTCTCTGAGATTGCCTCTAAACCAGTCATTGTTCTCAGATACTTGGATGCTTGCAAGGCTGATGGCACAGATCCCACTCTGAACATTAAAGATCTGCACCAGCAAAATCCAGAAGTTACTGTGAAGAAGACGAAGAAAAGAAAGGCTACTTCAGAAGGACCATCCCAGCAGACCCCTAAGAAGAGAGGTAATCTATCTGTTGTTAATGTTTTAAATTCTTCTGCTATTCCAACATCAATCCCAACCACAGCTACATATGAACTCCCAATCCCCATACCAACCATTGATGACACCGAACCAGAGGCTGACCCTTCTGAGTCACTGACTCTCAGGAGATCCCGCACCAAATCCCAAAATCCAAAACCCACACCATCAACAGCATCAGAACTTGATAAAGTTCTGTCTGAAATTGATCAACGTTCTTCCGCTCCCCTCTCGGAAAATCCAAACACTCAACCAGAAACTCCCCACTCACCACAACCAGCAACCACACTATCTCCAATACCAGAACAACCAGAAATTCCACCTCCTTCTCCACAACCATAAATTCCACCTCCTTCTCCACAACCAAAAATTCCACCTCCCTCTCCATAACCAGAACTTCATCCACTTTCACCTCAACCATCATCTCCACAACCTGAGTTCCAACACTCTGAAACTCCATCACCTGAACCTTAAACCCATGAACCTCATTCTCCTTAATCCTCTGAACCACAACCCTTGGCAATTCAGCTTCCTTGTGGTACAATTGTAAACATACCCCAACTTCCATCCTCACCAGAAACTACCCCTCCAAATACTCCAAATACTCCAAACAGTCCAATAATCATCTCTGATTCTCCCACTCCATCTCCCAAACAAAATACAGAAGACCACAGTAGGACCTTCATTGATTTAACAATCCTTGACCATCTTGCTGACCTTAAAAACAAAATAGCCATTCCCAAACCCAAACAGCTAGATGTTGGCTCTGGCATTTTGAATTTTGAAACAGGCTTGCAGAATTGGATTGCTTCTCTAAAGCAGGTTTGTCCTGGAATGATTGATCCTGCTGCTTCAGACCAACTCTGGACAAAATTCAGAATGTGGGTACGCGCTGAAGCCCTTAAGCTGCAAGACATCAATTATGAACAGGCTCAACAGAACTTCAGCAAGCTGCTGAAGGAAGCTGAAAGTCAGCTGCTGAAGGAGGAAGTGCTACTTCTGGATAGTGAGCCATGGTCTGAAAAGCGTCCAGCTTCAAAAGCTCAGCCAGCAGAAGATCAGACAATTCAAGATGAAGAGGATAGTTAAGCAGAAGATGTTGTAGAAAGCTCTCAGAAGCATCCTGTTTCTGATGTCTCTCAAGCTGCTTTGGACAGGCAGACTCTTGAAGAGCTGAAGCAGAATGATATTCGTCTGCAGCAAAGAATGGATGAGAATGATCAGAAGATGAAGGAAAGGATGGATGTGCAAGATGGCAAGATTGATACAGTTGTCAGCATGGTGCATCAGCAGAAGGAAACTGCTGATCAGATAAAGAACATGCTAGAAGCTCTGTTCACACGCTTTCCACCCCAACCATAGTTTTTCATTCATGATGTTTTCATTATTTTCTTTCCATGTTTTTATGTACTCTCTTCTAAGCTTTGAATTAAATACATGAGTTTTTCTGCACTGATCGTTTTCACTTTAATTACTTGCACTTTTTGATTGCTGACAAAAAGGGGGAGAACAAGAATGATATTTTTCAATAACGGACTACTGAGACAAAAAGTCTCAAACATTCTAACACTCTGATATACTTGAATGTTTTTGTTTTACATAAGCCTACAGGTATAAGAAGTTAATCATCTCTGATACACTGAAGCTCTGATATTCTGATGTTCAAAGAAAGTCAATAAAGATCTGATCCTGAAAGACTCATGGAATTAAAAAGGGAAGTAATAAACTCAGGGGGAGTATCTCCGATCTAAACTCTGATATCTCTTTATCCCTTATCTTTGATAACTTCCTATTTAATTCTGATACTCTTTACTATTTGGCTATCTCTGATACTTTTTACGATGATTCTCAATTGAAAAAATCTAGTTTTTGTCATCATCAAAAAGGGGGAGATTGTTAGAACAAAGTTTGAATCTACTACCCTAAGTTTAAGTTTTGATGATAACAAAATTCAAAGATATATCAATTGTATGATTCATGTAAGACATATATGCTACCTAAAAATTACATTCTGTTTTACAGAAACTCTGATGGGTATCAGCAAGAGAATATCATCATCAGCCATCAGAAGATGAAATATCAACATCAGCATCAGAGGATGTTATATCACATGCCAAAATCAGAAGATCAACATGTGCTTACGCTGAAGCTTGATGAACAGATCTGCACGTAACAATCTGAACTCTGATCAAGACAACAACACTTCATCAGCACCTAAGCAGCGTCAGAATGAGCCAAAGCCAGAACACGCTTTAGTGGCAACGGTACTGTGAATTCAAGACTATTTATTATCAACAGCATTATTCCAGACAAAGATCTTCTTAATATGGAAAGAATGTTATTGGCATTGAAACGGAATTACTGACTCCAACGTACCTTTTTCCAATGCTATATAAACAAGACAGTGAAGATTGAATTGGCTAATGCTCTACAACTCTCTTCACGCCTAAAGCTACTCATCATCTTCCTCACTCTCAGTTTGCTAAAGCTCTCAAATTCTTTACTCAATTATTTTAGCACTCTAGTTCTCATAAGCTTAACGTGTGTAGTATCACAGTTGTGATAAACAGTTTTTTGTAGAAAACATTCAACACACTTAGATTTCAATTCTCTGTAAGAAAGTATTTCCTTGAGAAACCGGTTTGTGGTTTGACTCAAGAAGGATTTAGCAGTTGTTAAAGCAGTTGTAATATTCAGTTGAACATAGTGGATTAAGACCTCGTTGGAGAGAGGCGAAATCACCTTGACGGGTGGACTGGAGTAGTTTGAGATCAAACGAACCAGGATAAAAATACTGTGTTGACTGCAATTGATTTCAAGTTTTTACAATTCAACCCCCCTTCTTTTGTTTTTCACTTCTTTATCTTTGTTCATCAAGAATGACCAAAACTTACTCTGTAATACCTCAAGGATCGATTTGAATCGGTGGTTTTCCTTGAGGATGGCTGGAAATTGAATTTCGAGTTAGCCCTAGTTTTGACCAATTTTGAGTTTTTGAGAGGGTGTTCTTGAGCAGCTTTTTTCGTGTCTTCTTTGTCTGAATATTATAAGTATATATAGAGGAAGATTTAGGTCAACAAAAGTAGATTCAATCCCTTGTATTTCATGATCAAATCTTTGATTTAAATTTTGCACGAAATCTTTCTTTTTTAGGCCAATCATGTATCAATCATCCTTACACGTTTTTTGCAAGTTGTCACTAGCTTATTAGACGTATGATTTGATTCAAAAATAGATCCTCATGCTTTGATTCATTCACTTGGTATTTTATTTTATTAATTTTGATTTTAAATGGATAAAATATAAAATAAAAGAAATTAAAAACACAAAAATAAATGAACGAGTCTAGCAGTCTATTATTAGGTCAAGAACACGTTTGGACCTTAAAAGATAGGCCCATTAGCCTAAAAATTCAAGTTTGCTTAATTTGAGCTTCATGCATTTTCTCAAAATTGCTCAACTTGGACAAATCATATCTCACTTAATTTTTGTCATATGAAGGTGATCCTGGACTTTTGGGAAACCTCAAGGTGTCCCCTACAATCTTCATGTTGGTATGTTGATGTAAATTTCTTTTACAAAAAGTGTCTTTTTGTTGACTTTTAAAATGACATGTAATGTTTTGGCCCATACCTCTCAAATGAAGCATTTTTGGCCTTGAGTTTAGAGAGACAAAGTTGTAGAGAATTGAATTTCCTTCAAAATGAGCTTCGGTTGAGAAATTTCTGATGAAGTATGTGAAATTTATGCTTGGTCAAAGTTCAGTTGACTTCTCCTTAAGAAAACCCTAATTTAGTAACTTTTGACTTTTGATCAATCTTGTGTTTTAGTGATGAATCATGATCAACCCTTGATAAAATGATAAATGTGACTTCATAATGTTGATGTTGACCAAAAATCTTAAAGTTTGACTTTAAATTGGTCAAAGTTGACTTTTTGCCAAATATAGTTGATTTTCAATCACCTGACTAATTGACTGAGCAAACTTGTGCTGCAAGGCTTGGAATTTGGCATGAGTATTCTTTGAGACATATGAGAAACCATGAAATCCACTTGAGGCATTAGAAATTCAATTTCCTTTGAGATAAGCAAAACCCTAGTTGTAGGTCAACTGCTTAGGAAGAGGGTTTGTCTGATCAATCCTTGAGTAGCCTTGGGTAATTGAGAACCATATGAGCATGGGGAGACCCATTGAAATAATTAGTCTTGAATAATGGGAGGGAAAATTTTAGGGTACGACAGTTTCCCCTGTCAATCTTCTTAAACCTGAAGAGTTAGTTTGGCATGCTTTCCATTCATGGTCTAAAGGTGGAATAGAATTGGACACTTAAGTGCCCAGAAATTTTCACTCACATGTGCATGAAGTAACAATGTTGGTTGATTGTATTGCTTGAATGGGATTAAAGATGCCATTCGGAGAGGTGATAGAGTGTTTTTGGAGATGGGCTTATAAATTCCATCCAAAGTAACTGTTGATTGGAGTATCAGAATGAGTCTATGTTCGGCGGTATCTGAGAAGTATACTAGAATGACTCTATGTCCAACAGTATCTAGTAGATGTGTTAGGGAGTGTCAGAATGAATCCTATGTCTCGATTGTATCTGAATTATGTGTTAGAATGAGTTTTGTGATCGGTGGGAATACAACTGACTGTTTTGGAATGCTGGTTCGCGTTTGCGTTTGTTTTTGCAAAATGTCGCGGTAAGCAAGAGTCGCCACCGTCTTTTATTTTATCCAACAAGGAAAGGAAAAAAGCACAGAAAAATTCCTTTTTGAGATGTTTCTCGGGTTCGGGAGGTAGATTATAGAAAGGGAAGGTGTTAGCACCCTTTCTATCCATGGTTATCCACGGGCTCTTAGGTACTTGCTCACTATGTTTTCAAAAAATTGCTTTTCTTTGTGATTGTGGGTTTGAAAAGAGTTTTGTTTTGAAAGGGGTGTAGGTGCGAAAAGTTTTGTTTTTCTTTTTTTAAAAGAGCAAGTACTTAAGAACATCTACCTACTCAAAAAGGAATTAAACTGTGCAAATGTCCTTTAGACAATGCTATCCCACTATTGAGGAGTAGGTAGCATCATCGTTGGAGTTTTCGAGTCAATTCGATTTAAGGGACGTGTGGCCACTAAAGCAATGTTAGGACGCCTTAGCGGTAACCCTAATGTCTTAGATATATTTTTGAGGCAAACGTTTCGAGGCAACTATGATCTTTGGACAAGAGGGCGACCTCTAAAACTTCCTATACTCAATGACCACGTTCGAGGCAACCAAGTGAGGCGTACCCTAGGAGTGGCATGTGCGAGTGTATTGTTTTTCAGTTATATTATCTTTGTACATGTCAGGGTGAGCTACTGTTGATTTTAAGTTAAAAATTGATCTTGTCATGCATAGTCTATTATTCAAAAATCTAACAGTTAATAGTTGCGGAAATTAAATGGCGGAAAATAAATCTAAGCTATTACAAGGCGTCGCGTATTTACATCGCCAAAAACAAACCCTTGAAAATTAAATTACAAAAAAAGTAAAGACCTAATTAACTATTACAACTAAATTGAAAGACAGGTAAAAAGTAAAAATAAAGAAGAGAAAAGACTTCTTCGATCCATGCCATGGACTCGTTCGATTCACCCTTCTTTGGCCTTCTTTCGATTGAGCTAGGGAATGGGTGTGAGTAGCCTTCGATTGGGCTTGAGAATTGACGGGGAAAGCTTCGATTTGCACCCTTTCCTGACTCCTTCGATTGGGTTTAGGAAGGATATGGGTAAACTTCGATTGTAGGGAGAAGGGGGGCTTCGATTCAGAGGAAGAAGGCTGCCTTTCGATTCTATGAAGGGTGTTGCTAGAAAGGCCTGAAGGATCACCTGTGGAGGCACTGCATCTGCAAAAATATGTTAGCAAAATAAAATACATGACCTGGGTATCGAAACCCAGGTCCATCGATCCTGCACGCGCTGGGTCTTTTCAAGCTATATCTGTAGCAAGTGTTAGCAACAAAAAAACATGACCTGTTGCCAAACCCAAGCCCTTTGATTCTGTCTAGAATGACAATTGAATGAAACAACAAATATGGATGTGTTATGTAAATATAAGGTTTGACATTTTACCCTCTCTTACCAGTAGTTGGAACCTTCGATTTGGAACTTTCTAGATGTGGGTATCTTCGATATGGGATTTCTGGGCGTGGATACTTTTGTTGAATGGTTGCTTTGGCTTGGATTACTTATGAAAATGTTGATAACCTTTGGTGGGTTTATGGGCATCGTATCTCCAAATCCTCGTCCCCCTGTAATGTGTCATTGGCCTCGTATTTATAGGAGTGTAAGGGTGCATGAAAATGGAAAGGGACAACCATTTAACCAGGCCTTTAAATCCATGAGACAAGAATCATACATATTAAAAGATTTCCTTTTTTGAAATATTCACGTCTCTTTGGAATCTTGAATGAACCTGGACACCTTTGATTTTCGAATGCCTCCAGGTCGTGCTCTTAGATTGGTCTTGAGTTGCCTCCTTCGAATGGACTTCTTATGTACCCTTCTAATGGGCCTTCTGAATGCTTCTTCAAATGGACCTTTTGAATGTTCTTCGAATTGACCCTTTGAATGCTTCTTCAAATGGACCTTTACATGTTCTTCGAATGAGTCATTTACATGTTCTTCGAATGAGCCTCTTGCCTGGTGTGCTGGCAAGTTGAGGGGCCTTTTCCTTTATGAATCGAAACAAACTTGTAGGAGATTCTTGCCTCGTGAGTCGAAGGTAAGCCTGAAGTATTTAATGCATAGTCGAAGCATTGTGAAATTGACTTGATCGAAGGGGGTCCAGCGCTCAATCGAAGACTTGCGAACCAAAGCTTGATCGAAGGGTTCCAAACACCTAATCAAAGCTTACTAATCAAAGCCCGATCGAAGAGTGCCAAATTCCCAATTGAAGACTGGTGAGTCAAGCCTGTAACGAAGGATTTTGGATACCCAATCGAAGACTTTTCCCAGATGCCAATCGAAGACCTTTGAAAACATGAGAGGGCAAGTTTTAGGGTACAACAGTTGCCCCTGTTCAATCTTCTTAAACCTGAGGATGTAGATTGGCTTGCGTGCCTTTCGTGATCCGAAGGTGGAAGATGATTGAACACTAGAGTGCCCAGAAATTTGCACTCGCATGGTGTAGTATCAGCATTGTGATGTCGGAAATGGGCTTACAGGTGCCATTTGGAGATTGTTGGTAGCTGTCTTGATAGAAATAGAATTTTAGGAGCTTCAGTTGTCTGTTACTCTACTGGGGAATTAACTCTGGAGGTGAACTGCATATCTGGTCAGTGTATAGGCTACGTCGCGACTTATTGGGGAAAGGTGAAATCGATCATGCTTGATTAGGTCCAGGTCTTACAGTATTGTGGACTGCTTTCTGGAGATAAGAGAAAAGAAACCTGGATGGTAAGGTTATGAGAAGGAACCTGGATAGTAAGGCTTATGGGAAGGAACCTAGGTAAGGTTGCTTCGTGAATAGTTTGGGTAAAACTGCATCTGAACCGAGAAGGAACCTGAGTAAGGTTGCTTTGTGAAGAGTTTGGGTAGAACTGCATCGGGACTGAGGATGAACCTAGGTAAGGTTGCTTCTGGATGAGTCTAGGTGAAACTACACCGGGAAAGAGAAGGAACCTAGGTAAGGTTGCTCCATGATGGGTTTAGGTGAAACTACATCTGAACTGAGAAGGAACCTAGGTAAGGTTGCTCCATGATGGGTTTAGGTAAAACTACATCTGAACTGGGAAGAAACCTAGGTAAGGCTGCTTCATGAGGAGTTTAGGTAAAACTGCATCTGAAACGGGAAGAAACCTATGTAAGGTTGCTTCAGGATGAGTCTGGGTAAAACTACATCGAGAAATTATAAGGAGGAACCTGGGTAAGGTTGCTTCAGGATGAGTCTGGGTAAAACTACATCGGGAAATTGTAAGGAGGAACCTGGGTAAGGTTACTTCGGGATAAGTTTGTGTAAAACTTCAAGAGGAACCTGGGTAAGGTCGCTCTGTGATAAGTTCGTGTAAAACTTCAGAATGAACCGGGGTAAGGTTACTGCGAGATAAGTTTGTGTAAAACTTCAGGAGGAACCTGGGTAAGGTTACTTTGTGATAAGTTCGTGTAAAACTTCAGGAGGAACCTGGGTAAGGTTACTTTGTGATAAGTCCGTGTAAAACTTCAGGAGGAACCTGGGTAAGGTTACTTTGTGATAAGTTCGTGTAAAACTTCAGGAGGAACCTGGGTAAGGTTGCTCTGTGATAAGTTCGTGTAAAAGTTCAGAATGAACCGGGGTAAGGTTACTGTGAGATAAGTTTTTGTAAAACTTCAGGAGGAACCTGGGTAAGGTTACTTTGTGATAAGTCCATGTAAAACTTCAGGAGGAACCTGGGTAAGGTCACTCTGTGATAAGTTCGTGTAAAACTTCAGAATGAACCGGGGTAAGGTTACTGTGAAATAAGTTTGTGTAAAACTTCAGGAGGAACCTGGGTAAGGTTACTTTGTGATAAGTTCGTGTAAAACTTCAGGAGGAACCTGGGTAAGGTTACTTTGTGATAAGTCTGTGTAAAACTTCAGGAGGAACTTGGGTAAGGTTACCTTGTGATAAGTTCGTGTAAAACTTTATTCAAAAATATATGAGAAAGGACTCGTGTAAGATTTTTTAGGATAAACCCATGTGAAGCTGCATTTAGGAGAAACGCGTGTAAGATTTATTCGTGAAGAACCCGTGTAAAGCTGCATTTGATTGTGCTGATAATTACTATGTTTAGCTTCTGGAGTTAATCTTGAACTTGCAAGAAGTTGTTGATGATAACCATCTTTCTCGAAAAGGTACATGATTAATTGTATATGATGCATGACATGCATTGTATGATGATGTTCTCAAAATAAATGAAATTATGTTTTATGCAATATGTATGCGCATGTCATGATGTATGAGCATGAAATGCTATTGTGGTACGTCCGAGTTTGGGAAAATAAATCCCTGACTGTTGTTGGAGAATAAAGAGTTTCACTCGCTGGAGATAACGACCGAAGATGATTGGGAGAATAATCCTGCAGGAGAGAATAACTCCGCTGGGGAATGATTTTCCAATGGCGACTTCACTGGGGATAATCATTTAGAATCTACTGGGGATAATCTTCCAGACTCCATTGGGGATAATCTTCCAGTACTGGTGATAGATAAACTCTGCTTGGGGAGAATCTTACCGACCCATTCGTGGTTGCGATCCTCAGCTGGGGAGAATTAACACCAATGTCCTTTTCTTACTCTACGGAGAGTGTAGATGTTACTGGGACGCGGGCTGAGGATATGACAATGACTTTGCATTTAGACTTTTCTGCCCCTGTATCTGCGGGAGAAGGTGCCTGCAGAGGCCTTATGGATCGAGTATTATTCCAACCTATGAGGTGCTTGGTAATTGCCGATTGAAATGACAAGTCTTCTAAGTGACGAGATGACGGGACATAGTCGTACGCTTTAATTCCTAACTTTTCCCTGGACTGTCTTTTCAGATTTTCAGTCCACCGAGATACCCTTTTTTGCCCAAGCCGCCTTTTCAGGTTTTCGAGTTGCCGAGTGTACAAATCTTTTTGTTTTTATCCCTAATTTTTCCCGAACCTTTTTGGTTCGCCGGGATGCCCTTTTTTTTTGCCTATGTGTGTCAACCTAGCAGGTATTTGTTCATGCGCAGTATTTTCTGACCATGTCCACGCTCTCAGAGCGTAGGGAGTTGTCACTGTCGCTAGTGTCATGTTGCCATACTACCAGAAGATGTTCATTTGATCATGCAAGATTCGTTGCAGGAATCCATGTCTAATGCCCCAAGTGACTCAGATGGAGATTTGCCCATGGCTATTTGGCATCTTTGAGAGATTCTCTGAATCTTGACTTAACTTCCCCAGATGATAGACAATGCTCATGCCGTGCCCCTTGGTTGGAAGTGTTTTTTCCACTTGAGGTGACCCTTTTTATTGAACAGGTTTTTGTTCACTAGATATTCATCGTGCGAATTTCTCTGATGTTGAACAAATAGTCATATGCAAACAATGTTATTTTAAGAATGCAAAGCTTATGTCTGTCTTGAAGTTTTTTAAAAATGCATTTTTTTCAGTAAGATAGGAAAATTTCGTAAAATGTGACGTCAACTCAGGATTTACAGCAAGCCCTACAAGAGTCAGGATACCTTTTCTAATAGTATGCTTTCGAACTAACCCATGCTTCAGCTAGGACTTTTAAGGGTTATAACGTGGCCTGGTTCACGGTTTAAGAAACAAAGGATAAAGGCTCAAACTTTTTTTGTACCCACCCGTTCTTCGTGATGTTCTTCGATCCTAAACTCAGCTAATCGTACATTAGATCTTGTTTGAGTCTTTGCTCTGATATACCAGTGGTGGTTCGGATACTGGTAATTTTGAATAGGCAGTCATTTTGTTGAGAGTTTGTAGGATCTCTTCCTTTTTGGTTTTTATCATCCCTGTCTTTTGCTTGAACTGTTTCTTTTTTGTGATTACAGTCAGCGGGATGCCCCAGTTTTTCTTAAGTCTCCTTCACAGGTTTTGACTTATTGGGCTTTTTATTTTGAGAGATAATGACTGCATGTCCTTACGATTATACGGAACCAACACCTTCTTTTGTTTCAGAAGGACTTTGATGCCATTCATTGTGCACCTGGATCAACTGAGAAAACTACCCTGCCCCAGGTTATAATTAAGGGTTTTAATTTGTGAAAAGAAAAACTCCAACTTCTTTGGCTCAAAGGGGTTGATTAGGGATTATCCTCCTTATAACTCCACTGTTTAGGATTTGAAACAATGCCTGTACCTCGTCAGCGGGGTCTGTTCAAAAGCATACTGTAGAGATTCTGGTATCATATTCGTCATCCTCCCTCTAAAGGCTTAGAATTTTTTTTTAATCGAGAGTTGATCATCACAAAAAATGAAAGCAATTTGAATATAGTGAAATATGAATGGATTGATTCAAAACAGACATATGAAATGCATTGATAAAGTAATAAAGTTTGACATGAATAAATGTTCGAATAATCAAAAGAAAATTACAACTTGAAAATTCTAATGAACAAAAAGTCTCTTAGTTCAAACTAGTCATTTCAGGTGGAGAACCCTCAGCGGAAGATTTTCATCTCGCCATCCGGCATGAATTCCAGCACTCTTCCGTCAATCAAGTCTTGGATCTTGTTTTTCAAAGTCCAACAGTCGTCGGTGTCATGTCCAGGACTAAAGGAGTGGTATACATAAAATGCGTCAGGGTGATAGCCAGGAGAAGAGGTATTGGGATTCCGGGGAGGATCCTTTAAAGGAATCAGATTGACCTCCAACAAGCGTTTCAGTATTAGAGATGATGGTATATCAGTCTTCGAGAAATGTCTTCCAGATGTGTTTTGCTTACGCCGATTACCCCGTTGACGCTGGCAAGGTTGTTGTTGGGCTTGTGACCCTGAAGCAAGTTGGGGAGCTTTCCCCTTGCCTTCTTGTCTCAAAGGAGGTTGAATGATGACTTTATCTTCAACCGTAGTTATTTGCCCCACTTGGTTATTTTGAAGTAGCTTGTTGACGAGGACTCTGAGCTCTTCTTGTCTTTGAGCTAAGTTTTGAATGAGAGCCATCTGGCCCACCAGCTGTCCCATCATCTGGATCTTCATTGTTTCCAACTCGATTTGTAGCCCTTCCAACTGATCATTCCTGATGCCTCCTGGATTCCCTAGGACCAAGCCCCTTGTGAGGAGAGATTTTATTTCTTCTTGCCCCTGGGATAGGTTCAAGAACATTTCTTGAAGTTGAGCGTTTTGAGCCTGGAGATCTTGGTTGTCTTGTAGGAGAGCCATTGCTGAAATAAACAACGGGAACATGAGAGACCTGTACTGGATGACCTGTTATGCAATGATATGTATGATATATGTATGCAATGTTTTCAAGGATCTCGCGAGGTAAACAAGAAACTTGTTAGAATTTGATAGAAGAAACTTCGTGTCGTTAAGAGTCCTTCTTCAAGAGTCAAGCTCACCATATCGAGTGGGTCATAGCCCCTGACTCAAGTTATCGTGTTTTGATTTCTAGACAACCTTGGATAGAGGAAAATAAATCCCCTTTGCCCCTTGCTAGACATTTGATTTACCATAACCTGCATCACAAACCCTTGAGATCCTTGAAATGGTTAAGGAAATGTTAAGGCATGATGTTATGATGTGTATGCTATGCGTTTAAGCAAAAATGTGAGGTGATGTAAGTAAACCATGCAATAAATCCAAATTATGGGATAAGGACTGTAAACAAAACCTGCAAGGAACTCATGTTGTCATATAACAAGAATGTGCAAGTAGTTCAAGTTTGAAGGCACACAAGTCACACAAACAGCCTTAAGTTTAGGCTGGCATGGAGTTTAGGCATTACCCTCTTTCAGTTCAGTTGGTTCAACCTGTCCTAGAAATAGTAATCGGGTTCTAGAGGATCTCAATATCACTGACTACCCTCAATCAGTCATAATTCTAGTTTAGCAACCTTTTCTTGCGGCCGGAATCATCGCGAGAGTTTAGTCTCAATGAGTGTAGCATACTGCTACTGTTCTATGGCCAAGTTGGTCAGTTTAAGGTTCTAAGGTCTGTTGGTGCTTAATGACCCCTTAGAAGACCCATATTCTCCTCGTTCCAACACAAGGGATATCGGTACGGACTAAAGTGCCACACCAACGTAGCTACTACTTCATTCGTGTCGGTCTACGCCGGACAGATCCCTCACAGTTTATTGCTACTTACCTAAAGGGTATCCCCAGATCCGGGTTAGGATCTATAGAACTCTGATACAAGCCCACAAAATTTAAAGCATACAAAGCATACAATTGAAAACATAAGTGATCTAATCCTAAGGTACACCTCACTTATACATATCCCCAGCAGAGTCGCCAGTTCTGTGATCGGTGGGAATAGAACTGACTGTTTTGGAATGCTGGTTCGCATTTGTTTTTGTTTTTGCAAAATTTCGCAGTAAGTAACAGTCGCCACAGTCTTTTATTTTATCCAACAAGGAAAGGACAAAAGCACAGAAAAATTCCCTTTTGAGATGTTTCTCGGGTTCAGGAGGTAGATTATAGAAAGGGAAGGTGTTAACACCCTTTCTATCCGTGGTTATCCACGGGCTCTTAGGTACTTGCTCACCATGTTTTCAAAAATTTGCTTTTCTTTGTGATTGTGGGTTTGAAAAGAGTTTTGTTTTGAAAGGGGTGTAAGTGCGAAAAGTTTTGTTTTTGTTTTTTTAAAAGAGCAAGTACTTAAGAACATCTACCTACTCAAAAAGGAATTAAACTTTACAAATGTCCTTTAGACAATGCTATCCCACTATTGAGGAGTAGGTAGCATCATCGTTGGAGTTTTCGGGTCAATTCGATTTAAGGGACGTGTGGCCACTAAGTAATGTTAGGATGCCTTAGCGGTAACCCTAATGTCTTAGATCATTTTTTTGAGGAAACCGTTTCGAGCCAACTATGATCTTTGGACAAGAGGGCGACCTCTAAAACATCCTATACTCAATGACCACGTTCGAGGCAACCAAGTGAGACGTACCCTAGGAGTGGCATGTGCGAGTGTATTGTTTTTCAGTTATATTATCTTTGTACATGTCAGGGTGAGATACTGTTGATTTTAAGTTAAAAATTGATCTTGTCATGCATTGTCTATTATTCAAAAATCTAACAGTTAATAGTTGCGGAAATTAAATGGCGGAAAATAAATCTAAGTTATTACAAGGCGTCGGGTATTTACATCGCCAAAAACAAACCCTTGAAAATTAAATTGCGAAAACAGTAAAGACCTAATTAACTATTACAACTAAATTGAAAGACAGGTAAAAAGTAAAAATAAAGAAGAGAAAAGACTTCTTCGATCCATGCCATGGACTCGTTCGATTCACCCTTCTTTGGCCTTCTTTCGATTGAGTTATGGAATGGGTGTGAGTAGCCTTCGATTGGGCTTGAGAATTGACGGGGAAAGCTTCGATTTGCACCCTTTCCTGACTCCTTCGATTGGGTTTGGGAAGGATATGGGTAAACTTCGATTGCAGGGAGAAGGGGGGCTTCGATTCAGAGGAAGAAGGCTGCCTTTCGATTCTATGAATGGTGTTGCTGGAAAGGCCTGAAGTATCACCTATGGAGGCACTGCATCTGCAAAAATATGTTAGCAAAATAAAACACATGACCTGGGTATCGAAACCCAGGTCCATCGATCCTGCGCGCGCTGGGTCTTTTCAGGCTATATCTGTAGCAAGTGTTAGCAACAAAAAAACATGACCTGGTGCCAAACCCAAGCCCTTTGATTCTGTCTAGAATGACAATCGAATGAAACAACAAATATGTATGTGTTATGTAAATACAAGGTTTGACATTTTACCCTCTCTTACCAGTAGTTGGAACCTTCGATTTGGAACTTTCTAGATGTGGGTATCTTCGATATGGGATTTCTGGGCGTGGATACTTTTGTTGAATGGTTGCTTTGGCTTGGATTACTTATGAAAATGTTGATAACCTTTGGTGGGTTTATGGGCAGCGTATCTCCAAATCCTCGTCCCCCTGTAATGTGTCATTGGCCTCGTATTTATAGGAGTGTAAGGGTGCATGAAAATGGAAAGGGACAACCATTTAACCAGGCCTTTAAAGCCATGAGACAAGAATCAGACATATTAAAAGATTTCCTTTTTTGAAATATTCATGTCTCTTTGGAATCTTGAATGAACCTGGACACCTTTGATTTTCGAATGCCTCCAGGCCATGCTCTTCGATTGGTCTTGAGTTGCCTCCTTCGAATGGACTTCTTATGTACCCTTCGAATGGGCCTTCTGAATGCTTCTTCAAATGGACCTTTTGAATGTTCTTCGAATTGACCCTTTGAATGCTTCTTCAAATGGACCTTTACATGTTCTTCGAATGAGTCATTTACATGTTCTTCGAATGAGCCTCTTGCCTGGTGTGTTGGCAAGTTGAGGGGCCTTTTCCTTTGTGAATTGAAACAAACTTGTAGGAGATTCTTGCCTCGTGAGTCGAAGGTAAGCCTAAAGTAGTTAATGAATAGTCGAAGCATTGTGAAATTGACTTGATCGAAGGGGGTCCAGCGCTCAATCGAAGACTTGCGAACCAAAGCTTGATCGAAGGGTTCCAAACACCTAATCAAAGCTTACTAATCAAAGCCCGATCGAAGAGTGCCAAATTCCCAATTGAAGACTGGTGAGTCAAGCCTGTATCGAAGGATTTTGGATACCCAATCCAAGCTTTTCCCAGATGCCAATCAAAAGACACCTTGTTCATCTTCAAAAAACTTTATTTTCGTTAGGCAAGTGTTTGTGACCAACCATGTAAGGGAAGACCTTTGAAAACATGAGACGGAAAATTTTGGGGTACAACAAGTTTATATCTTAACTATATCTATAAAAGAATCAGAATGAGTCTTCTCCTGACTATATACGAGATCCGTTTTAAAATGAGTCTACACCTGATTGTATCTAAAAGAGGATCAGAATGAGTCTTCGCCTGAATGTGATTGAGATCCGTATTAGAATGAGTATACGCATTACTATATCTAAAAGAAGTATTGGAAGGAGTATAAAAATGAATCTATATCTCGATCTTATCTAAACTGTATCTAGAATATGTACTAGAATGAGTCTACTCTTTACTGTATCCAAAGGAGCATCAGAATGAATCGTTGACTGATTGTATCTGAAGTGTGAGAAATTATTGACAATATTTATCTGTTTGTAAACTAATCTAAAAAATAAAGTTAGTTTTATGAAATGTCATGATGCATGAGATGCATTGCGTAACGATGGTCTCAAAATAAATGAGAATACCATATGCGTTTCGTATGCATATGTTATGATATTATGTAAATGATGTATGGGTTCAATATGTCAGTGAAACATATTGGTAACTTTGTATATCATCTTTGGCTGGGGAAATAAATCCCTGACTATTGTTGGGGACAAAGATAGTAGTTTCTCATATTTGTTTAGAACTTCTTTGTTGGGGATTCCTGGTTTCTGTTTGAGATCACTTCGCTGGGGACGTTCGACTTCTGCTTAGGGATAGAAGATTTCTAGGAAAATTGGTCGTTCATCGCTCTTTTGAAGGATTTGATTCTTATGTACCCTGAATAGGGATAAAAGAGATGGATAATCCTTTTACGTGTTGTTTGTCCAAGTTTCAGATATGGATGTCAACTCTTCTGGGAGGACATAGTTGAATGACATCTGGCAGCATTGCAATGTAGGAGAAATAAACTTCGTTGGGGAAATAAACCATGTAGGATGTGTTAAGGAAATAATCTATGATGGGGATCGGGATTTCATAGGTTGCGTTAAGGAAGTTTCTACCGTATGCTGGTGAAATGATCAAACATCCTTATCCACTAGGGGGCCTATTAGGAATGATGATCATGTCGAGCTATCCATCAGGGATATAGAGGTGAACCGCTGGAAAATGCCCCAATTTCTGTCTGATAGCATATTAGATTTTCTAGGGAATATATCTTTGTTGGGAATGAGCTTTTGAAGATAGCTCTGTAGAGATAGTCCCGTGGAGATTTCTTTGGAGAGATTTGTGGATGACTTGAACATTATCCCAACTCCTAGAGTCATTACTAAATGATAATCATGTTTTTCTGCATATACTTTGTTAACAGTAATCATGTTCAAATGCATATTATTGTATCCCAGAATTTTCCCTCACATTTTTCTTCAAGGCATTCTTCCAGGGCTTCTTAGACACTCATGACACTCGAGGGTTCACTAGTCAAGATGCTCCTCCTAAGCCAAAAGCCTACAACTATGGTTTGGAATTTCTCAAGGAAATTTGGTTTAAAAAAGTCTCAAGTGGATTCCATGATTCTTCATAGGTCCTCAACAAGGTTCATGTCATGTTTCAAGCCCTGCATTACAAGTTTGCTTAGTCAATGACTCAGACGATTGAAAATCAACTGTATTGGTCAAAAAGTCAATTGTAATCTACATATAGTCAAACTTTAAGATTTTGGGTGATATTCATCATTTGATCAAGGTTTGATCATGATTCCTCAAAGAAAGCCCTCAAATCATCAAAAGTAAAAAATTGCCAAATTAGGGTTTCCTTAGGAGAAGTCAACTGAACTTTGACCAGGCATAACTTTCACATGCTTCATCAACTTTTTCCCAAACAAAGCCCATTTTGAAGAAAATTCAATTCACCACAAATTTTATTTTATTCTCAAGTCCAAAAAATTCTTCATTTGGAAGATATGATCTCATACATTATATGTTATTTTCGAAAGTAAACAAAAGACACTTTTTATCAAGGCAACTTACATCAAAATAATATCTTCAAAAGAAAAAATCATCAACATAGAGATTGTAAAGGACATATCGGGCTTTCCAAAAAGTTCAAGATCATATTCAAAAGATTAAAATTGAGCAAGTTATGAGTTGAACTATTTGGGGAATATTTAAGTAATTCATGATGTACAAATTAAGCAAAATTGCATTTTTTTTACCCTATGAGCCTAGTTTTTAATGTTCAAACATCTCCATAACTTCTTCGAGGACCTCTAAGTCCATTTTTGTATGACCTTGATTTTTATTTTATTTTATTTATATTTATATTGATTTTATTTAATTTAAAATCAAATAAATTAAATAAAAATACAATAAAACATGTGATAATGCATTTGGACTTAACTTGACCCGTCATGGAGCCCAATATTTCGTGTAAAGACCAACAAAATTAGTCTAGGTTCATGAAAAAACGGAATTGGCTAGAATCATTTAAATATGGCCAACTTTAATATGTTGGATTTTTTGTCTCATGGTCTTGAAAGCTTAATTCCTTGCCATATTTTTATGCTCTCCTCACTCCTCTATAAATACAAAATACAATGCAACCAAAGGCATACGCATACACTTCCTAGAGAAGCTCTACAAAATTTCATAAAAAAATTCTCAAACTTGCAAACTTCGAAAGTAGATCTTCCAGCCTCCCCCCATCAAAACCACTCAAACAATCGTGTTCTTGAGCATCCCAGGACCCCTCCAGAGCCTTGATTCAAGCCTCACACGTCCCAGAAGCCCTTCATACAAACTCACTCGTTTGGTAAAATCTCTAGCTCTAAAAATCTTTAAATCCTGTAATTTAAATCCATGTTACACATGTGTTCATTTTACTGATGATGTTTGGATGAGAACTAACATGTTACATGCAGGCTTGGACGCAGGGATGAGATTGTGCCATGATTAGGGCATGATCTAAATTTCTATGTGAATCATATGATACATGAACATATTGTTTATTTTAATCCCAAATTCAAACTCATGGCGTATTTTTACATAGGATAGGCCTTTTGTTAGTCATGAATCTAACATTTTTTTACAGGTTTTGGATTTGGTCCGATCAGAGAAGATGACCGTAGTTTGAATTCGACATCTCTGACTTTAGTTGACTCCGATAGGAGCTTGCGTGTCAAAACCCAACTCTTTGATTCATCCATTTAAACAACAGGGGACCCACCGGGTGCGCTCTTTGTTATTTAAATAATTTTGAAACGAGTTTTGTAATATAATGTTTTACTTTGTTTGTACTAACGGATGAACGCGCCACCCTAGTGGCAACACACGTGCACTTAAGGCATACCCCTGCCATGTCCTGCGTTCGATCAAGGCAGGATGTAAGTTTTGTTATTTTTTTTCCTTTTTCCTCTAACTTTTGTTTTGCAGGTAAGTCAGCGCCTGGGCCTTCTCATTTCTTTGGGCCAAAGATTTTAAAATTCTCACCCCATGTTTACTCTTTGCAGTGAGACTCATTCTTTTTCTAGTCTGTTTTGTTTAATTCATTTTCTTTTTTAACTAATTTCATAAAAAATCCTAAAATCACCAAAAATAATTTGACTTAGATTTTTATTAATTAAATTAATTTCAATTAATTATTTTTAATCATTTTCTTTCTTTCATTAATTAATTAATTAGAATTAAGTTTCCATAAATTTAATTTAAATATTATCCTAAAACAAAAAATAACAAAAACATTTTCTTTTTACCACGTAATATTTGTTAGGTTCTCTTTACAACTTTCTCTTTTCTTCCCCGCGCGTTTCTCTATTTGTATTCGCATTGTTTTTATAATTATGTAATTGTACTCGAGATGTAATAGATTTTAACTAGGACCCTTTTACTTTGTCTTTCCCCCATTTTTTGGTTTGTAATTCACCCCATCCCGAAGCATTGTAATAACGTAGATTCAAATTTCTGCATTTTTATTTTTCGTACCTATATTAACTGCTAGATGTATGTTAATAGGCTTGCATGGAAAAAATTAAAAACAAACTCTAGAAAACCTAATATTCAAAACAAATAACTGAAACATGACACACTCGAACACTCGCACCTCGAAGGTACCTCAACTTTGTTGACTTCGAAAAAACACTCATGTCCCTCGAACGCGGGACACTCTAGAAAAGACCCTCAGTTTGAAAGATCGTAGTCCCTCGATGACCCTCCGATGTTGCATTCGGTAAACGATCTAGTCCCTTACGATAAAATTTATAAAGTGCCCTACAAGTTGCCTTCGTGATTGTACGATGACCCGCGTTTATCCCTCAAACATCCAATGATAGGGCAACCCACCAACTAATGGTGGGATAGCACTATCTAAAGGAAAAGAGGAAAAGAACAAAGACCATTCGAGTAGGTAGATAGCTCGTAGTTGCTTGCTCATAAAACAAAACAATTTTCACATATACACAAACTCTTCTCTAAAGTATTTTCAAAGACAAAACACTTTGTATGTGTTCTCAACGATACGAGGAACATTACAAAGTTCACCGCACTAAGGCGTCTTTTCAATTTTTTTTTCAAAACACACTTACACAAAAAGCATTTTCAAAGTGAGCTAGCAACTAAGAGCCCATAGATAACTATGGATGGAAAGGGTTTTAACACCTTCCATTTCCATAACCTACCCCCCGAACTCAAAATCTTTAAAAAGGTATTTCGTGTTCTTTTCAACCTTTCCTTTGTCGGATAAAAGAAAATTTGGTGGCGACTCTTGCTAACCACAACTATTGCGATAAAATGCAAAACCAGTAAAGTCAGTTCTCCCACCGTATTATAGAACTGGCGAATCTGTTGGGGAGAATGACACTAAAAGTCGGGTTACCTTAGAGCTAGATCATATTTAAAATGCTTAACTTTTTAGACTTGCTTGCTTTACATTTCGGGTTTATGTTTGGGTATTCTTGTATAGATCCTATACCCGGATCTGGGGCATATTATAAAAGTAGAAATAGATCGTGAGAACTATGCGATGTAATACTGACTTGATTGAAGAGATGGTTATGTTAGTGTGACACATTTATATTGTACCAGTATCCTTTGTGTTGAATCAAGGAGAATACAGGGCCGTTGTATGGTGTCATGAAGTACTAACTGACCTTAGAATCTTAGTCAAACAAACTTGGCCATTAGAAAGTAGTGAGATAGCCGGCTTCGGTGCAATACTGAAGATTGGCCGCGAGAAAAGATCGCTTGAGCTGAAACAATGTCCGATGAAGAAAGATTAGTGATATTGAGATCCTTTAGAACCCAATTACTTTCTTTAGGACAGGTTGAACCAACTAAACTTTAAGAGGGAACTTACCTACAAATTCCATACAAGCCTGAACCTAAGACTACTTGTGTGACTTGTTTGCATTTATTATCTAACAAATTGAACTCCTTGCAGGAACTGTTTGTATTCATTATCCAATAATTGAGACTTCTTACAAGACTTACTTGTTTTCATCACCTTACACTTTTGCTTGGTGCATAACATCTTGATATCATTCCATAGAAGTTTCATTAACCATTTTAAGGATCTCAAGGGTTTGTGATGCAGGTTATCATGAACCAGATGCCTAGCAAGGGACAGGAGGATTTATATTCCTATAACCAAATGCCACCAAAGTATCATAAACCGACGTCTATCAAGGGGAAAGGGGATTTTTTTCGTCTAGACAATGTCGTCAAAAGCCCAAAGCATGATAACTTGAGTCAGAGGCTATGACCCACTCGACATGGTGATCTTGATTCTCGTGGAAGGACGTTCGACGATACGAAGTTCTTAAGTTAAAGTTGCAGTCGAATTCTAACATTTTCTTTGTTTACCCCGCGATATCCTTGAAAACATTGCATCTACATATCATGCATTATTTCATGAACAAGTTTTCTAGTACATGTTTCTAATCCTACACTTGTTCAACAATAACAGGGAAATAGGCATAGGATAAAGTTTCAATAAAGGCAATACACTAAGATTAATATGCCATTGTCTCAAGCGTTACAACATTTGCTAAAAGCATAACTGATTACACTAAGGGATCCTCCTATAAACCCCGATACCTCATCTCCTAAGTACAATCTGAATGTGAAGTGTGCCTATCATTCTAATAGTCCTGGGCACGACACCAACGACTGCCAGTCCTTGAAAAACAAGATTCAAGATTTGATTGATAATAATGAGATTGAATTTGAATCTCCTAAGGCTCCCAATGTGATCACTGCTGTAACACCCCATTTCTATCAGGCGGATAATAAGAAAGTCAGAGTTCAATATAAATAGGATGCTACATTTTCAACTAAAAATCAATCTTCATTTAATCGCATACAAACAGATACATAACACTTAACTCAGATGAACCGATAATAATCTGATTTATTCTTCAAAATAAAAAAAAATTTATTGATAAGCAACGGAATATAAATACTCGACTTCAATTCACTTAACATCTTTTATTCAACTAAAACAACCTCAAGACAACAATTATTTCATGTAACCAACTTAAAAATTCAGCAACTGAAATAATAATCAATAACTAAACATCAAGCGTTCATCCCCCCGAGTGCTACATATTAGAGCGACAATACCGACTAGAACTAACGAGGTAATAACTATCCTTCTTGATTACCTGCACGTTACCAATAGAGGGAAACATTCAAAATAAGGGGTGAGATATCAAACTATATAATTAGTCATATGATAAAAAATATATTAAATCAGATCATATAAAATCACCACTTCACAACTTACAAACAACTTTAACACAATAAAACATCAACACGACATAACTACTAAATTCAAAACTTTTAGATAATACTTGTCACAACAAGTAAACAACATAAAGCAACAACGAATCTATCTTCACCACAACTCAAGATGCAACATCAAATGCGACTCAATCACAATGCACATGCATGTGGTACCTGTTGTACCCTAATTTCCCCCCCTAAGATTCCTCTATCATATCATATCAACTCGATCATAACAAGATCATATTAGGGTTGGTTCTTCCTCTTTTTCTATCTCCTACCATTAAGTTTTCTCTTAAGGAATCTCCAAGTACCGTGGTTGTGTATTTTGTATATGTGTTGTTGACTAACTTCTACTCAAAATACAAAAAAAAATATGACTTTGTCTTTGAATATTTGTGTTTTGTAGGTACCGAGTCAAAGCATCTGACACATAAGGATTTTCCGGTATTATTTCCCTAAAATCTCTATTTGTAAAGAAAAAGAATTTTCACTGTACAATCGATTGCTCCTAGAGTGCAATCGATTGCACAAAGTGCATTTTGCGCCATTTTTTAAAAAATACACTGTGCAAATCGATTTGCACAGAGTGAAAATTTGAAAAAATCAGCAATTTCAAGATTGTCAAGTTTTGGTGCCAATTTTTCATTTTTTTGAAAGATATATCATTAATTCAAATTTTGGTGCCAATTTTGCATTTTTAAAAATATTCGTTAATTCAAATTTTGGCTCTAAATTTTGAAAGATATATCATTAATTCAAATTTTGGCTCTAATTTTTGAAAGTTATTCATTAATTCAAATTTTGGCTTCAAGAATCTATTACCAAATTACCACTAATCCCAATCCTAAAACTCTATAAATAGAGCCCTCATTTCATTAAAATTTCAAGCTTTTGATAGCCAAATCTACTTTGCTAAAAAATCTCTCAATTCTCTCCATCTACCAAATTCACTCAAAGCTCCATTTTCAAAAAAGTTAGTAAGCTTTGCATTGAAGCTTACTAATCTTTGAGCTAAACCTTCATCCAAATAGTTTTTCTTCATCAATTCTCTACATCCAAGCTTGAGCAATTGATTCTTGTGGTTGAATTGAAGCAAATTCTTGAAGTTGTTTTGATAATTCTCTAGATCTACCTTTGGTAAGTTGGATAATTCATCTTTTACAATGTGATCTCTTATTGATTTATAGGTTTGATTCATTGAGCATTATTTTGTGATTCCATTGGTGCTATTTTCTCATAATTTGATGAAATTTTCGTGCTCAATTGGATCCATGATCATAAGGTATTTGATGGAAGGTTTGAACAAGAATTTGGCCTTTTAAAATGTTGTTTTGCTGTCTGTAACAGCGTGCAATCAATTGCAGTAATAGTGCAATCTATTGCACATAAGCAATTTCGCGCAGATTTTTGAAAATTGTATTGTGTAAATCAATTTACACTTTAGTGCAATCGATTTGCACAGGGACATAATGCATTTTTTTGCCTTGTTTTGGGGCAACTTTGATCCAAAATGTTTTTTCTATTCACTCCTTTTGATTGTTGGTTTGGATTGCAATTTTAAATGTCCAATTTCTCTTTAAATTCAATGGACTTTGTGATGTAGATGAAATTGGATAAATGTCCATCCATTCAAATCTACCTAAGAGTGAATTATTTAATTCATTTTTGGTGCTTTGGATTAATGATATGTTAAGTGCTTTAATCCATCTAGAGGAGTGGTTGAATTTAAAGATGACATAATTTTGAGATGGTGATTGAAATTAGCTTATCATTCCCCTCCCTCTTCATCTTATCCCTTCTTTTTTAATTGTGCTACATGTTAAGGGATGATGATCTCTATATAATTTATCCAAACATGAAGTACATAGATTGCTATTGACCGACCTCAAAATAGGTGCAACTTTTATATAGGTCCACTTACGATTGCTTAACATAGGACTAAATTTTATCCTGATTCGAATAAATGATCATTCGTGGCCCAAACCTATTTTTGCAATCCCAAGTATGTTAATTTTATCTCTTTGATCCAATAACCTTGAGATTCATTGTGTGGAGGCTTTGGTTCTACCAATCCTCTAATGGATCTACATCACTTTTGGTCAACGCGGATCACTTAAACTTCGTTGATCATTAAATGTTGCTTCCGAGGATTCCAAAATGGATGATATACTTGACAAAAAGAAAATGAAACTTGTTGTGTGGAGGCTTTGGTTCTACCAATCCTCTAATGAGTTCAAAATACAAGTTTCAAGATGGTCATCCAATTAACCACTAATTTCTAACAATTGACTTTACTTTATGCTTTTATTTTTATGCATTACGTACCATTTACTTTAGCATTTACATTTCATGCTATTTTCATCTTTGCTCACTTGAGCATTTAATTTTATGTCAATTTATTTTTCTCACTTGAGCATTTAATTTTATGTCATTTTTATTTTGCTCACTTGAGATTTTCTTTTCCTTTTGAAGACACTTAATAATCAACATGAACCATAAAAAACTTTAATGATACTTGGACTATTTGGTTACTATCCTTGGCATTATGGAGTATTGGACTTCTTGGACTTAGGATTAGAAACATATGCCTATGTTGGAGATCTTGTGACCTTAATTAATATTTAATCTAGAGTTCTTAAGGTTTACCTCAAGATATTAGGTTTTTTGTTTGCTTTGTGTGCAGGTTATTATGATTACATACCTTGTTTATAATCTGGAATTCACCCGTATACAGCCGTTACTCTGTCCAATTTTTGTGAAGACTTAATACACTTGAAGTTTTGTTCTCTCAAGAGGTCTAGTATCTTTGCTTGCTTGGTTTCAATCAAAGAATGGGAATTTTATCTTGGCTCATAATGTCAAGTATTAGCTTCTTCTTGGTTAGATGGTTTTTCTCCTTATCTTTCACCTTATGCTTTAGGATAGTCCCTTCTTCTCCTCTCATCCTCTTTAATCTCAAAAATATTCTTCCTCCTTTTGAAAACTCTGCTTTATTTTGAAACTTGAACTACGTTCATTATAAACTTGGACTTAGGTCCATGCATTTTCAAAACATTTTCATGAATAAATTCTAATCAATTTAATAATACCTTGACATTTTTTGTGAGAAGACTAAAAGTCGATCAATCTCATTTCAAACCATTTTGCCACTTTGGCTTTTATTTTAAAAAATTTTCTCAAAATATTGGACTCTTGTCAATCCTAGTAGTGATGCAAACAACTATACTTCTATAATATGTAGTGAAGTGAGATATTTTCCACTTGGGTGTTGAGTAAGGCATTTTTAATTTTAAAATCCAAGCCATATCCTCCACTTTGAGATGATGAAAATTCTCCTTTCTCATAATTGTGGGTACTAAGTATGTTTTCCACACAGACAATGACAATGATGTCTTATCTCATAAAATTAACCAGCACACTTGTGTTTTAAATTTTTTAAAGAAGAACTACGTGTACCCTGATCCTCTATTGCACGAAAGGTGGTACATAGGCACTAAAGGTTCGCAACCGCGGTGGGTGTAAAAATCATAAAAAATATATTTCTTTTTCTCACCTCCACCATCTATTTTACATATAACATTTTATAGCCAAAATATACAGATTTTTTCAAAGAGGTTCATGCGGAGTACCGTAGATGTTTAGGGTGTTATTACCTTCCCTTTGCATAACCAACCCTCTTACCTTGAATCTTTCCCCTTATTTTTGGGTTATTCGCTCTTTTCCCATTCCTTTGGAAACAATAAAGCGCAGTGGCGATTTTTATTTTGATATGTATAAGTCTAGTCAATCCAATGGCTTAGTCTTAAACATTTCTACCGCTACAGAAAAATGGAGACTTCACTGGGGAAAGATTGACCTCTTGTTGGTCCATCCCTAAGTGGGTTGAGCCTATCTTTGTTTATATCTGTATATGTGTTATTATTGTTTTGTGTTATATGTTGTATATATGTTTGTCTGGATTTTCCTGGTTTTCAGGGTGCTCGGTGATTACTCATAAGTCCTATACCCGGACTTGGGAAAACTTTAAGATAGGACGGGCGGTATAGTCATGTTAAGTTTGAGGTGGTAATCCTAAAAAAGGAGGCATAAGATCCCCCACTCAGTGGAGACCCCTTTGATTGTAGTGTCGTTTACTGAGTAATCGGGAAGACGTACTGCTTTCGACCTGGGATCCTGCTGAAACTGAGGACCATAGAATACCAAACCTATCTTTTCCTTTTAGGTGTAGTGCGGAAGCTATGACAGCGTAATCCGGAAATAGTTGTCACGCGATACTACGCTCGGATGAGTCTTTCTTGAGAATATTACTAATTACCAAGTTAATCGGGAAGTTGGTAATATCCGAAGGAAGTATGTAGACTCTGGGAACCTCTAGAACCTTGTTCGGCAGGTGATAACTTTTAGACCAACACCTTATGGGTAGTACCTTCGACCTCATGCTCGTGACGTTGAACCTATGAACCCTATATGTGTGATCTTATGTGTGATTATTGCATCATGCATCCATGCACTCATGAGAATCTTTTGAAGAAACCATATTTTAAGGGATTTAAAGGTTGACCATTTATGAATATCTCAGGTACTTTCTAACCATGGATTCTGGAAAAAGAAAGACCAAGAAGTAGAGTTTCAAGGATCCCAAGATAGATGAGTTGATCAGTCTAATTCTCGAGATCGAGTGTTCTGCATACTTTAGGAAGAAGTATGGATCCGTTATTCCTCTCATGAAGCTGAAGATGAAGGAGGGTATTCTCTCGACCTTGGTCCAATTATATGATCCGATGTGTCATTGCTTTACTTTTCTCGACTATCAGTTGATGCCCACATGGAGGAGTATTCTTATCTATTGGATTTACCTGTTACCGATCGAGTTCCTTTTACTGGTTTGGAGGGTGAGCCAAAACCACATGAGATTGTTGCTTTGATTCACCTGGGGAAGTCTGAGGTGGAAACCCATATGACTACTAAAGGAGGGATTAGAGGATTACCAGCTCAATTCTTATTGGAGAAAGCTCGTTACTTTGCCAGGATGAAGAATACAATCGCTTTTGAGGCCATCTTTGCTCTACTTGCTTACGAGTTTTTCTTATTTCTTAATGTGGACAGGTTTGTTGACATTAATGCTATCAGGATCTTCATGATTGGAAACCCAGTTCCTACATTGTTGGGAGATGCTTATTACTCTATTCATCTTAGAAATTCTTATCATAGAGGGATGATTATCTGTTGCACGCCTCTGTTGTACCGAAGGGTTATCTCTAATGTGCCTCAATCTGATGCTTTTTGGGATGTCAAGAAGGAACCCCGGTGGGCTCCTAAGATCATGGCACTTACTCACTCGAATATTGATTGGTATCATCGAGCTTACCAGGATATAGAGATTATTGAAAGTTGTGGTAGTTTCCCCAATGTACCTCTTCTTGGTACAAAGGGAGTAATTAACTATAACCCTGTTCTTGCACGACGACAGATTGGTTATCCGATGAGGGATAAATCTAATAGTATTCATTTGAGTAGTTTCTTTCTGAAGGAGGGAGAAGACGACAGAGAAGTTAGGGAGCAGATTGTAAAGGCCTGGCGTCACATTTATAAGAAGAGTAGGAAGGATTTGGGACCTAGGGGTGCTGTTTCTTTGGAGCCATATCTTCAGTGGGTCCGATTAGGAGCTATTCAGTTGAAGATGCCATATACCCAAGAGACACCCATGCCTGATCTATTTGTGAAGAGCACTCCTCCCTTATTAGATGATTTAGAAGAGATGCAACTTGCTTTGGTTAGGATGCAACAGGAAAATGACGCTTGGAAGAACAAGTTCCAAACTTTAGAGAGTTCCTATAGAGCAGACTTGAAGGAGAAATACGACTTGATTGAGATCCTTGAGAGTCGAGTCGTAGATTCTATGGAGAGGCAAGGGGATTTATTTTATCCCAAGCCTCAATAAAGTGTTGATTACTCACTTCCTGATTCAGATGATTGGAAGGAGGTTGCCATCAGACATTCGGAAGAAAACCAGAGGTTGAAGGCTCAGATTTCCAGGCTCACGGGAAAGCTCCAGCATATAGAGTGATCTCCACCAGTTCTATTTCTCAGGGTTTTAGGCTCTATTTTCATCTTGTACTTGGGATTATTGAAACTTGTAACCCATTTTAATGTTATTATAATAAAATTTTCAGTATTTCAAATGTGTTATTACTTTGATATTTGCAATGTGTCTATAAATCTAAAAATCCCTTGAATTATTAAAATAACAAAATAAAACAATCATGTGCATTACATATCATGGATCATATTGCACATATTTCTTGCATTTGTTACGCATATCCAGGTGTCTTACCAAGCTTCTTTACTTCGTTCAGCAAGCTGACTCATCACTACAACACTCATGCTAATTTCAGAAAGAAGATGGACAATTTAGAACAAGAGAATCACGTGTTGCGCGAGGAAGCTTCTGCTTTGAAGGCCGGCATGGCCAAACTGACTACTCCAATGGAAACTTTGGTGGCTGCTCAGAATCAGCCACCGAGTGTTCAACCTCAACCAACAAGGGAAACTACTGAAGCTCTGACTGTTCCCGTATCTGCCACACCAGCTGTTGTTCAGAATCACATGCCTCAAGGTTATCCCTGGGGAATGCCAGAGAATTTTTCACCTGAAGGTTTCAATCTTGGTCCTCAAGATACTCCGATTGTTCATACTATTGTTACTCCAGAACCTCATGTGGTGCATGTTCCTACTCCACCGCCTTCGGTGAATATGGTTCCATTTGTTAACGATGATGTGTGTCGTCCTTTTCCTCCATCAAGTGAAGACTTGGGTCTTTATGACAGAATGGATGATTATCAAGAACAGTTTTACAAGATGCAGAGAGAGATGAGGGCCCTCGGGGGAAAAGAGCTATTTGGGAAGAATATGAATGAATTATGCTTGGTCCTGAATGTTAAGATACCTGCTAAGTTTAAAGTCCCTGAGTTGAAGAAGTACAAGGGCAACACTTTCCGTCGTGATCATCTTGTGATATATGTAAGGAGAATGTCTACCGATACTAATGATTAGCATCTACGGATTCATTTTTTCCAGGATAGTTTGACCGGTGATGCGCTGAAGTGGTATATGAGTCTGGATAGTGCTAATATCCATACTTTCAATGACTTGGGAGAAGCATTCATCAAACAATACAAATACAACATGGACATAGAGCCTGACCGTGATCAACTTAGGGCCATGGTTCAGAAAGACAGGGAATCATTCAAAGAATACGCACAAAGATGGCATGAGGTAGCCGCCCAAGTGATTCCTCCCATGGAAGAGAAGGAGATGACTAAGATTTTCTTGAAGATGCTGGGTGCTTTATACTACGAGAGGATGGTAGCAAGTGCGCCAAGTGACTTTACTGAAATTGTAGGAATGGGTATCCACTTAGAAGAGGCTATAACAGAGGGTCGTTTAACAAAGAGTGAAGGTTCTGGAAGTGCGAAGAAGCCATCTTATGGGTTTACCAAGAACAAGGAAGGGGATGAAAATACTATTATGCAAGAGAGGAGGGTTAATACTCCAAGAAGGAATTATCAGCGTCATCAGCAAGTCGCCTCAGTTACTCCTGTTGTGAGTGTCGCTCCAACTACCATTGCTTATTAGAGACCATCCTAGCAGGGGAATCAAGGGTATAATCAGAGAACGAAGAGTTATGACCCTATTTCCATGAGCTATACCGAGTTACTACCTGCATTGATTCAGAAGAAGTTGATTCAGACCCGACCACCTCCCGTCGTACCATCACCATTGCCTTGGTATTACAAGGCAAACCAAACATGTGGTTTTCATCAGGGAGCACCAGGGAATAATGTTGAGAATTGTTATCCTTTGAAGATTGAGGTGCAGAAGTTGGTGAAGTTTGGTGTTCTATCTTTCAAGGACGTGGGACCTAATGTGAAAGACAATCCTCTATCCAAGCATGGGGGAGTAAATGTTGTGAATATGGTGGCCGGTTATCCAGGCGACTTCAGGATTTTTGATATTAATCTGGTTAGAGGAGATTTGGTGAAAATGCATGCAAACCTATGTGAATTTAGCTACTATACGCATAACCATTCCGGTTGTGCTATTTGCAGTACAGACATACAGGGTTGTGATAAGATAAAGGTTGATTTACAAGAGATGATGGATGAGGGCCTCATCCACATAATTAGGCCTAGGGCAGAGTATGAAGAGGAGGTGAATATGGTTTATGTATGTCCTTGAGAATTCAGATTTTTTGATGGAGATTATATGAATGAGGACCTCGTGCAGTTGCATGCTTCCTTCTGCCATACGGCTAGTCAGGTGGAACACCAATTTGGATCTTGTCGAGTTTGCTGTCGAGATTCCCAAGGATGTTCAATCGTGAAGAATGGTGTTCAGTTGTTATTAGACAATTGAACTATCAAGGTAATAAGTTAAAGGGATGTTTACCATGAGGTTGATATGATTGAGGTTTGTTTGGCTGAAGAAGAGTCAGGTGAAGAGTATGCCTCTGCAAATGAGTATTTCTCCTCATATGAGGATTTGTTTTCCAGAAATGACTGAATAATGAATGATTGTGTTGAAGAAGGGGTAAATGTCATTATGCCTTGTTTTGGTGCACCCGCCCATTTTGAAGTTGAGTATCATAGCAAGCCAGCTGTTACCCCATTGGTGATTAATTTGTCAGGTCATGTCCCCTACAAGTCAAATAAGGTTGTACCCTACAAATACAATGCTACAATCTTAGAGGATGGAGTGGAAGTTCCCATCCAGCCAATGCCTGATGCTGGAAATATTGTTGAGAATAGTAGAGTTACCCGCAACGATCGTGTATTTGCAACAGTTGTTCGAAGAGATGTTAATGCTGGAAAGAGAATTGATGAGAATGATGAACCCAAGAAGGCTACGGGTGAGACTAGTGGGGCTGCGTTAGAGAAAGAAGTGGATGATATTTTGAAGATAATCAAGATGAGTGATTACAAAATTGTAGATCAGCTACTGCAAACTCCTTCAAAAATATTTATCTTAACTTTATTGATGAATTCCTCTACTCACAGAGAATCCTTGATGAGGGTACTGGACCAAACTTTTGTGGATCGTAATATGCCAATAGACCAATTCAGCAGCGTAATAGGAAACATTACATCATGTAATAACTTGAGTTTCTGAGATGATGAATTAGCAGATGAAGGAAGGAATCACAAGTTGGTCCTTCACATCTCTATGAACTCTAAGAATGATTCACTATCCAATGCGCTGATTGATAATGGATCCGCGTTGAATGTTATACCGAGGAGTACGCTTATGAAGTTGAAATATCAAGGAACGCATATGCGTCCGAGTAGCATCATTGTGAAAGATTTTAATGGATCAAGGAAATCTATTATTGGTGAAGTGGACTTGCCTATTCATATAGAACCACATTTGTTTCAGATAACTTTCCAGGTCATGAACATTGTGCACGCTTATAGTTGTTTGCTAGGACGATCGTGGATACATGAGGCAGGGGTTGTCACTTCAACTTTACACCAGAAGCTAAAGTTTGTACGTGAAGGGAAAGTAGTGATCATAAATGGGGAATAGGCATTGTTGATATCTCATTTGTCCTCTTTCAGCATTGTAGAGGCGAATGAAGCTGCTATTGGAACCCAGTGCTTTATCCATTGATAACATAAGAGGAAATGAGAATTCCATGGTTTTGCTTAAGGAGGCGAAACAGTTTGTGTGTAATGGTCATAGTGAAGTTTGGGGACGAATTATGGATCCACCTGTGAACAAGAACATAACTGGCTTAAGGTTCTCTTCGAAGAATGACAAAGGTAACGACATGAAGACTAAGTCTGCTATAGGTAGGTATCAAGACATTTTCCTTAGCGGGGGTTATCTTCATCCGACTGTTTCCAGGATTAACGCCATTGTAGAAGATGAAGCAGAGTAGGAAATACCGAATTATGTGAAGAACGAAATTAGGGTTCAGAACTAGATCACCATTGATGTTCCCTCTTGCATACATGTTTCAAACTAATTTGTTTTGTTAATATTTTTGAAAAAGCTTTCACTCTGCCCAAGGTGGAAGTATTAATGTTATAGGGCTTATTTGTTTGCCGTGACTTTTAAAATCAATAATAAAAGTTGTCTTTGTTTCCCAAATTGTGTCTTTATTTTTTGCTTTTTCTTGGAAAATGGTAATAGAAAAAAAACTTTCAAAATAAATAATAACTGAAATTCAATTTGCATGATCACTTGTTATATGTGTCAGTTTATAAAAGCAATCACAAATCATATGTGCAGATTAATTAAAAACCCGTTGAATACAATGACCCTGCACCCTCTCCCAACTTTGAATGTCCTGTGTATGGGGCTGAAGAAGAAGATTATGATGAGATTCCAGAAGAGGTCTCACTGTTGCTTGAGCATGAGGAAAATACCATTCAGCCATATAAAGAGCCATTAGAAATGATCAATTTGGGTTCAGAAGATGATCCGAAGGAAGTCAAGATTGGAGCATTGCTGCGTCCTGATGTGAAGAGCAATTTGGTTGAGCTGTTAAAAGAGTATGTGGATATTTTTGCTTGGTCTTATCAAGATATGCCTAGTTTAGATACATATATTGTAGAGCACCATTTGCCGTTGAAGCCAGAATGTCCGCCAATCAAACAAAAGTTGAGAAGAACTCACCAAGATATGGCAGTGAAAATCAAAGAGGAAGTTCTAAAGCAGATTAATGCTAGTTTTCTTGTGACACCAGTGTATCCTCAACGGATTGCCAATATTGTCCCAGTACCGAAAAATAAGGAAAAGTCTGCATGTATGTAGATTACAGAGATCTAAATAAAGTTAGTCCAAAATATGATTTTCCATTGCCACACATTTTTATGTTAGTGTATAGCACAACAAAATTCAAGGTATTCTCGTTCATGGAAGAATTTTCTGGTTATAATCAAATAAGAAGGGTTCTAGAGGACATGGAAAAAGCAACGTTTATCACACCCTAGGGAACATTCTGTTACAGAGTGATTCCCTTCGGGTTGAAGAACGCTGGTGCGACGTACCAAAGGGCTATGACAACCCTATTCCATGATCTGATGCACAAGGAAATTTAGGTATATGTTGATGATATGATTTCCAAATCCCATACTGAAAAAGGGCATCTAGAAGATTTGTTAAAGTTGTTTCAGCGTTTGAGGAAGTATAGTCTCCGCTTAAATCCAAATAAATGCACCTTCGGTGTTCGATCATGGAAATTGTTGGATTTCATTGTTAGCCAGAAAGGAATTGTAGTTCACCCTGATAAAGTCAAAGCAATTCAAGAGATGCCAGTGCCAAGAACTGAAAAGCAAGTCAGAGGTTTTCTCGGGCATTTGAATTATATTTCCAGATTCATTTCCCACATGACTTCAACATGTGAACCGATCTTTAAGTTGTTAAATAAATATCAAGGTTGTGTATGGACGGATGACTGCCAAAGGGCATTATAAAGTATTAAAGAATATCTGCTTGAACCTCCTATCTTGCTCCCTCCTGTAGAAGGAATATCGTTGATTATGTATCTGACAGTGTTAGATAAATCCATGGGTTGTATTCTGGGACAACAAGATGAAACAGGGAAGAAGGAGTTCGCCATTTATTATCTCAGTAAATAATTCACTGATTGTGAGTCACGGTATTCCATGCTGGAAAAGACATGTTATGCTTTCGCCTGGGAGGAAAACCGTTTGCGACAGTATTGTTCAATCACACTACTTGGTTGATCTCCAAAATGGATCCAATCAAGTACATTTTAAAAAAGCCTGCTCTTACTGGGAGAATTTCCCGCTGGCAGATGTTGTTATCTGAATTTGATATCGAATATCGCACTGAAAAAGTTATTAAAAGCAGTGTGTTGGCAGATTACCTTGCTCACCAACTAGTTGATGATCATCAGTCTGTGAAGTATGATTTCCCTGATGAGGATGTGATGTTCCTGAAAGTGAAAGATTGTGATGAACCATTTCCTGAGGAAGGTCCTGACCCTGAATCTCGTTAGAGTATGATATTTGATGGAGCTATGAATGCTTATGGTAAAGGAATTGGTACCGTGATTGTCACTCCCCACGGATCACACATTCTTTTTACCGCGAAGTTACCATTTGATTGCACTAATATTATCGCAGAATATGAGGCTTGCATCATGGTCTCGAGGAAGCTATTGATCTCAAAATTATAACTCTAGATGGGTATAGTGATTCAGCTTTTGTAATAAATCAGATTAAAGGAGAATGGGATACTCGTTACCCCGACTTGATCCCTTACAAAGATTATGCTAGAAGATTGTTACCCTTCTTTAACAAAGTGGAATTCCATCACATTCCCATAGACAAAAATCAAACGGCGGACGCTCTAACAACTTTGGATTCTATGTATCAAGTGAATACTTGGAATGACATGCCTCTAATTATAGTTCGACGACTGGATAGGCCCGCTCATATATTTACAACCGAAGAGGTAGAAGATGAGAAACCTTGGTATTATGATATCAAGCATTTTATCCAAACTCAGGAATACACGATTGGTGCTTCAAAGAAAGATAGAAAGACATTGAGAAGATTGGCTGGAAGTTTCTTCCTCAGTGAAAATGTGTTGTACAAGAGAATTTATGACATGGTCTTGCTCAGATGCGTGGATAGACACGAAGCAGACATGTTGATGCATGAGGTTCATGAAGGCTCATTTGGCACACATGCCAATGGACATTAGATGGCTAAAAAGATTCTAAGGGCAGGTTACTATTGGATGATAATGGAATCTGATTTCTACAAATTTGCGAAGAAGTCTCATAAATTCCAGCTTTATGCAGACAAGGTTCATGTGCCTCCGACACTTCTCAATGTGATGTTCCTGAAAGTGAAAGATTATGATGAACCATTTCCTGAGGAAGGTCCGGACCCTGAATCTCGTTAGAGTATGATATTTGATGGAGCTATGAATGCTTATGGTAAAGGAATTGGTACCGTGATTGTCACTCCCCACGGATCACACATTCTTTTTACCGCGAAGTTACCATTTGATTGCACTAATATTATCGCAGAATATGAGGCTTGCATCATGGTCTCGAGGAAGCTATTGATCTCAAAATTATAACTCTAGATGGGTATACTGATTCAGCTTTTGTAATAAATCAGATTAAAGGAGAATGGGATACTCGTTACCCCGACTTGATCCCTTACAAAGATTATTCTAGAAGATTGTTACCCTTCTTTAACAAAGTGGAATTCCATCACATTCCCAGAGACAACAATCAAACGGCGGATGCTCTAACAACTTTGGCTTCTATGTATCAAGTGAATACTTGGAATGACATGCCTCTAATTATAGTTCGACGACTGGATAGGCCCGCTCATATATTTATAACCGAAGAGGTAGAAGATGAGAAACCTTGGTATTATGATATCAAGCATTTTATCCAAACTCTAGAATACACGATTGGTGCTTCAAAGAAAGATAGAAAGACATTGAGAAGATTGGCTGGAAGTTTCTTCCTCAGTGAAAATGTGTTGTACAAGAGAATTTATGACATGGTCTTGCTCAGATGCGTGGATAGACACGAAGCAGACATGTTGATGCATGAGGTTCATGAAGGCTCATTTGGCACACGTGCCAATGGACATTAGATGGCTAAAAAGATTCTAAGGGCAGGTTACTATTGGATGATAATGGAATCTGATTTCTACAAATTTGCAAAGAAGTCTCATAAATTCCAGCTTTATGCGGACAAGGTTCATGTGCCTCCGACACTTCTCAATGTGATCTCTTTCCCATGGCCTTTCTCTATGTGGGGTATTGACATGATTGGGATGATAGAACCCAAAGCTTCGAATGGACATTGTTTTATCTTGGTGTCAATTGATTACTTCACCAAGTGGGTGGAGGCTGCTTCATATGCTAATGTTACCAAGCAAGTGGTTGTATGATTTATTAAGAATAATCTTATATGTCGGTATGGTGTGCTGAGCAGAATTATCACCGACAATGGATCCAATCTGAATAATAAGATAATGACAGAACTTTGTGAAGAATTCAAGATTATCCATCACAATTTATCTCTATACAGGCTGAAGATGAATGGGGTTGTTGAAGCTGCTAATAAGAATATCAAGAAAATTATCCAGAAAATGGTTGTTACTTATAAGGATTGGCATGAAATGATCCCTTTTGCTCTGCATGGATATCAAATATCTGTCTACTCTTCAACAGGAGCAACCCCATTCTCCCTGGTGTATGGAATGGGAGATGTACTCCCTATCAAGGTTGAGATTCCCTCTTTGCGTGTTATAATGGAAACCAAATTGATAGAGGTTGAATGGGTCCAGAACAGGTTTGACCAATTGAATTTGATTGAGGAGAAGAGGATGACAGCTTTATGTCATGGACAATTATATCAGAAAAGAATGAAGAAATCTTTTGATAAAAGGGTCAAACCTTGTGAATTCAGAGAAGGCGACCTCGTGCTTAGGAAGATCATGTCTATCAACACTGATTCTAGGGGCAAGTGGACTCCCAACTTTGAAGGCCCATATGTTGTCAAGAAAGCCTTCTCTTGTGGTGCATTAATTCTTGAAACTATGGATGGCGAGGAGTTCCCATGTCCCGTGAATGCTGATGTCGTCAAGAAATACTTCTCCTAAAGAAATAAAAGAATAATTCGCTAAGTTGAAAACTCGGAAGGGCGGCTTAGGAAAAAAAGAGCGTCTTAGTAGGCCGAAAAATCGAAAGGATGGTCTAAGCAAAAATTAGAAACATAAACAGAATAAATTTCCCGCTAAGTTGAAAACCGTAAGGGCATCTGAGGCAAAAGTTATGGAGTTTCTTGGCAAGTAACTACATCAGACAAGACTTGATCATTGGAGCAACAATCTTCTCGGATTCTCATCACACTTCAACAGAAGTTGCTGCTCATGATTTCAAAAGTTGTTAGAGGGGATAGTGGTCATTGTATCTCAATGTATATTTTCCATTATATATTACCATTTTATGAACTTTGTAATCATCTATGGAGTCTCGCAATTCGCAGACTACCATTCTATTAATGAAATTTGAGCTTTTACCCAATTCTTTGTATTTCTTATTTTATTTAGCTTGCAAAGGCTCCATTTATTATTGATAATAACTTTCAAAGCAAAAAGATTAAATAAAAAAATCAATTTTTCAAAATGAATTAACAATTTGCTTTTACTTTTGAATTTGTGATAAAACAATGACAACAAAAATGGTGATCCCAGGAATGGACAAACTCCAGTTTGTTTTAAGAAGTTTTTGTTCCCCTTGGGAAGATTTACTCAGGATGATTCGCCGTATTGGGTTCGTGACTCCGGTATCCTCGATCATGTTTGGATTCATTTCTCCTCTTTTCTGATTTTTCATGATGTGAAGTTTCAATCCGAGATTTCTCCAGTGAAGTTTTCGTTCGGTCGGATGGAAGTTCTTTTTCCCGAGAAGTTGGTACCATAATCACTCTTGAAGAACGCGGGTCCCTAGTTTCTCTAGTGAAGGACATATTGTGGTTTTCCCTTTTTGGATGTGGTGTTAACCTCCCCATTGAAGTAGGCCTGAATTCCTCAGTGAATGTTCTGATGTTTTGGTGTCCATCTTCTTTACTTGAGATTGTTTTTGCAATCCCAAGTAGAAGTGTTACTTTTGAAAACATTTGTTTCCCCAGTGAAGCCTGAAGAAGGATGTTCTATCCCTGTATTTGTACTATTCTGTCACTTTTTTTATTTACTTCCGGATTATGTTTCTCCCCAGTAAAGCTAAAGCAGACATTGGTTTTTTTTCCTCAGTTGGCATTTACTTTTTCTTGGAATGATCATCTTGGATGTGGTTTAGCCGAGTGTTTTTTGTGCCAGAGTTAGTTTTGGCGTGGTTATTCCCAGTGTTATATATTTGTTTTGTCAGCATAGGCATGATAACACTCATACATTCATACATACATCATGCATAGCTAAATTTGGAAATCATTGTTCATTGGCATTTGATAATTTTTGTTGACATATCACCCTGTTTTGCAGAGTTACGTTGTCCTTTCTTCAATAGAGTGTTCGCCTTAAGTAGAAAGCGTATACTATTTCAATTTCCCCACTGAGTTGTCCCTCATGGAAGTATTTTTGCTTTGGCCTCCCTATACAGCCCCTTGTTTAGATGGATTCTGGTTTTCCCTCTTGAGTTTATTTCTCAAAGGATGCATTTTGGTTGACCGTTTCGTTCCAGTTTATTTCTGGTTTGAATCTGTGGTTCCACAATAATTTTATTTACTTTGGATTTTTGATAACTTCAAGTTTTGGTTGGTGCATTTATTTTTCCCGAGAATAATTTATCTCCTCAGCAGGAATATCTTGACATTTCCCCGGGAAGTCATATTTCTTTCCCCAGGAAGTCATATTTCTTTCCCCAGAAAGTCATTTCTTTTTACAATCCTCTATGACAGCAAGCAACAAATTTCTTTATTTGAGCAACTTGTGCTACTCTGTAAAAGTCGACGTAACTTTTTTTTGCTATCTCCTCTATGAGTGGATAGTTTGCAGTCTGTCGTCAAATTACACCAGTGGATGGCAAGACTTTAAAATTCGCAGAAACAACTCCTTGTGAAATCTTTGCAAGTGGAAGTCTCTTTATTTGAGACAACTTACATATTACCCTTTCCAGGTGGAGTGCCTCGGTTAAAGAAGAGGTTGAGACCCGTTCTAGGTGAAACGCCAGAATTTTGAGGAAACTTGTTATCTTTTTGCTACCCTCGGTGAACGTTGGTAGTTCATCATCAATGAACGGTGGTGCTATGATATATTTTCTCTCTACCTTCAGTGAAAGTTGGTAGGAAATCGGCAGTGAACATCGATGTTTGTTATCTTTTTGCTACCCCCAGTGAACGTTGGTAGTTCATCATCAGTGAACGGCAGTGCTATGATATTTCTTTTCTCTTTACCTTCAGTGAAAGTTGGTAGGTCACCTTCAGTGAAAGTTAGTGATTGTTATCTTTTTGCTACTTTCAGTGAATGTTGGTAGTTCATTGTCAGTGAACGGCGGTGCTATGATATATCCTTTCTCTCCACCTTTAGTGAAAGTTGGTAGGTCACCTTCAGTGAAAGTTGGTGATTGTTATCTTTTTTCTACCTTTAGTGAATGTTGGTAGTTCATCGTCAGTGAACGGCAATGCTATGATATATTCTTTCTCTCTACCTTTAGTGAAAGTTGGTAGGTCACCTTCAGTGAAATTTGGTGATGGTTATCTTTTTTCTATATTTAGTGAACGTTGGTGTTGTTATTTATTTTCCTTCTACCTTCAGTGAAAGTTGGTAGTTCATCGGCAGTAAACGTCGGTGTTGTTATTTTTTTCCTTCTACCTTCAGTGAAAGTTGGTAGATCATCAGCAGTAAACATCAGTGTTGTTATTTCTTTTCCTTCTACCTTCAGTGAAAATTGGTAGGTCACCTTCAGTAAAAGTTGATGTATCCTTTGATCTTTTACCGTCATCTGTGAGTCAATATCTTTTTGATCTTCTACCTTTGAATATTGAGTTGATAGTTCACAGTTATCTGTCAATCATTGTTATCCACTACCTATCTCATCTTTAATTGAGTTTATACTACCTTATCTCTTCTTTGGGTTTTACACTAATAAAGTGAGGTCTTTTGTTCACCATTGATTTATTTTCCTGGTTGGGTTCCTTTTAGATTTTTGTTTCCTTTGCTACATCCCCAATGGTGTCTTATATCTCTTTAGATTTGCCCATCTGCATTCATAATCATAAGCATCGGATGGCATCTTAGGACCAAAAATAGGGCTTTTTTTATATTTAAGTATCTTCAATCGCATCGACACGAAGATTTTTAACCTTTGTATCTCCGGATTGAAGACACTTAAATAAGGGCAGCATTTGTACCCCAATTTTCCCCCCTAAGATTCCTCTATCATATCATATCAATTCGATCATAACAAGATCACATTAGGGTTGGTTCTTCCTCTTTTTCTATCTCCTATCTTTAAGTTTGCTCTTGAGGAATCTCCAAGCAACTTGGTTGTGTATTTTTTATATGTGTTGTTGACTAACTTCTACTCAAAATACAAAAAAATATATGTCTTTGTCTTTGAATATTTGTGTTTTGTCCGTACCGAGTTAAAGCATCTGACAAATAAGGATTTCCGGTATTATTTCTCTAAAATCTCTCTTTGTAAAGAAAAAGAATTAAAATTTTTCATTTTTTTCACTGCACAATCGATTTCACCTAGAGAGCAATTGATTACACAAAGTGCATTTTGCGCCATTTTTGAAAAAATACACTGTGCAAATCGATTTGCACAGAGTGAAAATTTGAAAAAATCAGCAATTTCAAGCTTGTCAAATTTTGGTGCCAATTTTTCATTTTTTTGAAAGATATATCATTAATTCAAATTTTAGTTTCAATCTTGCATTTTTAAAAATATTCATTAACTCAAATTTTGGCTCTAATTTTTGAAAGATATATCATAAACTCAAAGTTTGGCTCTAATTTTTGAAAGTTATTCATTAATTCAAATTTTGGCTCCAAGAATCAATTACGAAATTACAACTAATCCCATTCCTAAAACTCTATAAATAGAGCCCTCATTTCATTCAAATTTCAAGCTTTTGATAGTCAAATCCACTTTGCTAAAAAATCTCTCAATTCTCTCCATCTACCAAATTCACTCAAAGCTACATTTTCAAAAAAGTTAGTAAGCTTCGCATTGAAGCTTACTAATCTTTGAGATAAACCTTTATCCAAATAATTTTACTTTATCAATTCTCTACATCCAAGCTTGAGCAATTGATTCTTGGGGTTGAATTGAAGCAAATTCTTGAAGTTGTTTTGATAATTCTCTAGATCTACCTTTGGTAAGTTGGAGAATTCATCTTTCACAATGTGATCTCTTGTTGATCTATGGGTTTGATTCATTGAGCATTATTTTGTGATTACATTGGTGCTAATTTCTCATTATTTGATGGAATTTTTATGCTCAATTGGATCCATGATCATAAGGTATTTGATGGAAGGTTTGAACAAGAATTTGGCCTTTTAAAATGTTGTTCTGTTGCATGTAACAGCGTGCAATCGATTGCAGTAACAGTGCAATCGATTTCACAAAAGCAATTTCGCGTATATTTTTGAAAATTTTACTGTGTAAATCGATTTACACTTTAGTGCAATCGATTTGCACGGGGACAGAATGCATTTTTTTGCCTTCTTTTGGGGAAGCTTTGATCCAAAATGTTTTTTCTACTCACTCCTTTTGATTGTGGGTTTTGATTGCAATTTTAAATGTCCAGTTTTTCTTTAAATTCAATGGACTTTGTGATGTAGATGAAGTTGGATAAATGTTCATCAATTCAAATCTACCTAAGAGTGAATTATTTAATTTAGTTTTGGGGCTTTGGATTAATGATATATTTAGTGCTTTAATCCATCTAGAGGAGTGGTTGAATTTAAAGATGAAAGAATTTTGAGATGGCGATCCAAATTAGCTTATCATTCCCCTTCCTCTTCATCTTATCTCTTCTTTTTTAATTGTTCTACATGTTAAGGGATGATGATCTCTATATCATTTATCCAAATATGAAGTACATAGATTGCTATTGACCGGCCTCAAAATAGGTGCGACTTCTATATAAGTCCACTTAAGATTGCTTAACATAGCGCTAAATTTTGTCCCCATTCGAATAAATGATCATTCATGGCCCAAACCTATGTTTGCAAGCCTAAGTATGTTACTTTAATCTCTTTGATCCAATAACCTTGAGTTCATTGTGTGGAGGCTTTGGTTCTACCAATCCTCTAATGGATCTACATCACTTTTGGTCAACGCGGATCACTTAAACATCATTGATCATTTAATATTACTTTTGAGGATTCCAAAATGGATGATATACTTGACAAAAAGAAAATGCAACTTGTTATATGGAGGCTTTGGTTCTACCAATCCTCTAATGAGTTTCAAATGCAAGTTTCAAGATGGTCATCCAACTAACCACTAATTTCTAACAATTGACTTTACTTTAATCTTTTATTTTTATGCTTTATGTACCATTTACTTTAGCATTTACATTTCATGCTATTTTCATCTTTGCTCACTTGAGCATTTACTTTTATATAATTTTTATTTTTATCACTTGAGCTTTTATTTTCCTTCTGAAGACACTTAATAATCAACATGAACCATAAAAAACTTTAATGATACTTGGACTATTTGGTTACTATCCTTGGCATTATGGAATATTGGACTTCTTGGACTTAGGATTAGAAACCTAGGCCTATGTTGGAGATCTTGTGACCTTAATTGATATTTTGTCTGGAGTTCTTGAGGTTTATCTCAAGACATTTGGTTGTTTGTATGCTTTGTGTGCAGGTTATTGTGATTACATACCTTATTAGTAATCTGGAATTCACCCGTATACAGCCGTTACTCTACCTAATTTTTGTGAAGACTTAATACAATTGAAGTTTTATTCGCTCAAGAGGTCTAGTATCTTTGCTTGCTTGGTTTCAATCCAAAGAATGAGAATTCTATATTGGCTCATAATGTGAAGTATTGGCTTCTTGTTGGTTAGATGGTTCTTCTCCTTATCTTTTACCTCTTGCTTTAGGATAGTCCCTTCTTCTTCTCCCATCCTCTTTAATTTCAAAAATCTTCTTCCAACTTTTGAAAACTCTTCTTGTTTTGAAACTTGAACTATGTTCATAATAAACTTGGACTTAGGTCCATGCATTTTCAAAACATTTTCATTAATAAATTCTACCTTGACATTTTTTGTGAAAAGACTAAAAGTTAATCAATCTCATTTCAAACCATTTTGCCACTTTGGCTTTTATTTTAAAACTTTTTCTCAAAAGATTGGACTCTTGTAAATGCTTGTAGTGATGCAAACAACTGTACTTCTACAATATGTAGTGAAGTGAGATATTTTCTACTTGGGTGTTGAGTGAGGCATTGTTGATTTTAAAATCCAAGCCATATCATCCACTTTGAGATGATGCAAATTCTCCTTTCTCATAATTGTGGGTAGTAAGTATGTTTTCCACACGGACAATGACAATGATGTCTTATCTCATAAAATTAACCAACACACTTGTGTTTTAAAATTTTTAAAGATGAACTACGTGTACCCTAATCCCCTATTGCACGAAAGGTGGTACGTAGGCACTAAAGGTTCGCAACCGCGGCGGGTGCAAAAATCATAAAAAATATATTTCTTTTCCTCACCTCCACCATCTATTTTTTTATATAACATTTTATAGCAAAAATATATAGATTATTTCAAAGAGGTTCCTGTGGAGTACCGTAGATATTTAGGGTGCTAATACCTTCCCTTTGCATAACCAACCCCCTTACCTTGAATCTTTCCCCCTCTTTTTGGGTTATTCACTTTTTTCCCATTCCTTTGGAAATAATAAAGCGCGATGACGATTTTTATTATGATCTGTATAAGTCTAGTCAATCTAATGGCTTAGTCTTAAACATTTCTACCGCTACAGTACCATCGGAGCAGAACTCCCAACTTAAAAATTGCCAATTAATAGAGGCATTAACAAGGCATGAGCCTTCTTCGCAGTTTGCCAATACAGGCCTTCACAAAATCCGCCAATACAAGCCTTCACAAAATCCACCAATATAGGCCATCACAGAGTATGAAAATGTATGTGACTCAATGAATGCACCCTCACATACTAACAACAATCATCATTCATCGCAACGCATAAGCCCACATCACCATTATTTCCAGTAAATAGAGGTAATTCATCATCATCTAAAATCTCTACAACTTCACATTTTCAACAAGAATTCACAGAGACAATCACAACAATACAACATCTCAATATTGGCCATAGACCTACCATATAATATTGCCCATAAATAGAGGCAATTCAACCAAATTCATCATCACCTGTAATTTCATATTTTTCAGCAATGTATACAACACAATTCCATAAACCGGAACCATTCAACTTAATTCGACTTCATCTGCTAATCAACTTTATTCTACATAAGTCTAACAAAACAAACCAACTAAAAATACCCATATATATACGACTCACTCTGACAATTTACACTAATTCCGATTAACTACTTTTACCGCCTAAATCTACAAATTCGGCTAATCGGTATTGTTGTATTTACTGTTATTACTACTATTTATTTATACTACTACTAATAAATTTATTCTACTAAATTATGCTGCCTCTGTTATTTAGCTTACTGCTATTATTGGTCTCCTCCAAAACTACTTGTTTGATATCTACAACTTCCATTACTACAACTTCCTACTAGTGACAAATATTAGTTATAAACTAAAACCAATTTCAACTTATTCCTCTTGTTACTGAAATTCTCCGTTATACTTTCTTTATGATAATTTTCAATTTCTACATCTACTTATACTTCCTAACAATGCTCAGCTAAATTAGTCCATACACTATTATTTCTACTACTCTTACATATACATCCTGCTATTCATTTGAATAAAGCATTACAATTTATTCATGCGACTTCTTTAACCCAATCGGATACTAAATTATTTTACTAATTATATTAACTTATTAATTATATAAGATATGACATGGTCTTTCCATCAAGCCTATATGTTCTTTCGAGTCTCATCTCAGGACAACAACTCAATAATAGCCATAACAACATCATAACAGAAATACGATTTAAATAAATTGCAGAACAACTTCATCAACATATTATGAACATTCAATTGCAACTAAAAATTGCAGGACTGATAATCCTTACAGAATCACAATATAACTGAATCGACAATAATTCATGACACAAATTTATAAAACCCAACCCCACATACGGTTTATCATATACCTGGTTATAGAGATTGAACCTCACCCATACCTGGTTTAGATTGAAGGTAACTCTAAGGGTCTCCGATTGAATCTCCTCTTGGCCGCTTGGTGTAACTTCGACGTATCCCTCTTCTTCTCCTCAAAATCCTTATTTTTCTCTTCTCTGGAACTTCTCTTGTACCAAAACCTTCCAAGATTTTTTTCTCTCTAGATCAGAATCAAAGCTGAAAATTTTCCCAAATATGTAGCTAGAGTGCGATGATGATATCTCCCAACTCAGACCTTATTTTGAAGATTCCAACGGTCAAAAGTTAGATGTAGGTGTTGCGAACCTACCCTCAAAATTTGAGTGTGATTCAACGGTTAACAATTCGATGATTTCCGATTTAGTGAGACTGCTGCAATAAAAACGAGAATGAGTTTCTCCCATCTATTCTCTCACTTTTCTCAATTAAACTAATTCCTTTTATATCCACTTAACCTTGTAATTCTAGTAATTCTTATTGGGACAATATCTACACTCCCATATTTACTACATGACATCACTTAAATAAGCCCAACAATTAATCTTATAATGCTCCAATATATTTAATATTATTAAACCACCATTTAATCAAATAATGTCATCGAGCAACTTAATAATAATTTAAAACATTGTTCAACTCCAACTAATAATTTTAATTATATAATTAATTAAATTATCAGGATGTTACAACTTCTCTCATGCCAAATCATGGCCAAGATTGAGAGTGCTTATTTCATTTGAATTATCAAATTGTAATTTCTTTTGATTGTTCGAACACTTATTTTATGTAAAACTTTTTTATTCCATTAAAGCATTACATATGTTTGTATTGAATTAATCCATTCGTTTTCACTATATTTAAACTATGCTTTTACTTCCTTTTTGTGAAATTCAACTCTCAATTAAAAAAAACTGTAAGCCTTTAGAAGGAGGATGACGAAAAAGATACCATAATCTCTATAGTATGTTTTTTAACATACCTGGCTGACGATGTACATGTGTTGTCTCAAATCCTAAAAAGTAAAGTTATAAGGAATATAATCCTTAGTAAACCCCTTTGAGCCTAAGAAGTATGAGTTTTCTTTTCAATGCAAATTGAAACCTTTAATCATAACCTGGGCAGGATAGTTTCTCAGTTAATTCAAAAGTGAATTCAGTCACAAGCTCTATCTTCATACACAAAGAATAGTGTTGAGATGCACTTCTAAATCAAAAGACATTGATGGTTCCCTGTAATCACTAAAACAAATAGTCATTATTTTTCAAAAGAAAAGCCCGTTAAGTCAAAACCTATGAAGAAGACTTAAGAAAAAACCAGGGAATCTCGTTAACTGTAATCACAAAAGAAAAGTTCAGGGAAAAGGTAGGGGTAATAATATAAAAAAATAGGTCACTACAAATCCTCAACAAAATAAAAAATGTTACAAAAAATGATTGTCTTCTCAAAAAAACTTTCAGTATCTGAACCATCACCGGAATATCAGGGAAAATATTCCAAACTCGATTGGGATCTAAACATACAATTAATTGAGTATATTACTGAAGAACATCATGAAGAACAGGTTGGGTACAAACAAAGTTTAAGCCTTTATCCTTTGTTTCTTAAACCGTGAACCAGGCCACGTTACAACCCTTAAAAGACCTAACTAAAGCACGAGTTAGTTTGAAAGCATACTATTACAAAAAGGTATCCTGACTCCCGTATGGTTTACTATAAAATCTTGAGTTGAACTCATATTCTTATAAAATTTTGTTTGTTTACTAAAAATTCATTTTCAAAACTTTAAGACAGACATAAGTTTTGCATTTTTAAATGACATTATTTGCATATGACTAATTGTTCGGCAGTAGAGGAATTCACACGACGAATATTCAATGAACGGAAATCCTCTCAATGAATAGAATCACCTCAGATAGAAAGACATTTCCAGTAACAGACCCTTCATAATCAAGTGGCTAGGGATGGTATCCAATTGATCTGGGGGAAGTCGATTCAAGATTTAAGGAATCTCTTAAAAGGGACGAATAGCCAGGGGAAGATCTTCATCTAAACCACTTGGGCCATTGGACATGAATTCCAGCAAAGAATCACGTATGATCGAGCAAAGATTTTTCTGGCAGTGCTACAACACTTACTGCTATAAACAATGACAATTCTCCCCACCCAGTGAACACATACATAGTCGGAAAATACTACGCATAAAAAAGAGTTGTTAGGTTGACTGGCCTAGGAAAAAATAAGGGCATCCCGGTGAACCAAAAGAGTTCGGGAAAAATTTGGGATATATAAATAAAATTGTACACCCGGCAAGTTGACAACCTGAAAAGGCGGCTTGGGCAAAAAAGGGTATCCCGGTGGACTGAAAATCTGAAAGGACAGTCCAGGAAAAAGTTTGGGATTAAAGCGCACGACTATGCCCCGTCATCTCGTCACGTGTCTATCAATATAAGATTTGTCACCCTGATCAGCAGTCACCGAGGGGTCTAGGAGTTGAGGATGTTCAAGCCATTCACAAAATCCCCACAGAGCCACTTCCATGAGATTATCCTTACAGGGTAATCTTCATAAGTTCATACATTCCCTATAATTTCCACGTCAGATTTCTATGGTTGATAAAGGAGTATGGTTTTCTCCTCTGAAATATCACCAACCTATGGAGTTCCAATGAATACAGTTCACGGAGTTTCTCTTCCCCAGCTGAGCTTGTTCCTTTGGGGTTGTAAAACCCCTTTAGACTTCTACTCTCCAGCAGAGTTCATTTCCTTAACAAGGGTGTTTCCTCCGCAAGAGTATTTCTCCATCAACAAGGTTTATTTCCCCAAACAAATTTTCTTCTAGATATAGTTCAGATACAGTCTAGATATAGATTCATTCTGAAACCCATTCTAGATCCACTTCTAGTCATAGTTCAGATAAAATTTCAATATAGATTCATTTAGACACTCATTCCAGATCATCATCTAGATACGGTTCAGATACAATATAAATATAGATTCATTCTGACACTCATTCTAGATCCACTTCTAGATACAATTCAGTTACAGTCTAAATATAGATTCATTCTAACACTCATTCCAGACCCATTTCTAGATATAGTTCAGATACAACTCTAAATATATATTCATTCTGACACTCATTTTAGATACAGTTCATATACAATCCATATATGGATGTCATTCTGATACTCATTCAGTACATCTTCCAGATACATTTCCGATATGATCTAGATATGGATGTCATTCTGATACTCATTTAGTGCATCTTCTAGAAATGGTTCAGATACAATCCAGATATGGATATCATTCTGATACTCATTCAGTACAACCTCAGATACAATCAAGGCATAAATTTATTCTGACACTCCCCAGCTTGAGTATGCTTCTACCATAAATCACTGGCTAAATTCCTCTCCCCAGTAAATTCGTCACTATCCCCAGGGAGTTGCTATTGAACCTAAAACCGGACCAGATGTCAGTCAACTTTATCTTCCTCAGGCGCTTCGGAAGGAATACTCATCTCTTTTATCCCCAGTCAGGGTATAAACTCCCTAGTATAGTAATGAGCAACCAACATTCTTAAACTCTTCTCCCCAAGAAGGAATTAACACTCTCCAACAGAGTTTCCTCAAGCAAAAAGCAAGAAATCAATGTTCCCCAGCGGAGTTTCCTTAAACAAGAAAGCAGGAGTCCCTAGGGGAAACAATTCCCAGAAGATCGAAGATACACATGCTCTTAATCCCCAACAACAATCAAGGATTTATTTTCCCCATACTAAGATGCTGCTCAAATTTACGAATGCACTTCAATAACATTTCACATTCACCATCATTTACCAATATCATAGCATATGCGTACAAAACACATATACCAGAGTCTCATTTATTTTGAGAATGTCATTACATAATGCATTTCATACATCATGACATTGCATACATCTAACCCTTTATCTTTTCAGGTAAAGTCTATGAACAGATGAATATCATCAACTATCTACATGACGAGACAAATTTCTTCAGAAACTAAGTTCTGGCAAGAATTTCCCTCAAAGACATTCCTCAAAAAGTCATTCTAAAAAATATCTCTTCTAGATGAAGTCAAGCATAGACATCTTATAGTGCATCATTCATACGAAACCAAGCGTGAATTCCTTCTGGTAACCTTTGAAGTAGTAGTCACCATAGATTCCTTCTGGTACCCTTTGAAGTAGTAGTCTCCATGGATTCCTTCTGGTACCCTTTGAAGTAGTAGTTGCCATAGAATCCTTATAGTACCCTTTGAAGTAGCAGTCGTCGTAGATTCCTTATGGTACCCTTTGAAGTAGTAGTCGCCATAGATTCCTTCTAGTACACTTTGAAGTATTAGTCTCCATAGATTCCTTATGGTACCCTTTGATGTAGTAGTCGCTATAGATTCCTTCTGGTGCCCTTTGAAGTAGTATTCTCCATATATTCCTTCTGGCACCCTTTGAAGTAGTAGTCGCCATAGATTCCTTCCGGTACCTTGTTGAAGTAGTAGTCTCCATAGATTCCTTCGGGTACCCTTTGAAGTAGTAGTCGCCATAGATTCCTTCTAGTAACCTTTGAAGTAGTAGTCGCCATAGATTTCTTTTGGTACCCTTTAAAGTAGTAGTCACCATAGATTCCTTCTGGTACACTTTGAAGTAGTAGTCGCCATAGATTCCTTCCAGTGCCTTGTTGAAGTAGTAGTCTCCATAGATTCCTTTTGGTACCCTTTGAAGTAGTAGTTGCCATAGATTTCTTCTGGTACCCTTTGAAGTAGTAGTCGCCATATATTCCTTCTGGTACCCTTTGAAATAGTACTCGCCATAGATTCCTTTTGGTACTCTTTAAAGTAGCAGTCGCCATAGATTCCTTCCAGTACCTTGTGAAGTAGTAGTCGCCTTAGATTCCTTCTGGTACACTTTGGAGTAGTATTCTCCATAGATTCCTTTGGGTACGGTTTGAAGTAGTAGTCGCCATAAATTCCTTCTGGTACCCTTTGAAGTAGTAGTTGCCATAGATTCCATCTGGTACCCTTAAAAGTATTAGTCGCCATAGATTCCTTCCAATAACTTGTGAAGTAGTAGTCACCATAGATTCCTTATGATACCTATTGAAGTAGTAATCGGGTGTAGAATCCTTCCATTACCTATTGAAGTAGTAGTCGGGCATAGACTTCTTCCAGATACATCTCCTAAAGACCAACTCAAGCATAGAATTATTCTTATATTTCTATCAATAGTTACTTTGGATGGCATCAATAAGCCCATCTCCCACGACTCTCCATCACCTTTGGATGGCATCTATAAACCCATCTCCAACGACTCTTTGTCACCTCTCCAAATGGAATTTATAAGCCCATTCCCAATACAATCAACCAACAACTTTAGCATCTTGCACAGGTGAGTGCAAATTTATGGGAGCTTAAGTATTCAATCATCTTCTACCTTTATGTCACGAAAGGCATACATGCAAATATAAATTTTCAAGTTTAAGAAGATTGAACACGGGCAACTGTAGTATCCCAAAATTTGCCCTCACATTTTTCTTTAAGGCATTCTTCCAAGGCTTCTGAGACACTCATGACATTCAAGGGTTAACTTGTCAAGATGCTCCTCCTAAGCCAAAAGCCTACAACTAAGGTTTGGAATTTCTCAAGGTAATTTGGTTTACAAAAGTCTCAAGTGGCTTCCTTGGTTCTTCATATGTCCTCAACAAGTTTCATGTCATGTTTCAAGCCCTACATCACAAGTTTTCCCAATCAATGACTCAGATGATTGAAAATTAATTGTATTGGTCAAAAAGCCAATTGTAGTCAACATATAGTCAAAATTCAATATTTTTGGTGATATTCATAATTTTATCAAGGGTTGATCATAATTCCTCAAGGAAATCCCTCAAATCATCAAAAGACAAAAAATGCAAAATTAGGGTTTCCTTAAGAGAAGTCAACTGAACTTTGACCAGGCATAACTTTCACATGCTTCATCAAATTTTTCCCAACCAAATACCATTTTTAAGGAAATTCAATTCTCTACAACTTTTATGTTATTCTCAAGTCCAAAAAATGCTTCATTTGGAAGATATGATCTCATACATTATAGGTCATTTTTGAAAGTCAACAAAAGACACTTTTTGTCATGGAAACTTACATCAAGATAATATCTTCAAAAGCAAAAATAATAAAAATAGAGATTGTAGTGGACATCTAGGGGTTTCCAAAAAGTCAAAGATCATATTCAAAAAATGAAAATTGAATAAGTTATGAGATGCACAAGTTGGGGAATTTTGATGAAATTCATGAAGTACAAATTGAGCAAAATTTCATTTTTGAACCTATGAGCCTAGTTTTTGATGTTCAAACATGTCCATAACATCTTAGAGGACCTCTAAGTTCATTTTTGTGTGACCTTGATCTTTATTTTTTTATTTATATTTATCTTGATTTTATTTAATTTAAAATCAAACAAATTATATAAAAACACAATAAAACATGGGATAATCCATTTGAGCTTAACTTGACCCATCATGGAGCCCAATATTTCGTGAAAAGACCAATAAAAGTTGTCTAGGTTCATGTAAAAACGGAATTGGCAAGAATCATTCAAATATGACCAACTTTCAATATGTTGGATTTTGTCTCATGGCCGTGAAAGCTTTATTCCTTTCCATATTGGTCTTCTCTCCCCACTCCTCTATAAATACACAATACAATGAAAGTAAAGGCATACGCATACACTGCCTAGAGATGCTCTACCAAATTTAATTAAAAAATCTCAAACTTGTAAACTTCGAAAGTAGATCTTCTAGCCTTCCTCCATCAAAACCAGTCACGCAATCGTGTTCTTGAGAATCCCAGGACCCCTGCAGAGCCTAGATTCAAGCCTCACACATCCCAGAAGCCCTTCATACAAACTCACCGATTTGGTAAAATCTCTTGCTCTCAAAATCTTTAAATCCTGTAATTTAAATCCATGTTACACATATATTCATGTTACTGATGATATTTAGATGAGAACTAACGTGATACATGCAAGTTTGGACGCATGGATAAGACCATGCCATGGTTAGGGCACACTCTGAATTTTTTTGTGAATCATATGATACATGAACGTGTTGCTTGTTTTAAGCCCAAATTTGAATTCAGGGCGTATTTTTACATAAGATAGGCCTTTCGTTGGTCATGAATCTAACATTTTTTGTAGGTTTTGGATTTTGTCCGATCAGAGAAGACGACCGGAGTTTGACTCCGACGTCTCTGACTTTAGTTGACTCCGATAGGAGCTTACGTGTCAAAACCCAACTCTTTGATTCCTCCGTTTAAATAAAATGGGACCCACCAGGCGCGCGCTTTGTTATTTAAATAATTTTGAAACGAGTTTTGTATATAATGCTTTTCTTTGTTTGAACTAACGGATGAACACGCTACCCCAATGGCAACACACATGCACTTAAGGCTTTCACTGACAGGTCTTGGATTCGATCCAGGCAGGGAGTAAGTTTTGTTATTTTTTTCCTTTTTCCTCTAACTTTTGTTTTGTAGGTAAGTCAGCGCCTGGGCCTTCTCATTTCTTTGGGCCTATGAATTTAAAATCCTCACCCCCTGTTTACTCTTTGCACTGAGGCACATTCTTTTTTCTAGTTTGTTTTTTTTTTTAATTCATTTTCTTTTTTAACTAATTTCATAAAAATATCATAAAATAAAAAAAAATCACAAAAAATAATTAAACATAGATTTCCATAATTAATTTCAATTAATTATTTTTAATAATTTTATTTATTTTATTAATTAATTAATTATAATTATATTATCCATAAATTTAATTTAAATATTTTCCTAAAACAAAATATAACAAAAACATTTTCTTTTTACCACTTATGATTTTTTAGGTTCTCTTTACATCTTTCTCTTTTCTTCCCCGCATATTTATCTATTTTTATTCGCATTATTTTCACAATTATGTAATTGTACATGGGATGTAATAGACTTTAACTACGACCTTTTTACTTTGTATTTCACCTATTTTTTGGTTTGTAATTCCCCCCATCCCGAAGCATTGTAATAGCGTAGATTCAAATTTCCGCATATTTATTTTCCGTACCTATATTAACTGCTAGATGTATGATAATAGACTTAAATGGAAAGAATTAAAAACAAATGCTAGAAAACCTAACATTCAAAACAAATAAATGAAACACAACACACTCGCACATGCACACTTCTAAGGTACCTCCACTTTGTTGCCTTCGGAAAAATAGTCATGTCCCTCGAACGCGGGACACTTTAGCAAGGACCCTCAGTTTAAAAGATCGTAGTCCCTCGATTACCCTCAGATGTTTCCTTCGGTAAATGATCTAGTCCCTTACAATAAAATTGCTAAAGTGCCTAACAAGTTACCTTCGTGACTGTACGATGAACTACACTTGTCCCTTAAACATCCAATGGTAGGGCTACCCACCAACTAATGGTGGGATAGCACTATCTAAAGGAAAAGAGAAAAAGAACAAAGACCATTTGAGTAGGTAGACATCTCTTAGTTTCCTTCTCACAAAACAACACAATTTTTCACACATACACAAACTTTTCTCTAAAATATTTTGGAAGACAAAACATTATGTATACGTTCTCAACGATACGAGGAACATTACAAAGTTCACCGCACTAAGGCGTCTTTTCAAAAATGTTTTCCAAAACACAAAAAGCATTTTCAAAGTGAGCTAGCAACTAAGAGCCTATAAATAACTACATATGGAAAGGGTCTTTAGAAATCTTTAGAAAGGTCTTTCATGTTCTTTTAACCCTTTCCTTTGTTGGATAAAAGAAAAGTCGATGGAGACTCTTGCTAACCGCAACATTTGCGATAAAACGCAAAACCAATAAAGTCAGTTCTCCCACCGTATTACACATATGTTCATTCAATGCAAGTATTGGACGTTTATGCAAACAAAATAGAGAAAGTAAAACAATTTTAAATTTTGAAATCTAATTGCATTAATTCTGAAAGTTTTCCTATAAGCAGAAAGTTTTATATAAAGAAACAAAAATCCTAGTAAGAGGAAATCGTCGTAAGAATGAAGAAAGGGTAAAAAGAAAAACAGCTGTGTAGAAACGATCCCATCAAGTTTCAACTCTGCTATTTCCCTTATACCTTCAAGCATCTCATCTCTTGTTATTAGAAGAATATGGTTGAATTATTCTGTACCGTTTGAACTTGACACTAGTAATGACGTTGTTTGTAAGTATATGGGTGATCCAACAGGACATATTCGTACGTTTTAATCCCTAACTTTTGCCTGGACCACCCTTCCAGGTTTTCAGTCCATCGGGACATCCTTTTTTGCCCAAGCCTCCTTTTCAGGTTTTTGACTTGCCGGATGTACAATTTTTTTATATATCCCTAATTTTTCCCGAACCCTTTTAATTCGCTGTGATGCCCTTACTTTTTCCTAGGCTTGTCAACCTAGCGGGTTTCTATTATGCGTAGTATTTTTTGACTATATTTGCATTCACAGGGTGTGGAAAATATTCTATGTCCACGGTAGTAAGTATCATAGCACCCCCAGAAAATATCTTTTTGATCATAAATGGCCCTTCGTATGTTGGAGTACATTTGCCCTTGGGATCACCTTATTGTAGGATAATGCGCTTTATTACCAAATCACCAGCCTGGTATACCAGATGTTTGACACTCTTGTTAGAGGCTTTGATCATGCATTTTTGATACATCTGACCATGACAAACAGCCAAAAGCCTTTTTTCATCGATCAAATTTATTTGGTCCAGTCGATTATGAGTCTATTTGTCTTCATATAAACCTGCATCTTTCATAATCCTTAGGGAAGGAATCTGGACTTCAACAGGTAAGACAACCTCCATACTGTAGACTAGAGAGAACAGGGTTGATCTAGTTGATGTACGTACTGAAGTGCGATAACCATGAAGATAAAATGGTAACATCTCATGCCAATCTTTGTATGCCACTGTCATTTTCTGCAAGATCTTCTTGATATTTTTATTGGCGGCTTCCACTACGCCATTCATGTTTGGTCAGTACGAAGAAGAATTTTGATGCTTAATCTTAAATTGCATGCAGAGTTCCATGATCATAGTATTGTTAAGATTGGTACCATTGTCCGTGATGATCCTTTTAGAGATGCCATACCGATAGATAAGGTTGTATTTAATAAACTGAGCCACAACATTCTAGGTAACAGAAGCAGACGAGGCTACTTCAACCCACTTCGTGAAGTAATCAATAGAGATCAGGATGAAACAATGCCCATTGGAAGAAGCAGGCTTAATCTCTCCAATCATATCAATGCCTCGCATTGTAAACGGGCAAGGAGTAGTCAAGACATTTAAAGGAACCATAGGCACATGTACTTTATCAGCAGAAATCTGGAATTTGTGGCAAGTTCTAGAATGATGTTGATAATCAATTTCCATAGTAGACCAATAATAACCCGCTCTACGAATTTTATTAGCCATTGTATGCCCACTGGAGTGACTACCAAAGACTCCTTCATGCATATCTTCCATAATTTTTTCAGCTTCCTTCTTGTCTACACAACAAAGCAAAGTCAAATTGTGGTTGCATTTGTACATGATTCCGTTACACAGAAAGAACTTGGCAGAGAACCTCCTTATAAATTTCACATCATTGATAGATTCTCCTTATGGATAATCTTGAGTTTATAGGTATCTTTTTACTTCGTGGTACCAAGGCTTTTCCTCTACTCCATTAGTATCAACTTCGTAGTAATGCACCAGTTTGTCTAGTCTCTCAATAGTAATTCGAGGAGCTTCACTATCCCATGTGACTTTGAACATAGATGACATGGTAGCTAATGAGTCTTCCAATTGATTATCTTCTTGTGGAATATGTTAAAAAGTGATTTCCTCGAAGTACGAAATTAATGTCAATACATGCTCTCGATAAAGAATGAGATTGGGATGCTTCATATCCCATTTTCCCTTAATCTGACTAATTACTAAGGCTGAGTCCCCATATAAATTCAAGAACTTAATTCTCATATTGATGGTAGCTTTGATACCCATGATACATGCTACGTACTCGGCCATGTTGTTGGTACAGTCAAAACACAACTTGGCAGTGAAGGGCGTATGGAAACCCTTGGGAGAGATGATCACAACACTGATTCAATTACCAAGCGCGTTGGAAGCTCCATCAAAAACCATAGTCCATTGGGATCCTGATTCAAGTCCTTCATATTGTCTAGGTTCTTCATAATCGGTAACTGGCATAGTATTCTTATCTGGGAACTCAAAATTCATAGACTCATAGTCATCTACAACTTTATGAGCAAATGATCTTTTCGTACACTTCTTTTGATTTCCTTATGAGTAGTATCCTAAATGTCATATTCTGTCAAGACCATTTTCCATCTTGCTATTCTTCTGGAGAGAGAGAGTTTCTTGATTATGTATTTTATTGGATCCATCTTAGAGATCAACAAAGTAGTATGAGTCAACATATACTATCTTAGTAGGAAAGTAGCCCATGCCAAAGTGCAACAAGTTTTCTCGAGCAGTGAGTATCTTATTTCATAGTCGGTAAAAATTTTTCTAAGGTAGTATATTGCATGCTTTTTCGACTAGACTCGTCATGCTGCCCCAATACACACCCCATTTAGTTCTCTAACACTGTTAAGTAAATGATAATGGGTCTCCCTTCAACCGGTGGCATCAAAATTGGAGGTTCCTGGAGGTACTCCTTCATTTTGTCGAAGGCTATCTGATAATCATTGTTCCACTTCAATACTTAATCTTTCTTCAACAACTTGATGATTGGCTCACAAGTAGCAGTCAAATGGGAAATAAATCTGGCAATGTAGTTCAATTGTCCCAGGAAACCCCTGACTTCCTTCTCAGTACGGGGAACTGGAATTTCTTGAATGGCTTTAACCTTGGTAGGATCAACTTCAATACCTTTACTACTAATGACAAAAGCTAGGAGTTTATCAGATCTTACCCTTAAGGTGAATTTGTTTAGATTCAACCTCAACTTGTATTTCTTTAACCTTTCAATCAACTTGTGCAGGTGGTGGAGATCTTCTTCTTTAGTCTGAGACCTGGATATCATGTCATCAACATTGTGATACGGTGGGAAAAATTGACTGTTTTTTGGAATGCTGGTTCGCGTTTTGCGTTTGTTTCCGCAAAATGTCGCGGTAAGCAAGAGTCGCCACCGTCTTTTATTTTATCCAACAAGGAAAGGAAGAAAGCACAGAAAAATTCCTTTTTCGAGATTTTTTAGGTACGGGGTAGATTATAGAAAGGAAAGGTATTAGCACCCTTTCTATCTGTGGTTATCCACGGGCTCTTAGGTATTTGCTAATCATTTTCAAAATGTTTTCTTTGTGCTTGTGGGTCTTGAAAAGTTTTCATTTTTAATTTCGATTTAACTCTTGCTTCTGTCCTCAAGAGTGTAATGAAGTGTTTTTGAAAACTTGTTTGTAAAAGTGTAAGTGTGAAATAGTTTTGTTTTGGATGAGCAAGTATCTAAGAACTATCTACCTACTCGAAAAAGGAATCGTTCTATGCTAATTTCCTTTAGGAAATGCTATGCCACTATTAGTGAGTAGGTAGCACCGTCGTTGGAGTTTGAGGGTCAATTCAAATGCGGGACATACGGTCATTAAAGTAATGTTAGGATGCATTAGCGGTAACCCTAATGTCTTAGATGATTTGTTTGAGGCAACAATATCTGAGGCAACCGTTTCGAGGCAACTATGATCTTTTAGACAAGAGGACGACCTATAAAACGACCTATACTCAATGACTGTGTACGAAGGTAACCAAGTGGGGTGTACCCTAAGAGTGCGCATGTGCGAGTGAGTTGTTTTCAATTACTTTTATCTTTGCACATGTTTAGGGTGATCTAATTTGATTTTAAGATTAAGCATTCATTCTTGTCATGCAAACCCTATTACCAAACATCTAACAGTTGTATAATTTGTAGAATTAAAAGTGCGGAAATTAAATTACAAGGCGTCAGGTATTTACATCGCCAAAAGCAACCCTTTGAAAATAAAATAAAGCGGTAAAATAATTAAAAGGTCCTAATTATCTATTACATACCGGGAGCAGATACATTAATATGGATAAAAAACAAAGTGCGACGCGAAATTAAATCGAATGCGAATTAGGGTTTTGACCCTTTTTAAAGAAAATGCTTTTTTTTGTTATTTTATTTTAAGAAAAGAAATTAAATCCTAAATTAAATACTAAATTAAAAAATTAATTAATTAAATGAAAAAATAATAAATGGCAAATTTTTGGGTTTTTGTTATTTTAAGAAAGAATATAAAATAATTAAATTAGTAATTAAAACCTAATTAAGTCTAATTAAATTTATTTATTTACAAAATAAATTAAAATTTCCTAAAATTAACAACCTAACTAATTAATTAAAATTTATTAAAGAAAAATAAATTTCTTAATTTTAATTGGACAAAATGATATTTTTGTGATTTTTTAATAAAAAGAAAAAAATGTTATTGGTTAGAAACTAATTAAATAAAAATAAAGGAATTAAATTAAATAAACAAAATAAAAAAAGTAGAAGAATTGGGCCTGATTAGGAGGTGTTGGAAGCAATTTTCTTGGCCCATTAGTAGCTGATCCGTCGGACTTTTGGAATCTAGTACACACGCGTTGACTGGCACTATCATGTACCCTCAAGGCTTGGCCATAAGATCTGGCCATCTGGCCATCTGGCGTGTGGATTAGTGAGGGAGTATAGTAGACATCAAACCATAGCGTGCACATGATTACCTGAAAAATATCAAGAAAATACAATTTGCTGGAGGCAGGGATCAAACCCCTGACCTCCAGCCACTAATTCCTTGAATGTACACCTGGTGACCAATTGGGCTATGCTGCTTTGTTTTATGTTAATTAAGTAATAAAGATAATATATGAAATAAACAAAATACTAGAAAAACAATGAAAACACGCGGAATTATTTGAACTGGCAACGGGATGGACGACACGTCTCCGTCCCTGGCCTCTAACACTGTAAACGTTACCTGCGGATTTTTATCTGCAGCTAAAAGCATAGCTTCCTCCTAAAATCATCCTCAGGCCATGTAAACACATTCCAAGAACATGGTTGAACTCGTCATAACCTCCTGATCACAACCATGTCCTTCATGTGGACCAATTTTCCCTGAAACAGAAAACCCCAAAAACAAAAGATGAAACCCTAATAATGATGGGTCTTGTTACAGGTCACGAAAACACAATTGAATGATACCAAATGCTTGCAAATTGTTTATAGATTCAGAATATGCTATCAATTCATATCAACCATGCCTAAATTGAGAAATATGAAATCAAGAACAGGGTGGTTTTACGAAGGAATTACAGCGTGTATGAGGGCCTGGGAATTCCTGGTTTGGATTGGGATAGCTTGTGTGCGTTGCCAGCAATCGATTGAGACTAATATCAAGCTCTAAAAATGCTTCTAGGGTTGATTTTGATCTCCCACTTTTTTGTGATTTTGCAAGTTTTTGTTCTGCTTCTACAAGTGATTTCCAACCCTTGTTTTGTTCTGCACACGACCTTTATGTATTACTCAATGCATTAGGTCTCAATTGGCTGTCCAAATCTTCCTCTATTAAGGCTTGGATATTCGATTTGATCTCCATTTACAACCTTTCCAAATTTGATCCAAATCACATATTCTTGTGCATAAAGACCTTGATATGAATTTGATTTCCATGCTAGCTGTAGTTGGAACCTGAAATAACCAAAAAATCATGTGTTATCAATGCTTTATATTTTTTGTGATTTTATTTGATTTAAAATGAATTAATTAAAAAAAATCAAATTAAATAATAAAAATGTGATATGGACACATGGTTAAATCTAGAGAACGTGGGAAATAATGAAAACTCAAAACAAGTGAAAAAGAATGGGCCCATTTGGTAAAAATTGAAGTTTTGGGGATAGTTGACTTTTGGCAATTTTGCAAAAAAGTCCAATTTCAACAATGCATAACTTCTTCAATTTTGAACTTTTCGAGGTGTTATTGGACTTTTTATAAAGATTGAGATGTCCTATAATCAACCCTTTTGGTCTAATCTCATCTTGATATTCCATGCTCATGTTATAAGCTTTGACAAAAAAGGTGTTTTTGTTGACTTTTAAAAATGACCTATAATGTCAAAATTCATAACTTCTTGTGAATGCATTTTTTGATCTTGGGGTATGAAGATGGATTGTAGGTAATTTCACCCTCTTCAAAATTATCTTTGTATGGGTCATTTCTCATAAAGTATGAGAAAGTTATGCTTGGTCAAATTTGAGTTGTCTCTTCCTGCAAAATCCTAATTTAGCAACTTTTGAATCTTGATGAATTTTGAGCAATCCTTGATGAATCATGATCAAACCTTGATCAAATGATGAAATATCCTTCAAAAGTATAATCTTGACAAAACATCTTGAGGTATGACTGTATTTGGGTCACAATTGACGGTTGCCCTAGCACAATCGATTTTTGGACCTTTGAGCAATTGACTTAGCAAACTTCCTCTGCAAGGCTTGAAAATTGACATGAATGATCTTGAGAACATATTAGGACATTAGTGAGAACTTGGGTTCACTTGGACTCAAAGATAATGATGCAACACAAAACCCTAATTTGGGGTAGACTGCCTTAGGCGAGAGCTTGTCTGACCCACTCTTGAGCAACCTTGGGCAACTTGGAGATTTTTCTTGCAATATTTTGAGAAATATGGGATGGAAAATTTTGGGGTACAACAGCTGCCCCTGTTCAATCTTCTTAAACATGAGGATGTAGATTGGCCTTCATGCCTTTCGTGATCCGAAGGTAGAAGATGATCGAACACTAGAGTGCCCAGAAATTTGCACTCGCATGAAGTGGTAGTTGCTTTGTGACGTCGGGAATGGGCTTACAGATGCCATTTGGAGATTGTTGTCGGGAGGATTGGCTTAAAGATGCCATCTGAAGGAGTGTCGATCGCATAAGAGGTTCCTTAGCGGGAACTTGTATACCTGTTGTTGTCGAAAATTCAGTTGGGGAAGTCTGATCTTTGTTGAGATTTAGGAACTTTCCTGTACTTCAACTGAGAGAACATCTCTGCTGAGTTTTAAGAACTTGTCCATAATTCAACTGGGGGGAAACATCTTCATCGAGATTTAAGTACTTGTCTGTAATTCAACGGAGGAACACTTTTGTCGATATTTAGGACCTTGCCTGTAATTCAACTGAGAAAAACTCTGTTGAGATTTAAGAACTTGTCAGTAATTCAACTGGAGGGAAACATCTCTATCGAGATTTAAGAACCTGCCCGTAATTCAACTGAGAGAACTCTGCTGAGATTTAGGAACTCGTCTGTAATTTGACGAAGGAACTTTGTCGAGATTTAGGACCTTGTCTGTAATTCAACTGAGAAAAACTCTGCTGAGATTTAAGAACTTATCAGTAATTCGACTGAGGGAAACATCTTCATCGAGATTTAAGAACTCGCTCGTAATTCAATTGAGAAAACTCTACTGAGATTTAGGAACCTGTCTGTAATTCGACGGAGGAACTTTGTTGAGATTTAGGACCTTGTCTATAATTCAACTGAGAAAAACTCAGCTGAGATTTAAGAACTTGTTAGTAATTCGACTGAGGGAAACATCTTCATCAAGATTTAAGAACTCGCCCGTAATTCAACTAAGAAAACTCTGCTGAGATTTAGGAACCTGTCTGTAATTCGACGGAGGAACTTTGTCGAGATTTAGGACCTTGTCTGTAATTCAACTGAGAAAAACTTTGCTGAGATTTAAGAACTTGTCAGTAATTCGACTGAGGGAAACATCTTCATCGAGATTTAAGAACTCACCCATAATTCAACTGAGAAAACACTGCTGAGATTTAGAAACCTGGCTGTAATTCGACGGAGGAAATTTGTCGAGATTTAGGACCTTGTCTGTACTTCAACTGAGAGAACATCTCTGCTGAGTTTTAAGAACTTGTTAGTAATTTGACTTGGGGAAACATCTTCGTCGAGATTTAAGAACTCGCCCGTAATTCAACTGAGAAAACTTCTCTGTTGAGATTTAGGAACCTGCCTGTAATTCAACGGAGGAACACTTTTGTCGAGATTTTGGACCTTGTCTGTACTTCAACTGAGAGAACATCTCTGCTAAGTTTTAATAACTTGTCAGTAATTCGACTTGAGGGAAACATCTTCGTCAAGATTTAAGAACTTGCCCATAATTCAACTGAGAAAACTTCTCTGCTGATATTTAGGAACTTGTCTGTAATTCAACGGAGGAACTTTGTCAAGATTTAGGACCTTGTCTGTAATTCAACTGAGAAAAACTCCGTTGAGATTTAAGAACTTGTCAGTAGTTCGACTTGGGAAAACATATTCGTTAAGATTTATGAACTTGCCCGTAATTCAACTGAGAAAATACCTCTGCTGAGATTTACGACCTCGTCTGTAATTCAACGGAGGAAAAAGCTTCATAGCTTTGAATTTTGTGAGAATTTAACTGCATCCTTCCTGCAAGTTAAAGGTTAGTTGTATGTAATGCATGATATGTATCAGGCAATGATGTTCTCAAAATAAATGAGATTATGTTGTATGATGCGTATATGCATGTGTCATGATGCATGGAAACGTAATGTTTTGAGCTGGGGAAAATAAATCCCGGGTAGCTGCTGGAGAGAAGAGTTGAACTCTCTGTTTCCGCTGGGGATAGAGAACGAAGATGATTGTGAGAATAAACCTGCAGGAGAGGATAACTTCGCTGGGGAATAAACTGATGAGGAGATTAATCTGTGGGGAAGAGATGCTCTGTAGAGGATTCCGTTGATATATTTCGCTGGGGATGAATTACCGTTGCTTGTTGGGGATTGGGCTCCTGTTTGTGAAAGGAATGAACTCCGCTGGGGGATGATTTTTTCGATAGCGACCTTACTGGGGATAACCTTTTAGGCTCTACTGGGGACAATCTTCCAGAGTCTATTGGGGATGATTCTCCAAACTTCACTAGGGAAACTTTTTTCAGACTGCACTAGGGAAACTTTCCAAACTCCACTGGGGATATTTTATACTTCGCCGGGGATGATAAGACTTTTCAGTGCCGACGATAGATAAACTCTGCTTGGGGAGAATATTATCAATTCATTCGCGGTTGTGAGTCTCAGCTGGGGAGAGCTAACATTACTGTCTTTTCTTACTCTGTGGGGAGTGAATGTTACTGAGATGCATGTTAAGGGTATGACAATGGCTTCATATCAAGGCTTTTCTGCCCCTGTATCTGCAGGAGAAAGTACCTGCAGAGGCCTTGTGGATCGAGTATTATCCCAACCTATGAGGTGTTTGGTAATTGCCGATTGAAATGAGAAATCTTCTTCTGGTAGGCAAAGGACGAGATGACGGGACATAGTCGTACACTCTAATCACTAACTTTTGCCTGGACTGTCTTTTCAGATTTTCAGTCCACCGGGATACCCTTTTTTGCCCAAGCCGCCTTTTCGGGTTTTCGACTTGTCGGGTGTACAGATTTTTTGTTTTTATCCCTAATTTTTGCCCGAACCCTTTTGGTTCGCCGGGATGCCCTTATTTTTGCCTAGGTGTGTCAACCTAGCGGGTCTTTGTTCATGCGCAGTATTTTTTGACTATGTCCACACTCTCAGGGTGTAGGGAGTCGTCGCTGTCGGTAGTGTTGTGCTGCCATACTACCAGGAGATGTTCGTTTGATCATGCAAGATTCGTTGCTGGAATTCATGTCCAATGCCCCAAGTGATTCAGATGAAGATTTTCCCCTGGCTATTCGACATCTTTGAGAGATTCCTTGAATCTAGACTTGACTGCCCCAGATGATGGACAATGATCATGTCGTGCCCTTTGATTGGAAGTGTTTTTCCACTTGAGGTGATCCTTTTTATTGAGAAGGTTTTTTTTCACTAGATATTCGTCATGCGAATTTTTCTGCTGTTGAACAAATAGTCATATGCAAGCAATGTTATTTTAAGAATGCAAAGCTTATGTCTGTCTTGAAATTTTGAAAATGCATTTTTCAATAAAACAGGCAAATTTTGTAATATGTGATGTCAACTCAGGATTTACAGCAAGTCCTACAGGAGTCGGGATACCTTTTGTAACACTATGCTTTTGGACTAACCCATGCTTCAGCTAGGACTTTTAAGGGTTATAACGTGGCCTGGTTCACGATTTAAGAAACAAAGGATAAAGGCTCAAAATTTATTTGTACCCACCTGTTCTTCATGATGTTCTTCGATCCTAAACTCAACTAATTATGCATTTAGATCCCGTTTGAGTCTTTGCTCTGATATTCCAGTGATGTTTCAGATACTGACAGTTTATTTTAAACAGGCAGTCATTTTTGTAGAGAGTTTGTAGGATCTCTTTCTTTTTGATTTTATTATCCCAGTCTTTTGCCTGAACTGTTTCTTTTGTGATTAGAGTCAGCGAGATGCCCCGGTTTTGTAAGTCTCCTTCATAGGTTTTGACTTAATGGGCTTTTATTTCTGAGAGATAATGACTGCCTGTCCTGAAGATTATAAGGAACCATCTCCATCTTTTATTTTGGAAGGACCTCTTTGATGCCATTCATTGTGCACCCGAATTAACTGAGAAACTACCCTGCCCCAGGTTGTGATTAAGGGTTTTAATTTGTGTGAAAAGAAAAACTCCAACTTCTTTGGCTCAAAAGGGTTGACTATGGATTATCTTCATTATAACTCCACTGTTTAGGATTTGAAACAACGCATGTACATCATCAGTGGGGTCTGTTCAAAAGCATATTGTAGAGATTTTGATATCATTTTCGTCATCCTCCTTCTAAAGGCTTAGAATTTTTTAATCGAGATTTGAACATCACAAAAAATGAAAGCAGTTTGAATATAGTGAATATGAATGGATTGATTCAAAACAGACATATGCAATGCATTGATGAAGTAACAAAATTTGACATGAATAAATGTTTGAACAATCAAAAGAAAATTACACATTGAAAATTCTAATGAACAAAAAGTCTTCTCGTCTGGTCTTGTCACTTCAGAGGACGTGCCTTGGAGGGATGGTAGAAGAACTCAGCCTGGCCATCTTGTGTAAACTCCAGCACTCCTTTATCAATCAAGTCCTAAATTTTATTTTTCAATGCCCAACAATCATCAGTATCATGCCCCGGGCTGTTGGAATGATATGCACACCTTGCACCAGGATTGTAGTTTGGGGAGGCTATGTGGGGATTCTGAGGAGGGTCCCTTAACGTCACCAGATTAAATCTCAACAGGTGTTGTAAAGCTTGAGACAGCCGCATGTTAAGCTCGGTGAACTGCCTTTTTGGGATATCCAGTTTACTCTGACTAACCCGTTGTTTTGGCGAGGTTGTTTTTGGACCCTTGAGGTAGTAGCAACTTGGAGAGGTCCATTCTTCACCAAACCAAACCCTTGTCTTCTTGGAGGTTGATCAACGACTTGGTCCCTGGTCTCGATTGTTCGCTTCATACTGTTGTATCGGTCTTGATGAAGCTGGTTGATAATGGTTCTCAACTCTTCTTGTTCCCGGGTTAAGCCTTGGATAAGAGCCATCTTCCCCAGCATCTGGGTTCTCATTGCATCTACCTCAGCTTGCAGATGTTTCAGCTGTTCGTCCTTATTGTCTTCAGGACTTTTCTTGACCAAATTCCCAACGAGGAGTGTTTTCAACTCTTCCTGCCCCTTGGATAGGTTTAGGAATATGTCCCTGAATTGGGCTTCTTGAGTTTGAAGATCTCGGTTGTCTTTTTGGAGTGCCATTGCTGAAATAAACAGCGAGAACATGAGAGACTTGTACTGGGAGACCTGTTATGTAATGATATGTATGATATATGTATGCAATGTTTTCAAGGATCTCGCAGGGTAAACAAGAAACTGTTAGAATTTGAATTTTGCAGCTTTGATTGAAGAAACTTCGTGTCATCAAGAGTCCTTCTTCAAGAGTCAAGCTCACCATATTGAGTGGGTCATAGCCACTGACTCAAGTTATCGTGTTTTGATCTCTAGACAACTTTGGCTAGAGGAAAATAAATCCCCTTTTCCCCTTGATGGACGTTTGATTTACCATAACCTGCATCACAAACCCTTGAGATCCTTGAAATGGTTAAGGAAATGTTAAGGCATGATGTTATGATGTGTATGCTATGCGTTTAAGCAAATGCGAGGTGATGTAAGTAAATAAATCCGGTAAGAAATCCAAGTTATTGGATAAGGACTGTAAACAAAACCTGCAAAGAACTCATGTTGTTAGATAACAAACATGTGCAAGTAGTTCAAGTTGAAAGCACACAAGTCACACAATAGCCCTTATATTTTAGGCTGACATGGAGTTTAGGTATTACCCTCTTTCAGTTTAGTTGGTTCAACCTTTCCTAGTAATAGTAATCGGGTTCTAGAGGATCTCAATATCACTAACCATCCTCGATCGGTTATAATTCCAGTTTAGTAACCTTTTCTTGCAGCCGGAATCGTCGCGAGAGTATGGTCTCAATGAGTGTAGCATACTGCTACTTTTCTATGGCCAAGTTGGTCAATTATAGGTTATAAGGTCAGTTGGTGCTTAATGACCCCTTAGAAGACCCATATTCTCCTTGTTCCACCACAAGGGATATCGGTAAAAACTAAAGTGCCACACCAACGTATCTACTGCTTCAAGCGTATTGGTATACATCGTACAGTTCCCTCACAGTCTATTTCTACTTACCTAAAAGGTATCCCCAGATCCGGGTTAGGATCTATAGTAACTCCAATTCAAACCCACAAAGATAAAGCATACAAATCAAGCAATTGAAAACATGATGATGAACTATTCCTAAGGTACACCCTACTTATTAACTCCCCAGCAGAGTCGCCAGTTCTGTGATACGGTGGGAAGAACTGACTGTTTTTTGGAATGCTCGTTCCCTTTTTGCGTTTGTTTCCGCAAAATGTCGCGGTAAGCAAGAGTTGCCACCGTCTTTTATTTTATCTAACAAGGAAAGGAAAAAAGCACAGAAAAATTCCTTTTTCGAGATTTTCTAGGTACGGGGGGTAGATTATAGAAAGGGAAGGTATTAGCACCCTTTCTATCCGTGGTTATCCACAGGCTCTTAGGTATTTGCTCATCATTTTAAAAATATTTTCTTTGTGCTTGTGGGTCTTGAAAAGTTTTCGTTTTTAATTTCGATTTAACTCTTGCTTCTGTCCTCAAGAGTGTAATGAAGTATTTTTGAAAACTTGTTTGTAAAAGTGTAAGTGTGAAATAGTTTTGTTTTGGCTGAGCAAGTATCTAAGAACTATCTACCTACTCGAAAAAGGAACCGTTCTATGCTAATTTCCTTTAGGCAATGCTATCCCACTATTAGTGAGTAGGTAGCACCGTCGTTGGAGTTTGAGGGTCAATTTGAATGCGGGACATACGGTCACTAAAGCAATGTTAGGATGCATTAGCGGTAACCCTAATGTCTTAGATCATTTGTTTGAGGCAACAATATCCGAGGCAACCATTTTGAGGCAACTATGATCTTTTAGACAAGAGGACGACCTCTAAAACGACCTATACTCAATGACCGTGTACGAAGGAAACCAAGTGGGGTGTACCCTAAGAGTGCGCATGTGCGAGTGAGTTGTTTTCAGTTATTTTTATCTTTGCACATGTTTAGGGTGATCTAATTTGATTTTAAGATTAAGCATACATTCTTGTCATGCAAACCCTATTACCAAACATCTAACAGTTGTATAATTTGCAGAATTAAAAGTGCGGTAATTATATTACAAGGTGTCGGGTATTTACATCGCCAAAAGCAACTCTTTGAAAATAAAATAAAGTGGTAAAATAATTAAAAGGTCCTAATTATCTATTACATACCGGAAGCAGATACATTAATATGGACAAAAAAATAAAGCGCGACACGAAATTAAATCGAATGCGAATTAGGGTTTTGACCCTTTTTAAAGAAAATGCTTTTTTTTGTTATTTTATTTTAAGAAAAAGAAATTAAATCCTAAATTAAATACTAAATTAAAAAATAAATTAATTAAATGAAAAAATAATAAATGACAAATTTTTGGGTTTTTGTTATTTTAAGAAAGAAAATAAAATAATTAAATTAGTAGTTAAAACCTAATTAAGTCTAATTAATTTTATTTATTTACAAAATAAATTAAAATTTCCTAAAACTAACAACCGAACTAATTAATTAAACTTTATTAAAGAAAAATAAAGTTCTTAATTTTAATTGGACAAAATGTTATTTTTGTGATTTTTTAATAAAAAGAAAAAAATGTTATTGGTTAGAAACTAATTAAATAAAAATAAAGGAATTAAATTAAATAAACAAAATAAAAAAAAAGTAGAAGAATTGGGCCTGATTAGGAGGTGTTGGAAGCAATTTTCTTGGCCCGTTAGTAGCTGATCCGTTGGACTTTTGGAATCCAGTAAACACGCGTTGACTGACACTATCATGTACCCTCAAGGCTTGGCCACCAGATCTGGCCATCTGGCGTGTGGATTGGTGAGGGAGTATAGTAGACATCAAGCCTGAGCGTGCACGTGATTACCTGAAAAATATCAAGAAAATACAATTTGCTGGAGGAAGGGATCGAACCCCTGACCTCCAGCCACTAATGCCTTGAACGTACACCTGGTGACCAACTGGGCTATGCTGCTTTGTTGTATGTTAATTAAGTAATAAAGATAATATATGAAATAAACAAAATACTAGAAAAACAATGAAAACACGCACAATTATTTGAACCGGAAAATGGATGGACGACACGTCTCCGTCCCTGACCTCCAACACTGTAAACGTTACCTGCGGATTTTTATCCGCAGCTAAAAGCATAGCTTCCTCCTAAAATCGTCCTCAGGCTATGTAAACACATTCCAAGAACATGGTTGAACTCGTCATAACCTCTTGATCACAACCATGTCCTTCATGTGGACCAATTTTCCCTGAAACAGAAAACCAAAAAAACAAAAGACGAAACCCTAATAATGGTGGGTCTCGTTACAGGTCACATAAACGCAATTGAATGATACCAAATGCTTGCAAGTGGTTTGTAGATTCAGAATATGCTATCAATTCATATCAACCATGCCTAAATTGAGAAATACGAAATCAAGAACAGGGCGTTTTTACGAAGGACTTGCAGCGCGTATGAGGGCCCGAGAATGCCTGGTTTGGATTGAGATAGCTTGTGCGCGTTGCCAGCAATCGATTGAGACCAATATCAAGCTCTGAAAATGCCTCTAGGGTTGATTTCGATCTCCCACTTTTTTGTGATTTTGCAAGTTTTTGTTCTGCTTCTACAAGTGATTGCCAACCCTTGTTTTGGTCTGCACACGACCTTTATGTATTACTCAATGCATTAGGTCTCAATTGGCTGTCCAAATCTTCCTCTATTAAGGCTTGGATATTTGATTTGATCTCCATTTACAACCTTTCCAAATTTGATCCAAATCACATATTCTTGTGCATAAAGACCTTGATACGAATTTGATTTCCATGCTAGCTGTAGTTGGAACCTGAAATAACCAAAAAATCATGTGTTATCAATGCTTTATATTTTATGTGATTTTATTTGATTTAAAATGAATTAATTCAAAAAAAATCAAATTAAATAATAAAAATGTGATATGGACACATGGCTAAAGCTAGAGCACATGGGAAATAATGCAAACTCAAAACAAGTGAAAAAGAATGGGCCCATTTGGTAAAAATTGAAGTTTTGGGGATAGTTGACTTTTGGCAATTTTGCAAAAAACTCCAACTTCAACAATGCATAACTTCTTCAATTTTGAACTTTTGGAGGTGTTCTTATACTTTTTAGAAAGATTGAGATGTACTATAATCAACCCTTTTGGTCTCATCTCATCTTGATATTCCATTCTCAAGTTATAAGCTTTGACAAAAAAAGGTGTTTTTGTTGACTTTTAAAAATGACCTATAATGTCAAAATTCATAACTTCTTGTGAGTGCAGTTTTTGATCTTGGGGTATGAATATGGATTGTAGGGAATTGAATCCTATTCAAAATTAGCTTTGGATCAGTCATTGATTATAAAGTTTGAGAAAGTTATGCTTGGTCAAAGTTGAGTTGACTTTTCCTTCAAAACCCTAATTTAGCAACTTTTGAATCTTGATGAATTTTGAGCAATCCTTGATGAATAATGATCAACCCTTAATAAAATGATGAAATATACTTCAAAATGAGAATGGTGACAAAAAAACTTGAGGTTTGACTGTATTTGGGTCACAGTTGACTTTTTCCCTAACACAGTCAATTTTTGGACCTTTGAGCAGTTGACTGAGCAAACTTCCTCTGCAAGGCTTGAAAATTGACATGAATGATCTTGAGAACATATTAGGACATTGGTGAGAACTTGGGGTCACTTGGAATCAAAGATATTGATGCAACACAAAACCCTAATTTGGGGTAGACTGCCTTATGAGAGAGCTTGTCTGAACCACTCTTGAGCAACCTTGGGCAACTTGGAGATTTTTCTTACAATATTTTGAGAAATATGGGAGGGCAAATTTTGGGGTACAACAAACGTAAACATCTATCTCGTGTTCGATCATGTCATAGAACAAACTACCATAGCATATTGATATGTTGTGTCGGCGTTCTTCAAACCAAAAGGCATAACTTTGTAACAGATAGTGCCCCACTATGTGACAAAGGTAGTCTTCTCCATGTCTTCAGTTGTCATCTTGATTTGATTATAACCAGAGAAACCATCCATGAAGTAAAATACTTTATGCTGAGCGGTGTTGTCAACCAGAACATCAATATGCGAAAGCGGAAAGTGATCTTTCGGGCTTGCCCTATTTAGATCCATGTAGTCAATACACATATGCACCTTGCCATCCTTCTTAGGTAGAAGTACCACATGTGTAACCCACTAAGGATAGTACGTAACAACTAAGAAACCTTCATTGAATTACTTCATAACCTCAGCTTTTATCTTTACAAACATCTCGGGACGCATACGACGAACCTTCTATTTTCTAGGAGGACAACCTTCCTTCATCGGTAAATGGTGAACAACAATGTTAGTATCAAGCCCTAGCATGTCTTTGTACGACCAAGAAAATATCTCAACATAGTCACGCAACATCTGGATTAATTTCTTTTTGAAATTGTCTTCTAGGTTGACACCTATCTTAACTTATTTCTTGTCCTCTTCAGTACCCAAGTTCACAACCTCGACTAGATCTTCATACAGTTGTATGGATCTTTCTTCCTGCCTTAACATCCTAGCAAGCTCTCTAGGTACTTCACAATCTTCCTCATCGTCGTCCTCGGCTTGGTAGATCAGATTTTCAAAGTCGTAATTTGCAATAACATAATTGTTATCAATGGGATCCAGGGTGGATATGGATCTGTAATTTTTTGTATGGGTGTGTGTAAGAACACATAGATATTTTGAAAGCAATAAAGTAAAAGAAAGACAAAGAGCATATAATTTGAATGCAACCGTCCCATGATTTATTAAATGAAAATGTGCGGATGAAAAATGACAACCCTAACAAATGGACTGTTGTGCCCCAAGTAAGACACAAGGTTTAAAGTTATTGTTTAAATTACATAACCAAAAACTTGAAACAAGAAAACAGAAAATAACATTTACTCCTGACTAAAGGAGATTTGTATAAAGTCTTCAACCTTCCAATTGTTGATCCGATTTCCGGTAGTAGGGAAAATCCAACTGTCTATGTCACAGTCGCTATCAGTGTCTTCCACAGTGTTGACTTGATTTTTGTGAACTTCATTATTGTTGATTCAGAATGGCGATCTCCCATAATTAGCACGAGCACGACAAATATTCCTTTGAGCCTCTAAGGTGAAACCCAAACTAAATTTATCGGACTTGTAAGGGATGTTGGAAGCTAACCCAAAACAGTGCCACCACATTTTTCTACCACAACCTTAACGTCTTTCAGAGAAACCATTCTTTGTGGAATCCAGGTAACCCTAGGAATGGTAGGAGTAGCTTTGTCAACAAGGGTTGTGTGATGAATAACTTCAAATGTCTGGCAAGTAGTCTCTAAGAATTCACCATCCATCTCAACATACTTGAAGAAATTTAAATGGCTCACCATATATTCTTCTTCATTGGAAGGGTGTCCATGAAATTAGGAATAGGCTAGACGAATGTCCATCACATAGAAAGTAGATTCGAAGACCTGGGAAACCACTTTTATTAGAAGATCAACCTCTCCATGCATTATTCTCTTTGAACCATCGAAAGCTCTTACCACAATGTCACTAGGTTTTAGCACAATCCATTAACAGTCAAGTTTGTCTAAAGTAGCTTTTCGAAATACATTCAAAATAGGGAACCTGTGTATACTAGTACATGGGATAAGGCAGTGCCCCTACACTCAATAGAGACATGTAGGTCCTTATTACGATTCCTTCCTGCTGGAATTAAGTCAGCGTCAGAAAATCCTAGCCCATTATTTATTGTCAGGCTAGCGACACAATATCCAAACTAATAAGAAGAGATTTCTTGCGGTACAAGAGCAGATATCAGTAACTTTACCAGAGCCTGAGCATAGGCTTCAGAGCTCAACAATAGAGATAACACAAATATTTTGGTGGGGGTATGCCCCAACTGTTCAACAATCTTATAGTCACTCTTTCGAATAATTTTCAGTACTTCTTCCATCTCTTGCTTCGAGGTATCTTCAACAGTAACCTCTTTCGGTGCCTCAGTTTGGGCAGGCTCGGTCATATGTTATTTGCCTCGAGTTTCAATAGTTGATTCAGTGGTAATGATACAAACTGGTGTAGTAACATATTTTGGAGAGATCTCTGGAGAGAAAACCCTTCCACTTCTGGTAACTTTACTAGTCCCAGCAATATTTCCAACATTGGGATCTATAATTTCAATATTTTCATCTTTGATAGTCAACAGTTATTTCTTAACGCCATAGTAGTAGACATCAGCTCCATAATTTCTAGAGGAGCAACCATAGGTTCGGCAGTAATCTTCACAAGGCCCTTAGAAGTGATCCTTAAAGGAGTATCAGAAATTGCAGACACGTCTTCAAGCTTCAGGTCTTGAGACATACTCTCTACAGAAAGAGTTTTCTCAAATAGAATCACACGGTCATCCATTAGACACTGAAGACCTTCTTTCAGCAGTGAACAACCATTGGATTAGGACGCACAGTAGTAGCATTTTTCAATGCAACCCAGAACTAATCCATCTTGCAGCATATTGTTCTTAACAATCATCAAAGGACTAGTCAAGTCATTCACAACAGAAACATAAGAAATATCATCAATAGCATTAATTCCTTTGTCGTGATTAGGCATAGGTGCAGTGATCATATTAGGAGTCTCAGAAGGGTCAAATTCAATCTCCTTAGCACCAATCATGTCTTGGATCTTATTCTTCAGAGCCCAACAGTTGTTAGTGTCATGTGCGAGACTGTTAGAGTGACATGCACACCTTGCATTGGGATTGTAGCTGGAAGAAGAAGTATTGGGATTCTGAGGAGGATCTTTCAATGTAATTAGCTCTGCCTTTAACATGTGTTACAAGGCTTGAGACAACAAAATGTTGATTGTTGTGAACTGTCTAATGGGTGCAACTTGCCTATGCTAATTATTCTGTTGTTTTTGTTGCATTGACGTTGGATTATAGATCAACACTGCCCCTACAAATTGGTTGTGGTAACTCTTATTACGACCCTTATGTCCATACACAACATTGGATTCTTTCTTACCATTGTAAGGCTTCTTCACAACATTTTAAGATGTAGGCACCTAAATTTTACTGCTTCTGATTCCATTCTTAACATGTTCTCCTGTTAATATCAGTTCACTGAAACCGGATAAAGAACTTCCAAGTAAGTGATTATAGAAATGACCTTTTAGCGTAATCATGAACATTTTAACCAATTACCTATCAGACAAATGAGGTTGAACTCTTCCTGCAAGATCTCTCCATTTCTATGCGTACTCTTTAAAGCCTTCCTCAAAACCCATGGACATACTCTGTAGTTGCATGCGGGTTGGTTCCAAATAAGAATTGTATTGATATTCCTTATAGAAAGTTGCATCCAAATCTTCCCAAGTATGGATATTGGTACCTTCAAGTTGATAATACCATTCTAGTTATGTTCCAGACAGACTCTCTTGAAAGAAATGCAATCCCAATTTGTTGTCAGCAGTGTGTGGTTGAATTTTCGAAACATATGATCTCAACTGCAGCTTCGGGCATGAAACACCATCATACTTGGAAAAGTTAGGAGTTTTGAACTTAGGAGAAATGACGAATCCCGAGACTAAACCCAATTCTTCAATGTTCAAGCCAGGCACCTTCTAGATATCCATAGATTTCAGACACTCTTCTAACAACTTATATTTCTCATCAGCAGGGGGATATTGTTCATCCAAATAATCCTCTTCATCAGGAAACTTTTCAGAACCAAGGTTATTTCTTTCAGTTTTAACACTTTTACCATCTTCATTTTGGTTGTCATCTTCATCTGATGGGAATCAAAATCTTGATCTCATTTGACTAGACATCCGAACCTCCTCCCCATGTTAAGAATGTTGATTGGTTTTTTTGTCATTTTCTTCTTCTCTTTAGTAATGAGAACCTTCAGTTCTTCTTTCCCCTTGGCTAAGTTCAGGAACATCTCTTAGAACTGAGCATTCTGAGCCTTGAGATCTTTGAGTGTTTGTTCAAGGGTCATTTTTCTACTGAAATAAACAACAAGAAGATGAGAAAACCTATCAGGGAAGCCTGTTATGTAATGATATGTATGGTATGTAGATGCATATGCATTGTTTTCAAGGACCTCATGGGATTTAAATTTGTTAATAAAAAGGAAACAACAACAAAGATTCTTGTTAGTAAGTTCAAATTATAAATGCCTTTTAGGCTTACAGAAAGAAGGGTTATGAAGGAATAAATTATGACTCAAGTTTCCCATGGACGCTTCGTCTTTGTGTTGACATATGCATTAAGGCTGTGCTCTTCATGAAGGCGTTTGGTAAACTCCAATACTTTCTTCTCACTAGTATAAAACCGAGTCTCAAAGGTGTCCCTTTCTTCTTTCAGTTAAATCTAAGACTTTTGTAGCTCTTCAAGGTCAGTAGGCATATCTGGATGAAGAATGGTATGAGGAATATCTCTTTCAGCAACATGCTCCACAATTACTGGTAGGACAGCGGGATATGGCATTATAATATTTTGAGCAAGAGATCGCACCCATCTGAGGTAGGGCTCCAGAGGGATGGAGTTTTTCTGTCCCAAAGTCTTTCTATCAATCTTATTCACCATGCCACGAGCACGTATAAACCTTTTAGATTAACCTTGAGGATCATTCTCGTAATCGAATACAATACCCTGGATGAGCATATCATGAGGGCCGTCTCTTCGAGTATAACAAAATTGACGTAGATCTAGGGAAGGATTATAAGTGATACCTCCCATTATTCCAAGCAGTGGAACATTAGGGAATTCCTCACAGCGGTCAATAATAGTGATATGGGAACAACAATAGATATATGAATGAGAGAGTGACATCATAATTTTAGACCACCTCAAACCTTATTCATTATTCATCACTAATCGGGGAAGGTGCAAAATAAACCAACTGGATAGTAAAGGAATGCAACACATAGGAGTCCCTCGCTTCCTCATAGTATGAGTTTGAAGAGAATGCAAAATATCTCCAAGAAAAGTAGGCACATGATTATGAGTAAGATATATTTTTATGGCATTCACATATATGAATTGGTATAGATTAGGGAGTATTACTAAACCATAGATAAATAGAGCCAAGATCTCATCGAAAGGATGAAAACTCATAGCATCCTGAAACAACTGAGCCTTCTCTATCGGAAATTTAGCAAGAAGGTCCTTGACTCCACTTCTTGTTTCCTAATTAGATACAATGTCGAACCACTTCAGATGTAAGGCTGGTGCAATATCTTCAGGTTTTGGAACTTTCTCTAAACCGATGAAGGGTGTCTGATCAAGAATACGTACCCCAAGTAGCTTAGAGAATTCTTCCATTGTGAGTACCAATTGATAATCTGGAAAGGTAAAACAATGATGCTCAGGATAAAAAAAGTGGAACAAAACACTCATCATGTCTTCTTCAAAAATTAAGGTAACCAAACTGAGTAGATAACCATGCCTTTTAGCGAATTGAGAATTTTCGGTAACCTTTGAGACTAACTCCTTAAGTTGGGAAGGTACCCTTACAAAGTTGATCCGGATAGTGTTTCTACAAGCGGAGTCCATAACCTACAACAAAGAAAAAAGATAAATTCCTAAGTTCTTGAAATGGTTAGTGAAAATGTTATGTTATAATGATATGATGTTATGATGTCATGTTCATATTAGATAAGTAGAAAACACACACAAGTCAAACAAGAGCCTTAGGTTTAAAGGCTTGCATGAAGTCTATAGGTAAGTACCCTTCCCCATTGAAGTTAAGTTGGATCAACCTGTCATAAAATAGTAAATGGGTTCTAGGAATCTCATATCACCGATATTTCTCGCATGCTATATTTTAGCACGACAACTGGCATGCCACCAAAACATCTCGAAAGTCAAATCTCAACGAGCGTAGTTTAGAGTATTAACCAACCTTGGACTTCACCAAAGCCGACTATCTCACTACCTTTTAATGGCAAAGATGGGTCAATTAAGGTTCTAAAAGTCAATTAGCGTTAATGACACCACGCAGAAGCCTAATGTTATCCTTGACTGACTCAAGGAACATTAGTACAAACCAAAGTATTACACTAACTTAGCCATCATATTATCCAAATCGGTCTATGCCATACAACCTTTATGATCTATTTCTACTTACCTAAGGCATCCTTATATCCAGGTGTAGGATCTTACAAGCAAATAAACCTAAACAAACCCTTAAAGTAAAGCAAGTGAAGCAAACAATTAAAAGTAAGTAAATTGATATTAAATTCTAAGGCAAACCCTCATTTTTAAGTAGTCATCCCCAACAGAGTCGCCAGTTATGTCATAGGGTCGGAGAATTAACTTTTTGGTTTTATCCAAATGTGCGGATAGTTATAGTCGCCACAAACTTTTCTTTTATCCAATATTTAGGAAATGTGAAGATAACAGGAAAGACCTTTGATAAATTTTGAGTTCGGGGGGTAAGATATGAAAAGGGAAGGTGTTAGAACCCTTTTCATCTCTAGTTATATAAGGGCTCTTAATTACTTAGCTCACTTTTGAAAATCTTGCTTTGTATATGTGATTTGTTTGAAAATTTTATGATATCGCCAATGTAAGGCTGAATTTGTAATGATTCTTGTATCAATCCTCAAGAATGTATATAAAGTGTTATTTTTGAAAATATTTGTTTGAAAGTGTATTGAGAAAATGTTTTAACAAAAGTTGTGAGCAAGCAATTAAGAGTTTCCTATCCACTAAAGTCTTTCTTATTATTTTCCTTCTTATTTAGAGATAGTACTATCCATATCATTATTTGGTAGGTAGCCTTATCTATTGGATGTGAATGGACATGCGTAAGGTCATCGTATGGTCATCGAAGACCACAAGTGAAGATACTTTAGCAATTGTATCAAAGGGACTATCATCATTTTATAGGCAACTCTAAGGGACTACATCATTTTTCAAAGGAAACTTGAGATACATCGAGGGACTATGATCCTTTATATCCAAGGGACTGTGATGATTTAATCGAGGGTATTTTGCTAAAGTATCCCTAATTTTGAGGGATGTGGCCAATATTCATAAGGAAACAAGAGAGGGTACCCTACAGGTGCAAGTGTGTGAAGTTTATTGTTTTCTATTATTTTATCTTGGAAATTAGGGCTTTTTATGTTGTTTTTAGTCTTTCCATACAAACCCTAATTACTAGAAGTTAAATCTTTATAGAAAAATAAATTGCAGAATGTAAAATGCGAAAATTTAAACCTAAGCTATTACATCCTGTGAGCAATTACATAATAGGAAAAAATACAAAAAGTAAATCTAAGTTATTACATTAGAACATGCGACCTATACACTTGATCTATGAATGTAAATAAATGAAGAAAAATAAATAAGAACATGCTTTGAGAAAAGTTTTAAAAAAGAAACCCTAATGTTCTAAGTGTTAATGTTTGTTTGTTATAGAAACTCATTTAAGTGATAATAGTAATAAAACCTAAATTCTAATTGATTTTAATATTAAAAAAATAAAAGTTGATTAGTTAATTAATAAAAATATTTCAAGAAAATTAAACATTAGTTAAAAGCCCTAAACCTAATTTATTAGTATTAAAAAAATTAGGTTAGTTTTAATGAATAATTAAAAAACAATTAGGGTTAGAAAATGAAAAAAGAAAAGAGATTAGATTAAAAAAATAAGGGGAAAAAGATTTGTATGGGGTAGGTGTTGAACCCACGCCCTCTAGCATTCATGGTGCATCGCTTGTCACCAGCCCAAGTGCATGTTGGTGTTTGAAGATAAGTGTTGCATAATATATTTGAAACATGTGTTAGTTTAGAAAATAACAAAAAAAAAATTAACGCAAGGATCGAACCCATGCCCTTAACATTATACGCCTTCGCCTTGACCAGTGGTGCTATGCTCTAATCCGGTTATACAAATGAAACAAATAAATATATTATAAACCAGGTGGACCGGAGAAACGCCGGAGCCCTAGCTCGGTCATCTTCTACAGCAAGATGATTTTGTAACCTGTAAAAACAAAGCACATTATGAATAAAGAAGGACCCTATCCCCCTAAATCGTCCCTTAAAATCCAATGGTGGCATTAGTTTTGGCTGATTCGACCTATACAAAGAGATTCGATCAAAATAATACAAATAGGTTCAACAATGGTGATAGACCATTCTGGCGTTATGGGCCTCATGCAAGCTGTAACACCCCAATTCTACCCCAAGCAATTATGCAAGATAAATCAGAGTTATAAAATTTCAATCATACAAATGAATCAGGATGTCACGAATTCTTCTAACAAATTCATTGCATTCATCGTGGATATATAACACTTTTTCAAACATCGGATGAACCATCAACATAACATCTTTAATCAAATAAATCAACATCTACGCAGTGGAATTATCAATAACATCTTTAAACAACAAAACATCAACTTCGAAACATCACATATTTAATAATAGTCAACTTCAAGTTCAACAACTGAAAATCATCAATCAAAAACAGCAAGCGTTCATCCCCGCGAGTGTTACATATCAGAGAAATGACACCGAATCGAACTATTGAAGGTATACAACCTTCACTCTCGATTACCTTGACGCTACCAACATAAGGGAAACATTCAACAGAAGGGGTGAGATATCTAACAATATAATAAAGCGCATGATAATTAATATATTAAATTAGATCAATAACATCACCACTTCTCATCTCATAATAAAAAATAATCACAACGCATATACACATTCATCAACATCAAAATACACTTCTTTATTCAATCATATAATGCGACTCAATACTATGCAATGCATGTGGTACCATTGGAGCAGAACTCTCATCTCAAAAATTTGCCAATTAATAGAGGCATCAACAAGGCATAGCCTTCAACTCAAAATTTTCCAATCCAGGCCATCTTAACGAGCATAAGCTCCATCTCAAAAATGGAATGTATGCGACACAATCATGAATGTAATAACAACACCCAAGTTAACAACATCTCAAATCATCTCAAACATCTCAAATTAACATCTCAAAATAACATTTCAAAGACATCTCAAATTAGCATCTCAAAATAACATCTCATATCATCACAATAATTTATTAAACATCATTCATTTATTATAAATCATTAACACAATATTATTAATAACTTCTCACTAACAACTCAAAAATATTTTAATTCCACAGTACATCAACATTGTCATTCTGAAACTCTAACGTCAAAACCGACACCATCCTAATGTTATAGCTCAAACTGCAGCTTCTAAGCATTTAACGTCCATATTCTATACGAAAACAACGTAAAGGCCATCCCAGCTTCTGACCATGCAACCTCTAACTAACACCATCTCTAATACACAGCTTCTAATGACACAACCTCTGGCGGCACAATCTTCTGACTACTATAACTTCTGACTAATGCAACCTCTCACTAATCCCCATCTTCTGACCAAATACAACTTCTGATCAATGCAACTTCTGACTAATCCCCATCTTTCTGACCAGATACAACTTCTGATCATCACAGCTTCTGACTAACCCCATCTTCTGACCAGATACAACATCTGATCATCACAGCTTCTGACTAACCACATCTTCTGACTAGTAAAAATTATTACTAAAGCAACTTCTGATATCCTCCACGTACGGTTCTGCGTTTTTCACCACTGTAACATTCTGTGTTTTCATCACTGCAATATTCTATGTTTTCTTCCCTGCATCTTACTATGGGTTTCATAACTAAGGCCTTAGAACTTAATTTAATCATGATAATTCATCACTCATAATAACCCTATAATCATACATCATTCTAACAACATCAAGACATCAATATTCATCAAAATTCATCAATCCTCATCATACATCAATCATATATTCTCAATTCAAGAACAAGACAACAATTACCTCTAACCACACATACCAATCATCATAAACCCAATTATAGAGTCATAACCCCACCGTTACCTTGGATTGAAGGTCGCTCTACAATTCCAGTTGAATTCTCGTTCTTGCCGTTTTCCACTTTCTCTAGCAGCTTGCACGTTCTTTCTCAAATCCTTATTCTTTCTACTGCTTCTTTCTTTCTATTGCTTCTAGCAAATAATAAAATAACCATATTATTCTATTATTCCTTATTGGGATCCAAACTAATACACCCCCTTATTACTTTTATTCCTTCAAAATAAGCCCACACCAATAATATTATAATTCTAATATTATTTCACCACATAACATTATATCTCTAATATTATTTCTCCACTTAATAAAACAATATATCCAATTTAATTATAACACATCTTCATGAATATTCCAAAAATAATTTAATTAAATAATTAATTAAAATACGGGCATTACAACTCTCCCCCACTTAGAATATTTCCGTCCTAAAAAATTTACCTCAATCGAACAATTCAAGATAGGAGTCTCGCATCTTGCTCTCCAACTCCCAAGTCATGCTTTAATTGGAAGCTCCTAGCCAAACCACTTTAACCAAGGCAATATCTTTGCCCTTCAGAGTCCTCATTTCACGATCTGCGATCTGTACAGGCATCGTCTCTACCGTAAGATTATCTTGTACTTGCACATCGTCCATATGAATCACATGAGATGGATCTGAAATATACTTCCGAAGTTGCAACACGTGAAACACATCATGCAAATTGGAAAGATTAGGCGGTAAAGCCACTCTATAAGCAACATTCCCCACTCTCTCAGAAATCTGATATGGTCCAATAAAACGAGAAGTGAGCTTCTTAGACTTCAATGCTCGCCCAACACCAGTCACATGTGTAACTCTCAAAAACACATGATCACCAGCTTGAAATTATAAATATTTCCTTCACTTGTCATGATATCTCTTTTGTCTACTTTGTGAAGCTTTCATCTTTTCTCAAATCAACTTCACCTTCTCAGTAGTCTCACGAACAATTTCACGTCCAAGTACTACACTCTCACCAGATTCATGCCAACATAACAGAGTTCTACATCTTCGACCATACAATGCTTCAAAAGGTGCCATCCCAATACTAGAATGTTAATTGTTATTATAAGTGATCTCTATCGATGAAAGATAAGTATCCCACGAACCTCCCTGCTCAAGAACACATGCCCTCAACAAGTCTTCCAACGATTGAATAGTCCGTTCAGTATGACCATCTGTCTGAGGATGATACGCTGAACTCAACCTCAACTTAGAACCCAACTCTTCTTGCAAACTCTTCCAAAAATCAAAAGTAAATCTTGGATCTCTATCTGACACAATGCATAAAGGAACACCATGCAAATTCACAATCACACTAGTATAAATCTCAGCCAACTTTGACACGGGAAAACTGATGTAATAGGAATAAAATGAGCTGACTTCGTAAGCCTATCAACAATCACCCAAATCGAATCATGCCCTCTTAAAGTATTAGGCAACCCCGTCACAAAGTCCATTGAAATGTTATCCCATTTCCATTCTGGAACTTCCAACGGTTGCATCAATCCTACAGGCTTCTGATGTTCAACTTTCGACTTCTGACAAGTCAAACATGCATACACAAACCAAACCACATCACTCTTTATCCCAGGCCACCAAAACAAGCCTTTCAAATCTTGATACATCTTTGTAGCTCCTGGATGAATACTCAACTTACTTCTATGGCTCTCTTCAAGTATCAGTTTCTTCATCTCTGCATCATCGGGAATACAAATCCGGTTACGAAATCCCAACACACCTTGCGCATCTAGCTTAAAATCATTATTCTCAGACTGGTCAATCCCTACCATCAAATTTACTAGTTTCACATCCAACTTCTGAGCTTCTCTGATACTGTCTAGAAATTCATTATTAATCTTCAACATACCCAACATAACACTCTGCGGAGTAACCTCACAAACTAAGCTCATATCTCTGAACTGCTCAATCAATTTAAACTCTTTAATCATCATTGCTGACATATGTAAAGTCTTTTGACTCAATGCATCAGCTACCACATTTGCCTTTCCTGGATGATAATTCAAACTGAAATCATAATCCTTGAACAATTCCAACCATCTTCGTTGCCTCATATTCATCTCTTTCTGATCGAATAAATACTTTAAGCTCTTATGGCCACTAAACACTTCAAATCTAGAACCATAAAGATAATGCCTCTAAATCTTCAATGCAAAAACAACTGCAGCAAGCTCTAAATCATGAGTAGGATAGTTCTTCTCATGAATCCTTAACTTCCTTGATGCATAAGCAACTACCTTACCATTCTGCATAAGCACGCCTTCTAAACCCATCTTAGAAGCATAACAATACACCACAAAAGACTCTCCGGGATTAGGCAACGTCAAAATCGGAGCCGACGTCAACCTCTTCTTCAATTCTGTAAATCTTTCTTCGCAATGAGCATCCCATACAAACGCTCTACCTTTACAAGTCAACTTAGTCAACGAAAGTGACAACTTAGAAAACCCTTCAATAAACATTCTATAATAACCAGCTAGTCCCAAGAAACTTCTAATCTCAGTAGCTGACTTTGAAGTTTCCCATTGCAACACAGCATCAACCTTCGATGGATCTACAACAATGCCACTACCTGAAATCACATGACCAAGAAAACTAACCTCTTCCAAACATCTCAACTTATCACTAAAACATAAACATCAGTTAGAACTCAAAATAACAATACTCGATTGTTAGACAACTACGACTCGACGACAAGGTCAGACCAACCTTTTGCTGTGATACCAACTTTGTAACACTCTAATTCTACCCCCAAGCAATTATGCAAGATAAATCAGAGTTATAAAATTTCAATCATACAAATGAATCAGGACGTCACAAATTCTTCTAATAAATTCATTGCATTCACCGTGGATATATAACACTTTTTCAAACATCGGATGACCATCAACATAACATCTTTAATCAAATAAATTAACATCTACGCAGCGGAATTCTCAATAATATCTTTAAACAACAAAACAACAACTTCGAAACATCACATATTTAATAAAAGTTAATTTCGAGTTCAACAACTGAAAATCATCAATCAAAAACAGCAAGCATTCATCCCCCGAGTGTTACATATCATACCAATGACACCGACTCGAACTATTTAAGGTATATAACCTTCACTCTCGATTACCTGCACGTTACCAACATAAGGGCAACATTTAACAGAAGGGGTAAGATATCTAACAATATAATAAAGCACATGATAATTAATATATTAAATTAGATCAATAACATCACCACTTCTCATGTCATAATCAACAATAATCACAATGCATATACACATTCATCAACATCAAAATACACTTCTTTATTCAATCATATAATGCGACTCAATACTATGCAATGCATGTGGCACCATTGGAGCAGAACACCCATCTCAAAAATTTGCCAATTAATTGAGGCATCAACAAGGCATAGCCTTCATCTCAAAATTTGCCAATCTAGGCCATTTCAATGAGCATAAGCTCCATATCAAATATGCAATGTATGCGACACAATCATGAATGTAATAACAACACCCAAGTTAGCAATATCTCAAATCATCGCAAACATCTCAAATTAACATCTCAAAATAACATTTCAAAGACATCTCAAATTAACATCTCAAAATAACATCTCAAATGATCACAATAATTTATTAAACATCATTCATTTATTATAAATCATCAACACAATATTATTAATAACTTCTCACTAACAACTCAGCAGTATTTTAATTCCACAGTACATCAATACTATCATTCTGCAACTCTAACGTCAAAACTGACACCATCCTACTATTATAGCTAAAACGGAAGCTTCTAAGCATCTAACGTCCACATTCTGTACGAAAACAACGTAAAGGCCATCCCAGCTTCTGGCGATTATGCCTAAGTTATTTCAATAAAAGAATTGATTATGAGACTTCAATATTATGTTTATCGAATGGAGATTATTCCACTGCTACATGCTATATGAAAGTGCATGAGAAACATGAAATTAAATAATTTTTAATTGAGCATGACAGGTATTTATGATGTGTGGAGCATGTGTGACACCCTTTTTTTGAAAGGCATGTTTTAATTTCTCTGATTTATGATGTAATATATTACACAGTTTTAGAGGGTGTTACAATAGTGGTATCAAAGCATGGTTGGTCAGTTGACCAAGTCGTTAATATGTTTATTCCCTTTTATACTCGATATATGTATGTGACATTATCGGTACTGTTTTCTCTAACGAGGATTTTTTGGTTAAAATTTTAAGAACAATGGTTGGAGGAAGGAATGATGATGCGATTGTGAAAGTTTTGGAGATGTTGGATGGAGAAATTGGGCAGCAGCCAAACGCCAATGTGAATGATGGGAGCAACAATGATGATAGGTTATCTTCTTTAGGGAAGTTTTAGAGGAACAATCTTCAAATTTTCGAGGGAGCGCATGAACTTGACAAGGCACACGTATGGGTGAAAGCGATTAAGAAGATCTTTGGAGTCATGAACTATTGAGATGCGACGAAGGCGGGTAATGCTACATTCATGCTCTAGAAAGTAGACATTGTGCCACCCGACCTTTGGGGATTTACGCACTGTATTTTGCAGAGTAGAATTAACACATCCTTTTGAGAGTTTAGAAGAAATTCCCGAAGGCAAAAAGATTTTGAATTGGTTGATGCCTTTTACCTTGAAAAAAAGGATTTAACAGTTGTTAGATGTTTTATGCATTTGCCAAAGAAAAAGGTTTTAGTCTTAAGGATGCAATTGGAAAGAAAAACATCAAAGGGAAACTATTTAGCTCTATTTCTAATATTATCATACAATAATTGATCCTATAGTTGTGTTTTGTCAGGGAAATCTCTACCTATGTTTTCATGCATGGACTACAATTCTAATGTCTAATTTGCACCGGAAATGAAACAACAGAATCCTATGGGAACATACAAAGGTATAATGAAAAGCACAAGCATAAGTGCAATCAAACAAAGTCGAGATGAAGCCAAAACAAAATTGAGTGCAGGCTAATATCAAACAAAAGAGTCTGATGGATCTCAAAGTGTGAGTAAGGAACTCTTTCCACTAGATTTGCTCGAGCACTGACATCGAGTAACAACTTGGAGTGTCAACATTTGATGAAACGTGACCAACAACGTTGAAACAAATGATAAAACATAGGGGATGATTATTTTCCATGTCTTCCAAATTATTTGACTCAATAGACAAGAATGGGCAAGGTTCAAAATATCAACGTACAACATGAGCTAAGAACAACACAGACTAGAATGCGTAGGGGCCGATTGTGGGCCCTCTGTTCCACTTTAGTTGACTCGATAGCAACCATAAAATAAAAGGGAAATGGGAGGGCAGTGGGATTTGCCTCTTTTAAGGTCTTTTGCACACAAGAAAACACAAACATTTCCTTACTTAAGGACTTTGCACAAATAAGAACGCCTTCTAAACGTCTTTAAAATAGATTTTCCCACCTAAAGTAGGGACTCCTAGCCATGCATCTCTATTCCTAATTCTCATGGCAAGGAAAGCGATAAATGATGAGGAAAAATAAACCATAATCAGTATAATACCAAACGAACAAGAGTTCGTAGCAAGCAAAAGCAGAGAAACCCGGAAAACTTCGTGTAGGCTAGCATCAACAAACAAAATGGTCAGAAGTCATGCGCTCGACATAAGCACCAAAGTATCGACAATGTGAAAATAAATCACATGTGCGATGTGCATCAGACACATCCACGCAACAAACAATACACCTACACAAAAATTCAGATCCAGACAAAAACACAAGCAGTGTATATATCTCATAAAATGATAATCAAAAGCAATCACGTCGAAAGTGAACTCAAATCCACAAAGAAAGTGAAATATAAATTCTTTTCAATCGAATAATCAAAACATTAACTAAACGATTGAATGCTCTCTTGAAATGCCTTGCACAAGTTACAAAACACATTAGTAATAACAAGTAGGCATAATTGGAATCAAGTATTCACATAAAAAATTAAATCAAGATTAAAATGTGAAGAAAAATCATTCAAACAAGCATCAGAACATCAATATCAAAAATCGAGCAGCATTGTCGTCAAAATATGAATTGTGTAAAATATCGATATGAAATCATCACAACTTGACATAAATGTTGTCCAAGTACCAAGACAAATGGCCTTGAGCATTAAACATTAATTAAAACATTCCTTATGCTCAGCATACTGAAACCGGGAAGCATTGCGCATTATCACAAAATCATCTGAAAATCGTGTCGAAAACGATATAACTCAACACCAATGGTCCATTAATGCATAAACATGCATGAATAAGCATCAAACAACATTTGAAATGTGATTTGCAATGCATTTATATTATTTGGGAAGAAACATGTACATGAACCAGTATTGGTCATAATCGGATTTGAAAATCACAAATGTAGATGCAAAAGCTTTTACCGGTTCAAGTTGTGTCGCTTAAAAATCACAAACGCTTGCAAACAATTAAATCCGCATTCAAACAATGATTCCAAAACATAAACAACATAATTCAAGTGTTAATGAAATTCATCAGATTTGATGTTTTCAATGGCGGAAAAGTGAATTTATAAATAAATTAATCAAAAAATTGCATTAACTTATGAACACAAAATTTATTCTCCATAAAATTCCTCAATCAAACATTTATATCCAAAATTCGATATTCAAAATCAACATTAATTTTATAGATTAAATTCAAGATCTAAATCAATTAAGTCATTATTCAACCAATTCCACACTTCAAAATCATCATTAATTCAAAAATCAAGTGTTTCTCACAATTTCAAAAATTTAACTCAATTCATGAAATAGTCAATTAAGTTCAAACCAACACAAAATCAATTAACTCCAAAAGAATTTAAATCAAGAAATTTCTGAAAAAAGATCGAAGAAGCAAATTAGAGGATAAATAGGAGACGTATGCAAAAGAAGAATGAATGGTCGGAGCGAGATCGAGCATGAGCTTGATAGGAAGTGAATTCTGATCAGAAACTAATACGCGAAGGAGGGAGTGTCGAGGTCACGATGAAGAGGCGGGTGACTGATGGTGACCAATGGGAAGCAGTGGCACGCGCAATGGTGCTAAGCAGAGAAGAGGGACTAAGTCGCGGTTTTTGAGAGAGAGAGAGAGAGAGAGAGAGAGAGAGAGAGAGAGAGAGAGAGGATGAAGTTCTTGAGTTTTTTGTGATTTTGTTCTTGATGTTCTTGAGGAAATTGAGAGTATTGAGAGAGTTTTTTTTTTAGTTTGATTTGAGAAATTGGAAGTTGTGATTGTAAATTTTGTTTGAAATTTTAATTTCAAAAATATATAGTCTTGGCGCAAAACTTGAATTTTCGGCTTATTTCCAGCACAGTGCGAGATTAAACCCTAAGCTCATGACATACGATGCGAAATCCTGACGCGCGACCTGAAACAAAAATGTTGATGACGAGATTTGTGACGGGGTGCCGAAAGAATCGTCTCGCTATGATAAAATTGAGAAAGTTACAGTGCTCTGAATGAAGAGAAAACGGTGTAAGAATTTATAGTGCAAATATTTTCAGCTTATTTTGTGTACGACGCACGAATAAACCACAAGCTCATGATTTTCAGGGCAAAATTCGGACGAGCATCCTAAAACAAACTCGCCGGCAACAAAATTCATGACGTCGTGCCGAAAGAATTACCCTAATACGATAATAATAGAGCTAGTTATGATTTTTAAAATGCCGAGAAATAGTGGACATATTTTTTCGTCTTGAAAATTTCAACTTATTTTCATGCGCACTTTGGGAAGCAAGCCATAAACTGAAGCCTTCGAAGTGCAATCCGAACTCGGGACCTGAAGCAAATTTGTAGTTGATAAAAAAATTTATCTCAACCTTCAAGAATCGACTCGATACGGTAAGAATTGAGAAAGTAATGAATTTTTCAACATCAAGAAATGGTATGTTAGAAAACCATTTCGAAGTGTAATTTTCTCTGGTAATTTTCACTTTGGGAGATCTTCTACAAAGAACTAACTTCTGACCTGAACATACAAATCGAAGATAAAATCAAGAAGGATTTTTCGCTCAAAGAACCATCTAAAAACGTCGAACCGGACTAAACTTCTGCATTTTTGAACATATGAAAAACAATAGTTCAGCATACTATTTTCACGGTATTTTCAATGTATAACTTCAAAGTACTCTCACATTCGGAGATCTTTCTCAATGAAATGGTTTCTGAGCCGATCACAAATACTGAGGGAAATAATAAGATGATTCAAATTCTCCAAGAACCGCTCAAAGATGATCTTTCGGTAAGAAGTTACGAATTTTTAAGCATTCAAAAACCAGTGAACCAGGAAGTCCACTATATAACGCATTTCAAGTATTTTGCGCTTAAGAAATCATGCTTACAAAAATAGCCTTTTACCTGAACATATAAACTGAAGAAGATCTCAAGGTGGTTCTGAAGACTGAAGAATCATTCCCAAACCATTTTTCGGTCTCAAGTTATGAATTTCTAAGCTTGAAACACACAATACTAAATTTATGTTTGTACTGTCTCGAGTCGATTGAAACAATCGACTTCCTGCACAATTTATAGTGTGCCAAGACATATAAGAGCTTGATATGATGATGGATTTATTAATCACTGATTGGATAACTTGGAAATCATGCGGAGTGCATTTAAAGGCTGAAACCCCCGAGTTCTGCTTCACAGTGCTGCTTAATAGAACAATCATCTTTCACAGAGAAAACCCTTGATTCCTTGATTGTAGACCTTATGACATGTGTGTACGCATGTGATGATGAATTATAAGCCAATTAAGATTAAAATGAAGAGGGAGAATTTGGGGTACAACATATGCACAAGACAAATTATGGATAGATATTGCAAGTGAAATTTTTAATTTTTTTTCAATTTTTGTTGACTGAATAGTTGAAGTTTATAGAAATTCGTAGTTGAGTAATAAATATTAAATATTAACTAATATATTAAATAACATTTTTTTGAAAGAGAAAAGAAAATAATGTAATTAAAAACTATTTAGGCAGAATTTTACTCAAAATTTGGCGCCTAAGTGTGTATTATGTTTTAATATGTTAAGCATTTCTACATTTTATTTAAAATGATATGATATATTCCAATTTTGTTACCTATTTTTTAATTTTTGTGTAAAAAATGATACAAGCAGGTTAATAGATTTATAGTGATATGATACAGACCAGTGAAAATGATACATGCAAAAAATGAAATTTAACCCCTCGGTTATTACTTAAAGTCGAGGTCTTCTTACCTCTGTCTTTAAATAAAATCGAGAGGTATATGACGTGTACAAAAAAATTTAAAAAATAAAAATATGCAGTTGCTATGGATCAATCATACCACCTTTTAAATTATAATCTCGGTTTTAAAAATACTAAGGTATTAAGTGATAGATTTTCATGTCACTGTTCGCTACCTCTCCTGGGTAGCTAAGGTTAAATTCATTTTGCGACCGACGTTACATGTATTATTTATAGTAGTGTTACATGCCATTAGATTCACATATATATGAATGGATAAGATCAAACACGCTGGTATTTCTTTCTATGGAAAGATGTCTTAATCGCTTTAGATTTAATATATATTTTATATTTTTCCAAATTATTAATATCACATGAAATTAAACTAGGTTTAATTTATCTTTTCATAGTGCAAATACTAATAGGGACTAATCTATTATGCCATAAAAAACGGATTCAATCATATAAGCATAAATATAAACTTTCTTAATAATTTTGACAATAGTACAAGGCTTACCTATTTTCTAAGCAAAATAAATCTTTCACACCAATACACCATTACAGGTCAAGATTGACTTGCTCGATTCATACAAAGATTTAATACCCGATTTTATCTAAAGATCGCTACTAATAAGGTTTCTATTAATGCCAGAAATATGAAGTAAATTAATAAGAGTAAATTTATTATCATAAGTGAAGTTGAGTTCCACGGTTCTAATTCTAACGACTATCGAACATCCTTCGTTTCCCATTTGAACCTCTTGTCCATCGGTGATTTCATAGGTTTTGAATATTGTGTTGTCATGGGAAATATGGACAGTAACACAAGTATCTTACCACCATATTTGTACCTTGACATTGATCATCATACTTTTGCTAACATAGAAATTATGTTATCATCATCTTGAACAACATTTTCCTTGTTTTGCGATATCTTGTTCTTGAAATCTTGAGCATAATCACTGTTTCTCCACACACATAATAGCCGCCTTTGGGGCCCTCTAATGCACCATAATTATTGAACTTATTTTGATTCTTTTTAGGACAAAGATATTTCTTCTTACCATCTTGGCCTTAGAATATCCAACCGTCTCAAATTTATCTCGATCTTTCAATTCCTTCTCTTTTTGAAAATGTTTATGGATTCTCTCCAGTGAGAAATTTATGAAATTGTGAAGTGTTACAACTGAATTTAAAATCAGAGTCGCCACCACTAGTTTTTATCCTAAGGAAGGGCATCTAGCAGGAAACCCTAATTCGCAAAACAGAGATTCGAAGTTCCGAACTTCTTTAGATGAAAGGAAGGTGTTAGGCACCTTTCATATACCTTATTCTTAAGGATATTCAGTTTAGGTTTAATAGTTAAGTAAAAAGGGTTTTAATTTTTAATAGGGGAACTCGCCACGATTTTAATCGTATTCCTATAAATCCTCTTATGAGGAATCAGAGTCACAATTCGTAGTTCATATGGGTTTGTGTTTTTTATGGGTTTCAAAGATATTTTGAATTGCCTCGCATTTAGATCGGGTGTAAAGATAGCAGAATTTTAGACTAAATGCGCGATTAGTCAAAGATTATTTGGAACCCTTTCGCAAAAATTGTTTGTTACATTAGTTTATTGCGAAAAAGAGATTTAATATTTGTTGGGAATTTTTTTAATTATATTAATTTTAGAAACTCTAAATAATGCATGATTAAAAGATTTAATGCAATAATAATAAAATATGTACACGAATTTTTAAAGATAAATAATTATTTAATAATAATAATAATACATAAACATAAATTTTAAGTATTAAAAATAATATTTATTATAATTTAAGAAAATAAAGAAATAAAAAAAAAGTAAGAAAATATAATAATAATAAAAGTTAGAAAATTATATAATTTTCCAGGGGATGTATTTTGAACTAGGTAATAAAAAGCTGGGGGTGTAGATAATGAGGGCCTAAATTTAGATATTAAATTCAGGCTCAGTTGGCCTGGGGGTGCGTATTTTTAACTAGCGAGCAAAATAGAGGGTTTGTAGAGGAACTGGGCCCAAGTTCAGATATTGAACTGGGCCCAGCAATAAGGAGGGGGTGTATTGGCTACGCTGGCTTACTTAAACAAGTAAAGGGTGGTGTAAAAATGAATGGGCTAGGCCCAATACACGTCTTTGAGAGGGCCTGAATGACATCGTATGTGAGGGTGCATGGGAATACGGTGAGACTTGGCCTTACAGCTTTCTGATGATGATCGCGTGGATACAAATTAAAGGTACATGATGTTACAATAGGCGGTGTGTACATGATCATTAAAGAATATAAATTTTCTTTTCAACATTTTCATTTTCCATTTCGTTCATAACAGTCCATCGCTCTCTCTCTTATTCATTCAACCTTTATCCCTTTTCTTCAAACCCTAACCCTTTCTCCCACGGTGGCGCCTAACCCTAACCTTCCTCTTCTATCATAACCACCCAATAATCCCCAAAACAATAACAGAGAAAGAATTCATAAAAGATGAGTTGTTTACGCCTTTGCGATTTCGTATTCTGAGTTCAAGCGATTTGGCTTCTAATCTTCCCTCTTTCCATTGTCTGTAGATTAAGGTTAGGGTATGCGATGGTGCGATTATGGTTTTAGATGTTGAAACCCTAATCGTTTTCCTCTTAGCTCTTCAACGAGTCTTCGGTATCTTTACTTTCTTCTTCGTTTTCGCTTCGTTTCAAAATTCTCCTCTTATTTATTTTTGTTTTCAATATTTATAGGGTTAGGGTTTACAAATTTAGAAATATTTGTTACGATTTTAGTGAGGGCTTTGATTTAGGGAATTAGAGAAATTAGGGATTCAAATCCGATGTAATCGATTCTGATTTATTCTATACTGTATCTAATTGGGACTGATTTTCTGAGATTCGATTTGTATATAATATTGATTCTGTATATTTGAGATTATGTTTTGTAATAAGAATTAATTTGATTTAGTTTTGATTCAAACAATATCAGTTAATTCCATGAAACGCGGGCATTTTTCTGCATAATCTACACATTGATTGTTTCTTCAATTTGGGCTCACATCACTCTTTTTCTTTTGCCCAGCATGTTACCTGTCTTTTTGGTTAATGCAATGCGTTACAAAGATTTTGGGGCTTAAGCTTCTAAAAAGATTTGATCCAACAGATATTTCCCAAACAACAAACTCTTATCAAATAAATTATATTAAAAAAATATAATATAATAATAATAATAAAATCTTTTAATAAATAATAAAATTATTATAATAAATCTCTTAATAATTTGTAAAAAAATATTTTTAGTAAAATAATTATAATAATAGAAAAAGATTAATAATAATGTTTTAAAATGAAACAATAATAACAAAAAAAATGATTAACGGGCTAGCTTAAAAGCCTTAATGGGCTTGCAATTTGTAATCATACCCCTCCCTTTGCTATTCAATCACCAAACAAAATGGGCCATCTCAAATGGGCTTGTAATTTGAAATCGTACCCCCCTTTTCCTACTTAACAACAGCAGACCCTTAATGGGCCTTCTTATTGAATTAAAATCTTACCTTTCTTTTGAAATAGCTTCTAATATCTGAATCTCATAGACCATGGGCCAACATGCTTTGCAAATGGGCCTACGGGTATATGGGTCTTTCTGATTTAGAAAGCCCCACTCCCTTGAATTAGGATACACCCCTCATGTTGATTCGTATTATTATAAATGGGCCATCAGATATTGATGGACCATTTTTAGTTAAAACACTTTTCTTTAACTTCAAAAATCATACTGTGATAAACCTAACTACGATCATGAAGGTAGGGAAAATTTGGGGTACGACAACTTCCCCTATTCAATTATCTTCAGATTGAATAGCGTGAGAATACACAGGTCTTGCACGTTCTGATTGGAAGTTTATTGAATACTTGGAATACCCCGAAATTTGTCCGACAAACATAAAGTTACGATGATGTTGCATACCCTTAAGAGTATTGAGAAAATAGGCAAAGCTGATGATGTATCGTTTACCAGGATCTGAAGATGAGGATGATGATTTAGATCTTGGGAGAACAATATGGTATGTTTTGGTTTGACTTTGCTTATTCATCGCAACTTGGGGGATGAATAAAACAACACTTGATAACGCATGGCTGGTTGGAGACTGACGCAATGATCTATATCACGAAATAAGGAAGCACCATGCTACATGGCGTCTTAGGCAATGGGTTAGGTTTACGAATCGCTGCGTGGAGTCTTATGCGATGAGCTAAATTTAGATTTCAAACACCGCTGCATGGAGTCTTGGGCAATGAACTATATTGCTAAATAAGGAAACACACTGCTGCATGGAGTCTTAGGCAATGGGTTATGTCGCACATTACTGCATGGAGTCTTAGGTAACGGGTGAAGGGAAGAAAACACATCGTTGCATGAAGTCTTAGGCAATGGGTCATGTTGCACATTACTGCATGGAGTCTTAGGTAATGCGTGAAGATAAGAAAACACATGGCTCCATGGAGTCATAGGTGATAGGTTAAAGACATCACTGCATGGATTCGTAGGTGATGGGTTGAGCACATCACTGAATGGAGTCTTAGGTGATGGGTTGAATTATAGTGTCTTTTGAAGATCAAACCTTAGATAGCTAAATCGAGGGTGAGATTAGTCATTTGCTGGTTATTTTTTTTCAACTAAGGTGAAAATTGGATGAGGTCAAGAGATAATGATTCTGCCAGATGCATGTTTTGAGGAAAGTCATGCATGATGTGTGTGTATTATGTCTTAGATTTATATGGAACCCAAAGTGTATGTGCATTATGTGTCTGTGTATGCCCAATGTGTGTATGCCCCGAAATATTATGAAAAATGCTTTTGGTATTCTCTCCTTTAAACCATTAGATTTGAGTTAACCATTCCTCGACGTTGTATGTTGTATTGTCGTTGTATCTTTGAATTGATTTAAACGTGGCAAAAAGTGTTAGCAAGATTTTTGTGTTTTAGGTGTAAACGTGTGCATGGACCTAGACATGGATTTTCTCTTTGATGTTTTTCTAACCAAAATGCTTTTTCGATGTTTTATCAAATGCTTTTATTCATCGAATCCCCCAAAATGATTTTAACACAATATTCACAAGCAATAAGCGTAGTATTTTGCAAACAAGTCTGAAAAAAAGGAAAAACACAATTTGAAAGATGGAAAAAAGTAGATGTTTTATTGATATGCCTCTGAATAGGCAAGAGTACAAGATGCAATTCCTTGAAATAGGTAATTACAGAAAGTTTTAAAACTGTAAATGGCAATAAAAATGATAATTTCTACTGTTGTTCCCCAATGTCCTTTTAATGGATCTTATCTCCTTTGCTTCTAAGTTGTATGCTTTAGATCCCTCTCTCCCTTTGTGGTTCATAGTCGTAGTTCTTAGATCGCAGTCTTTTTGTTCTTTATTTTTTTGCATAAGATCCTAATATTTTCCTGGATCTCCCTTTTCGGGTTTTCAATCCATCGAGATAGTTTTTTTTATGTCCCTAATTTTTTCCTAGATCTCCCTTTAGGTTTTTCGATCCACCGGGACGCTCCTTTTTGCCTAAGCCGTCCATTTAGGGTTTGGGCTTAGCGAGCTTTTTATACATAGTATTTTTTGAGTGCGTCTGAATTTGCTGGATGCGGTAGTTCTTCCCAATCCATTGTTTTGAGGATGTGACCACCACCAGAGAATGTTGGTTTTACTCTGTATGGACCTTCGTAGTTAGGTGTCCATTTACCACGTGAATCGAGGTGACGTAGCATAATCTTGTTGAGTACTAAATCCCCTTCTTTGAATATTCGAGAACAAAATTTCTTGTCGAAGGCCCTCTTCAATCACTTCTAATGAAATTGACTATGGCATAGAGCTGTCAAGCGCTTCTCTTCGATGAGGTTGAGCTGATCGAGTCGCGTCTGAACCCATTCAGCTTCTTTCAACTTTGTTTTTGTTAAAACCCGAATTGATGGTATTTCTATTTCAACTGGAAGTACTGCCTCCATGCCATATACCAGAGAGAAAGGAGTCACAACTATTGATGTGTGTACGAATGTGCGATAACAATGTAGAGCAAAGGGAAGCATTTTGTGCTAATCTTTGTATGTCTTCACCATTTTCTGAATGATCTTCTTGATATTTTTATAGGCTGCCTCGACGGCTCCGTTAATCTTGGGTCTATATGGTGAGGAGTTATGATGCTCAATTATGAAATTATCACACAGCTCCTTCATCATCTTGTTGTTCAAATTAGACCCGTTGTCTGTAATAATCCTGCTTAGAACCCCATATCTACATATAAGATTCTTCTTGATGAAACGTGTGACCACTTGGCTTGTCACATTGGCGTAGGATTCCGCTTCTACCCGTTGGGTGAAGTAATCAATGGATACTAGTATGAAATGGTGTCTGTTGGATGCTTTCGGCTCAATCATGCCAATCATATCAATTCCCCACATTGAAAACAGCCAAGGGGAGCTCATGACATTCATAGGAGTTGGTGGAACATTTATCTTATCGACGTAGATCTGGAATTTGTGACACGTCTTCGTATAGTGGTAACAATTGGCTTCCATTGTTAACCAATAAAACCCTTCTCGCAAAACCTCTCTAGCCATGGCGTGCCCATTTGTATGAGTTCCAAAAGTTCCCTCGTGGATTTCTCTCATGAGTGTATCTGCTTCCTATTTCTCCCCACATCTGAGTAGTACCATATCGTAATTTCTTTTGTATAACACTCTATTACTCAGAAAGAATTTTGAGGCTAATTTTCGTAGAGTTCGCTTGTCAATGGTAGAGGCATTTTTCGGATATTCTTGTTTTTCAAGGTACCTCTTGATGTTGTAAAACCAAGGATTGTCATCCGGCCCTTCTTTAACAGCAAGGAAATGTGCAGGATCTTCAAAGTGTCTGATTCTGATGCGTGGTTTGTGGTTTGGATAAGTTACTTTGAATAAAGCCGATAGAGTTGCCAAAGCGTCTTCCATTTAATTTTCTTCTCGTGGAATATGACTGAAATTAATCTTCGTGAATTTTGTAGCCAAATTTAAAACATGATCCCGATATGGAATCAGTTTTGGGGTTTAGTATCCCACTCGTTGTTGACTTGGTATATGAATAATTTTGAGTCCCCAAATACTTTGAGGTGTTTGATTCTTAGATAAATGGCAGCTTCTAGTCCTAGTATACAAGCTTCGTACTCGACGATGTTGTTGGTGCAGTCAAAACACAACCTTGCAGTATAGGGCTTGTGATAATTCTTTGGAGAAGTCAAGACTGCCCCTATGCCGTGCCCCAATGCATGTGAAGCCCCGTCGAACACGAGTGTCCAACTTTCCACTGGTTTGGGTCCTTCGTTAGGTCCTGGTATTTCATAGTTACCTATAACCATGACATCTTCGTAGGGAAATTCGAACTTCATAGGTTGATATTCTGGCACCGGTTGGTGAGCTAGATGGTCGGATAGTATACTACCCTTGATGGCCTTTTGAGTGACATATTGGATATCGTGTTCTAATAGTAACATTTGCCATCAAGTGATTCTCCCTGTAAGAACTGGTTTTTCAAAAATTTATTTTAAAGGATCCATTCTTGCTATTAACCATGTAATGTGGGTTAACATATATTTCCTCAACCTCTTAGTTTCCCAAGCCAATGCACAACAAGTTTCCTCGAGGAGAGAATACTTGGTTTCACAGTCAGTAAACTTCTTATTGAGGTAGTAAATTACATTCTCTTTTCTTTCTGTTTCATCTTGCTATCCCAAAACACAACCCATTGATCCTTCGAGCACTGTCAGATACATGATGAGTGATCTTCTAGGAACTGGTGACATTAAGATCGGTGGCTCTTATAAATATTGTTTTATTGTCTCAAAAGCCGTTTGGAAATCATTATTCCATACTACTGTTGATCTTTTTGCAATAATTTGAATATAGGCTCACATGTGGCTTTTAGGTGTGATATGAACCTTGAGATGTAATTCAATCGTCCTAAGAAACCACAAACCTCTTTTTCTATCCTCAGCGCTGGAATTTCTTGTATGGATTTTACTTTATCGGGGTCTACCTCGATACCCCGCTGACTTACAATGAAACCCAGCAACTTACCTGATCCGACGCCAAATGTACATTTATTCGGATTCAACCTCAATCTGAACTTGCACAACCGCTCAAATAAATTTTGTAAATGTATGGTGTGTGTTGTACCCCAAAATTTTCCCTCTCATATTTCTCAAAACATTGCAAGAAAAATCTCCAAGTGGCCCAAGGTTACTCAAGAGTTGGTCAGGCAAGCTATCTCCTAAGGCAATCTACCCCAAATTAGGGTTTTGTGTTGCATCAAGATATTTGAGTCCAAATGACCTCAAGTGCTACCCAATGTCCTAATATGTTCTCATGATCATCCATGTCAAGTTTCAAGCCTTGCAGAGGAAGTTTGCTCAGTCAATTGCTCAAAGGTCCAAAAATCGATTGTGCTAGGGCAAAAGTCAACTGTGACCTACAAACAGTCAAACTTCAAGATTTTTTGTAAACATTATCATTTTTAAGGATATTTAATTATTTTATCAAGGGTTGATCATGATTCATCAAGGATTGCTCAAGATTCGTCAAGATTCAAAAGTTTCTAAATTAGGGTTTTCTAGGAAAAGTGAACTCAACTTTGACCAAGCATAACTTTCTCATACTTTATGAGAAATGACCCATCCAAAACTCATTTTGAATAGATGAAATTCCCTACAATCCATCTTCATAACCCAAGATCAAAACATGCACTCACAAGAAGTTATGAATTTTGACATTATAGGTCATTTTTTAAAGTAAACAAAAAACACCTTTTTTGCCAAAGCTTATAACGTGATCATGGAATATCAAAATGAGATGAGATCAAAAGGGTTTGTTATAGGACATCTCAAGATTTCTAAAAAGTCAAAGAAAACCTCTAAAAGTTCAAAATTGAAGAAGTTATACATTGTTGAAGTTGGACATTTTTGCAAAATTGCCAAAAGTCAACTATCCCAAAAACTTCAACTTTTGCCAAATGGGCCCATTCTTTTTCACTTGTTTTGAGTTTGCATCATTGCCCACGTGCCCTAGCTTCATCCATGTGCCCATATCTCATTTTTATTATTTAATTTGATTTTTATTTGAATTTATTCATTTTAAATCAAATAAAATCATATAAAATCCAAGGCATTGATAACTCATGATTTTCTGATTGTTTTAGGCTTTGGTTACAGCTAGCATTGCAATAAAATTCGTGTCAAAGTCATTATGCACAAGAAGATATGGTTTGAATCAAATTTGGTAAGTTTGTAAATGGAGATCAAATCAAATATCCAAACATCAATGTGGAGAGATTTATACCAAGTTTATTAACCTAATGCAATACACAATACATAAGGAAAGAAAGCACACGAAAATAAGGGTTGGAAATCATTGGAGGAGGCAGAACAACTTTGCAAAAAATCACAAAAAATCTTGAGATCAAAATCAAGGTTGGAGGCATTTTCAAGAGTTGAGACCTATCTCAATCGATTCCTGGCAACGCACACAAGCTATCTCAACCAAAATCAAGCATTATCAGGCCCTTATACGCGCTGTAAGTCTCACGCAAACGACCCCTGTTCTTGAATTCGATTTGATTATTTCTTGCATCATTTAAGAAAACTAATAACATATTTATGATCACAAGAACATTTGCAAGCTTTTCATAATATTCAATTGCATTTATCTGGCTTATACAGAGAACCACCATTGTTAGGGTTTGGTTCGTGTTTTTGAGCGTTTTTGTTTCAGGTGCAATTGGTTCACATAATGGATATGGTTATGATCAGGAGTTTGTCACGAATCCAACCATGGTCCTAAAGTCCATTTTTGTGGCCTGTGCAAGATTTTTGAGACGAACAAGCTTGTAGCTACGAACTTCTGTCTATTGGTATAAATAGTTATACTTTTAGCCACGGTTGGGAGGTCAGGGACGATGCGTGGCATCCATCCATTGGCCGGTTCAAATCTTGGCGCAATTTGTTTATTTTATGACCATTTGTTTTTGATTTATTATATTATCATTAATATCGATTAGTATGACAAACAAAACAATATGGCATGGTGGCAAGCAGTCGGTGTGTTTCTCTTCAGGACCTGGGTTCGAATCCCAGGTCCCCGACTTTCTCAAAGATTTTTGTTTTTAGGTATTCCAGTGCATACGCTATCTTGCAACCTACCATGCTCCCTCACTATCCAAGCACCAGATGGCCAAAGGGCCAGATCTGGTGGCTAAGCGTTGAAGGTCCATCAAAGCGCTGGTTAATGCGTGTGTACCAGATCCAAAAAAGTCAAAAGGGCCAGCATTGTTGGGCCTACAGATTTGTTACTCATACCCTCAAATCAGGCCCATTACCTCCTTTCTCTTATATCTTTTTATTTTTATTTAATTGTTTTATTTTTATTTTAATTAATTTTCTAACCAATAACCAAATTCTTTTTTATCAAATAAAATCACAAAAATATTTTTATTCAATCAAATTTTAAACTTTTATTTTTCTTAATAAACTTATTAATTAATTAGGTGTTTTAGTTAGAAAACTTTAATTCATTTTTGTAAATAATTAAAATTAATTGCATTTAATTAGGTTTTAACTACTAATTTAATTAATTTTATTTTCTTAAAATAACAAAAAAACCAAAAATATGTCATAATTTA